>OW240922.1:86228005-86251867 GCA_933207985.1 Pelobates cultripes
AATGGGACAGGAAACCCAAATCAATATTTAGTCCTCTATTCTTGTTGTTAATAAATTGGATCATTCTGGCTTCAAAAGTTTTTCTTAGAATTAGTTATAATTATTATAATTATATTGAAGAAAGATGCACTCTAAAGAATATTAATGGTCTTTAATCCATCAAAGGTTTACAGGTTGTTTGATCAACGTTTCGACCCGTTATATATAATGTCTTTCTTTGTCCTTTCACACACACTATAGATTTTTTTAAATGCCGGGTGCAATTATAGCCATTGCCAAAACTTATAATGTACTCACAGTCTTTTCCATGTAAAAAGTTTCTTTATTTCATATACAAGTTAAAAAGCGATTAACATTTCAGCCAACATCCGTGGCTTTCATGAGGCTCAATACATCACGTGATGTATTTTTTTGCGATGTTGTACATTTGCGACCAGGCCTCTTTTTACACTTTTGTGGTGTTTGTGTTTAGCTGTAATTTTCCGCTCTTTTATTTACTGTTCCCATACAAATTATATATTGTTTTTTTCAGGACAAAAAGGGCTTTCATTAAACACCATTATTTATATAATCTCATGTAATTTAATTTAAAAAAACAAAAAAATATGATGCAAAATTTAAAAAATACATGTTTTTTTACTATTAATTGAAAAATCTTTTACTCATCTAAAAAAGCTAATGAAAAAAACTGCTAAATAGATTCAAAATTTTGTCCTGAGTTTAAAAATACCCAGTGTTTACATGTCTTTTTTTTTTTTTTTTGCAAGTTATAGTGCTATAAGTACAAGTAGGATATTGCGATTTCAAAACACACATTTTTAAAATTTATCAATAGTGACATTGTAACACTATTATCTGTCATAAATCTCTGGAAAACACCCCAGATGTATATATTTTTTTTTAAAATAGACAACCCAGGGTATTCATCTAAGGATATTTTGACACTTTCTATGCAGCCATTTTACCACCAGTCTTTGCCAAACTTCACATAGGTATTTTTGGAAAGTAGACACCCTAGGGTATTTCAAATGGTGATATTTTAACACTTTCCATGCACTAATTCTACCACCAGACTTTGTCAAACTTTTAAGTAGTAATTGTTTTTGTGTTTTTTTCACACACATTTTACTTTAGGCATGAATTAACAGATCGTGTTATGTGTCACTGCCAAACAACACCCCAATATGTATTCAGCAACATCTTCTGAGTACAGTGATACCACCGATGCATAGGCTTGTCGGGTTGTTTGGGTGCTAAAAGGCCACATTTGGCAGGTGCGCATATCCATTTTAGATAGCCACTTTTTTTATACCAGGCTTTTGTCTTTCTTAAGATAAGATATGGCTGCATCAGCTGATCAGCCAAATCAACACCCTCATGTGCATTTTATAAGCCCTGATGCAAACTGGTTTGGTCTGTACTCTGCTTCGGACAGTGACGTCTGACATGCTTTCATCATGGATGGTGGTTAGTATATTAACATCCTTCTTGTCCTTAAATTTTATTGCAAGCACTTAAGCTTTGTGCAGACTTTTACATTCACTTTTTAATTTGGCCTCTATAAAAGGTCTGGGGAAATCCTTGGCATTTCTTCTCACAGTGCCACAGGCCAATATCTAGAAACCCTAAAGAGTTTGAAACAAATGGACAATGCTGTAAAAATTGTCCACATAAAGGTGGTAACCTTTATTGAACAAGGGGATCAGGTCCCAAACAAGTTTCCTGCTTGTCCCCAGAGAGTCAGGACAGCGAGGCGGGTCCAGTTGACCATCTTTCCCCTCATATACACAAAAGGCAAATGTATAGCCCCTTTACTCTCGCACAGTTTGTAGAATTTTACGCCATACCTAAAGCGCTTTGAGGGGATGTATTGTTTGAATCCTAATCTCCCTTTATATTTCATTAACGATTCATGAATAGATAAAAAAATTTGAGGAGTATAAACTTCTGTAAATTTGTGCTGAAGATGGTCGACCAGTGGGTGTATTTTATGAAGCCTATCATATTGGGTGTGATCTCTGGGGTGACAGAGGGTATTGTCATTGAAATGTAAGTATCTCAGCAGCAGCTCATATCTTGTTCTAGACATGGTTTGGGAGTACACAGGACTAGAACAGATTGGGTTGGTGCTCCAGTAAGAGCGAATTGATGGCTTCTTTATAATCCCCATGAGAATTGTAAGAGCCCAGAATTTTTTAAGTTCAGCGACATCTGTGGGATGCCAAGCACGCTCCTCCCTGACTGCTTAGCTATCTGGATTTGTATCAATAAATTGGGTAGCATGTAAATTAGTCTGGGGAGCAATCAACTCCCAGATGGTATCCCCTAAAAATAGCTCCATATATTGCATAGGGGAGAAGTCATCCACATTGACATTAATGCCTGTGTTGGCACTAAAAGGGGGGATTTTGGGCTCAGCTAACTGTGGAGAAACCCGTTCCTCCTCCACATTTGGCGTAGCAGAGAAAGCACAGCTTTTTTTTGCAGCCGGCTCACACACAGATGACATGTCACTAGATGTGTCAGAAAACTGACCTGGATCAAAATCGGACGCAGTGTCAGAGTCTGACTAACACAGAGTTACTAACACACAATTTTTTTTTATTTTATACTAAAAACAGACTAAAACTGATAAAAATAAACTAAATGAGACTAAAACTTCCGTTAGCAGCAATCTGTAAACTAACTCCTGCAAAAAGAATCTAACTGGAGATTTGGGGGAAGGATACTGACTAACAGAAATTTGCTGCTTTCAAAATAAACCAAAAAAATAAATCAGGAACAAGTATTATAAAAATGTATTTTCTGTGTGGTAGACCTTAAAACATGCTCCAATACACAGTCCAGGTTTTGTAGGGCAATCGGGACAGTGGAAAGGGGTGTCTGCCCTTTTCCCTTTTTTATAACAGAAGGGGATCAGTAGGTCCCAAACAAGTTTCCCACTTTTCCCCAGAGAGTCAGGACAGCCAGGAGGGTTCAGTTGAGCATCTTTCCCCTCATATACACAAAAGGCAAATGTGTAGCCACTTTCGCTCTCGCACAGTTTGTACACTTTAATGCCATACCTAGACCGCTTTGAGGGGATATACCGTTTGAACCCTAATCTCCCTTTATATTTCATAAGGGCTTCATCAATAGATAAATTTTATTAGGGAGTATAAACTTTAGAAAATCTGTTCTGAAGATGGTCTACCAGTGGGTGTATTTTATGAAGCCTATCATATTGGGGGTGATCTCAGGGGTGACCGAGGGTATTGTCGTTGAAATGTAAGTATCTCAGCAACAGCTCATATCTTGGTCTAGGCATTGTTTGGGAGTATATAGGAGTCAAACAAATTAGGTTGGTGCTCCAGTAAGAGTGGATTGATGGCTTTTTTTACTATCCCCATGAGCATTGTAAGAGCCCAGAATTTTTTAAGTTCAGGGACATCTGTGGGATGCCAAGCATGCTCCCTGACTGTATAGCTACCTGTATTGGTCTCAGTAAATTGGGTAGCATATACATTAGTCTGGGAAACAATCTCCTCCCAGACGGTATCCCCTAAAAATAACTCCATATATTGTATAGGGGAGAAGTCATCCACATTCTCATTAATGCCTGCGTTGGCACTAAAAGGGGGGATGTTGGGCTCAGCTGACTGTGGAGGTACCCAGTCCTACTCCACATTTGGCGTAGCAGGGGAAGCACAGCTTCTTTTAGCAGCTGGCTCACACACAGATGACGTCACTAGACGTGTCGCTAAACTAACCTGGGTCTGACACCAAGAAGGCATATGCCTCCTCCAAGCTGTACATGCGCTGCATGTTTCACACTAACAGACTAAACTAACAAAATACTAAACACAATTTTTTTTTAAATATATAAATATATTTTTTATTATTTATTTTTTTACTAAAACAGACTAAAACAGTAATCCCTAAACTAACTCCTGTTAGAAGAATCTAATGGAGATTTAGGGGAAGCAAACTGACTGACTATGACAGACTACGACAGACTACGACAGACTAAGACAGACTAAGACAGTCTAAGACACAGATTTTTAAAATAAAGTTAACTATTAAGGGCAAAAGAAAAATACAGACAGTACAAATGCACTGTCTGTAACAGATCTGGCAGGGAAGGGGTTAAAAGGGGATTTTTATTCACTGCTGATACTTTTTAAAACTCTCTGGAACACCTGCTGCAACAAACTATCACGATCTCTGTCTCTCTCACCTCCCAAAACGCTACAGAGGGGAGAGAGGCAGAGATCAGTGACAGCAGCCAATTGTGAGCGATCGCGGATCGCTCACATACCACAATTGGCTGTTACTATCTGCCTGGGATGCCGGGCAGATAATATAGACATCCAATTTGATTTAGTATCCTGCAGAGCTTAGCAAATTTTATTCTTTTATCCTCTCTTTTCCCCTCTCTTCTTTCTTATTTCCTTTCCTTCCCTTATTCCTCTTACATTGAAACATAGAATGTGACGGCAGATAAGAACCATTCGGCCCATCTAGTATGCCTAATATTTCAAAATACTTTTAATTAGTGCCTGGCCTTATCTTAAGATTGGGATAGCCTTACGGCTACCAACACATGCTTAAACACCCTCACTGTGTTAACCTCTACCATTTCAGCTGGAAGGCTATTCCGTGCATCCACCACCCTCTCAGTAAAGTAATACTTCCTGATATTATTTTTAAACCTTTGCCACTCTAATTTAAGACTATGTCCTCTTGTTGTGGTAGTTTTCCTTCTTTTAAATACAGTCTCCTCCTTTACTGTGTTGATTCCCTTTATGTATTTAAATGTTTCTATCATATCCCCCCTGTCTCGTCTTTCCTCCAAGCTATACATGTTAAGATCTTTTAACCTTTCCTGGTAAGTTTTATCCTGCAATCTATGAACCAGTTTAGTAGCCCTTCTCTGAACCCTCTCTAAGGTATCAATATCCTTCTGAAGATATGGTCTCCAGTACTGCGTACAATACTCCAAGTGAGGTCTCACCAGTGTTCTGTACAATGGCATGAGCACTTCCCTCTTTCTACTGCTAATACCTCTCCTTATACAACCAAGCATTCTGTTAGCATTTCCTGCTGCTCTATTACATTGTCTGCCTACCTTTTAGTCATCTGAAATAATTACCCCTAAATCCCATTCCACAGATGTTGAGATTAGTAGGGTATCAAATATACTCCACCCTTGGGTTTTTACGTCCAAGGTGCATTAACTTTCACTTATCCACATTAAATGTCAGTTGTCCTTCTTTCCCTTATTCCCATTAATTATTCCTATTATAGTGTAAATTAAGTAGACTAAGATATTCTACATGTTGTATATTTAATTAAACCTATAAGCTAAAAATTAGTTACTTAGTGTTTGCATGGATTTATATTAGTTTAAAAGTTAGAGAGTTTGATCTGCAATTACCCTAATATCCAGTCAAGTTTACTCAGAAAAGCATTACAATATTTGAAATGTTTTGACCCTTAGTACCAAATTGGTTTACTAAGTATATGTCACACAGCAGGTCGGTGGAGACCACGTGCCCGGTTAGCAAATCCCAAGATTGTAATGACCAGGGAACACAAGACAACCAGGGTTTCCGGTCTTACCATGCGATCCATGCGTATGGTGTACTATCAGACCAGGTAGTAGGCCTTCCCTAGTCTTGTTACCCGAGCAAGGCAGTGCCTGTTTGCTTCATGAAGGTCTCCATATCTCATGTCATCTTGAAATGGGAAAAACTGTCTGCGCAGTTTGTTCGCAATGGTCCGGATATCCAAAACAGAATGTGATTCTCTGTTTTATATAGCGCAGAATATACCAAAACCTGCACTCTTGTAATACCTGAGGCTCATCCGTTAGCCGTACCGTCTCCAGGAGTGTGTGTAAATAAGTGGGAGTCTCCCCCCGATTTACCTCTGTGAGTATTTCTCGCGTGTGGTACAGTGGTCCGGATCCAGTAGATCCATTATAGGAGATAAAATAGAGGGATCCAGTCTAAATATGTATATCCTGCATGATCAGGCAGCCCTCTATAACGAAATCAGTAGCACAGTCGTTAGATCTAATTGAATGCAGGAGGGACGCCCCTCTATGCAGTCATCGAGGTCTTGTACAGGTACAAGCCTGTGTGATGAACAAATGGATGGCACCATAGAGCATTGAGTGTATGAGAGAGGCGTGCTCTCTAATAATGTGACCGAACTCCGTGTCAGCATCCGGCTGATAGTCTGAGCGGGCCGCACCCGCTAATAACCAAATAATAGCGTCTACATCCATGACCGGTTTTCTCTACGAGAATGTGTCACTCAAAACATGTCTTCTGTATCCAGCACAGTATCGGGCTGAGGTTAAGGAAGGGCTGCTCCCTCTAATAACAAATCAGTGGACGGTTCCGTATATGAGAGGGGTTCGCTCTCTGTACGTGCAAGTAAAATATAATTTTCGGGTCGAAGTGATGGAGGGCCGCACCCTCTTGTAATCCAAACTAGAGTTTCTTAGAGACTTAGGGTGACCCACTGCAGGGATACACCATTTACTAATATCAGTATAAGACTGATATCCTGAGGTGGGTCTCTCTCTGACCACGAGACCTCTCTCTGTATCGCCCCCCTGAGATGGAATCAACTGTTAGTAAACCAGACCGATGGAAGATGAAATAGTATACAACCTCGGGCCATGTCCATCCTTAATAATAGAAAGGGATGGTGATGGAAACTACCAACTGACCGCCCGGATCCCGTGCACACGCGCGGGGTCCAGGATAATCGACAGTAGCCTGAGGAAAGCTGGAGACGTTCTCCACAATCCACGAGAGCCCGGGAGGTCGGAGGAGGTCAAGTCAGGCCTCGCGACGACCCGAGAGATAGGACAATTGGAAGGCAAACAATGTAGACGTTAAATACATACCTCAGAGAGAAGGTAAATAGTAGATCGGAACTGCTAGCCAAGTAAACCCAACCGAAGGAGTCAGGAGCTGAACCTGACGTAGGACCAACTATCAAATACCTAAGATGGATACCGAGAAGGCAGCTAAATGGTTAGTTGCTGAAGGCAAGGCAACCGTGCTCCCCTGTTGGCGTTTGAGCGTTGGTCCCTGCTTGTGCGAAATTCTCTTTGGAGATGCGCCACCGCCGGGTTGGTGTAAACCGTGGTGGCGCGCCCGGGGATCCTCATAAAAAACCTTGCCCCGCAGGGCATGAGACTTAGGGCATTCACCCATCCAATCATATTGAGATGCCCGTATACTGGTGTCCTCTTGGTTAGTAAGGCAGCAGTGCTTGCATGGACACCCACCTATGTCCATGTCAATAGAGGGTACTGGGCTTTTCTCAGTGATATCCTCCCAGGCCTGTGGCCAAAAGGGGTTTCGGGCCCAGATAGTTCAGGTCGACCAAGGGACCCAGATAGTGCAGGCCAGTCAGGACGGCATAGGTATAGCAGTGTCAGGATCGCCATTGTGCTTTACACAATATTGTGTATTTGGGTCTGGCTGGGATCAAACCTGAGTTTCCTGCATCCCAGTCGGTATCCTTGCATTGAGCTCCACGCATCTTTGACTGTGTCTGGTTGTTCTTGGTATCCTGTAGTCTGAGCCTGTACGCCTGGAATGTGCACACCTGTTCCTGGTTCCTTGATGATTGGCTGAGACTCCCTATTTAAACCCCGCAAGGCTGGTTCTCGTTGTCAGATCGTGTTTCCTGTTCCTGTTTGGTTTCACTGCTGTTCATCTGACTCCTGCTTTTGATCTCCTGCTCGTCTACTGTTTTCGCCTGATTGCTGCCCGTCCTGACTTCTGATTCTGATACTGACTACTCTTCTGGATATCCTTGTCTGTACTGCGTTCCAGGAAGCACTGGTTATTTCAGCCCCAGTGCACTGTGTCACAGCCTTGGGGATTTCTGTCCTGAGTCCCCTCGGTCTGTGTCGAATTGCAAAGGGTGCCTCAACTCTGCGTGTCGGACTCCCACTTCAGGTAAGATCCTTGACAGTACGATCTGACCAAATGGAGTCTGCAGAGTTGAAGATTACCGTTGCAGCCTTGACCCAGCAAGTTTCCCAGCTCACCCAGGCTTTGCAGGGCTTACAGCAGGAGCTGGCTTCCCTTAAAGGGAGAGTAACCTATGACTCTGGACTCTCTGAACCGCTGGTTGCTCTACCCGAGAAATTTTCTGGGATCCGGTCTAAGTATGATACCTTCAAAGTTGATTGCGAGGTCCTGTTCTCCCTGAGACCACTTACCTATGCCACAGACGTCATTAAAGTGAGGACAGCGATTACCTTATTGTCGGGGCACCTTAAGATCTGGGCCCACCAGTTGTTACTCACCAAAAGCCCAGTCCTAGATTCCTGGGAGTCCTTTATTCGGTCCCTGGGTTTACAATGCAACAAGACACAAAAGTCATATGTACATAGATCACCTACTGTTGCTTCACACATATTGCAACCCGGACTGGAAATGGACTACACTACTCCTTTCACTCGGACTGATGTTACAGCTAACCCTACCGCTCCCAAGTCTCCCGAAACATCATATACATCTGGCAGGGAGGCGGAGGAACCCATGGAGATTGGACTGGTTAGGTTCCGTCAGTCATCTCAAGAAAGGGCAAGAAGGATGGCGCATGGACTGTGTTATTATTGTGGGGAGATGGGACATTTAATATCTTTTTGTCCCATTCGTCCATCTAGGTCTCGGGTTCTCCGTCTGGGTACTACTCTGGCATATCCTATGAGACCTGTCTGCCAACATGCTGCCTGTCCTTGCTTGAACACTCTGTCCAATCCTCAGCCTTCTACAGTCGTTGCTCCTGAGGTTGTGCAGGAATCTGTTACTAAAGAACCTGAGATCTCTATTTCTACTAAAGATTCTGCTTCTAAGAAGGCAAGCACCACAACCACTACAAGTCCTGTCAAGGAAGACCCTCTTTCTGGCTGTACCTATGCCTCTAATGGGACTCTAGTCCGGAAGGAGGACTTGCAAGTATTTGAAAAGGCCCTACAAGCTATGACCTCTGCTCCTACTAGTACCACCAAAGCCAAGAAATCCAAAAGTAACCTCCTGGGTCGTAAGTTGCGTTCCTCTTCTCGCCTACGGCGTCTTTGAAGGGGGGGTAATGTCAGGATCACCATTGTGCTTTACACAATATTGTGTATTTGGGTCTGGCTGGGATCAAACCTGAGTTTCCTGCATCCCAGTCGGTATCCTTGCATTGAGCTCCACGCATCTTTGACTGTTTCTGGTTGTGCTTGGTATCCTGTAGTCTGAGCCTGTACGCCTGGAATGTGCACACCTGTTCCTGGTTCCTTGATGATTGGCTGAGACTCCCTATTTAAACCCCGCAAGGCTGGTTCTCGTTGTCAGATCGTGTTTCCTGTTCCTGTTTGGTTTCACTGCTGTTCGTCTGACTCCTGCTTTTGATCCCCTGCTCGTCTACTGTTTTCGCCTGATTGCTGCCCGTCCTGACTTCTGATTCTGATACTGACTACTCTTCTGGATATCCTTGTCTGTACTGCGTTCCAGGAAGCACTGGTTATTTCAGCCCCAGTGCACTGTGTCACAGCCTTGGGGATTTCTGTCCTGAGTCCCCTCGGTCTGTGTCGAATTGCAAAGGGTGCCTCAACTCTGCGTGCCGGACTCCCACTTCAGGTAAGATCCTTGACAAGCAGGCCCATCAAATGGTCACAGACATAGCAGGCCAAACAATGAGGCACAGACATAGCAGGCCAATCAATGAGGCACAGACATAGCAGGCCAATCAATGAGGCACAGACATAGCAGGCCAATCAATGGGGTACAGACATAGCAGGCCGATCCTGGGTTGTGTCTAGATGGGCAATAAGGGACCCCTGTGTATGGTCAGATTCCCTTAAATAGTTCCCAATCTTCAGGGTACACTGTGACATAGGGCAGATACCAACCCCTTTAGACAGTGTAATACTGTGTAATGACATATAACTGGGACTTGTTGTCCCTAAATGCCCAGCAGGCAAATAGTGGTATTCGAGTTGTGTAGGGCATAAGCTGAAAAAGTTCCAGTGATAATAGTGTCCATTAAAGCATGATATACTGAGTGATACATTTTTTAACTGAGAATAGGTTATGCACATAAGCATGGAGACCAGAGATTACTTCATCGAGTTATGCATCATCAGCATGCCATCCGAAGGTTATTGTACCCATGGTATATTTTCAGGAATAGGGTAATAGAATAGCCAATTCAATGCACCCCCTTATTGAGCTTGGAAGGGACCACCTTCCAATTCTAGACGGTAAATACATACCTAGGAGAGAAGGTAAATAGTAGATCGGAACAGCAAGCCAAGTAAACCCATCCGAAAGAGTCAGGAGCTGAACTTGACGTAGGACCAACTATCAAATACCTAAGATGGATACCGAGAAGGCAGCTAAATGGTTAGTTGCTGAAGGCAAGGCAACCGTGCTCCCCTGTTGGTGTTTGAGCGTTGGTCCCTGCTTGTGCGAAATTCTCTTTGGAGATGCGCCACCGCCGGGTTGGTGTAAACCGTGGTGGGGAGCCCGGTGATCCTCATAAAAAACCTTGCCCCGCAGGGCATGAAACTTAGGGCATTCACCCATCCAATCATATTGAGATGCCCGTATACCAGTGTCCTCTTGGTTAGTAAGGCAGCAGTGCTTGCCTGGACACCCACCTATGTCCATGTCAATAGAGGGTACTGGGCTTTTCTCAGTGATATCCTCCGTCCGACCGCACTGGAGCTCGGGGAGTCAGAGGAGGCAGCCAAGCGGCTAGTCTCCTGCCTCCCCGAGCGGAGCACCCATAGCCTGCCGGGGGCTAATAGAAGGAGGGCGCTATGGGAGAGAGGCAACTGAAAGGAACCCCCCAAAAACCAACCATGAACAGAAAACATCCCCAAGCAACCAGAGAAGCAAAGGGTAAAAACGGCGATAATCCCAAGTAAATAATAATAAATTTACAACGACATACAATATCTAATTAATCAGTAAATAATGAAGCGAAATAAAAGGGATATAACTGAAAACCATAAACATAAAATATATATATAATACATATTGTAACTATGTAACTATGTAAATATTAGTAATATAACTAAATATAACATATATATATATATATATAATATATAATATATAAATAACAAAGAAATAATCTTAAGTGAAATATAATAGATATAACGAAATATCATAAACATAAAATATATATACGGTTGCAAGAAAAAGTATCTGAACCCTTTGGAATGATATGGATTTCTACACAAATTGGTCATAAAATGTGATCTGATCATCATCTAAGTCACAACAATAGACAATCACGGTCTGCTTAAACTAATAACACACAAAGAATGAAATGTTGCCATGTTTTTATTAAACACACCATGTAAACATTCACAGTGCAGGTGGAAAAAGTATGTGAACCCTTGGATTTAATAACTGGTTGAACCTCCTTTGGCAGTAATAACTTCAACCAAATGTTTCCTGTAGTTGCAGATAAGACGTGCACAACGGTCAGCAGTAATTCTTGACCATTCCTCTTTACAGAACTGTTTCAGTTCAGCAATATTCTTGGGATGTCTGGTGTGAATCGCTTTCTTGAGGTCATGCCACAGCATCTCAATCGGGACTCTGACTCGGCCACTGAAGAAGGCATATTTTCTTCTGTTTAAGCCATTCTGTTGTTGATTAACTTCTATGCTTTGGGTCATTGTCCTGTTGCAACATCCATCTTCTGTTGAGCTTCAGCTGGTAGACAGATGGCATTGAGTTAATTTTTCCTTCGATGATAGCAATCCGTCCAGGCCCTGACGCAGCAAAGCAGCCCCAAACCATGATGCCCCCATCACCATACTTCACAGTTGGGATGAGGTTTTGATGTTGGTGTGCTGTGCCTTTTTTTCGCCACACATAGTGTTGTGTGTTTCTTCCAAACAACTCAACTTTGGTTTAATCTGTCCACAGAATATTTTGCCAGTACTGCTGTGGAACATCCAGGTGGTCTTGTGCAAACTGTAAACGTGCAGCAATGTTTGGTTTGGACAGCAGTGGCTTCCTCTGTGGTATCCTCCCATGAAATCCATTCTTGTTTAGTGTTTTACGTATTATAGATTCGCTAACAGGGATGTTAGCATTTGCCAGTGACTTTTGTAAGTCTTTAGCTGACACTCTAGGATTCTTCTTCACCTCATTGAGCAGTCTGCGCTGTGCTCTTGCAGTCATCTTTACAGGACGGCCACTACTAGGGAGAGAAGCAGCAGTGCTGAACTTTCTCCATTTATAGACAATTTGTCTTACCGTGGACTGATGAACAGCAAGGCTTTTTGGAGATACTTTTATAACCCTTTCCAGCTTTATGTAAGTCAACAATTCTTAATCGTAGGTCTTCTGAGAGCTCTTTTGTGTGAGGCATCATTCACATCAGGCAATGCTTCTTGTGAAAAGCAAACCCAGAACTGGTGTGTGTTTTTTATAGGGCAGGGCAGCTGTAACCAACACCTCCAATCTCATCTAATTAATTGGACTCCAGTTGGCTGACATCTCACTCCAATTAGCTCTTGGAGATGTCATTAGTCTAGGGGTTCACATACTTTTTCCACCTGCACTGTGAATGTTTACATGGTGTGTTCAATAAAAACATGGCAACATTTCATTCTTTGTGTGTTATTAGTTTAAGCAGACTTTGAGTGTCTATTATTGTGACTTAGATGATGATCAGATTACATTTTATGACCAATATGTGCAGAAATCCATATCATTCCAAAGGGTTCACATACTTTTTCTTGCAACTGTATATATAAAATATAATATATAAATATATAACCTGGTAGCTGAATATAATCAATATAAATCATAAATACAACCCGAAGCCACCCTAGAAGCAGGAGGCAGTGGTACTCTGACCTGTACTGACTGCGGAGCAGCAAAGAAAGAGGAAATTATGCATGAGGCGGGGAGTTTTATAGTACCTACTTTTTTCTGATTGGTTGTTTTTCTGTGCTGCTGTGGAGTTCTAGTAAAGAGAGACTAAAGCAAATACAAAGCCTCCTGTCATGTTATAAAATTATGGGACGACCTCCCACACACTTTCAGATCTTCCCCAAGCCTAAAGTCCTTTAAGAGATCCCTCTCTACATACCTCAAAACAGAATGCACGTGTCAGGGTTGATTATATATTTCCTACCTGTTCTATGTTAAATTTTGTATATATTGTGTATTAATATTGTTTTTGTATTTTATTGTACCCTATTGTATCAATGCAAAGTTTTGTGGACCCAGGACATACTTGAAAACGAGAAAAATCGCAATGTATCTTTCCTGGTCAAATATTTTATAAATAAATAAGTAAATAATAAACTCTACAATCAAGTATAGTTGTTATAGTTTGTAGGGTACGCATCATGTATTAAAATCTTTTAGTTGCAAATACTGCACTTTTATTAAATATATCCACACACAGAGTTTCTTTGAGAAGTTACACATAGAATTCTACATTAACTTCTCCCTATTCCCAGCAGAAAGTGAACGCACAGTGGAGCAGGTTGCCTCATGCTAGAGAACACATGTAATTATACCCTAAATGCTCTATACTCCCTATAGAAAGTGTAAGCTCTTGGTCACGTGCACACGGAATGGCTCCTAAATAAAGAATAAAAACTCTCAAAATCATCTGCAGAACCTTTATACTGAGAGTTTTAACAATATTCATATTTACGAATTACAGAGACATATTCGCTTTGTAAGTACTGACTACATTTTATATATTGTAACTATTTTCTTTCAACAAAATTAATGAGTAGTTTGTGTTTGTAAATTACTAACTTTTCTCTCAAATATATGGTAACTGTAAAATTGACATTTAATTGTCATAAAATAAATAGGAGATACACACTATAGCAAGCCTCACAATCACACTTTATTAGATTATATACTTCATTTACATCATATGGATCCTCTAACTAGCTGTTTAATTAGCTTCCTTTTCTGTTAATAAGTTAATTTCATGATTAACATAGTTGTCTTCTGTGCCAATGCAGTTGTAAAATTTAGGTCAGATGAACTAAGTTAAAACATTTCTTTAAGTAGACTAATTATTCTGATCAGCCACAGCATTAAAACCACCAACAGGTGAAGTGTATAACATTGATTATTTCATTACAATGGCACCTGTCAAGGAATGGTATATATTACGCACCAAGTGAACAGTCAGTTCTTGAATTTCATGTGTTAGAAGCAGGAAAAAAAATGGGCAAGCGAAAAGATCTGAATTATTTTGAGAAGGACCAAATAATGATGGCTAGACGACTGGGTCAGAGCATCTCCAAAATGGCAAGTCTAGTGGGGTGTTCCAAATATGCAGAGGTTAGTACAACCAAACGCATCTGTGGTATGTGCTGGAGCAACAAATCCGACCCATGAATGCACCACCTCGCAGCTTGAAGGACTTAAAGGATCTGTAGCTAATGTCTGGCTGTCAGATACTAAAGGACAGAGCTGTTTTGGCACCACAGGGGGGATTTACACAATATTATGCTAGTGGTTTTAATGTTGTGGCTGATCAGTGTATATAGGCTGTTACACACAGTTCTAATGAGTTTCTTCAGTATCATGATTAGGCAACTGCTTTGCCCCGAATTAAGGCTGAAATAGTAGAGATGACAAACATATTCATCAAGAAGTAATTATAGATTTAATCTGATACTTTTTTTGCTGGACCCAAGGTCTGCACTGAAAACTGTTGAGCTGATAACCAATAATCATTCATCATGTAAACTGATTAGCTTTACTGGAAACATTTTACTTCCATAGCTTTGCCCGGTCCAACATTAGCCTTGATGTAATATTTTGGTTAAGATTTTTCAGTGATTTAATATTTTTGGATAAACCTTTAAAAATTGAATTGCTTAATATATTTTATATTTTATATATTGATATTTTTATGTATGGAATTGTTTCTCTGTGGAGTTTACCTATTAACATCTCTTCCAAAGAAGGTTCTCCATCAATGTAATAAGTAGAGGTTATGCTTTGGCTAAATTAAAAGACAAAGTCATTATTAGGTCAGAGAATTATATTAAACAATAAACAATATAAAGTACATGTATTTTTTAAGCCTCTTCTGTGAATGGGGGAGCTACCTATTGGGTTAGAACATCAGTTGACCACCTAAGCCAATCCACTGAGCCCCTGCCAGTTGCTGCCCAAGTCTTCTGTTATAAAGAATTTTGGAAAAGAAAACTGGGGGCAGAGCGATCTGGCACCGGAGCACAGACTTTGGGATTAAACATTGCAAGCACAAATTGTTGATTTGTATGATTGGTCACGTGTATATAAATGTATATGTATACACCCTCTGAATTCTATGGTTTTCCATATCAGGACATAATAATAATCTCTGTTCTTTAGCAGCTTTTAAAATTAGGTAACTACAACCTCAAATGAACATCAGCACATGACCTGTTACACAGCGTCATGACTTCACAAAAATAAAGCCAAAATGACAAAATAAAAAATAAAGCCAAAATGGAGAAGCCATGTGTCGAAAAGTAAGTACCATGAAACTGTGTCTTGCTTTGTAGACAAGAAGATTAACAATTATGTCAGAAAATGGATCCAGTCTAACTGAATTCACTGTACAAGGTTTTTCAGACTTGCCACAACTTCAGTTTCCTCTTTTTATAACATTTTTATTTGTGTATCTCACCATTGTCTTCAGTAATCTTATAATTTTTGTATCTATAGTTTTGTACTCTCATTTACACACCCCCATGTACATCTTCTTGTGTAACCTATCAGTCATTGATATCTCATACACTTCGACCATTCTACCCAAACTGTTGGTCATTCTCCTCACTCAGTGTAAGACCATATCCTTTCTAGAATGCTTTATTCAGGTGTATTTTTTCATGTGCTTTGCTTGTACAGAAGTCTTATTACTGGCCGCCATGGCTTATGATCGCTATGTAGCAATCTGCCACCCTCTTCACTACTCAATTCTTATGAGTCCAAAGCACTGTGCTCGAATAGTACTTTCAGTTTGGGTCATGGGTTTATTTGATCCTGTTCTACATGCTATTTTAATTGCTAACTTATCATACTGTCACTCTCATCAAATAGACCACTTTTTCTGCGATTTAACCCCATTGCTTAAACTTACCTGTAGTGACACATTTACTATTGCGTTATGTATATATATTTATGGGACTCTCCTGTGTGTCAGTACATTTGCACTTACGTTGATATCTTATGTGTTTATTATTTCTACTATCCTAAATATACAATCAGCAAGTGGTCGAAATAAAGCTTTTTCTACCTGTAGCTCTCACATAACTTGTGTTATTATATTTTACGGAACAATTATCAGTTTGTATCTGAGACCAACATCTACGTATTCTCCAGGACAGGACAAGTTTTTTGCCCTTTTATATATTATACTTATTCCAATGCTGAATCCTCTTATTTACACCCTGAAGAATAAGGACTTTAATAAGGTTTTCAAACATTTCAACTTTTATTAGAATCCTAAACAATGAAATAGTGAATAAAAAATTGTGACAATTTTATTTTCTTGAAGAATAAGAACTTTAATTAATTTACTCCAAGAATCAAGTAATCATGTTTTTACTCTTATTTACATTGCAAAACTAAATTTAGTCAGCGAAGCCTCTGATCACCCAAACTTGCTATTTTATTATTTATTTATATACTAGCTATGCATTCCATGTGTCAGATACATGTTACGCTAATAGACTCAAACAAAAAATATGTTTTTTTTAGTAGAGACGAATAAAACATTGTTTTATCCTAAACTATACATTAATGTAATCCAATAATCCATTCCTTCAGGCATGAAGTACAAGGTAACATTTGAACCAGTAGTAGGCTTATAAACTAGATAGAGAACATATTACTGGATTTTGAGGAGTCAACAGATGTAACACATGACTAACGATGTGATAATGTTTGTTTAAAATGCTTTTTCATTCCACATTATTGAATGCATTTAACATCTACCTACAGCAGATGTTTAAAGTCTATAGTTTTGAATTGGGACCTGTTATGCAAACATGTCATTGTATCATTTTAGACTTTAACTGTCTTCTAAAATTATTAGTTTTTATACCTTTATGTCTTTGTCATATTGTGAAATGTCAAACAGGGCACTTTCTATAGATTGAATATTTGCATGTCAGGTCCAGTACAAAGCATCAATTTCATTTTCCTTGAGATTATATTTTTATTTGTAAATTCCATAAATGATCTTGAAATGTCATAATTGTTTCGGGTTGACATCTGTAAGGAATCCCTACTTTATTTAAATTTTATTTCATTCATTATTTTTCAGTTGTGTGTTCTAGCATTGTTTTGATTCATCCTGTAATTTCTTTTTTTATTTACTATATCTCATAGTTTTGTAAAGAAACTGAAACAATAAGATATAATTTTATAGAACTGCCACTTGTGGACATTACCACACAGCTGTGTCCTTGTGTACTTAGAGGAGTCAGTGCATGCAAATGCATTTCTTATGGAAAGAGCACTGATTTATAACATTTTCCGATGATACTGCTCTATGTGTCTTTTTATTGTATTTTTAAGGATATATTGACGATAATTGAAGTTTGTTTATTTTTACAAGTGTCACTTTTTTATTGAATGTCAGTATCCTTTGTGTACAGTGTCCTTGTGTTTGTTCTGGATATCATTTTTTTTGTTGTTCATGCAATGTTTTTGTTTTTAAAGTGCACTGTAAAGTAACTATGTCTGAGTAGCATTTAATGGAACCTGAATATTATGCAAGCCTGTATATATATATACACACAGACACACATTTGAATACAATGGGTTACATTCCCTTATAAAATTAAATTACCAATGTAGAGCTAACTGGATTCTCCTAAAGGGGAAGAATGGAAGCAGGGACTGCATGATCGCGATCGCCCAGTGGAAGAGACGCCCCTTGATTTTTACAGGAACATATCTCACTGAGTTGGACTGGAAGGATAACTCACAGGATTTACATAATACTAGAAAGGAAATACAAGAGTAAAAAGGAAATAAGGAATAAAAGAGTAACAATAAAAGAGTAAATAAAACATATCCAGAATTCTTTAATGTATTAAAATGTATAAATGTAATAAATATGATTGTATTCATAGTTTCCGTATGAAAATGTGTAATTGTGAGATATTATGCATTAAACATAGTCACAGTATTTTCTAATTTGTCAGCCTAATGACAGATATACTTGCATATTATAATTGGTACATCTTGTAAAAATTCGGTGGTATAAACCTACCAGTAGTGTTCACTAGATGTCTCCCTACACTTTAGTGAAGAAATCTGCAGTTTTGTATAGATAAGGCATTAAAAATGCAAAAACAAAACAAAAAAAAACAAAAAATAAATTTTGAATAAAACTTAACCTCGAAACTTGTAGTGCTTTCACAGGCACGTGGCAAGCCACGTGGTCCAAAAGAAGCAACACTAATCAGAAGTGTATCTTTCTGGTCAACCCCATTAATCCTGTATTTTGTAATTTTTTTGTTTTTTTTCTGCTGTTTTAACAAAAAAACTGGGATGGGATATGAAATGTTGAATTACATTTGACCCATCTGAATCGACAAAGGGTTAATACTTGTATTTTGGGTTTTCAAACCCTTAATCCAGTTATTTATAAAATTAATCTTGGAATTAGTTTTTCAGACTCCTAGTGGAAGATTTTGTTCTACACAGAAAGGCTGCTGAGAGAATGAGAAGTTAAGCGCCAATGAAAACATGAACTTTCAATTTCCAAAATGTTAATAATTAGTTTATTCAAAACAAGCTTTAGGGACATGTAGAGTATTATATATTCTTTTTTCCTATTAATTAGGTACGGATGTCTGGATTGACATAAGTAACAGATGGTATCAATAAGTCTAGAATGTGGTAATTGATGGTCGTGTCCTTACATGAGTTAAATTTAAAAGGACTGACGTCATTATGGTCATAGCTATATAAAATAGTGGACAAAGGACCATGAGGTTGTTGCTTGTTGTCTGTAATCTAACTCTCCCTCAGTACAGCAATTAACTGCTGGCAAGAGACCTGTACGCCAAAGACTGACGGGCAGGTAGGCAAAACGCCAATGTTTTAAAGGGTACTAAATTAAAATCAAGACAATGTGTAATGACAGTAATGTGTACAATGACAGGTGCACTTTAATTTAACCCCATTAAGGACACAACTTCTGGAATAAAAGGGAATCGTGACGGAATATTTCCATCCTTAAGGGGTTAAAAAAAATCAGTTACTTTCTAACTCCCCTCTCTACAGAGAAGAAGTGAGAACTGTTTGACCTGGCTGGTTATGTTATCCGCTTTATTATTCAGTTTTTCAGATTGAATTAAAATGCTAAATTATCATCGGAGGAAAAAAACAGGCAATTTCCAATATTCAGTAACTATATGATGCAAATGCAATTTGTGATATAGGGGGCCATGTGAATCATATGACATTTTGAAAAAAGTACATTTACATGAACACACAGATCACAGTTGTTTGAATGTTTCGCTGAAAGGAAAACTATAGCCAGGTGTATGTCATACTACTTTATTAAGTTTAATTCATTCTTACAAGACTATAAGAAAGTAGAAATTCGAACTACCAGAAAAATATATATATATTTGTACAATACAATATAAATAGTACAAATTGTGCTGCCCCAATTAAAACGCCAAACAAGAAATACATAATAAATAAAACAATCAGGGTTGGACAAAATAGTGTTCTTTCAGAAAAAAAAAAAAGATAATCTTATTTTACACATAATCTTACTTAATAAATGTTTTATTGCGTAAAAGCCCAGGAAATGGCCATTTGTGTAAAACAACACAGGGTCTGATATATAAAAATATATTGATTACAATGAGAGCTCTCACAGAGAGAAATCTTGTAAAGCTTGTACATGTAAATGCAAAACAAGCAATTCTAGGTTAAGGTAAAGGTACCACTTTTCTACTATTAGAGTTACTCAAACAAAAAAACTGTGTTTTCATAAAACACTGTTTTGGTTAGAGCAGAGTAGCCCTTGATTTGCTGGTCCATCCCTCTTTCCCGCCATAAAACTTAAAAAAAATATATATAATTTTACCACCATTCTAATGTCGAAGCCAAGTTCTCCTCTCCTGCTATCACTCCCTCTTTGTTGTAGGGCAGTGGTCCCCAACCCAGTCCACAAGTACCCCCCAACAGTCCAAGAATTAGGAATTAACCAGTTGTGTGTACGGTGTTTTTAGAAAGTAGAAAAAAAACACTTTAGACACAACAGGCTAATCTCTATATCCTGGACTGTTAGGGGGTACTTGAGGACTGGGTTGCGAACCTTTGTTGTAGGGGAAGGATGGGATGAGAGGAGAACATAGGCAGTACAGAGGTAGGGCCATGTCGTTATTAGACATCTGTGGCCAGCATTCTGTGTGTACGGACTTCAGACATCCAACTTGCACAGAATTAACAGTCTTGTTCCGGGCTGGCTAATGGTTGCAGAGGTCTTGAAATCTGAATGTGTAGCATTTCATAGTGCACATACAGAATCCAGGCACCGTGACTACTTCAAATCACTGAAGTGGTCATGGTCATAAGAGTAACCATTTCACTTGAAAAATTGATGCCCTAATCCTGCTGACTGCTGAGATATAGCATTAATAAAGGGCC
Source organism: Pelobates cultripes (assembly GCA_933207985.1). NCBI lineage: Eukaryota > Metazoa > Chordata > Amphibia > Anura > Pelobatidae > Pelobates > Pelobates cultripes. The sequence goes on from OW240922.1 coordinate 86,248,687, forward strand.
TCTAGTGCTGTTTAACCAAATAAGGAGGTAGTATTCTAAGCTTAATAAAATATTATAATTATATCGGTATTATATAAAAACTAAATTAAAAACATAGCGATTTATAATTTACCAATTGGAGAATACATTAAGTCTTGACCCCTTCTTTAGCAGCTCTGCAGAAGTGAGAAGTGTGTCGTTGGACCACCAGGGAGCGTCAGAGCCCACTGGGGATCGAGGTAAGGAGGCAAATCACTGATACAAAGTTTGCCCCATTACTGGGGAACCGGGCAACCGGGCCAAACTACTTCTGACATCATAACCAATACAGCAGAGCAACCCTTTAACCCTGTATGTATTTACACAGCTGCATACAGCCACTATACTCATAGATTTAAACACAAGGCAAGCACAAACATGTGCAAACATACATATAAATATAGGCAGTTATCAAATATCAATACATGATGTTTGGACATGTTTATGCCTGCAATGTCCTCCAGTAAGTAAATTCATCAAACTCACTATGTATGCGTACCTGCAGATTATTTAGGCGGGCAGGGGTCACATTACAATTTTGGACCTAAAGGTTCTTGAAATGTAAATTCGACCCTTGATGTAGGGGTCATGTTGCATTGAATGTTCATTGTATTTTTAAAAAAGTTGGTATAATGCTTCCTTATGAATCAGCCTCATCACCAAAAAAATATTACTTGTATTACTTCTAAATACACTGCCTGGCCAAGAAAAAAGTCGCCACCAATAAAAAAGGTTGGACAGGCTTTAGCTTCGCTTACAGCATGCATTCGCTGTGGTATTGCTTCAATAAGCTTCTGCAATGTCACAAGATTTATTTCCATCCAGTGTTACATAAATTTTTCCACCAAGATCTTGTATTAATGATGGGAGAGTTGGACCACAGTGCAAAGCCATCTCCTGCACATCCCAAAGATTATCAATGGGGTTAAGGTCTGGAATCTGTGGTGGCCAATCCATATGTGAAAATGATGTTTCATTCTCCCTGAACCATTCTTTCACAATTTGAGCCCGATACATCCAGGCATTGTCATCTTGGAATATGCAAGTGCCATGAGGGAAGAAAAAAATCCATTGTTGAAATAACCTGGTCATCCAGTAAATTCAGGTAGTCCGCTGACCTCATTCTTTGGGCACATAATGTTGCTGAACCTAGACCTGACCAACTGCAGCAACCCCAGATCATAGCACTGCCCCCACTGGCTTGTACAGTAGGCACTAGGCATGATGTGTGCGTCACTTCATCTGCCTCTCTTCTTACCCTGATGCACCCATCACTGGTGGTTCCCCACTATCCTTCCAGTTTTTAATAATGCATTGGAAAGACTAACATCTTTTCCACGATCACGGGATGTGTCTTTTGAAATGGTTGTTTAAGAAATGAGAAGCTACTCATTGCATCAGTTGGGGTTAAATACCTTGTTGCCAGCTGAAAGATAATCACCCATGCAGTAACTATCTAATAGGAAGCTCTTACCTATTTGCTTAGTTAAATCCAGGCGGCGACTTTTCTTTTTGGCCAGGCAGTGTATAATGTAATAGAAAGGAAATGTATATGTAATAATAATAAGTCACTTAGAGTTCAGTAATTCTTTTAAATAGCCAAATTACTTCTAAATGGCATTCATTTTTGCCTGGCTGTCTAGGCTTACATGCATTGGCAGTACAAAGTATAATCATCTTTGACACTGAGTCTTTAAAAGATGTTTTTTACCTAAGTCGTACAAATTCAAAATTTGAGGAAATAAAATTGACTAAAAATAGATTAACTGAAAATAAAAGTTATTTTAATGGAATTTAGATTGCTACTACAGGCATTCAAACAAACACAATAAATCAATAACAAAGTTTGCAGAAGACTTCACTAGGACTGAGACATATGAACATATTAAAGAGGTATCCCAAGAACCAAAACCACTGCTACATCTTATTGGTGAATGACGGATATGGTGGCAGAACATTTTTAGTGAATCATTTTCTGTTGGTGTGACAAAAAAAAAAAAAAAGGGGGACTTCTACTCACCCCAACCCCAAGCCAATCAAAGATTCTCACTGACATCAAAATGAGGAAGCTTAATTATTTACCAACATTACTTGTATTGGTTAGCAGGATTTCACTGTGTTGAATGAGTAATTTGAAATTATGTTATTTGGACAGAAAGGTTGAATGGCATACCAGAAACAGTCGATCAATCTTTTAATCACTTATCCTCATTATGTTAACCCTTTCATGTGCACAGTGGGGCAAAATCATTATTACAATGACATTTGATTAAGCATTATAAATGTTTTTTTTGTTTTTTTTATAAATAGTACATTCAAATTCAAAGAAAAACAAAAAATAAACAGGTTAACCCGTTAGACATTTTTCTTCTTTTAGGGAGGAGAACAGAAGTGATATATGACATTTATTTTTTATTTTTATTCTTGTTCAAGTATTATTACTATTAAAAAAAAATTTAAAATAAAAAAAAGATTTTCATCAAATTTAGAATTGTTTATCTTTGAAATCCACTGTACTTTTAAAGTGAATGATATATACATGTGGAACTGCAATATTCAGAAGTACAATGTGGCCTAGAGAAAAAAAATCTGCTACATGCTAAACAATCCTGCAAATTTCTTAAAGGGGCAATCAGACCATTACAGCTCATTTAAGTGGTCTGGGTGGTGTCCATATTGCAATTCCAGAGAAACTCCAATGTTTACATTGTAGCACTAAGTCTGCTTCCAATGGTTGTCTCTCAGAAAGTCACTGGAGATGCTTCCTGCATCCAAATGGACCTTTGGTCCGGTATCTGATGCTGGATGCCCTCACGCTCTATATGAGGACATCGAGCATCAGATTGTTCCCCATAGAAAAGCACTGATTCAATGCTTTCTCATGGGGAGGTCTAATGCCGTGCAGCATTTGCTGCGCGTGCACATAAGCGCACGCTCGTCTCAGGATAGAAAAGGAGGAAGAGCCGCGAGCCAATGCCGAGGGACATCGGCGTTGGTGTAAGATAAGTAAAAAAAAAGGGGTTATAACCTTTATTCACCGGGGAGGAGGCACAAGAGGGAAGGGGAGACAATAGGGCTATAGTGCCAGGAATACAGCTTTGTATTCCTGGCACTTATAGTATCCCTTTAAAGTTACAGTCTGTCACATACAGGAACAAACCAG
>OW240922.1:86251967-86388572 GCA_933207985.1 Pelobates cultripes
TTTAAGACCACTGACTGCTATTCAATCTATAACAGTGAAAAAAGTTTTTTGTTTTTAAATCCAAGCTATTGTGACACCAGATATAAGTGGTGGCACTGGTCACCGTATCCACTGTTAGCGTAACACACCCCCTTTAGGACACTGACTGCTATTCAATCTATAACAGTGAAAAAAGTGTTTTGTTTTTTTAAATCCAAACTTTGTGTCACCAGATCTAATTGGTGGCACTGGTCACCGTATCCACTGTTAGCGTAACACACCCGCTTTAAGGACACTGACTGCTATTCAATCTATAACAGTGAAAAAAAGATTATTTTTTTTTTAAATCCAAGCTATTGTGACACCAGATCTAATTAGTGGCATTGGTCAGCGTATCCACTGTTAGCGTAACACACCCGCTTTAAGGACACTGACTGCTATTCAATCTATAACAGTAAAAAAAGTTTTTTGTTTTTAAATCCAAGCTATTGTGACACAGGATCTAATTAGTGGCACTTGTCAGCGTATCCACTGTAAGCGTAACACACCCGCTTTAAGGACACTGACTGCTATTCAATCTATAACAGTGAAAAAAGATTATTATTTTTTTTAAATCCAAACTATTGTGACACAGGATCTAATTAGTGGCGCTTGTCAGCGTATCCACTGTTAGCGTAACACACCCGCTTTAAGGACACTGACTGCTATTCAATCTATAACGGTAAAAAAAGTTTTTTGTTTTTAAATCCAAGCTATTGTGACACAGGATCTAATTAGTGGCACTTGTCAGCGTATCCACTGTTAGCGTAACACACCCGCTATAAGGACACTGACTGCTATTCAATCTATAACAGTAAAAAAAGTTTTTTGTTTTTAAATCCAAGCTATTGTGACACAGGATCTAATTAGTGGCACTTGTCAGCGTATCCACTGTTAGGTAACACACCCGCTTTAAGGACACTGACTGCTATTCAATCTATAACAGTAAAAAAAGTTTTTTGTTTTTAAATCAAAGCTATTGTGACACAGATCCTAATTAGTGGCACTGGTCAGCGTATCCACTGTTAGCGTAACACACCCGCTTTAAGGACACTGACTGCTATTCAATCTATAACAGTGAAAAAAGATTATTATTTTTTTTAAATCCAAACTATTGTGACACAGGATCTAATTAGTGGCACTTGTCAGCGTATCCACTATTGGCGTACACCCGCTTTAAGGACGCGACTGCTATTCAATCTATAACAGTAAAAAAAGTTTTTGTTTTAAATCCAAGCTATTGTGACGCACCAGATGTAGTGGTGGCACTGACTGAGAAGGAAAATGGGCACAGTATGCACTGTGAGCCTGACACAGAAGCCGGCAGCAGTGGCAGAACACTGACTGCTATTCAATCTATAACAGTGAAAAAAGTTTTTTTTTTTTAAATCCAAGCTATTGTGACACCAGATGTATTTGGTGGCACTGACTGGGGAAATGGGCACAGTATGCACTGTGAGCCTGACTCAGAAGCTGGCAGCAGTGGCAGACAACTGACTGCTATTCAATCTATAACAGTGAAAAAAGTTTTTTGTTTTTAAATCCAAGCTATTGTGACACCAGATGTAATTGGTGGCACTGACTGGGGAAATGGGCACTGTGAGCCTGACACAGAAGCTAGCAGCAGTGGCAGACAACTAAGTGCATTTACATTACATAGAAAAAAAAAATCCAAAAAAAGCATACCCTTATCCCTAACCTAGCTATGCTTTTCCCTATCTTATGAACAGCAGCTACACTTTCCCTCCTCTTACTAAGCATGCAGCTTGAGAATGAATCTAAAATGGATGCTGTCCAGTAGGTGGGAGGGTCTACTAGGGAGGCTGTGCTGCTAATTGGCTGGAATGTGTCTGCTGACTGTGAGGTACAGGGTCAAAGTTTACTCAATGATGACGAATAGGGGGCGGGTCGAACCGCGCATATGTTCGCCCGCCGTGGCGAACGCGAACATGCTATGTTCGCCAGGAACCGTTCGCCGGCGAACCGTTCGGTACATCACTAGTAGGGTATCAAATATACTCCACCCTTGGGTTTTTACGTCCAAGGTGCATTAACTTTCACTTATTCCCATTAATTATTCCTATTATAGTGTAAATTAAGTAGACTAAGATATTCTACATGTTGTATATTTAATTAAACCTATAAGCTAAAAATTACTTACTTAGTGTTTGCATGTATTTATATTAGTTTAAAAGTTAGAGAGTTTGATCTGCAATTACCTAAATATCCAGTCAAGTTTACTCAGGAAAGGATTACAATATTTGAAATGTTTTATTATTATTATTATTATTATTGCCATTTATATAGCGCCAACAGATTCCGTAGTGCTTTACAATATTATGAAAGGGGATTTAACAATAAATAGGACAATTACAAATAAACTTACAGGAACAATAGGTTGAAGAGTACCCTGCTCAATCGAGCTTACATTCTATAGACCCTTAGTACCAAATTGGTTTACTAAGTATATGTCACACAGCAGGTCGGTGGAGACCACGTGCCCGGTTAGCAAATCCCAAGATTGTAATGACCAGGGAACACAAGACAACCAGGGTTTCCGGTCTTACCATGCGATCCATGCGTATGGTGTACTATCAGACCGGGTAGTAGGCCTTCCCTAGTCTTGTTACCCGAGCAAGGCAGTGCCTGTTTGCTCCATGAAGGTCTCCATATCTCATGTCATCTTGAAATGGGAAAAACTGTCTGCGCAGTTTGTTCGCAATGGTCCGGATATCCAAAACAGAATGCGATACTCTGTTTTATATAGCGCAGAATATACCAAAACCTGCACTCTTGTAATACCTGAGGCTCATCCGTTAGCCGTACCGTCTCCAGGAGTGTGTGTAAATAAGTGAGAGTCTCCCCCCGATATACCTCTGTGAGTATTTCTCGCGTGTGGTACAGTGGTCCGGATCCAGTAGATCCATTATAGGAGATAAAATAGAGGGATCCAGTCTAAATCCTGCATGATCAGGCAGCCCTCTATAACGAAATCAGTAGCACAGTCGTTAGATCTAATTGAATGCAGGAGAGACGCCCCTCTATGCAGTCATCGAGGTCTTGTACAGGTACAAGCCTGTGTAATGAACAAATGGATGGCACCATAGTGTATGAGAGAGGCGTGCTCTCTAATAATGTGACCGAACTCCGTGTCAGCGTCCGGCTGATAGTCTGAGCGGGCCGCACCCGCTAATAACCAAATAATAGCGTCTACATCCATGACCGGTTTTCTCTACGAGAATGTGTCACTCAAAACATGTCTTCTGTATCCAGCACAGTATCAGGCTGAGGTTAAGGGAGGGCTGCTCCCTCTAATAACAAATCAGTGGACGGTTCCGTATATGAAAGGGGTTCGCTCTCTGTACGTGCAAGTAAAATATAATTTTCGGGTCGAAGTGATGGAGGGCCGCACCCTCTTGTAATCCAAACTAGAGTTTCTTAGAGACTTAGGGTGACCCACTGCAGGGATACACCATTTACTAATATCAGTATAAGACTGAGATCCTGAGGTGGGTCTCTCTCTGACCACAAGACCTCTCTCTGTATCGCCCCCCTGAAATGGAATCAACTGTTAGTAAACCAGACCGATGGAAGATGAAATAGTATACAACCTCGGGCCGTGTCCATCCTTAATAATAGAAAGGGATGGTGATGGAAACTACCAACTGACCGCCCGGATCCCGTGCACACGCGCTGGGTCCAGGATAATCGACAGTAGCCTGAGGAAAGCTGGAGACGTTCTACACAATCCACGAGAGCCCAGGAGGTCGGAGGAGGTCAAGTCAGGCCTCGCGACGACCTGAGCGATAGGACAATTGGAAGGCTTGGAAACCAAGAAACGACGAACAATGTAGACGGTAAATACATACCTCGGAGAGAAGGTAAATAGTAGATCGGAACTGCTAGCCAAGTAAACCCAACCGAAGGAGTCAGGAGCTGAACCTGACGTAGGACCAACTACCAAATACCTAAGATGGATACCGAGAAGGCAGCTAAATGGTTAGTTGCTGAAGGCAAGGCAACCGTGCTCCCCTGTTGGCGTTTGAGCGTTGGTCCCTGCTTGTGCGAAATTCTCTTTGGAGATGCGCCACCGCCGGGTTGGTGTAAACCACGGTGGCGCGCCCGGGGATCCTCATAAAAAACCTTGCCCCGCAGGGCATGAGACTTAGGGCATTCACCCATCCAATCATATTGAGATGCCCGTATACTGGTGTCCTCTTGGTTAGTAAGGCAGCAGTGCTTGCATGGACACCCACCTATGTCCATGTCAATAGAGGGTACTGGGCTTTTCTCAGTGATATCCTCCCAGGCCTGTGGCCAAAAGGGGTTTCGGGCCCAGATAGTTCAGGTCGACCAAGGGACCCAGATAGTGCAGGCCAGTCAGGACGGCATAGGTATAGCAGGCCCATCAAATGGTCACAGACATAGCAGGCCAAACAATGAGGCACAGACATAGCAGGCCAATCAATGAGGCACAGACATAGCAGGCCAATCAATGGGGCACAGACATAGCAGGCCGATCCTGGGTTCTGTCTAGATGGGCAATAAGGGATCCCTGTGTATGGTCAGATTCCCTTAAATATTTCCCAATCTTCAGGGTACCCTGTGACATAGGGCCCCCAGATACCAACCCCTTTAGACAGTGTAATACTGTGTAATGACATATAACTGGGACTTGTTGTCCCTAAATGCCCAGCAGGCAAATAGTGGTATTCGAGTTGTGTAGGGCATAAGCTGAAAAAGTTCCAGTGATAATAGTGTCCATTAAAGCATGATATACTGAGTGATACATTTTTTAACTGAGAATAGGTTATGCACATAAGCATGGAGACCAGAGATTACTTCATCGAGTTATGCATCATCAGCATGCCATCCGAAGGTTATTGTACCCATGGTATATTTTCAGGAATAGGGTAATAGAATAGCCAATTCAATGCACCCCCTTATTGAGCTTGGAAGGGACCACCTTCCAATTCTAGACGGTAAATACATACCTAGGAGAGAAGGTAAATAGTAGATCGGAACAGCAAGCCAAGTAAACCCATCCGAAAGAGTCAGGAGCTGAACTTGACGTAGGACCAACTATCAAATACCTAAGATGGATACCGAGAAGGCAGCTAAATGGTTAGTTGCTGAAGGCAAGGCAACCGTGCTCCCCTGTTGGTGTTTGAGCGTTGGTCCCTGCTTGTGCGAAATTCTCTTTGGAGATGCGCCACCGCCGGGTTGGTGTAAACCGTGGTGGGGAGCCCGGTGATCCTCATAAAAAACCTTGCCCCGCAGGGCATGAAACTTAGGGCATTCACCCATCCAATCATATTGAGATGCCCGTATACCAGTGTCCTCTTGGTTAGTAAGGCAGCAGTGCTTGCCTGGACACCCACCTATGTCCATGTCAATAGAGGGTACTGGGCTTTTCTCAGTGATATCCTCCGTCCGACCGCACTGGAGCTCGGGGAGTCAGAGGAGGCAGCCAAGCGGCTAGTCTCCTGCCTCCCCGAGCGGAGCACCCATAGCCTGCCGGGGGCTAATAGAAGGAGGGCGCTATGGGAGAGAGGCAACTGAAAGGAACCCCCCAAAAACCAACCATGAACAGAAAACATCCCCAAGCAACCAGAGAAGCAAAGGGTAAAAACGGCGATAATCCCAAGTAAATAATAATAAATTTACAACGACATACAATATCTAATTAATCAGTAAATAATGAAGCGAAATAAAAGGGATATAACTGAAAACCATAAACATAAAATATATATATAATACATATTGTAACTATGTAACTATGTAAATATTAGTAATATAACTAAATATAACATATATATATATATATATAATATATAATATATAAATAACAAAGAAATAATCTTAAGTGAAATATAATAGATATAACGAAATATCATAAACATAAAATATATATACGGTTGCAAGAAAAAGTATCTGAACCCTTTGGAATGATATGGATTTCTACACAAATTGGTCATAAAATGTGATCTGATCATCATCTAAGTCACAACAATAGACAATCACGGTCTGCTTAAACTAATAACACACAAAGAATGAAATGTTGCCATGTTTTTATTAAACACACCATGTAAACATTCACAGTGCAGGTGGAAAAAGTATGTGAACCCTTGGATTTAATAACTGGTTGAACCTCCTTTGGCAGTAATAACTTCAACCAAATGTTTCCTGTAGTTGCAGATAAGACGTGCACAACGGTCAGGAGTAATTCTTGACCATTCCTCTTTACAGAACTGTTTCAGTTCAGCAATATTCTTGGGATATCTGGTGTGAATCGCTTTCTTGAGGTCATGCCACAGCATCTCAATCGGGTTGAGGTCAGGACTCTGACTCGGCCACTGAAGAAAGCATATTTTCTTCTGTTTAAGCCATTCTGTTGTTGATTAACTTCTATGCTTTGGGTCATTGTCCTGTTGCAACACCCATCTTCTGTTGAGCTTCAGCTGGTAGACAGATGGCATTAAGTTCATTTTTCCTTCAATGATAGCAATCCGTCCAGGCCCTGACGCAGCAAAGCAGTCCCAAACCATGATGCCCCCACCACCATACTTCACAGTTGGGATGAGGTTTTGATGTTGGTATGCTGTGCCTTTTTTTCGCCACACATAGTGTTGTGTGTTTCTTCCAAACAACTCAACTTTGGTTTAATCTGTCCACAGAATATTTTGCCAGTACTGCTGTGGAACATCCAGGTGCTCTTGTGCAAACTGTAAACGTGCAGCAATGTTTGGTTTGGACAGCAGTGGCTTCCTCTGTGGTATCCTCCCATGAAATCCATTCTTCTTTAGTGTTTTACGTATTATAGATTCGCTAACAGGGATGTTAGCATTTGCCAGTGACTTTTGTAAGTCTTTAGCTGACACTCTAGGATTCTTCTTCACCTCGTTGAGCAGTCTGCGCTGTGCTCTTGCAGTCATCTTTACAGGACGGCCACTACTAGGGAGAGAAGCAGCAGTGCTGAACTTTCTCCATTTATAGACAATTTGTCTTACCGTGGACTGATGAACAGCAAGGCTTTTTGGAGATACTTTTATAACCCTTTCCAGCTTTATGTAAGTCAACAATTCTTAATCGTAGGTCTTCTGAGAGCTTTTTTGTGTGAGGCATCATTCACATCAGGCAATGCTTCTTGTGAAAAGCAAACCCAGAACTGGTGTGTGTTTTTTATAGGGCAGGGCAGCTGTAACCAACACCTCCAATCTCATCTAATTAATTGGACTCCAGTTGGCTGACATCTCACTCCAATTAGCTCTTGGAGATGTCATTAGTCTAGGGGTTCACATACTTTTTCCACCTGCACTGTGAATGTTTACATGGTGTGTTCAATAAAAACATGGCAACATTTCATTCTTTGTGTGTTATTAGTTTAAGCAGACTTTGAGTGTCTATTATTGTGACTTAGATGATGATCAGATTACATTTTATGACCAATATGTGCAGAAATCCATATCATTCCAAAGGGTTCACATACTTTTTCTTGCAACTGTATATATAAAATATAATATATAAATATATAACCTGGTAGCTGAATATAATCAATATAAATCATAAATACAACCCGAAGCCACCCTAGAAGCAGGAGGCAGTGGTACTCTGACCTGTACTGACTGCGGAGCAGCAAAGAAAGAGGAAATTATGCATGAGGCGGGGAGTTTTATAGTACCTACTTTTTTCTGATTGGTTGTTTTTCTGTGCTGCTGTGGAGTTCTAGTAAAGAGAGACTAAAGCAAATACAAAGCCTCCTGTCATGTTATAAAATTATGGGACGACCTCCCACACACTTTCAGATCTTCCCCAAGCCTAAAGTCCTTTAAGAGATCCCTCTCTACATACCTCAAAACAGAATGCACGTGTCAGGGTTGATTATATATTTCCTACCTGTTCTATGTTAAATTTTGTATATATTGTGTATTAATATTGTTTTTGTATTTTATTGTACCCTATTGTATCAATGCAAAGTTTTGTGGACCCAGGACATACTTGAAAACGAGAAAAATCGCAATGTATCTTTCCTGGTCAAATATTTTATAAATAAATAAGTAAATAATAAACTCTACAATCAAGTATAGTTGTTATAGTTTGTAGGGTACGCATCATGTATTAAAATCTTTTAGTTGCAAATACTGCACTTTTATTAAATATATCCACACACAGAGTTTCTTTGAGAAGTTACACATAGAATTCTACATTAACTTCTCCCTATTCCCAGCAGAAAGTGAACGCACAGTGGAGCAGGTTGCCTCATGCTAGAGAACACATGTAATTATACCCTAAATGCTCTATACTCCCTATAGAAAGTGTAAGCTCTTGGTCACGTGCACACGGAATGGCTCCTAAATAAAGAATAAAAACTCTCAAAATCATCTGCAGAACCTTTATACTGAGAGTTTTAACAATATTCATATTTACGAATTACAGAGACATATTCGCTTTGTAAGTACTGACTACATTTTATATATTGTAACTATTTTCTTTCAACAAAATTAATGAGTAGTTTGTGTTTGTAAATTACTAACTTTTCTCTCAAATATATGGTAACTGTAAAATTGACATTTAATTGTCATAAAATAAATAGGAGATACACACTATAGCAAGCCTCACAATCACACTTTATTAGATTATATACTTCATTTACATCATATGGATCCTCTAACTAGCTGTTTAATTAGCTTCCTTTTCTGTTAGTAAGTTAATTTCATGATTAACATAGTTGTCTTCTGTGCCAATGCAGTTGTAAAATTTAACTCAGATGAACTAAGTTAAAACATTTCTTTAAGTAGACTAATTATTCTGATCAGCCACACCATTAAAACCACCAACAGGTGAAGTGTATAACATTGATTATTTCATTACAATGGCACCTGTCAAGGAATGGTATACATTAGGCACCAAGTGAACAGTCAGTTCTTGAATTTCATGTGTTAGAAGTAGGAAAAAAAAATGGGCAAGCGAAAAGATCTGAATTATTTTGAGAAGGACCAAATAATGATGGCTAGACGACTGGGTCAGAGCATCTCCAAAATGGCAAGTCTAGTGGGGTGTTCCCAATATACAGAGGTTAGTACAACCAAACGCATCTGTGGTATGTGCGGGAGCAACAAACCCGATCCATGAATGCACCAAATCGCAGCTTGAAGGACTTAAAGGATCTTTAGCTAATGTCTGGCTGTCAGATACTAAAGGACAGAGCTGTTTTGGCACCACAAGGGGGATTTACACAATATTATGCAAGTGGTTTTAATGTTGTGGCTGATCAGTGTATATAAGCTGTTACACACAGTTCTAACGAGTTTCTTCAGTATCATGATTAGGCAACTGCCTTTCCCCGAATTAAGGCTGAAATAGTAGAGATGACAAACATATTCATCTAGAAGTAATTATAGATTTAATCTGATACTTTTTTTGCTGGACCCAAGGTCTGCACTGAAAACTGTTGAGCTGATAACCAATAATCATTCATAATGTAAACTGATTAGCTTTACTGGAAACATTTTACTTCCATAGCTTTGCCCGGTCCAACATTAGCCTTGATGTAATATTTTGGTTAAGATTTTTCAGTGATTTAATATTTTTGGATAAACCTTTAAAAATTGAATTGCTTAATATATTTTATATTTTATATATTGATATTTTTATGTATGGAATTGTTTCTCTGTGGAGTTTACCTATTAACATCTCTTCCAAAGAAGGTTCTCCATCAATGTAATAAGTAGAGGTTATGCTTTGGCTAAATTAAAAGACAAAGTCATTATTAGGTCAGAGAATTATATTAAACAATAAACAATATAATGTACATGTATTTTTTAAGCCTCTTCTGAGAATGGGGGAGCTACCTATTGGGTTAGAACATCAGTTGACCACCTAAGCCAATCCACGTAGCCCCTGCCAATTGCTGCCCAAGCCTTCCGTTATAAAGAATTTTGGAAAAGAAACTGGGGGCAGAGCGATCTGGCACCGGAGCACAGACTTTGGGATTAAACATTGCAAGCAAAAATTGTTGATTTGTATGATTGGTCACGTGTATATAAATGTATATGTATACACCCTCTGAATTCTATGGTTTTCCATATCAGGACATAATAATAATCTCTGTTCTTTAGCAGGTTTTAAAATTAGGTAACTACAACCTCAAATGAACATCAGCACATGACCTGTTACACAGCGTCATGACTTCACAAAAATAAAGCCAAAATGACAAAATAAAAAATAAAGCCAAAATGGAGAAGCCATGTGTCGAAAAGTAAGTACCATGAAACTGTGTCTTGCTTTGTAGACAAGAAGATTAACAATTATGTCAGAAAATGGATCCAGTCTAACTGAATTCACTGTACAAGGTTTTTCAGACTTGCCACAACTTCAGTTTCCTCTTTTTATAACATTTTTATTTGTGTATCTCACCATTGTCTTCAGTAATCTTATAATTTTTGTATCTATAGTTTTGTACTCTCATTTACACACCCCCATGTACATCTTCTTGTGTAACCTATCAGTCATTGATATCTCATACACTTCGACCATTCTACCCAAACTGTTGGTCATTCTCCTCACTCAGTGTAAGACCATATCCTTTCTAGAATGCTTTATTCAGGTGTATTTTTTCATGTGCTTTGCTTGTACAGAAGTCTTATTACTGGCCGCCATGGCTTATGATCGCTATGTAGCAATCTGCCACCCTCTTCACTACTCAATTCTTATGAGTCCAAAGCACTGTGCTCGAATAGTACTTTCAGTTTGGGTCATGGGTTTATTTGATCCTGTTCTACATGCTATTTTAATTGCTAACTTATCATACTGTCACTCTCATCAAATAGACCACTTTTTCTGCGATTTAACCCCATTGCTTAAACTTACCTGTAGTGACACATTTACTATTGCGTTATGTATATATATTTATGGGACTCTCCTGTGTGTCAGTACATTTGCACTTACGTTGATATCTTATGTATTTATTATTTCTACTATCCTAAATATACAATCAGCAAGTGGTCGAAATAAAGCTTTTTCTACCTGTAGCTCTCACATAACTTGTGTTATTATATTTTACGGAACAATTATCAGTTTGTATCTGAGACCAACATCTACGTATTCTCCAGGACAGGACAAGTTTTTTGCCCTTTTATATATTATACTTATTCCAATGCTGAATCCTCTTATTTACACCCTGAAGAATAAGGACTTTAATAAGGTTTTCAAACATTTCAACTTTTATTAGAATCCTAAACAATGAAATAGTGAATAAAAAATTGTGACAATTTTATTTTCTTGAAGAATAAGAACTTTAATTAATTTACTCCAAGAATCAAGTAATCATGTTTTTACTCTTATTTACATTGCAAAACTAAATTTAGTCAGCAAAGCCTCTGATCACCCAAACTTGCTATTTTATTATTTATTTATGTACTAGCTATGCATTCCATGTGTCAGATACATGTTATGCTGATAGACTTTCAAACAAAAAATATGTTTTTTTTAGTAGAGACGAATAAAACATTGTTTTATCCTAAACTATACATTAATGTAATCCAATAATCCATTCCTTCAGGCATGAAGTACAAGGTAACATTTGAACCAGTAGTAGGCTTATAAACTAGATAGAGAACATATTACTGGATTTTGAGGAGTCAACAGATGTAACACATGACTAACGATGTGATAATGTTTGTTTAAAATGCTTTTTCATTCCACATTATTGAATGCATTTAACATCTACCTACAGCAGATGTTTAAAGTCTATAGTTTTGAATTGGGACCTGTTATGCAAACATGTCATTGTATCATTTTAGACTTTAACTGTCTTCTAAAATTATTAGTTTTTATACCTTTATGTCTTTGTCATATTGTGAAATGTCAAACAGGGCACTTTCTATAGATTGAATATTTGCATGTCAGGTCCAGTACAAAGCATCAATTTCATTTTCCTTGAGATTATATTTTTATTTGTAAATTCCATAAATGATCTTGAAATGTCATAATTGTTTCGGGTTGACATCTGTAAGGAATCCCTACTTTATTTAAATTTTATTTCATTCATTATTTTTCAGTTGTGTGTTCTAGCATTGTTTTGATTCATCCTGTAATTTCTTTTTTTATTTACTATATCTCATAGTTTTGTAAAGAAACTGAAACAATAAGATATAATTTTATAGAACTGCCACTTGTGGACATTACCACACAGCTGTGTCCTTGTGTACTTAGAGGAGTCAGTGCATGCAAATGCATTTCTTATGGAAAGAGCACTGATTTATAACATTTTCCGATGATACTGCTCTATGTGTCTTTTTATTGTATTTTTAAGGATATATTGACGATAATTGAAGTTTGTTTATTTTTACAAGTGTCACTTTTTTATTGAATGTCAGTATCCTTTGTGTACAGTGTCCTTGTGTTTGTTCTGGATATCATTTTTTTTGTTGTTCATGCAATGTTTTTGTTTTTAAAGTGCACTGTAAAGTAACTATGTCTGAGTAGCATTTAATGGAACCTGAATATTATGCAAGCCTGTATATATATATACACACAGACACACATTTGAATACAATGGGTTACATTCCCTTATAAAATTAAATTACCAATGTAGAGCTAACTGGATTCTCCTAAAGGGGAAGAATGGAAGCAGGGACTGCATGATCGCGATCGCCCAGTGGAAGAGACGCCCCTTGATTTTTACAGGAACATATCTCACTGAGTTGGACTGGAAGGATAACTCACAGGATTTACATAATACTAGAAAGGAAATACAAGAGTAAAAAGGAAATAAGGAATAAAAGAGTAACAATAAAAGAGTAAATAAAACATATCCAGAATTCTTTAATGTATTAAAATGTATAAATGTAATAAATATGATTGTATTCATAGTTTCCGTATGAAAATGTGTAATTGTGAGATATTATGCATTAAACATAGTCACAGTATTTTCTAATTTGTCAGCCTAATGACAGATATACTTGCATATTATAATTGGTACATCTTGTAAAAATTCGGTGGTATAAACCTACCAGTAGTGTTCACTAGATGTCTCCCTACACTTTAGTGAAGAAATCTGCAGTTTTGTATAGATAAGGCATTAAAAATGCAAAAACAAAACAAAAAAAAACAAAAAATAAATTTTGAATAAAACTTAACCTCGAAACTTGTAGTGCTTTCACAGGCACGTGGCAAGCCACGTGGTCCAAAAGAAGCAACACTAATCAGAAGTGTATCTTTCTGGTCAACCCCATTAATCCTGTATTTTGTAATTTTTTTGTTTTTTTTCTGCTGTTTTAACAAAAAAACTGGGATGGGATATGAAATGTTGAATTACATTTGACCCATCTGAATCGACAAAGGGTTAATACTTGTATTTTGGGTTTTCAAACCCTTAATCCAGTTATTTATAAAATTAATCTTGGAATTAGTTTTTCAGACTCCTAGTGGAAGATTTTGTTCTACACAGAAAGGCTGCTGAGAGAATGAGAAGTTAAGCGCCAATGAAAACATGAACTTTCAATTTCCAAAATGTTAATAATTAGTTTATTCAAAACAAGCTTTAGGGACATGTAGAGTATTATATATTCTTTTTTCCTATTAATTAGGTACGGATGTCTGGATTGACATAAGTAACAGATGGTATCAATAAGTCTAGAATGTGGTAATTGATGGTCGTGTCCTTACATGAGTTAAATTTAAAAGGACTGACGTCATTATGGTCATAGCTATATAAAATAGTGGACAAAGGACCATGAGGTTGTTGCTTGTTGTCTGTAATCTAACTCTCCCTCAGTACAGCAATTAACTGCTGGCAAGAGACCTGTACGCCAAAGACTGACGGGCAGGTAGGCAAAACGCCAATGTTTTAAAGGGTACTAAATTAAAATCAAGACAATGTGTAATGACAGTAATGTGTACAATGACAGGTGCACTTTAATTTAACCCCATTAAGGACACAACTTCTGGAATAAAAGGGAATCGTGACGGAATATTTCCATCCTTAAGGGGTTAAAAAAAATCAGTTACTTTCTAACTCCCCTCTCTACAGAGAAGAAGTGAGAACTGTTTGACCTGGCTGGTTATGTTATCCGCTTTATTATTCAGTTTTTCAGATTGAATTAAAATGCTAAATTATCATCGGAGGAAAAAAACAGGCAATTTACAATATTCAGTAACTATATGATGCAAATGCAATTTGTGATATAGGGGGCCATGTGAATCATATGACATTTTGAAAAAAGTACATTTACATGAACACACAGATCACAGTTGTTTGAATGTTTCGCTGAAAGGAAAACTATAGCCAGGTGTATGTCATACTACTTTATTAAGTTTAATTCATTCTTACAAGACTATAAGAAAGTAGAAATTCGAACTACCAGAAAAATATATATATATTTGTACAATACAATATAAATAGTACAAATTGTGCTGCCCCAATTAAAACGCCAAACAAGAAATACATAATAAATAAAACAATCAGGGTTGGACAAAATAGTGTTCTTTCAGAAAAAAAAAAAAGATAATCTTATTTTACACATAATCTTACTTAATAAATGTTTTATTGCGTAAAAGCCCAGGAAATGGCCATTTGTGTAAAACAACACAGGGTCTGATATATAAAAATATATTGATTACAATGAGAGCTCTCACAGAGAGAAATCTTGTAAAGCTTGTACATGTAAATGCAAAACAAGCAATTCTAGGTTAAGGTAAAGGTACCACTTTTCTACTATTAGAGTTACTCAAACAAAAAAACTGTGTTTTCATAAAACACTGTTTTGGTTAGAGCAGAGTAGCCCTTGATTTGCTGGTCCATCCCTCTTTCCCGCCATAAAACTTAAAAAAAATATATATAATTTTACCACCATTCTAATGTCGAAGCCAAGTTCTCCTCTCCTGCTATCACTCCCTCTTTGTTGTAGGGCAGTGGTCCCCAACCCAGTCCACAAGTACCCCCCAACAGTCCAAGAATTAGGAATTAACCAGTTGTGTGTACGGTGTTTTTAGAAAGTAGAAAAAAAACACTTTAGACACAACAGGCTAATCTCTATATCCTGGACTGTTAGGGGGTACTTGAGGACTGGGTTGCGAACCTTTGTTGTAGGGGAAGGATGGGATGAGAGGAGAACATAGGCAGTACAGAGGTAGGGCCATGTCGTTATTAGACATCTGTGGCCAGCATTCTGTGTGTACGGACTTCAGACATCCAACTTGCACAGAATTAACAGTCTTGTTCCGGGCTGGCTAATGGTTGCAGAGGTCTTGAAATCTGAATGTGTAGCATTTCATAGTGCACATACAGAATCCAGGCACCGTGACTACTTCAAATCACTGAAGTGGTCATGGTCATAAGAGTAACCATTTCACTTGAAAAATTGATGCCCTAATCCTGCTGACTGCTGAGATATAGCATTAATAAAGGGCCTCTAGTGCTGTTTAACCAAATAAGGAGGTAGTATTCTAAGCTTAATAAAATATTATAATTATATCGGTATTATATAAAAACTAAATTAAAAACATAGCGATTTATAATTTACCAATTGGAGAATACATTAAGTCTTGACCCCTTCTTTAGCAGCTCTGCAGAAGTGAGAAGTGTGTCGTTGGACCACCAGGGAGCGTCAGAGCCCACTGGGGATCGAGGTAAGGAGGCAAATCACTGATACAAAGTTTGCCCCATTACTGGGGAACCGGGCAACCGGGCCAAACTACTTCTGACATCATAACCAATACAGCAGAGCAACCCTTTAACCCTGTATGTATTTACACAGCTGCATACAGCCACTATACTCATAGATTTAAACACAAGGCAAGCACAAACATGTGCAAACATACATATAAATATAGGCAGTTATCAAATATCAATACATGATGTTTGGACATGTTTATGCCTGCAATGTCCTCCAGTAAGTAAATTCATCAAACTCACTATGTATGCGTACCTGCAGATTATTTAGGCGGGCAGGGGTCACATTACAATTTTGGACCTAAAGGTTCTTGAAATGTAAATTCGACCCTTGATGTAGGGGTCATGTTGCATTGAATGTTCATTGTATTTTTAAAAAAGTTGGTATAATGCTTCCTTATGAATCAGCCTCATCACCAAAAAAATATTACTTGTATTACTTCTAAATACACTGCCTGGCCAAGAAAAAAGTCGCCACCAATAAAAAAGGTTGGACCGGCTTTAGCTTTGATTACAGCATGCATTCGCTGTGGTATTGCTTCAATAAGCTTCTGCAATGTCACAAGATTTATTTCCATCCAGTGTTACATAAATTTTTCCACCAAGATCTTGTATTAATGATGGGAGAGTTGGACCACAGTGCAAAGCCATCTCCTGCACATCCCAAAGATTATCAATGGGGTTAAGGTCTGGAATCTGTGGTGGCCAATCCATATGTGAAAATGATGTTTCATTCTCCCTGAACCATTCTTTCACAATTTGAGCCCGATACATCCAGGCATTGTCATCTTGGAATATGCAAGTGCCATGAGGGAAGAAAAAAATCCATTGTTGAAATAACCTGGTCATCCAGTAAATTCAGGTAGTCCGCTGACCTCATTCTTTGGGCACATAATGTTGCTGAACCTAGACCTGACCAACTGCAGCAACCCCAGATCATAGCACTGCCCCCACTGGCTTGTACAGTAGGCACTAGGCATGATGTGTGCGTCACTTCATCTGCCTCTCTTCTTACCCTGATGCACCCATCACTGGTGGTTCCCCACTATCCTTCCAGTTTTTAATAATGCATTGGAAAGACTAACATCTTTTCCACGATCACGGGATGTGTCTTTTGAAATGGTTGTTTAAGAAATGAGAAGCTACTCATTGCATCAGTTGGGGTTAAATACCTTGTTGCCAGCTGAAAGATAATCACCCATGCAGTAACTATCTAATAGGAAGCTCTTACCTATTTGCTTAGTTAAATCCAGGCGGCGACTTTTCTTTTTGGCCAGGCAGTGTATAATGTAATAGAAAGGAAATGTATATGTAATAATAATAAGTCACTTAGAGTTCAGTAATTCTTTTAAATAGCCAAATTACTTCTAAATGGCATTCATTTTTGCCTGGCTGTCTAGGCTTACATGCATTGGCAGTACAAAGTATAATCATCTTTGACACTGAGTCTTTAAAAGATGTTTTTTACCTAAGTCGTACAAATTCAAAATTTGAGGAAATAAAATTGACTAAAAATAGATTAACTGAAAATAAAAGTTATTTTAATGGAATTTAGATTGCTACTACAGGCATTCAAACAAACACAATAAATCAATAACAAAGTTTGCAGAAGACTTCACTAGGACTGAGACATATGAACATATTAAAGAGGTATCCCAAGAACCAAAACCACTGCTACATCTTATTGGTGAATGACGGATATGGTGGCAGAACATTTTTAGTGAATCATTTTCTGTTGGTGTGACAAAAAAAAAAAAAAAGGGGGACTTCTACTCACCCCAACCCCAAGCCAATCAAAGATTCTCACTGACATCAAAATGAGGAAGCTTAATTATTTACCAACATTACTTGTATTGGTTAGCAGGATTTCACTGTGTTGAATGAGTAATTTGAAATTATGTTATTTGGACAGAAAGGTTGAATGGCATACCAGAAACAGTCGATCAATCTTTTAATCACTTATCCTCATTATGTTAACCCTTTCATGTGCACAGTGGGGCAAAATCATTATTACAATGACATTTGATTAAGCATTATAAATGTTTTTTTTGTTTTTTTTATAAATAGTACATTCAAATTCAAAGAAAAACAAAAAATAAACAGGTTAACCCGTTAGACATTTTTCTTCTTTTAGGGAGGAGAACAGAAGTGATATATGACATTTATTTTTTATTTTTATTCTTGTTCAAGTATTATTACTATTAAAAAAAAATTTAAAATAAAAAAAAGATTTTCATCAAATTTAGAATTGTTTATCTTTGAAATCCACTGTACTTTTAAAGTGAATGATATATACATGTGGAACTGCAATATTCAGAAGTACAATGTGGCCTAGAGAAAAAAAATCTGCTACATGCTAAACAATCCTGCAAATTTCTTAAAGGGGCAATCAGACCATTACAGCTCATTTAAGTGGTCTGGGTGGTGTCCATATTGCAATTCCAGAGAAACTCCAATGTTTACATTGTAGCACTAAGTCTGCTTCCAATGGTTGTCTCTCAGAAAGTCACTGGAGATGCTTCCTGCATCCAAATGGACCTTTGGTCCGGTATCTGATGCTGGATGCCCTCACGCTCTATATGAGGACATCGAGCATCAGATTGTTCCCCATAGAAAAGCACTGATTCAATGCTTTCTCATGGGGAGGTCTAATGCCGTGCAGCATTTGCTGCGTGTGCACATAAGCGCACGCTCGTCTCAGGATAGAAAAGGAGGAAGAGCCGCGAGCCAATGCCGAGGGACATCGGCGTTGGTGTAAGATAAGTAAAAAAAAAGGGGTTATAACCTTTATTCACCGGGGAGGAGGCACAAGAGGGAAGGGGAGACAATAGGGCTATAGTGCCAGGAATACAGCTTTGTATTCCTGGCACTTATAGTATCCCTTTAAAGTTACAGTCTGTCACATACAGGAACAAACCAGAACTGAGCTAGCTTGCTATGAGTAATAAAATAAGTGCTTCCCAGCTGCTGGGTAAAAAGGCTACAAATTGTCAATCTTATTGTGGTCAACACTGGCCTCATAAATATTATTGCACCTTTGCCATAGATGTTCTAAATAATTAAATGTCTGCAACAGCACAAATGAACATGAATATGTAATAAATTATACTAAAATCCTCCAACATCAAGTTGGCGTCTTTTTAACTGGGGTTGAGCCCCGCTGACATTTAAATTGCCTCTTAGTAATGTGCAAAATTATTAAAAATAAAATCAAATTTGTTGAATTAACTCTACTAGAAGAAGTAAATAAAAAGTGCTTTAAATTAGTTGCAAGTGCTTGTCCACTTGTGATCTTTAGTAAGAGGGACATATGTAAATCAAGAACAGTAGTTGCTCATCCCAATTCTATGGTCATTTCTGAAAATGCTGTCAAACCTGGAAAATTTCTGATTTTCTTGGAGTTAATGATTTGGCAGTGGAGATGTCACTGCTTAAGGTATAAGCAAACTGGAAGAACATGTAGTTCTGCTTATATAATCATTCCTGCTGAACCCCCAAAATGAGAACTATGGGCAGTTTTAGTTGAGGAACTCTTACACCCTTCGTGGCAATCCATTCATTGGTACCAAGAAGTGTTTCCTCCCTTATCCAGGGAAAGGTAACTACAAGCAAGAAAAACAGAAATATTTTCTAGGTATGCAACCAGCACCTATAAAAGCATAGAACTCAAGAGATGAGCAAAGTGTTAATGCTAAGAATTTGTACAAAAATACCCTGTCTTGCACTGTAAACCCTGCATTATGTTTTAGTTTTGTCACTTTAAAAAAATAAATACCATTGTTATCATTAAAAAAGATTAAGATTAAAAATGTATGTAAATATATATTTATAAACTAATTTCGAACCACAACATGTTTGCTCATCTATAGAGGCAATAAATAATCATTTTTCTGTTTCTAATCTACATACAGTACTTGATTTTTCATCATTCTTATTAAGTCAGTTGTAGTATAAAAACTAAACGCATTTGGTTGCCTTGTAGAGGCGTGTGCAGCACATTGTATAAGGGTGTGCACCCAAGCAGAATACCATCTAAACGTCACTTAACAAAGTGCACTAAAAAAGTACACATTGTTTCTCTACAGTTAACACAAAAAATATATAAATAGAAGAAAGCGAGGACAATGTGGCCCTCCTCAGTGAATGACATCTATTGGCTACAATTGGCTTTGTTTTGCTTTTTTGGAGCTATTGTACCACTTTAAAATAGCAGTTCCTGCTGTGCTTGCAACAATACACAAAGCTCCTCCCACTGTCAACAGCGTTGGAGTATGGTTAAGAAATAAAGCTTGGAATATGAACGCAAAAACTACATCCATCGTTCTCATGATAGACACAGGCCCGGCCTTCTCAATTTGTAGAGCTTTTACAAGAAAGGCTTGCCCTCCCAAGCCTAAAAGGCCTATACAAATTAGGAGAAATCGGTCTAATCCACAAGAAGGTAATCTCCATTCTCCAAGTGCGAAGAGGGCAATTACACACTCAATGAGACCAATAATGGCATAATACCATATTGAGAGCAGGTAATGTACAGACTTTCCCATTTTTCTCAGGACAACCAGGGTTAATGAAGCTCCCACAGCACTGCAAATAGCTGCTATTGTGCCCTTCAAATGGTCTGAGTAATCCTCCTCAAGGCCTTCAATGCGTGCTCCAAATAAAAACGGAGGCCTTGCTATGAGTACAACTCCTGTAATTGTAAATAAAATGAAAATAATATCCCACACAGTGCATTTCTCCTTGAGTAAGAGGCAGGCAAAAATGCAAGTGAAGGCTGGGCTACTGAAGGTAATCACAGTGGCATCGGCAAGAGGCATTGACTGAACAGCATAATAGAGCAAGATCATTGCACTGGAGCCAAGAAATCCTCGCAGAAAAAGAAAAATCCGCTGATCTTTAGGTCCCAGAAAACCAACCCTGTAGATGAAAAGAGAAAAAATAAGTAAACAGCATCTGGGTTTCAGGGATAGGCTCCATTCTCTGAACATAGAAACATAGAATGTGACGGCAGATAAGAACCATTCGGCCCATCTAGTCTGCCCAAGTTTCTAAATACTTTCATTAGTCCCTGGCCTTATCTTATAGCTAGGATAGCCTTATGCCTATCCCACATGGGCTTAACTCCCTCATTGTGTTAACCTCTACCACTTCAGCTGGAAGACTGTTCCATGAGTATACTACCCTATCAGTAAAGTAATACTTCCTGATATGTTTAACCCTTTGCCCCTCTAATTTAAGACTATGTCCTCTTGTTGTGGTATTTTTTCTTCTTTTAAATATAGTCTCCCCATTTACTGTGTTGATTCCCTTTATGCATTTAAATGTTTCTCATCTTTCCTCCAAACTATACATGTTAAGATACTTTAATCTTTCCTGGTACCAATCCATTAACCAATTTTGTAACCATTCTCTGAACTCTCTCTAAAGTATTAATATCCTTCTGGAGATATGGTTTCCAGTGCTGTGTACAATACTCCAAGTGAGGTCTCACCAGTGTTCTGTACAATGGCATGAGCACTTCCCTCTTTCTACTGCTAATACCTCTCCCTATACAACCAAGCATTCTGCTAGCATTTCCTGCTGCTCTATTACATTGTCTGTCTACCTTTAAGTCATTTGAAATAATTACCCCTGAATCCCTTTCCACCAGTGTTGAGGTGAGGACTGTATCAAATATTCTATTTGCTGCCCTTGGGTTTTTACGCCCAAGATGCATTAATTTGCTCTTATCCACATAAAATTTCAATTGCCACAGCTCTGACCATTTTTCTAGTTTACCTAAATCATTTGCCATTTGGCTTATCCTTCCTGGAACATCAACCCTGTTGCAAATCTTTGTACCATCAGCAAAATGACATACCTAAACATCAAGACCTTCTGCAATATCACTAATAAAAATATTAAAGAGAATGGGTCCCTGAGGTACCCCACTGGTGACAAGACTATGCTTCGAATATACTCCATGGACTACAACCCTCTGTTGCCTGTCACTCAGCCACTGCCTCACCCATTCAACAATATTGGAGTCGGAGCTCAAAGATTGCAGTTTATTGATAAGCCTTCTATGTGCAACAGTGTCAAAAGCCTTACTGAAATCTAGGTAAGCAATGTCTACTGTACCACCCTGATCTTTTATTTTAGTTACACAATCAATAAAATCAATACGATTTGTTTGGCATGATCTCCCTGAAGTAAACCCATGTTGTCTCTGATCTTGATGCTCAACAACCCTATCCTTTAACATGGTTTCTATTAGTTTCCCACTACTGAAGTATCAATACCTAATTCTTTGGTTAAGTGGAGCTCTACCCAATCTCACCCATTCAATTTTAGTGAATTGCTCAATCTATACAGCCTATTCTGCAACAACATGCACCCAAGGCCAGTGCAACCATAAGAGGGTTCCGGTCACTTCATGTAATGTGGCTTAGTGGACCACAGTAGAGGATCTTCTGTATCCTTTACCCGGTCTGACAGGAAGTTTTTCAGTGCCCTCAGCAAGCAGCTTCCTTTCAGACCAAGTAGAGAATACAGAAAGATCTTCTACTGCTGACCACTCAGCCACATTACATGAAGGTAAGCACACACTGCAAATGGGAAAGGGGTAAGAGACTACAAAGGGGAGAGGGGTAGTAAAAAAAACACACAAAAAGGGCTAGGAAAGGAGAGACACATAAAAGGGTCTGAGAGGAAAAGAGAGACACACAGAGGGGTTGAGGAAGGAAACATGAGGCACACAGAAGGGCTGGGGAAGGAGGATAATAGAAACTTTGTCCTGTTTTCAACTTACTTGTAATAAACCAAACCGGGGAGAACAAAAAGCATCTGGAAAACACAGCGAATTGCACTGATTTCAACTGAGTGCAAGCCTTCTATTTTCTTCACTAGTAGAGCGCTAGATGAGAAGAAAAAGGTAGACAGGATAGTGTAGAAAATGCCGAGACCTGGACACTTACACTTCTTCTTTCCTAAGAACAAGCAAGACGAGAGCTATGAAAACTATTATAATGTAATAAGGCAACAACACATTCCACAGCATTGCCAAATCAGCAGGTAAATGTGTAAAGTGAAAATATATGTTACACCATGTTACATACTCTAAAATAAGGACATAAATAGTAGGTAAATAGAAGTATTTTAATGCAGGATTGCCTGTTATGGGCCCATAATTATTCAGCCTATCTCCCAGGTATTAACTTGGTGCCTGATTTTTGGTAGAAGTGAAAGCTAAAAAAGCATAAAGCATAAAACAGTGTGAAGCACTACACCCTCCTTCTCATACAAACTAATAAATTATGCTTTATAGCTTTTCAATAAGAATGTGTCCCTACACAAGGAAACTGACAATATTGACTGATGAAGCAACAGAACATATGAATACCTGATATATAGAATCATAATAACAATACAAAAACAAAAACAAGCTTTATTATTAATTGTTTATCATGACATACTCCCAAAGTGTCTTTCTTTAAAGGACAACTAAGGCAGGGCTTGACAAAAAACGTGTTTGGAATCCAGGAGCCAGCTAAAAAAGTTAAGAGACAGGTTTTTTTTAAACTAACAAAGTTTTATTTTCAACAGGAAAAATGCAATTCTTAAAGGGTCACCAGAACCACTACAGCGTAATGTAGTTTTTCAGAGAAAAGGCAGTGTTAACATTGCTGCCTAGTAACACCTCTAGTGGTAATTACTCAAATGGCCACTAGAAAATCCTAGGTCAGTGCTGCACAGTGACTGCATGGAGACACTGAACTTTGATTCAATGCATCTCTATGAGGAGACACACAGCAGTTTTTCCCTGCGCATGTGCAATATCCTCCAAATTCTTTCCTATGGGAAACTTAGATCACAAAGATCTGAAACAGCGAGAGAATTGGAGATAAAACAAAAATAAAAAATATGTAGTAACAAAAAACTACCAATAGGTGTCACCATAGGTTAGGAAAAAATTTATTTTTTATTGAAATTAAGTCTTTCTATGTCTATTAATAAAACTTAACTTTTAATATGTTAATACATAAAATAAAACAAGTGTGACAAGCAATATTAAAATAGGGTCAGTAGTCACAAATGTGTCTGTAAGATACCAGTACAGATCCTATTTACAAAGTAGAGTATATTTAACCAATATCAATCAAATTACTGTACAAGATAATCAGTCATGAGGTGTCACCCTTAGTTATACAAAGCAGTTCTAATTAATACTGAGTTTAACTAAGGATGCAATCCTCATATTGTTTTGTTTAGCAGTTACAAAAGGCAGATAGACCTATCTCTGTGCTGTTAATATAGATACATTTCTCGCTGTGTATTAAATGGTTACAAAGTAGCAGTCTTTGATTTATAAAGTATCTGTCAGGATGGTTCTAAATAGACCTGAATCTCTTGCATAGAATAGTGCAGACAGATCAGAAAAATGTATCAGTGAAAGAAAAAACGGGTTTTATTCTATAGAACAGACCTGCTGTATTTCTGAGCTTCCATTGGATAGTTCACATTGAAATAAGCAACACAAGGTACTTAGATCAGTAAGCTAATGCTTATCTTTTAGCTGGTCTGTAGTTCTTAGGGGAAAGATTCTTATCTCATGTGCCTTCGAAGGGCACCCCTTAATAAAAAACCCTGTCTATTCTGTCTATTGCCCACCACTCAAAATTAATAAGTGAAAGTAAATAGTCGATCTTAGGACTGCTAGAGCCCTAAAAATGTGCAGGACGTCTATACATCAGGTCAGTATTCTGTCAGTGCAGATCTGGCAATTACCGATTAGATGTCCTGAGCCCCTGATGCGCGCGTTTCGCCAGGATCGCTCATCAGAGGGGAACTGAAGACAGGTAAGTGTCTGCTTTTTAAAACAAGCAACTCATCGATGGTTGGCTGAGCACTTTGTCCAGCCTGCCAATCGTGAGAGAGGAGGGCGTACTCTTATTTGCAAACTATTTAACCCTTTCGTTGCTTGTCTAATATATGAAAAAAAAACTCTTTTGGAGTGAATGTTAATAATTCATATCTAATACGTATGTTATGTAGTGATGGCATCTATGTCAGTGTATCTAAACTACAGTAAGAAAAAAGTTTAACCCATTCAAAGCCAGTTTCTATTTAAACAACATTAGCTAGGATTTGGCAGTAACCAAATTTTTTTAGTTCTCCTAAAGGATGATTTGTATCTCTATATTGATTCATTACAAAAAATATATAGTGTGTGCCACAATTGTACTGAAAGGGAGCTTTAATCTTCCTATATCGTCTACTGTGAATATTTCTGTCTGAATAGATAAAGCTGTAGCTATTTAGTGAATTTTATTCAAACGTATTCTCTGGACCTTCAGACCAACGTATATAGTGTTATAAAAATGTGGAACTTTTATATTGTTATATGTACAACCGAGGAATATGCCAGATGTGAGAATTGTTCTATTTAAATTCAATTAAGTGGACATTCCTTGTTACCAGTAAGATATCCAGTGTATTCCTATTAATATGGTTATTTCCTAACAATGTGTTTCTGAGAATTAAATTTTTTAATGAAAATAAGGTAATTCGTTTTTTTTTTCCCCTCCTTCCAACCGTTAGTAAAGGAAATTAATTATGAATAAAGGGTGTACAATTTAACTCCTCATTAAGGCCCTGGGGAGACAGAGTCTTAAATTGATGAATCCATCTGGATTCTTTTTTGAGTAAAGTTAAATAAAAATTCCCTTTTCTGGTATTTACATGAACTCGTTCTAGTATTTGAGAAGTAAGGTTCGACGGATCAGCATTATGGAAATTTCTGACGTGATTGGCGACCGGTGTGGAGATGTTATGATTTTTCATGGAATTTATATGTTGAAGGATTCTTCTCCTGAATTCTTGGTACGTCTTTCCTATGTACTGGAGCTTGCAACTGCATGTTATTACATAAACGACTTTTGTTGTGCTGCAGTTTGCAAAATCTTTTATAGTATAAATTTTTTTGTATTACTGCATTCCACAACTTTAGATGGTGTAATAAATTTGCAGGCTTTACAACGTCCACATCTGTATAGACCCTTTGTTGGTTTGAGCCATGTTTTTGGTGATTGTGTAGATTCCAAGTGACTATGCACTAGTTGGTCACGTATGTTTTGTGGTCGTCGAGGAGTAATGCTAGGAAACTGTTGGATGCTACTTGCTACATCTTTATCGTGAGTTAAAATGGGCCAGTTGTCCGAAAAGATTTTACGAACCGGGTTCCAGAACTGATTGTAAGTTCCTATGCATCTAATATTTTTTATTATTTTTTTTGGGTTGAGTTCTTTGGTTCCTGAGGCATGTTGCCCTATCCATTTTTAAGACCCTTTGAAAAGCCTGTTTCAAAATCCTGTTGGGATAACCTTGTTGTTTGAAACACTTCCTCAAGGTCTTTGCTTCCTCAAGAAAGATTTCCTCATTTGAACAGTTGGCTCTCAGGTTTTGTCCAATGGAATTCCCTGCCTTCAACTTATATGGGTGGTGGCTCTGTCAGTTCAAGAGGTTATTACAAGACGTGGGCTTTCTGTATAGTTCCGTCTCGATTTCGCCTCCTGGTGTCAATCTAATGGTAAGGTCAAGGAATTCCAAATGATCCTCCCTGATTATATGGGTGAGTTTTAAGCCAATGTCGTTTATATTGAGTTGGGATACCAGTTCTTCAAATATAGAGATTGGGCCTGTCCAGAATACCAGGATATCATCTATGTACCGATGCCAACTACAGATGCATTGGTTATACCCTGTAGTTGTTGTTTCAATCAGTATAGTGGTTTCCCACAATCCTAGGTATAAATTTGCGTAGCTAGGGGCACATGTCGTTCCCATGGCTGTGCCCCTAGTTTGAAGGTAGTACTCACCATTAAACACAAAAAAGTTGTGAGTAAGTATAAACTCCAACTAATCACTAAGGAACATTTTCTGTGATGTTTTAAATTTTTTGATTTTTCCAGTAAATATGTCGTAGCTTTTAAACCGACATCATGTGGTATATTGTTATACAGCAAGACCACGTCAAGGCTGGCAATAAGTGTATATGGAGGTACTATCAGGTTCTCTAACAGTAGTAAGATTTGTTTGGTATCCTTTAGATACGAAGGTAATTCAATAACCAGGGGATGTAATATTTTTTCCATAAATTTGCTCGCTTATTCAGTCAATGAGTTGTTTCCTGAAACTATCGGTCTGCCCGGTGGATTTGTCGCATCCTTATGAATTTTGGGGAGGCAATAAAAAGTAGCTATTGTTAGTCTATTATTGGATAGCAAACATTTAGCTTCCTCTTGAGTAATGAATTCTTAATCTTTGGCCTTATTTATCATTTGTTTTAACTCATGCAAGTATTGTACGGTGGGATCCCCATGAAGTTTTTTGTAATTAAAGATATCACTGAGATGGATCATGCACATATCAATATAACTTTCTTTGTCCATTAGTACAATATTGCCCCCTTTATCAGATGGTTTAATTATTAAATTCTTTGCCAATCTTAGTTCTTGTAGGGCTTGATTTTCAATTAAAGATAAGTTAGTAATCCTTGGTGTTTGTGCAATGTTTAGTTGTTCAATTTTATCTGTAGTTAATTGTACAAATAAATCGATGTTGATAATCTCTATAAAATTATTGGGGTATACCAACTTTGAGGTTTCAAGTCTGTTAGAGGAGGATCTTTGATCTTCCAATAAAGATAGTAGTGTGCTGACATGTTGTATGTCTTCTGGATCGAGTCCTATCTCTTTAGCCATTTGGTCGTCTTTCTTTTTATGTAGGGCGCTAAGTGCCAATTTGCGTCCAAAAAGATTAGTATCCTTTAGCCAGTTACATTTTTCAGAATGCCTTTATTTTTAGAGTTTGAACTGTCTGTATTCTTGGTTAGGGATCTGCCTCTGGGTCTATTGCCTGAAAAATCTGAACTGGACCAATCGGTATTATCTGCTCTAGAGGAGTTTCTACTGTTGTAGCGTTTTTTAGAACATCCCTTGATTTTAAAAATATTTCCTTCACTGAAATCTTGATGGTCTCGTTGAAAATTATAGTGTTTTTTCTCCCTGATATTTTTTGTGAAACCTTCAAGATTTTCTTGTAATTTCGATTCCATCTGTTTGAAATCAGTATTTTGCTGGAAATTTTTAACTAACGTTATTTGTTCTTTTAATTTTTGGTTCGTGATTTCAAACTGATCTTGTTCTAATATTATTAGATACTTCATTAGTTTAAAAGAACAACCTAGGAGGATGTTGTTCCCTCCAGTTATTTTGTCCTCAGTATTCACTTTGTCTGGTGTAGAAATGTTAAATCTTAGGCCCTGTGGTACTAATTTTTTCTCCACGTATTGTTTAAGGCTAGTTAATTCCCAAAACACTTTAATTTGTTCTTTATATAGATCCTGAGTTGAAAGAAATGCCTCATTAATATCTGTAAGGTTAGATTTGGGCAAAGGGTTTAGGGAAAAGACATTGTTAATTTCATTTGAACCAAAATCAAAGTTTGATGTTAAGGATAAGTAAGATGCCATACTCATACGTATTTTCGAGTGTAAATTACACAGCTCATAGGGGACAGGTATTAAAACCTAGGTGTTGCCACCTTTAAACGTAAAACAAAAGCTTTAATCGAGCCTTAATTAGAGGGTGAACAATCTAGTGATAGTAGGAGAAAATAGGGGGTAACCCCTAATATATATCTGAAACAGCAAAAGAATTGAAGATAAAACAAAAATAAAAAATATGTAGTAACAAAAAACTACCAGTAGGTGTCACCATAGGTTAGGAAAAAATTTATTTTTATCGAAATTAAGTCTTTCTATGTCTATTAAAGGACCACTCTAGGCACCCAGACCACTTCAGCTTAATGAAGTGGTCTGGGTGCCAGGTCCAGCTAGGGTTAACCCATTTTCTCCAGAGAAACTGCTATGTTTATGAATGGGTTAAGCCTTCCCCCATTCCCTATAGCGTCTGTCTCACTGACAGCCGCTAGAGGCGCTTGCGTGCTTTTCACTGTGATTTTCACAGTGAGAGCATGCCAGCGTCCATAGGAAAGCATTGATAATGCTTTCCTATGCGACCGGCTGAATGCGCGTGCAGCTCTTGCCGCGCGTGCGCATTTAGCAGACGGGGAGGAGAGAAGGAGGATCTCCTCCCAGCGCTGGAAAAAGGTAAGTTTTTACCCCTTTCCCCCTTCCAGAGCCGGGCGGGATGGGGACCCTGAGGGTTCGGGCACCCTCAGGGCACTATAGTGCCAGGAAAACGAGTATGGTCCTTTAATAAAACTTTTTGTTTTTTTCCATATATTAGACAAGCAACCTAAGGGTTAAATAGTTTGCAAATAAGAGGACACCCTCCTCTCTCACGATTGGCAGGCTGGACAAAGTGCTCAGCCAACCATCGATGAGTTGCTCGTTTAAAAAGCAGACACTTACCTGTCTTCAGTTCCCCTTTGATGAGCGATCCTGGCGAAACGCGCGCGTCAGGGGCTCAGGACACCTAATCGGTAATTGCCAAGATCTGCACTGACAGAATACTGACCTGATGTATAGACGTCCTGAACATTTTTTAGGGATCAAGCAGTCCCAAGATCGACTATTTACTTTCACTTATTACTAATTTTGAGTGGTGGGCAATAGACAGAATAGACAGGTTTTTTTATTAAGGGGTGCCCTTCGAAGGCACATGAGATAAGAATCTTTTCCATAAGAACTACAGACCAGCTAAAAGATAAGCATTAGCTTACTGATCTAAGTACCTTGTGTTGCTTATTTCAATGTGAACTATACAATAGAAGCTCAGAAATACAGCAGGTCTGTTCTATAGAATAAAACCCATTTTTTCTTTCACTGAAACATTTTTTCTGATCTGTCTGCACTATTCTATGCAAGAGATTCAGGTCTATTTAGAACCATCCTGACAGATACTTTATAAATCAAAGACTGCTACTTTGTAACCATTTAATACACAGCGAGAAATGTATCCATATTAACAGCACAGAGATAGGTCTATCTGCCTTTTGTAACTGCTAAACAAAACAATATGAGGATTGCATCCTTAGTTAAACTCAGTATTAATTAGAACTGCTTTGTATAACTAAGGGTGACACCTCATGACTGATTATCTTGTACAGTAATTTGATTGATATTGGTTAAATATACTCTACTTTGTAAATAGGATCTGTACTGGTATCTTACAGACAGATTTGTGACTACTGACCCTATTTTAATATTGCTTGTCACATTTGTTTTATTTTATGTATTAACATATTAAAAGTTAAGTTTTATTAATAGACATAGAAAGACTTAATTTCGATACAAATTATTTTTTTTCCTAACCTATGGTGACACCTACTGGTAGTTTTTTGTTACTACATATTTTTTATTTTTGTTTTATCTCCAATTCTTTTGCTGTTTCAGATATATATATTAGGGGTTACCCCCCATTTTCTCCTACTACCACTAGATTGTTCACCCTCTAATTAAGGCTCGATTAAAGCTTTTGTTTTGAGATCACAAAGATTGATCGTCTCAGCCATGGAGGCGGGACCAGCCATGGCGGAACAGCACAGTGTGGTAAAGGGGTGACTAAAACGCCTTTGTCATGCGATCGGAGAAGGGCAGGTACCTAAACAGACACACACACTCTCACTAACAGACAGACACACTCTCTGACAGACACACACACTTACTGACAGACAGACACACTCTCTGACTGACAGACACACACACACACTCACTGACAGACAGACACACTTTCTGACAGACACACACACTGGCATACACACATACACACTGCTCACTTGTGCGGCCACCTTGACTTAAGGGCTGACAGATCACAGGCTCCAGGGTAAAATTTCTAGTAGCCAATGGTGACCTGGCGCCTGGGATTTGTCGAGCCCTAAACTAAGGTCACCTAGACCTCAATGATGCTTTCTTGGTGCATGGGCCCTTCAGATACGGCAATGTTTTATGCTGCAGGGTTAAACACATCTCTATTATAATATAATAACAAAGCATCAAAACATTCTACAACATAGACAAATCAGCCGGTAAATGTGCAAAGTTACATACTCTAGAAGAAGGAGAAAAAGGATATAAGGAAATAAGAAGAAAAATGGTAGGGAAATGTAAGCCTTTTTTTATACAGGATTGCTTCTGACAGAGCCCACAGCTATACAGAAGGCCCAGACAGCTATTTAATCAAATGCTGCCCATA
Source organism: Pelobates cultripes (assembly GCA_933207985.1). NCBI lineage: Eukaryota > Metazoa > Chordata > Amphibia > Anura > Pelobatidae > Pelobates > Pelobates cultripes. Next base: position 86,282,856 of record OW240922.1, read on the forward strand.
GAAAGCATTTGATTGACGCAACATGGCATATATTCTCCAATGAGGAAGCATTGGATTGGCTGAGATTAATTTTGAAGTAAAGGTAAATAAAACTCACCTTTTAAACACCTAAATAGGTAATGAAACATTATAGCAAAAGGGATACATGTTTGAATTCTAAACTCTATAGCGTCCCTTTAAAGTCTATATCCCTTCATCCTAATCTGAAGGCCCAGCTCTTTTTAAGAGCTTAGACTGTTTGCTGTGTGTATTTAGTGTTTCCCAACAATAAAACCTGCAGTAAACGGTTTTTAAATAGCAAAACAATTTGGGGTAAATTTGACTCCTGAGTTCCTTAGAAACCTGAATTCTATACCAAATTGAGTATAACCTCTGCCATGAAAACCAATAAAATATTTTTTTAATACACTTTCAAAACTGTGTCTTTATATCGTAAACAGCTGTTTAATTGCCCCAACCCCCCTCCCAAAAACCCTTACAGCTACTTCAGCCAAAGTAAATGATATCTACTATTGATGAGGAGACCTACGGTGGGGCTCTTCTTCTGAGTCCAAGATACTGGCATGAACCTGCTGTGACCTTTCAAATTCACTTACTGCATCCAAAGTGTCTTTGGCCATTAAAAATGAAATGTCATATAATTACAGGCACATGGTACCTGATGGCTCATTTACAATATGAGCTAAATCCATAACCGCGCAATGAGTGCAGAATAAGGTTAAGTGGTTATTACAGATGCATTGATAAGGGAACCTGGATCTAAGCCACATGAACCCAAAGAATAATGATTCATCAGGTTAAAAGCCTGCCTCAGGCTTGTCTTATACAACTTCCTCCACACACCCCCAGCCTACATTCTTATGTAACTGTGCAAATAATGCTTATTTCCTTATTCTAGAAGATTTCTCCTTCAAACTATGTTACAATCTTTTCCAGGTAGTTATAAATAAATCCATATGTTTATAAACTCACAAATGAAGTTTATTTACTATACTTGGATATGTCTCACATTAAAAGGAAGCGAACATTTTTAAGCTAATATAGCTGCTCTGAAAAACAGGATAAGCTGGGGAAAGTTTCCAATTTTACTATTTTGACTTTAATGTGCAATTTCCTTGTTGGTTTTCTGCTTAGTTTAATAAATAAGTTCATATGTGTCAGCTTAAAGGGACACTATAGTCACCAGAACCACTGCAGCTTAATGTAGTGTTTATGGTGTCTATATCGTGTCCCTGCAGCTTTTTAATGTAAATGCTGCCTTTTCAGAGAAAAGGCAGTGTTTACATTGGTTCCTAGTAACACCCCTAGTAACACCTATAGTGGCAGGCACTCAGATGGCCACTACAGGTGCTTCCTGAGTCAGTGCTGGCATCCAGCATCTTTGCGCTCTGCGTGGAGACGCTGAACCAGACAATCCAACAGCTTTCATACTTCATGTGCCAGGATGGAAACTGCAACATGACTTGTTTTCACATTTTGTGTGACCAATGAGGTCCCAGGGTGGGCACTACCATAAAGAGGTACAGGCCTTAAGTCGAACTGGCCCAGGGAGCACAGGATCCATTTGACCTTCAGGAGAGGAGCACACAGAATGTAGCATGGCCAAATCTCAGATCAGAGTAGAGGAACTCTTGTTCCCTCTCTATGGTATGTATGACAGCAAGTGCTGACTGAGAGCACAGAACTGCTTCATGTCAGACCTAGGAGAAGTTACAGGAGGTCCGCGGCCATGGCATCTATAATATTAATAGGACCCTGGGCAAAGCATTTTCTTGGGCCCCCTGGATCCTGCACCCTCCTTCCCCCACAATCACGCCTTTGACCCCAACGCAGTGGAATGATTCGAGACATACCTAGACAGACATATACACTGACAGACATACTGACACATACACACACAGTCAGACATTCTAACACATAAATATTCACTGACAGACATACTGACACATACACACACAGTCAGACATTTTAACACACATATATTCACTGACAGACATACTGATACATTCACAGATACATGCTGACACAAACAGACATACACTAACACACAAATATATACTGACAGACATTTTGCCACACATTCAGACATATTGACACACAGAGACACTTACAGACATACTGACACACAGAGACACATGTACTGACAGATACTGACACACACACACAGACACTGAGACAGACATGCTGACATACACAGACACATACACTGACAGACATACTGACACACAAAGACACTGACAGACAGACATACATACACACACAAAATGTACACTTTTGTACATGTTTCCTACCTTGCCTGGCTCAGCCCCGCTCCTCTCTGCCTCCCTGCTGTCTCCCACGAGGCTCTCTGTGGGAGCAAGTGACAGCCGCAAGTCACTTCCTCCCATAGAGAACAGAGAGACGCGCACCGCCCTGCTGGCTACAGGAAAACAAAGGGCCCGGTCGCGCTGTTAAAGGGCCAAAGCGCATGACCAGGCCTCTGCTTACAAATGCCCACCGGGTGGCCCTTAGTAAATGGGCAACCCAGTGGGCCTCCTTAGAGTGCCGGGGGCCCAATTGGGGGGGAAAAATTAAGGGCAGCGTGGCCCCCCAGGAGTATCTGGGCCCGTGGGACAGCTGCCCTGTGTTAAAGATGGCCCTGTCCGCAGCACTGCCACACTACAAGAGGGAGGTGAGCCAGCACAGGTGGGGAAAGAAAGAAACCTCTAGGTGGAGGGCAGGCAAAATAGGGGCTGGGGGAGACAAACAGGCACAGTGGGGCTGCGGGGACAAAAACAGACACAAAGGGGCTGGGGGAGACAAACAGACACAGAGGGGAAAGGGAGACAGACAGACACAGAGGGCTGGGGAAGACAAAGTGGTACAGAGGGGCTGGGGGACACAAACAGAGACAGAGGGGTTGGGGGGGGAGACAAAAAGGCACAGAGGGGCTAGGTGGACACAAAGAGGTACAGAGGGTCTGGGTGGACACAAACAGGAACACAGGGGCTAAGGGTGACACAAACATACACATAGGGGCTGGGTGACACAAACAGATACAGAGGGGCTGTGGAGACACAAACCAACACAGAGAGGCTGTGGGGGGAGACAAACAAGCACAGGGACACAAACAGATACAGAGGGGTAAAAGGGGCTTGGGGGCCAAAGCAATACAGATAGGTTGGGGAAAAGGCAAAAGAGACAGTGAGAGACTAGGGAAGAGGCAAAATAGACAGACGGTTGCTAAGGGGAGACTTTAGAGGAACTTGAAAGACACAAAGAGACACAGAGGGACTCGGGGGAGAAAAAGACAAGGTGCTGGGGGAAGAGACACGCGGAGGGGCTGAGAATGGAAGAAGGATACACTAAAAGGGATAGGGGAGAAAGAGACTCACAAAAGGTCTTGGGAGAAAGAAATACACAGAGGGGCTTAGGGGACAAAGAAACATATAGAGGGGCTGGGGGGCAAAGACACAGAGGGCCTAGGAAGGGGAAAAAAGAAAGACAGGGGCGGAGGGGAGACACCTTAAGGGGCTGGCAGGAGTGGAGGACAAAGAGGGCTGGGGTGAGAAAGCGACAAAGTGTTGGGGAAGTGGCACAAGAGACAAACAGGGGCTGGGAGACACAAAGTGTCCCCAAAGGGGTTGGGGAAGGGGCACAAGCGACAGACAGGGACTAGGGAAAGGGCAAAGGAGACAGACAGGTGCTAAGAGGAGATACCCAGAGGGGCTGGGGGCACACAAAGAGACACAGAAAGACTGGGAGGAAACAAAAACAAGGTGCTGGAGGGTACACAAGAGATACACAAAGTGGTTGGAAAGGGGAGAAAGTGTTACACAAAAAGGGGTTGGGGAGAAAGAGATACACACAGTGTCTGGGGAGAAAGAGATACACCAAGGGGATAAGGGGGACAAAGAGACACAGAGGGTCTGGAGAAGGGGGGGAAAGAGACAGACATGGGCTGGGGGGAGGAGACAAAGAGACACAGGGGAATATATTTTGAATACATTGATTTCAAACATGATTCCAGAGTACGAAAAACTGATTGCTGACACGAAGTGTAATATATCCCATAAACGGTAAGAAAACCTGAAAAATGTATTTAAAGTAATTTGTATCTGCAAAATAGTTTAATCATTAATTATACCTTTACTTAGAACGTGAGCCTCTAAAAATCCTCTGTGGCCCGAAGAAGTTTATTTTTTATTTTGGTCCCTAATTGATAAATTATACATGTCTCCTCTGTGCTAACTAATAGGTGCAAAAGACAGTGAATATTACAATAACTGAACGGAAGCCAAGATGGTGACACCAAGTTAATGAATATTAATGTGTGGATTGCTATATTAAATTTCTTCTATATTGCCTTTTGCAAGTTATTACCCTCCTGGCTGGGTTCATTCTTCTCTTATCTTTGCTTACAGTCCTGAATTCCAGTCTCCCATTTCACTCTTTCACTTGCTTGCATTTGACTTTCAGCAGCTTTCAACTTTTACTCCAATGATTGCATCAGCACAAGTAGGGTGTTATCAAAAGGGCGTCTGAAAGTCATGGTAAATAAGGTACGATTAATAAGTGCAATCTTGGTGCCAGGGAAGCACATTACCACTCATTAAATCAGAATTGTAAAACTGCAATCCCAGCCCCAGCCGTGCCCATAATTCTCTTTTAGTCACTGACTGGAAGTAAATTATGAGAGTTATAAAGCAACAATATCTGTGGGGCTGCAGTTCCAAACCCCCACCAATAGATGGAGCGCTCATCCAATGAATGATGCCCAAAGTAAAACAAAAAATGCTATTGTTAAACTAGAATGGGAACGCATAGTGTAGCAATATCTGAAAGGAACATGGGACCAGACAAGACATGGTCAAATGTCAATTCAAAAATAGTTTGTTTTCTTACTGAGAGGTAGCACCAGAGAACTCCAGGCACATTAACCACCAGAGTGGCCTGCAGATGTTTTAGTGCTTAGACTGTCCCTTTAATTGAGCTTTCTGTGTTTTGTTAAAAAGCATGTTTAAACATTTGCAAGTAAAAAAGTATTGGGCAAAAAAATATTGTTAATAAACACTTAAAATAAATCCTTGAAACAAATAACAATATACAAAAGATTTTTTTTGCCACCTAGTTTGCCACATAAACTTTTGTGGGGTTTTTTTCAAAGGGTTTTAGTATTTGGCAATATTGCACTATATTTTGTATATTTTCAGAGATAAGAATTTCCATTTTGTCTGCAAGTGTATGTAGTAACAATAGTTTTTTACTTGCACTTTTAAATTTGTGTTTTGTTGTAAAACACATGTAATGCTGCATGAAAATCTGTAATGTTTCAATAGCACTTATTTGGGATGAATTGCAATTTTATTATTATAAATAAAACATTGTTAGTCTTAAATATGCACAATAATATTTGAGTTCTGGCTGATGACAGATAATGTAACCTCTAGCCTTTTTGTTTAAAATTTCAACTTTGCTCTGAATTCTAAGGTTAACGCAACTTGTTTAACCATTTCTCAAGTTCGTTCTGTTAAATACAAACATAGAAAAACAGAAGTTAAGGCAATTAAGAGAAATTCTCAAAGCAAAAAACCCTGAGGATATTTCACTCAAATTCAACCAGCTGTCTGCAGGAATAGACAGTGGGGAAAGGGAGAGAAAGAGAAAAAAAGGTAGACAGAGAAGATAGACAACTGGGTCCCATGCATAGTCGCCAACATTAAAAAAAAAAAAATCCAGGGACACTGTGGCAAGTCCACACACAGATAAACACAGACAGACACTCACACAGACACATCTAATAACACACTGACATACACACATTGAAATAAAGAAAACACATACTTCTAACTACCTTACAGTGGGAACTTCCAAAGATATAGCCATTTGAATGTGTAATTTCACCACTAGCAGGGTCATTAAAGCATCATTAGGCAGACTGGAATTGTTTCCATTTTCTTTCAGGCTTCCTAATTTCAATTCTGTGCATACAGGACAACCAATGGCCGCATGAGTCTTTCTCCATGCCCTCCAAGTCCTGCCCTCAGCCTGTCCTCCCTGACATCACTCTCCCTCTGGAGGAGGATCAGACTGCCAGGAAAACTTGGTCAAAGCGCACTATAACTATATATAATATTTGCTGTATTATTATTCCATTTTTACGGGGGGGAAATCAGGACAGTAAAGGGCTGCTATGACCAAAAACTGGGGGTGTTTTTTTGGTTGCAGTAACCTTTTCATTTCAGAGCAACTCCCAAGTCCGTTAGTTTCATCTTAAGGTCATTTTGGGTTGTCATCTCCTCTCTGGTTGATTTTTGGAGCGTTTCCAATTCACTGCCAATAACAGTAATTTGGGACAGTTTTTAATTTGGGGCAATGTCAGAGAATTTCGATTTGGTTTTACAATATCAGAGGATGAGATTTTTCTTATTTTTCTGCATTATGATGGAACGAAATGGCCATAATTAATTTTTTTTAATGTATAATTTTTTTATTGTTAATATTTTATGCATTTATATATATATATAATATTGGGATACAGAAGAGAGAAGTGGGAAAAAGGGAACAGTACATAGTTTAGTCTATAATTACACACTATTAAAAACAATATTATTCACATAACAGTATGCATTAATTCATGTAAGACAATTGATTACAATAATATTTTTCAAATTCTTTTCCTTTCTCTATTTTTTTTTTTTTAATCAGTATTCATTTGTTTAAAGTTAAGAGAAACCACTGAAAACTATCACTTCCACTCGATCCAAATCAAAAGAGTAATTTACGTTCTTATAAAGGATTGTATCAGGGAGGGGTGGTGAATGATATAGAGTGCCCTCCTGTTTAAGGCAGTGCCAGCATAAATTTGATGCCCCTGCGTATATATGAGCTATCCTAGTTGGCACCAGGTACCAACGCATATACAATTTACAGTATGATTCCCAGTGTTGTAAATTACATGATGCCCTTTTGGTTAGCTTTATTGCCTGATGCCATTTGGATAAAGAAAATTAATAACCTAAATCTAAATCTAACTCCCATTTCTGTATATATATAGGTTTTGCTTCATTCCCTATATTCATAATGTTATAAGATAATGATAAAGTTTTAATAATCGGTAATTCACCCAATACATTTGTATATCAAAGGCGGAAGTGTTTTCATTTCTTCTATTTTTATATTAAATCCATGAAGTGTATTCCTAATGCGTAGGTAGGAAAACAACTCTCTCGGAGGTATAGAATAATCTTTAAGTATTTCAGGGAATTGCTTAATGCCTATAGTATTATAAAAAAAAAAAAAAAACGAACCTGTGTGACACCATGATTTAACCAGGTGTCCACTCGTAAGTCTGATGTGAAGGCAGTAATAATCTGTAGCGGGGCTGCATATAGCAAAATCTTATCATCTACAATTTTGGGGATAATTTGTTTCCAAATTTGAAGTAGTGTTTTGGTAACTGGTAGCATATCATTTTTCTTCCCTATTTTTATTTTACCTGTCCACAAGGCTTGTGGTAATGTGCCTTGATGCATGCAAGCGTTTTCTAATGCTAACCACAAAGGGGAAGGTATTCGTTCTAATACTGATATGCCTTGTGCTAATATTGATGCTTTATAATACATTTTAACATTCGGAATACCAAGGCCACCTTTCTCATATGGAAGCCACAGTAAGTTCTGCTTTACTATGGGAGCTTTCCTTTTCCAAATGTGTGCTTTTATTAAAATTTGAAATTTGTGTTCAGTATAGCAATTGGGAGAGTACAGAAGAGGTACAAAATATATGAATATATAAACCATCATTTTTATAGTGTGTATTCGGCCCAGCCAAGATATGCTTTTGGCTTCCCATTTTCTCAATTGTTGCTCTAGTTTAATTATAAGTGGTATATGATTCTCTTTTATAATTAAATTATGTGTGGAAGGAAGTTTAATTCCTAAGTATGTTATTGACTTTTTCTGCCAGTCAAAATGCGTGTACCACAGATGTGGGAAGACCAATAGACAATGCTTGCGATTTTTGGGGGTTATTTTTATAGTATGATATCTCTCCAAATCTTTGCAGTGTCTTTAATAAAATTGGAATTGATATGCGTGTACCACAGATGTGGGAAGACCAATAGACAATGCTTGAGATTTTTTTTGGTTAATTTTACATTATGATATCTCTCCAAATCTTTGCAGTGTCTTTAATAAAATTGGAATTGATAAATCTGGATTAGTTAAAAAAAGCAAAACATCATCCGCATAAAGAACTATTTTTGAGACACCCGTAGGGGTATTCAGTCCCTCTATCCCTTTATTGTTTTTAACATGTCTTATTAAGGGCTCCATACACAAAATAAAGATTAATGGTGTAAGAGGGCATCCCTGTCTGGAGCCATTAGTTATATACAACAGACGGGAAAGAAAACCAGAATTGCTTTTTTGCGCTGCTGGTCGAGAGTAAAGAACTAAAATACTTTGAAGAAATGCTAAAGGGAAACCCATGCTCAAAAATACTTCTTCCATGTATTGCCAATTCAAGCGGTCAAACGCTTTTTCAGAGTCGAGTGCCAGCAATAAACCCTGTTGGTTACTAAGATGTGCCCAAGTAATTAAATTTAAGCAGTGGCATGTGTTGTCTCCTGGTTGTCTATTACGGATGAATCCCGCTTGTTCTGGTGAAACCAGATCCACTATTAACGGTTTTAGGCGTGCTGCCAGTAATTTAGCATATAATTTTGTATCAGAATTTAATAATGAAATGGGTCTTAAATTTGCACATAGTGTTGGTGATTTGCCTGGTTTTGGTATCGTAATTATATGGGCTACTAACATCTCTTTGGGTATTGTACCTGAATTTTTAAAATAATTGAAAAGTTTGGTAAGGTGCGGGACCAGTTGGGCCTCAAAAACTATATAATAATTATTTGGAAACCCATCTGGGCCCGGTGCCTTATGGTTAGGAAGTTTTCGAATTGCTTCTCTAACCGCCTCTTCTGTGCATTCAGGGATAAACCTTGCTCTGGCGTAATGCACGGAAGATTTACTTCTTTCAGATAATTTTGTATTTCTACTCTAGAGGGTTGATATGTGTTAATATCAGACTGTAGGTTATATAGCTTAGCGTAAAAAAACGCTAACTCCTCGACTATATCCTGAGGGTTATATAATTTGACATTGTTATTATCTGACATTGACATATAGGGTAATTTTGACTGTAAATACTTAGTTTTTAATTGATTCGCTAACATTCTTCCTGCGCTATTCCCTTGCGTATAATAAGATAGTTTTAATTTCCTTAGTTGCCATTCCATTTTCGATACGAAATGGCCATAACTAAGACTATTCAAATATATCAATCTGTTAAAAAAAAAGTTTACTGCTCCTTTTAATTTCTAAGTTGAGATATTTGAATATTTATAAAAAATATTTCCAGGAACATATACCATGTGCCTACGAGTCAGTAGATGACCTAACATGTTTTGCACAACATTACATCAACAGGATGTTTCTGCAATGCAGATTTACAACTTCATTGGTTCAACATAAAAATATTACCTAAAATAGTAGTTAAAGTATTGGCTAATAACCATTGATTACTGACAGTCCCTGCAGAAACGGAACTGCAGGCATGTCTATTAGAATGTCCAGTGGCTTTGCAGAACACAATAAACTTAGTTTGTGGAACATCTCAGTCACCCTTTCAGTAGTCTCCATGTGCCTTACCTCATTGCTATTGCAACAGAACCATTCGTGCAAAGTCATTCTGATAATTGAATTATTTCCTGCTAATACCTTACTGCCTGCAGGCTTTTACTTTCCAGATTATCATGGTATTAGCTGCGTAAGGAGTCCAGACATTGATAACTCCTCACCTATTTAAAATGGTACTGCATTCAATTATTAAATATGGCACCAACATGTTCCATAGCAGCACATTTTGATCATATCAGAACTTCACAGATGTGTTTACTATACTTAGTAACGGGACAGAGCTGGAAAGGGGGGGGGGGGGTGGTAATTGCCCCCATCTCCACAACTATAGAAAAGATTGTAGGCTTCTGCCTCATAGTACAATATTAAACTTGTCTGTGAGCAGTGGTCCTGTCATTTTAACCCTGTAATGTAAAACATTTTAGTTTAGTAAAAACTGCTTTTTTTAAATTAAAGGGTTAAACACACCTCTAGTGGCTCTCTGAGCAACAAACAAGTAAAATGTTGTGGATCATAGGAAAGCATTGAATTCAATGTAGTCCTATGAGAAGCATTTGGATACGCATGCTGCGCATGACGTACATGAGTGTCAGTCCCCAATACGCTTCTATGAAGAGCATTGGATTGGCTATCAGCGAGAGAGTCAGATGAAGTCACTGGAGGCGGAGCGGCCGTCAGCAACAAGGGAGTCTTGGTACTGGAGAAAAGTAAGTTTGGACCTTTTTCAGTGGGCTAGGCAGGAACTGACCTGCAACTAGGATACTATAGAGTTATGAATCTGGGTTTATATTCTAAACACTAAAGTGTGCCTTCCATTAAACTATATTCTGCACTTGTACTACTTTATTATTATTGTCTTCTAGTTCTTGTAGTATTATTATAAAATGTTTATTATAAAATTAAAGGAACATTATAGGGTCAGGAACACAAACGTGTACTCCATGTAGAGCGTGGAGACCCTGAACGTCAGTACTGCACACTGTGCAGCACTGACCTTAGGAGTGGCCACTAGAGGTGTTCCTAGGCTGCAATGTAAAAACTGCCTTTTCTCAGAAAAGGCAGTGTTTACAGCAAAAAGCCTAAAGGGACTGACTATACTCACCAGAACAATTATAATAAATTGTTTCTTGTGACTATAGTTTGGCTTTGTCTAAATTGTGGTTTTCTACTTATTACATGATTCACAATAATTAATTACAAGCTGAACAAGCAAAAAATATTGTATGTTACTGTCCAATGTGCTCGGCAACATCAAAAGTGCTTAGTACACAAATACTTCCCTTCAAAAAGAATAACTCACTAAAGGATCAATCGTAGAAAAAAAAGCTGAATTGGAGAATTTGGGGGATTTTCCTATTTTGTCCTAGAATTTGAAATTTCTTTGTACATTTCCACAGATCACGGTTTAGTAAATAATCCCAATGTATGAAAGTTAAGATGAGTAAAATTACAGGTTTCTTGTCACAGCAGCTATTAGTGGTTCTCCCACACTGCTCTGCTATACCACAAATGTTACTTTTAGATCTATACAGCTTTCAATTACAGTCTGTGGTGTAAATGTTATTATTAGATCTATGTCGTTGATGTTTGTTTCATTGACCTCGGACGGGTGACGGGCAGAGTCAGAATAACCATGAAATATACAATAAAGTGACACTATAGGCACCCAGATTACGTCATGTCATTTAAGTGGTCTGGGTGGACTGTCCCTGTCCCCTTAATCCTGCAATGTAAAACATTGCCGTTTTAGAGAAACTGTAGTGTTTACATTGCAAAGTTAATACAGCCACTAGAGGCGTTTCCTGGCCTTTTACAGAGTTCTGAAATGCCGCTGGACATCTTGCCCTGCGTCTTCTAAAACCCCATAGGGGTTTGGCACTTTCTGTGCATGTGCATTAGGACCTTCCAATTGACTACCGTCAGTAGAGGGGGAGCCCGACCCAGCGGCGAGGGACATTGGCACTGGAATCAGGTAAGCGCATAAAGGATTTTTTTAACCCTTTACCTGTCACTGGGGGGGGGGGTAGGGAGAGAAAGACCCCTTAGTGTTAGGAATGCAGCTTTCTATTGCTAACACTAGCGGTTTCCTTTAACAAATCGGATGACTTTTAATAGTTAATATTTGAAAAAAATATATATATTTGAATTTTTTTTATTTGCACAGTTCTGTCAGGCATTTTTCACAAAAACATCTGCACAAAAGCACTCTGATAACTCAGACAGGCCTAATTACTAAACCATCTTATTTATTACACTGATAAATTACAGTGAATCCTGGGAAATTTGGTTCACAAATACCTGTTGTACCGGGTTCAACCACCACTGGATCAGGTGGTTTTACCCACTAAACACAAAAACACTAAACAATGACTTGTGGCTGAGTTATAAATAAATAATTACCTTGCTTAATTATCTAAAACAGTTTTACTCTGTTGCCGACATTCATTCATGTCACGAGCGTGGGCTATAGGCCCAGCCGAGACAGTGGGGAGAGTGTGGAAGTGACAGGGTTAATGACACCAGACCCCTAGTTACCTGTTGCTAGTCCCAGCACCACTCAATTAACCTGCAAACCCTTCTACACTAACCCCCTTTACTGCCACCACCAAGACTTTAAACCCGGGCGTCTTAGGTTACCCCACACACAGGTGAATTATAGAATCACAGTTCTACTTTTACTGATCAAACACATATAATTAACCCTTTTTGGTAACATGGTTACCTGAGCCTTCCTCTGGAGAGTGAAGCTCATAGAGAACAGAGACACAAGCTGATTAAAGGACCACTATAGTGCCAGGAAAACATACTCGTTTTCCTGGTACTATAGTGCCCTGAGGGTGCCCCCACCCTCGGGGACCCCCTCCCGCCGGGCTCTGGGGAGAGGAAGGGGTTAAAATCTTACCTTTCTCCAGCGCCAGGCGGGGAGCTCTCCTCCTCCATAGCAACGTCATCGGCTGAATGCACATGCGCGGCAGGAGTTCATAGGCCAGTTCATAGGAAAGCATTTACAGTGCTTTCTTATGGACGCTGGAGTCTTCTCACTGTGATTTTCACAGTGAGAAGCACGCAAGCGCCTCTAGCGGCTGTCAATGAGACAGCCACTAGAGGCTCCAGAGGCTCCAGAGGCTCCAGAGGCTGGATTAACCCTATTATAAACATAGCAGTTTCTCTGCTTTCTATGGGTTAACCCTGGCTGGACCAGGCACCCAGACCACTTCATCAAGCCTATAGAGGTCCTTTAAGTAAACATTTAATCTGACAAAAAAGATTCACAGTGCTGAGTACAAAATACAGAAATAAATGACATACAGATAACAAATTGCAAAACAGTACATAAAATAAAATAGGAGAAAACACAAGAAATTCCTTACATATATTTACCCCATACAGAATTCTTGTGGGAGACTTAGATGGTATAGGTCTCCTAAAAGTTGCTGACCAAAGAAAAATGAAAAACTCTCTGGATAACCCAGCACCCTCATTATATATCTAAACTAGTTTTTTCTCAGTGGGCAGACCCCTGGGGATCAGAGGGGGTTGGTCTGGCAGTTTATTGCCCACTCTATGCAATTCCTTGTGTCCAGCTCTGGTGCAAGATCAAAGACCACAATAAATGTCATCCCAAGGTTTACAAAAAAACAACTCTTAACATATCTCAACACACATAAAACACCAACTCATGCTTTTGGCATGACAATTCAGTTCAATGTTTAGGGAATGCACCCCTTTGTCTTTTGTCTCATTAATTATGTAACTGTAGGCTTTTAATTATATAACTATTATAACAATAGCTTTCTTTCAGAATGAAAGGGAGACATGTTTAACTGATTGCATAGCACTGTGGTTTTTTTGTTTCTTATAAAACGTACATAAACTATTGTTTGTTTTTTAAATGTTGTTTTTTTTTTTTTATGTAAGTGTATCAGTTTTCAGTAGAACACTGGCAGGATTTCATTCTGTTACTAGGTTACCTGTCTTCTTCTTTGCTAAGGAATCCCTTTGTAACTGGTGCAGTTAACCCTGTGTGTGGTGTGCCTCGTGTGTCATTGTAGCATGGATACTAGCGAGGGAGCCCAGGTTTTACACTCAATAAATAACATTATGTGCATTTATTAATAGACATAAACTGGCTCTGAGTTACATTTCCCTCCCCTCTCTGTGTACACGTGTCTTACCAGTCTGTTCATCGGTCACTATCAGTCGGACACAGCAGCTCCTCTCTTGGTGGTCCCCTGTTTGGGGACAGTCAGGAGTAAAGGGGTTGTCCCCTTCTTCCATGATGTCAGCCGGCTGGTGGCTCTCATTGTCACACCAGGTGCCCTTCATGTCCTCTAGTGTTGGGATCCCATTCCTTGCCCCCCTGTCTGACAGCTCGGGGTCCTCCTCTTCTTCCTCATTGTTCCCCAGATCGTCAGTGCCCATGGTGCGTGCTGGTGATTTCTGTTACCTTATTCCTGGGGAGTGAGCAGAGATACAGTGTGACTAGGCATGCTGAGCTAGGTCCTGGCAGGTCAATAAACCAGCTCTGTCTGTCTCTCCTAGCACTGCTATAACACAAATATTAACTCATACTCATCCTACAAACCAGGGAATCTTTTCATTTCCATTATAATCATTAAATAGACAGTTCAGTATTTTTCAACAGTCATTTGTCTGCTCCATTTTCACTTAACTTCAATCCCTTATTAAACATTCACTAAAGAGAGAATGCAAAGTGAATGTCAAATGGGCCAAATTAGCCAAAAATGGAAGCATATTTGGTTTAGAGAAATTCTCCAGTTTTGGCTAATATGTATGTATTAACTCTTTCTGTTCCACAGGAATCAGTTCATTTTACCTGAACTTTGGAACTAAAATGATTTACCCACAGCCAGTGTCATCTCTGGAACCGAAAGGTAATATATGCTCAATTTCAAAGTTTATGTGTGTGGATTATTTTGAATAGAATCGCTGTAACGAATCCAAAAAAGGTCAAACAGCTGCACAATATTATTTGTGGTCACAGACAAATAAATATATACATGTAAATAGAAAGAGAGTCAAAAGCTTAATGTGAGAATAGGTTATTAATAAATACACATATAACCAGTATATTGACAGTTTGATTGCCACCTAAATTATTGGATGAACTCTTTCAGTCCCAGAGATCACGTGATTCTTGTGTCCCTGGAAAAGGTTATATATAGACATGTTTTTGAAAGAGTTAATGTATTAACCCTTTCAGACATAGAGATGGCATGTAGGTAAGTTAACCCTTTGAGGCCTGGGAATTGGTTAATTGTGGTGATTACAGTGGGACTGAAAAGGATATTAAGTACCGGTTTCAACGTCAGGATCCATAAAGAGAGGAAATGTTTTATGAGGAGTTGCGGTTTTAACCCCTTAAGGATACATGACATGTGTGACATGTCATGATTCCCTTTTATTCCAAAAGTTTGGTCCTTAAGGAGTTAAAATAGGAAAAGGTTGGCGACAACTCATTATCGGTTTTCTGAAAAAAACACTTTGCAGAGGGAGAAAGGGTCAAGGTTGCTGCTTTAGCAGCGCTGGAGGGATATTGAGAGGCTGTTTATTTCCCAGTCAGGACCTAATTCAGCATGTCTCCTCACACAGTGCGTGCTCGTTCCCGATAACATAAATGTTAGGGGAATACAAACACAGCAGCAGAGCCGGCCGGTGTTTCCCAATCAGGCGGTGTGTGTAGTGTGTGACTGCCAGGGTTATTGGCTAAAGTGAGAATTCAAAGTAAATTTCACATTTTAGGTCAAAAGAGTAGTAAGCTACAGTGGTGCAGCATGGGGGTCACAAGGGCGGTTGCCCTGAGCGCAAAATTCTTAGGGGTGCAAATTTTTAAAAGGAAATGTAAAAAGTAATAATAATAAAAAAATTTAAAATAACGCGTATTTCCTCTCACACAAAATATTTTCCAATGTTCAAACTTTCTATGGAGTTTCTCAAAATGATGGGGCATTTTACAGCATTTTTCTTGCTTATTACAGCTACAATGTCCTCATGTAACCCTTATCTGTGAATTTACATATTGTCTATTAGTAGCGTGATTTCCTATTGGAAGATACCGCCAGTACTGTTCAGTTACATCTTACTGAGTACTTGTCCTAGATTCTCAAAGAGTTAAGAATGGCTGGGCATTGTGTGCACAAAAAAAGGGGGATTTAGAGAACCAGATAAAAAAATTGGGGGAAGTCAAGAGAAAAAAGGTCAGATTCAAGATCAACCAATTAACAGTGTCCTATGGGTGAGTGCTATGCCTGCATCTGCATCAGCTGTGCTAATACGTAATAAGCAGTGGCGTACATACCAGGGTCGCAGGGGTTGCGACTGCGACCGGGCCCGGCCCACCAGGGGGCCCGGCCGCCCCTGCGACCCGGTATGTACGCCCAGGGCCAGCCTCTTCCCCTGGGGGGCCCAGGAGCCGACCACCCCAGGGCCCCCCGAGGCTGGCCCTGCTGACCCCCTGTGGCCGGTTGGGCAGGCAGGCGCGCGAGGGAGCACTCAGTACTTCCTCTTCAGCTCCCTCGTGCACCGCAATGATACCGGAGCCGGAAGATGACGTCATCTTCCGGCGCCGGCATCCCTACGCGGCGCGCGAGGGAGCTGAAGAGGAAGTACTGAGTGCTCCCTCGCGCGCCCGCCTGCCCGACCGGCCACCCGCCCAGGAGCCCAGCAGCACCACTGGACCCCAGGGAATCCCCCCAGCACTCCAAAAGGTAAGGAGGCTGGGGGGATTACATTAAAAAACAAAACAAAAAAATCGTGTGTTAGTGTGTGTTAGTGTGAGTGTTAGTGTGTGTGAGTGTTAGAGTGAGTGTTAGTGTGTGTGAGTGTTAGAGTGAGTGTTAGTGTGTGAGAGTGTTAGAGTGAGTGTCTGCTAGTGAGTGTTAGTGTGTTAGTGTGAGTGTCTGCTAGTGAGTGTCAGTGAGTGTGTTACTGTGTGTGTCTTACTGAGTGTGTGTGTGTGTGTGTGTTAGTGAGTCTGTTTGATGTCTGTTAGTGAGTGTGTGTGTCAATGAGAGTGTATGTTTTGTAAGTGAGTGTGTATGTATGTCTGTCGCTGACTGTGTCTTTGTCAGTAAATGTGTGCGTCTGTTAGCTAGTGTGTATGTGTGTGTGTGTCTTCAGCACTTACCTTTCTCCAGCGCCGGACTCCCTTGGCGCTGAGGATCCCTCAGCCTCTCAGCTCCGAATGCGACCGCGCACGCATTCAAACCTCCCATAGGAAAGCATTACTCAATGCTTTTCTATGGACGTTCAGTGTGCTCCTCTAGCGGCTGTCAGTGAGATTCTCTGAAACTGCTATGTTTTCAGCTGCAGGGTTAAAACTAGAGGGACCTGACACCCAGACAACTTCATTGAGCTGATGTGATCTGGGTGTCTGTAGTGGTCCTTTAAAGGACCACTATAGTGCCAGGAAAACATACTCGTTTTCCTGGCACTATAGTGCCCTGAGGGTGCCCCACCCTCAGGGACCCCCTCCCGCCCGGCTCTGGAAGGGGGAAAGGGGTTAAAACTTACCTTTTTCCAGCGCTGGGCGGAGAGCTCTCCTCCTCCAATCCTCCTTCTCTCCTCCCCGTCGGCTGGCTGCGCGTGCATTCAGCCGGTCACATAGGAAAGCATTCATAATGCTTTCCTATGGACGCTGGCGTGCTCTCACTGTGAAAATCACAGTGAGAAGCACGCAAGCGCCTCTAGCGGCTGTCAATGGGACAGCCACTAGAGGAAATAGGGGAAGGCTTAACCCATTCATAAACACAGCAGTTTCTCTAAAACTGTTATGTTTATGAAAAAATGGGTTAACCCTAGCTGGACCTGGCACCCAGACCACTTCATTAAGCTGAAGTGGTCTGGGTGCCTATAGTGGTCCTTTAAGTGTGTGTGCATCTGCATGCACTGGCGTACATACCGCAGTCGCAGGGGTCGCAGCCCCCTGCGGGGGGGCCCACGGATCAATTTTCGCACCGGGGCCCCATGGGTCATGTGTACGCCACTGGTAATAAGATCTCAGGCTAGGCAATCCTTAAACTCCTCTCAATTTTGGTCTGTAAAGCACTGTCCTGGCCACCCGTGGCTTCTGGCTAATCCAAACAAAGTCATTAATAGAAGTCTGGAGGGTCAGCAAGTCAGAACCAGCAGCTGGGATCAGGAGCATCTGAAATAGGTAAAGTAAACGTGACATAATAAATACTGTGCCCTGCTAGGAAATTACATATGTGTTCCAATGTTCCATGTCTCTTTTTAAGGCAGAGTAAATTGGAGGATAATTGATGGTATAAAGATCTGATGGCAGTGCAGTTAATCTAATGCCAAGATAAGGGATAGAGGAGGAGGTAAACTGAATCTGAAAGACTTCCAACAATTGATTACAATCTTCCTGTGGGACTTATAGGAAAAGGGTGATGGCTTTGTCAATATTCACTTTATAACCTGCCAGGAATAAAAAAATATAAGGAGCACCAAAAACAGTGCAGGGATGGAAGAGGCTGGCTGGGTAATGGTAAAAATAAAATTATCCCTGTATTACTTACTTGGTATAAAAAAACCTTAACCATAAGATTGTTTGATGTGATAGATAAGAGGCTCAATAGACAGGGCAAACAATAGGAGCGACAGTGGGCACACTGGTCTGGTGCCATTAAAATAAGAAAGGGAGAGGATGATATGCCTGGGATAGAAATCTGAGCCCTAGGTGAGTGGTACAAAGCTGATACAGCCGTGATAAAGTTAGGTGAAAAGTAGAGATATTTCACTAAAGTAAATAAAAAGGGCTATTTGATTTTGTCAAATGTCTTCTCCACTTCCAAATAGAGGAACAGAAAAAGTGTTTTGGTGGTTCACACACCATGCAAGATCGTCTGGTGCTCATATATTTCACTTGGTATTCTCATATGCCAGTCTACCTGGAATAAATCTGGATGGATGAGGTACAGCAGTACTGAATTAACATAGAGGGCCAGGAGTTTAGCAAAAATATAACTGTTCATCTTCCAATCCTATTGAATCTTTCCAGTTTACACAGAGTCACCTGAGGTGTGGGAGACAGAGTGATTATACATTTCAGAGCAAAACTGAGAGAATACATCTCTAATGCCGGCAGGAGAGGAGACTAATTTGTTATTTAAATCTTTAATGTTTGGAATTGTCTGGATGGCCTACACTCCTCGCAATCATGTCCATCTTATTGTCTTGTTCTCATAAGGGATCTGCAGGCATTGTCCATAAGGAGGGCTCTGAGTTCCTGTCCAGTTTTACCAGCCGCATAAAAATGATTAGATTTTTATTAGAACTCAATTTTATGCAGTCGGGATTGGAGTGAAATTAGGACCACCATTCTTTACTTCCTATAATGGGAGGTATGTTTAATAATCACACAGCCTTAAGGGCTACCCAGATACTAGACCAGGGGTAGGCAACCTTCGGCACCCCAGTTGTTTTGTACTACATCTCCCATAATGCTTTTACACCCATAATGCTGACAAAGCATCAAGGGAAAAGTTGTCCCTAACATCTGGAGTGCCAAAGGTTGCCTACCCCTGTTCTAGAAAATGGTTCCTCTGGGTTAAGTTCTCTCTAAAATAATTAGTAATTTCAAAGTAAATTGATTCCACAAGCTCTAGGTTGTTCAAAAAAAGGGTGTTTAACCTCCAGACCAGAGCTTATTGACGGCTGAAATGCTCATTTCCAAGGTCACTGGGGCATGGTCTGAACAGGAGATAGGACCAGTGTCTGTAAAGAGGGTACTAGGGGCAATTCCCTGATAAAATAAATAGTAATCAATGAGGGAATTGGAGTGGTGAGGGGGCAGAAAATATGTAGTCCCTGACCGAGGGATGTTGGGCTCTGCAAATGTCAAATAGGCCCGCATCCGGAAAAAATGAGGAAAACAGTGTGTCCATTCAGCCGAATGGGAGGAGAGGAGGCGGAGAGCTCCCCGCCCGGCACTGGAAAAAGGTAAGTTTTAACCCCTTTCCTCTCTCCAAAGCCGGGCGGGAGGGGGACCCTGAGGGTGGGGGCACCCTCAGGGCACTATAGTGCCAGGAAAACAAGTGTGTTTTCCTGGCACTATAGTGGTCCTTTAAGTTCCCAGAATAGAATTATCCTTTTCGTAGGACCCTTAATGTTAATGGATATCACTTTCAATGAAGGACCCATTGTAAAATTCACTACAGTGTTCAGTTGTGTGTGAGATTAACATTGGGAAAGTAGCATGGTCTCCATTTGGAAATATATCCAACCTGCTGTCCAGCTACCCGGAGGGATTGTCCAGAATTCGGAGCTCCTGAGGGTACAGTGTCCTATCACTCATAGCAGGGGGAATGTTGGACATGTATGGGCTCCCATTAAAGCTGTGAAATTAAGGCACAGCAACCCAAGTTTTACACGAAGCATGAAAAAGCGATTCATATGGAGTCCTGAGGGGGCATGAGCAGGCATTATGACTGGTGGGGAGATGCACTTTCTTTCATGGTCTACCTGTAGCATTGGCTGATTATCATCTGAGGATACTATCTACAGTTTTAAGCATTATAGAGTTTTGTTTTTTTCTTTTTCTACTTGCTTTTACTTTTATTAGCACCCAGTGGTAAATAGCTTGTCTACCATATTTCCTAATACTCATACTTACCGAGAAGTCTCTATCTCAAAGGGGCTACCAGTGAGGGGGGTGGTTGGGAGGCTTTGCTAAATTAGGGATGAGCAATCCTCCCACACTCAGCCATCATATCTAACTTGTAATGAGAAACAGCACAGTGGTTATGGTGTTTGGAATACCCCTTTAAAGCTGAAGTAATATGCCTTAGAAGAACTGTAAATCCTTTGAAGATATGGTTAAAATTTTAGCAGACAAAACCAAAAGTAATAAAGTGAAAAATCATGTGGCACATGTAAGAGAATGCCTCTTGCGTAAGTTGCGTTAAAGCAACACCTTTTTTTTTTCTATATGGTCTGTGATACACAAACGCAATGTGCAGTTGTGAAAAATGTGTTCCACATAGGTTTGATCAGAAGGCTGGAGTTGTTATAGAAAATCTCACATTTAAAATCACATTTAAAATCTCTGTACAGTGTAAAAAAAAAAAAAACACATTGCCTTCTAACTGTAACCATTTATGAGAATTCATTGTGTTTACAGTTAGAAGGCAATGTGTTTTTTCAGAACTACTATTCCATTTACACATTTTATAAATGAAACTGTTTTAGTTAAAGGGAAGCAATTGGGGAAAAAATATTGCTTTATTGGTATCTCTGTGTTCCCTAAACCCCTCTACTATCTTTAAAAATGTACTGTATATGCTTGCTCAATACCAACCTAAATGATATCATTACATGAAGCTCTCCATTGTGGGCTCTGCTCTTTTCTTTGTTTAATTCCGCATCGCTGCTATTCTCATTTCGCAATAAATCCTTTTGAAATAATTAGAAATTATATTGTGGTGACAGATTTTGAGGCTTGATTTTTCCATCGAACATTTATTGTTGAAGGGCAAAACAACTATTCCTTAGAGGAGAATTTGTGTGTTCTGTTGTTTGTCCATTTGGCAGGTGCAGTCACTGTCATATTGCTGCTAGGAGATACGCAAGTGCCATTTGTACATGAAAAGCTGTTTAGCATGTCTCATCTACAGTGATTTATGTTTCTGTTACCATGGTGTGTGTTAGAGGCTTGCTGTACTGAGCAACTACTGCACAGAATTCTTAGAACTATACTGGACAGATACAATCTGAGCTGCCTTAAAGGACCACTATAGTGCCAGGAAAACATACTCGTTTTCCTGGCACTATAGTGCCCTGAAGGTGCCCCCACCCTCAGGGTCCCCCTCCCGCCCGGCTCTGGAAGGGGGAAAGGGGTAAAAACGTACCTTTTTCCAGCGCTGGGCGGGGAGCTCTCCTCCTCCGATCCTCCTTCTCTCCTCCCGTCGGCTGAATGCTGCAGCGGCAAGAGCTGCAGCGCATTCAGCCGGTCGCATAGGAAAGCATTATCAATGCTTTCCTATGGACGCTGGCGTGCTCTCACTGTGAAAATCACAGTGAGAAGCACGCAAGCGCCTCTAGCGGCTGTCAATGAGACAGCCGCTAGAGGCTTTGGGGGAAGGCTTAACCCATTCCTATGTTTATTAAAAAATGGGTTAACCCTAGCTGGACCTGGCACCCAGACCACCTCATTAAGCTGAAGTGGTCTGGGTGCCTAGAGTGGTCCTGTACAATTACCTCTCAACCCAAGTAACTCTAAATGTAAATAGGGAAAGATACATTATATAGCAACTGCTGACTTGCCAAAAAAGAAAAAATAGTGTACCTACACAGTCTGAAATAGAAATCAGAAATTATGACTGACTGTCAAATCTCAGAGATACTAGACTAGTTGCTACCAGAGATAGTGCTAGATCAATAAAATCAAAAAATAAATAAATTTTAATTATAACAAATCTTTACATGTGGTGTATATGCTTGTGTACAAACAGTGAACATATAAAAGGTATTAGAAATCCATACCCTGTTAAAAATGCCTACTAGTATTATGAATTAATACAGCAATGTAAACAGGGCTCGAGTCCTGCAGGAACGCGTGGGAACGGCGTTCCTGCACTTTTTCCATGGCAGGAACGCCGTTCCCTTTGCTCCTGCAGGACCAGGGCAGCCCAGCCGGTGCTCCTCCTGAGCAGAGCCTTCACTATGCGAGCGAGCGGCATCGCATAGTGAAGGAGTCAGGACTCAGGAGCGGAGGACGTACTTCCGGGTTGCTCCTCCTCCGACCTCCACTGCCCTTTGCGTACGCGGAGTTTAGTGACATCACGCGGAGGCGGAGTCACGTATCGTGTCGGCAACCGTGACGGTGAGAAGGAGGGAGCACCCCTGAGACCAAGCCAGCCAGCACCCCTGAGTCTTCAGAAAAGTAAGTACATGATGGGGGCTGGGTGGTTGAAGAGGGGGGCTGAGTAATTGGAGAGGGGGGTAGGGTAAATGGAGATGGGGGCTGGGTGGTTGGAGAGAGAGGGCTGAGTGGTTGGAGAGGGGGGTAGGGTAAATGGAGATGGGGGCTGAGTGGTTGGAGAGGGGGGTAGGGTAAATGGAGATGGGGGCTGGGTGGTTGAAGAAGGGGGCTGAGTGGTTGGAGAGGGGGGGATGGTGGATGGAGATGAGGGCTGGGTGGTTGGAGAAGGGTGGATGGAGGGGGTGGGGGGCTAGTGTAAAAATAAATCAAATAACCCTAATATCACCACATTTGTTTAACCCCTTAAGGACGGCGGGCGTTCTATGCTGTCCTTAGGGAAGCAGCTCTAAATGCCGGAGGGCGGCATAGAACGCCCAAACCATCCATGTCTAAGTGTATTTTGATATTAATATATATATATATATATATATTATATATATCAAAGTACACGTACAATGATATTGATTAAATATATATATAATTTTCATTATATATATTTATAAATAATATAAAATAAATATGTAAATACGTTAAAAAATAAAATTAAAAAATAAAATTTAAAATTAATATATATTGCTATCAAAATACACGTAGAACAAAATATATACATCTATATACATAACTATATATATATATATATATATACCTATATATAAATAAAAACAATTTTTAAAAATTATATATAGATATATATATACACACGTGTGTATATATATAAAATAATTCTACGTATATATTTATGTAATAATTTTACATAATTAGGTATTTTTATTAATTACAATTTGTGGGACCTGCCGGACAACCCAGGCCGAAATCCAGGGAATTTAATTTGCTAGCACTATATTTAACCCTGTAACTTTCCAAGACACCCTAAAACCTGTACATGGGGGTTACTGTTTTACTCGGAAAACTTTGCTGAACACAAATATTAGTGTTTCAAAACAGTAAAATGTATTACAGTGATGATATCGTCAGTGAAAGTGAATTTTTTTGCATTTTTCACATACAAATAGCACTTACACGGATGATATAATTGTTGTAATACATTTTACTGTTTTTAAACACTAATATTTGTGTTCAGCGAAGTCTCCCGTGTATAACAGTACCACTCATGTACAGGTTTTATGGGGTTTTCAAAAGTTACAGAGTCAAATATAAGGCTTGCGTTTCAGTTTTTTTCTAATTGAAATTTGCCAGGTTGGTTATGTTGCCTTTTAAGAATGAAAATTACCCCCATGAAGGCATACCATTTGCAATAGTAGACAACCCTAGGTATGTGGTATGTTCAGACTTATTTAGTAGCCACTTAGTCACAGTTACTAAAAAAGACTGGACATACCCCATTGCAATACCTTGGGTTGTCTACTTTTGCAAATGGTATGCCACCATGGGGGTAAATCTTATTCCTGTGAATTTCAATGTGAAAAAACTGAAAAATTTAACATGCTATATTTGACCCTGTAACTGCCCAAAACACCATAAAACCTGTACATGGGGGTACTGTTTTACATGTGAAACATCGCTGAAATATGTGTGTATTATTGCAGTAAAAGCAAACAGTATTATGACACAGTTAAAATGTCACGTAGAAGATTTGTTTTAAAATTTGTTTATATTTTATTCATATTAAATTATGTTTCATACCTAAATATTTGTTAAATGAAAGCCCTGTTTCCCCTGAAAAAATGATCTATAATAAGTGTAGGTGCACATAATATGAAGAGGCGAATTACACCTGAACAGACATATTGCACAAATTCCTGTTTTTGTTTACATTTTGTTTTGGTCACAACGTGTACATTTGGCTCAGTCCTTAAGGGCTTAAAAACACAGTCACTAAAGGGTGGCAAACAGAATCACAAACCATATGTAAAATAACTGAGATCTGTGTCACATCCACTGGACTGGAGACCAATATATGAGACTAATTGTTAGATCATTTTTAAAAAAAATAATTTTTAGAATAATGATTCATTTTATTTCATACAATTGGGCTGATTTGTGCCTTACCCTACACCTCACAGTCACTGGGCCACCCCCACCACTGCCACCAGAGACAAAAGAGTTTTTCACAATAAGAAGTAATAACAAAACGATCGGGAATTCTTTAAATGACCACTCTAGGCACCCAGACCACTTCAGCTTAATGAAGTGGTCTGGGTGCCAGGTCCAGCTAGGGTTAACCCATTTTTTTTATAAACATAGTAGTTTCAGAGAAACTGCTATGTTTATTAATGGGTTAAGCCTTCCCCCAAAGCCTCTAGTGGCTGTCTCATTGACAGCCACTAGAGGCGCTTGCGTGCTTCTCATTGTGATTTTCACAGTGAGAGCACGCAAGCGTCCATAGGAAAGCATTGTAAATGCTTTCCTATGCGACCGGCTGAATGCGCGCGCAGCTCTTGCCGCGCGTGCGCATTCAGCCGACGGAGGCGGAACGGAGGAGGAGAGAAGGAGGAGAGCTCTCCGCCCAGCGCTGGAAAAAGGTAAGTTTAAACCCTTTTCCCCTTCCAGAGCCGGGCGGGAGGGGGTCCCTGAGGGTGGGGGCACCCTCAGGGCACTATAGTGCCAGGAAAACGAGTATGTTTTCCTGGCACTATAGTGGTCCTTTAATTAAAGAGGTCTTTTTATCAGAATTTTATTTTTTAATCAGAAAATGATTTTACACCATTTTTTTAAAATAGTTTTTATTTGTACAGAAATGAGCAAACGAAAAAGCAGCATTACGGATTTCTTCACGAAGGCATCCAATAAAAAATCACATGATGATTCTGCAAGTTGCTCCACTCAGTCTGAGCCTTTGCTTCAGCAGGCGGTGTCCGCTGCAGAAACTACATCAGTCAGTGAATCGGCTGTAGTGGACATGGTTACTGATGTGGCTGAAGATGCCGATGTCAGTGATAACATTCTTCCAGAATGTTGGGACCAGAATCAGTGGCTAGAATTTAAAAAAAGTACCCTTGGCTGTTTGTAGACAATGGTCTTTTAGGGTGCAAAGTGTGTCGCGAGGTTAAACACCTTGGAGTGTCTGTTTCACAGGGTGTATCCATTTCTAAAGAATGGACCACTGGTACAATTACACCATATGGCAAAACAAAAAAAGATATGTTGACCTCACTACGTAAAAAAATCCACATACATAAGATTTCAGAAGCACATGTAAAGGCAGGAGATATCCAAGCAGTATCCAGAAAGGAGATTCTGCAATCCAATATTGCTGAACAGCAGAAGCATAAGTTTGCGTCCACTACTAAGGTATTTCGCACTGCCTACTTTTGTGCAAAAAAAAATCGCCCTTTCACAGACTTCAGAGATCTTATCAGCTTGCAGGTTGCAAATGGAGCTGACCTAGGATGTATTCTCCATAGTGAGTACACAGCAGCACAAATAATAGATTGCATTGCTAGTGAAATGAGAAAAAAGCTTTGCAAAGCAATTGTTGAGCAGGCTCCAAAAATTTCTGTTTATATTGATGAGTCTACAACAGTTTCTACCCATTCAGTGTTAATAGTTTATATTCGTGCCTCTGTTAACGGAAAAGACCCAGTCACTTTC
The DNA here is from genome assembly GCA_933207985.1 of Pelobates cultripes. Taxonomy (NCBI): domain Eukaryota; kingdom Metazoa; phylum Chordata; class Amphibia; order Anura; family Pelobatidae; genus Pelobates; species Pelobates cultripes. The sequence goes on from OW240922.1 coordinate 86,309,034, forward strand.
TTTCTTGATTTGCTTGATTTGCCTAAAGCAGATGCACAGTCTATTGAAGCCACTCTTCTAGCTTGTCTTTCTAAATTTGGGTTCAGTAATGACTTTCTTGCCGAGAACTGGATTGGGGCTTGCAGTGATGGTGCAAGTGTAATGCTTGGAAGAAAGTCGGGTGTTTTGGAACGACTCAGTCAAAAATATCCACAGATTGTGAAATGGCACTGCTTGTGTCATAGGCTTGAATTGTGCATTTCAGATACAATTGATTCTATTCCTGGTCTTCATCATGTAACATCATTTTTTGAGAAGTTGTATGCTGTGTATCATCAGTCACCAAAAAATCTGGCAGAGCTCTCAGAATGTGCAAAAGAATTAGAAGTACAAATTCTTAAAATTGGAAAAGTTTTTTCAGTTAGATGGGTTGCTTCAAGCCAGAGAGCTATACGAGCAGTTTGGGAGTCATATCCTGCCCTACACAGTCATTTCTTGAAAGCAAGCTTAAGTTCAGCTAATAACAGTAAGCAGAAATCTGTATTTAGTGGCCTTAACAAGGTCTTGACATCAGTAGATTATTTGTTAAACCTTGCAGGGGTTGCGGATGCTGTTCAGGAAATGGGACTGTTATCTGAAGCACTGCAAAGAGATGACATCACACTTCCACGAGCCTATCAGCTGATTAATCGCTCCGTTCGTGCCGTTGAAAAAATGAAAGACATGCCTGGCAAACATCTGAAAGAAGTAATGGAATCGCTGGAGAAAGGGAATTTCAAAGGTGTGACCATCAATCCAGAGAGTACAAAAGGCCAAGTGAGGATAAATCTCCCTCAATTTTATCAAAGTTTGGTGGATAATTTACGCTCCAGACTCTTTTCTTTAACTGCGAGCAACAGACCTGCAGCTTCATCACAGTCAGGTGAATTTGAAACTCTTGTCTCTGAAATTGACATCCTAAATTCACAGCGCTGGCCAATCAATGTGGACAGTCCGTGGTTTGAAGGTGAAGCGAAGCTGGAGCAGCTGTGCAAAAGATTCCGTCTCAGCTATGCATCCATATGTGAAGGTTTCAGAGACTACATTGATAATGGTGGTGCAGAGATTCCCGAAAATCTAAAACCAGTGGTGACAGCAGTTAACAGTCTTCCAGTGACATCCGGTGATTGTGAAAGGGGCTTCAGTACAATGAATTTGGTGATGTCACCCATTAGGAGTGGGCTTGGCATTGAACGCCTGTCTTCTCTTTTGTTTATAAGTCTCATTGGGCCTCCAGTGCATTTATGGGATCCTTTACCATACGTCACAAAATGGCTGACCACACATCGCAGCGCAGATGATACTAAATCTCGAAAAGTTGATAATCTTGCACGGCAAGGGCAACGTTATTCCAGTTTGTGGGATATTTTCTAATTGGCTGTGTGTTTAGTTTGTATACACTATTTGTTTTAGAAATTCCCTGCGAGGGAAAGATCACCCATTGTGGTGATTATTCTGTTAGTTTGACTAACAAGTTAACTCCCTCCCAAACAACACCATTCACTTTATCACAGTTGTTAGAACTGTTCTATATTCATTTGTTTATTGCATAGCTAATTTAATTCATTTCAACTGTTCTATATATATTTGTTTATTGCATGTGAATTTTGCAGTTGTTTGTGTAAACTGGCACTTTACAATAAATGTTGCACTGAATTTTCTGCGAAATATATATTTTTCTGGGGGGGGAGGGGGGGGGGAGTGGATCTTGGGTGAGTTCCCACACTTTTTTCCCCAGGACTTGACCCCTGAATGTAAACAATAAAGCAGGACTGATTGACACTACACAGGAAGATTGGTAAGTATGGAGTCCTCACAGTGGAGTCAATCAGTGTAATGGTATTTATTAATTAATGACTTTACATCATAAAGAAAGCATATTTAGTGTAATGCTTTGGGGGCACCACTAGGTGGAGTGTGTAGGAAGACATGTGCTTCTGGCAGTGACATCACAGGCCAGCCTACTTACACTGAATAAAAACCAGATGGAGGAGAAACTCTGTCTCTTTGCCTGTACCTGACTGAACCTAAGATGTAGTACCAGCTCTGACTTAACCCCAGCCAAAGGGCTGGGGCCTTGTAAGTAAAATGTTGGATAACATGTAGCAACCTTTTGTAAGTAATATGTTGTAGTTTTGTATTATCATTATTGTAGTAAATTGACATTCTGCTAGCATCTGTTTATTTATTATAGTTATATTAAATATACATTTAATATTACAACGTTTTGTGTATTTTCTATCCACATATTCGACCATAATACCATGAATTATAAAAATATTAATGTTGTTCCGTATTGCTTAATTATTATGTATTAAGAGATTAATATTCATATTTAGGTCACGACCACAACAATCAGTAATAAAAATAAGTTGCTAAGGGGAGATGATAGCAAGGTGGTACTAAATAGTATAGAAACACTACCTAATCTGCTAAACAGTTCAGCAGGATTGATTAAGACCGCAAAAGAAAATTGACAAATAGAAGCGTAACTTTCCCAAATGATTCAACAGTAAGGAATTAAGAGACAATTAACCAACCAGATAGAACTACAAGGCTTTCTTCTATTCCTTTTTTAGAGGAAGAGTGGCCAATTCCACTAGGAGACAGACTAAGAGATCGGAAAAAAATGGGGTTACAAACCAGACAAAATAATAAATCTAAATCAGTGATAAATGATCAGAACCAAATAGTGAATTTATCAACCTTTTCTTTGGAACCACACCATCTATCACTTCTTAGCAAGGGTTTGTCATTTGTATTTGTTTAACTGGATCAAGGATACCAATTTGTTTGGCCGTAAATTAGCACTTAATGTCATCCATAAGAGGAAGAACCAAAAACCAAAAACTAGCCAAAGAAGCAGGATTCTCTTTTACGGACTATTTACATTGCCAAACGTTAGTGTCCCTATTAGAGGAGCAAGATCCAGTACAACCTCTTACTAATTTTAAGCCAGACAGTTGGTTCACACCAAATCTCAAGGAAGTATCTAGTGTAGATCTCTTCATAAAAATGACTACTGATACAAATTGAGTCCTTGGAAAATCCGATGATGCACCACCATAATTTGACTCCAGGAGAACGTAAAGCGTTAAGAGAACTAAGCTGTGAACCAGATTTGGTAATAAAGTCATCAGACAAAGGTGACAATATTGTTCTCCTAGATCGGAATAACTATATGGAGATGTGCATGGAACATCTTAAAGACCAGCAAGCATATGGTCTTTTGACCAAGGATCCCACGACTGAATACCTCACTGAATTGAAGTCCATCTTGGAAGTAGCATTAACTGATAACATCATTAGTAGAGATGAGTACAAATTTATACTTCCACACATGACCCCTACTATTGCCACTTTTTACTGCCTCCCTAAAATCCACAAAAATCCAGAGAAAGCGCCAGGAAGACCTATCGTCTCTCGAAATGGGGCAATTACTGAAAGGAGTAGTCAGTTTTTGGAAAGGCTTCTACATCCCTTAGTTGTAAACTTAGTTAGAAACTGAAATCCTATCTTCAGGACACCAAACAGACTTTAATTTTATTAGAAAATTTGGAGGTACCACCATATTGTCTTTTGGGTAGCCTTGATGTGGTAGCACTCTACAACAATATTCCACACAATATAGGATTACAGGCCAGTTCATATTTCCTCAATAAAACACCAGAATTTACATCAGCACAAAGCAATTTCATTGTAAAGTTACTTGAGTATGTTTTGACTCACAACTTTTTGTTTTTAACGGAAAATACTACTTGCAGCTTAGGGGCACGGCGATGGGTACTGCCTGTTCTCCAAGCTAGGCCAACCTATACTTAGGTGGGTGGGAGGAAACCATACTGATAGAAGCCATTAAGGACCAGTATGACACGTGTATCTAAAGTTGGCATAGATACATTGATGACATACTGGTCTTTTGGCTAGGAACAATTGAAAGATTTCAAGATCTAGTGAAGGAGCTCAATCGAAATAACATAGGTCTTCAACTTACATATGTTATTGACTCTGAACATTTGGTATATTTAGACTTGAACATCAAAATGCAGGAAGATGGGAAAATTTAAACCGAACTCTTCAGAAAGGACACATCAACTAACAGTTTACTTAACTGGATGAGTTACCACCCAATACGATTGAAATCTGGTATACCATTTGGACAATACTTGCGTGCAAGACGCAATTGCTCAAATGAAACAACTTTTCAAATTAAAGCAAATAGACTTAGAACTATGTTCAAACAAAAAGTTTACCCAAACAAAATTCTTAAATGAGCGTATCAACGAGCAATGGCAACAAACAGGAGTGAAAGCCTCAGAACAACAAGACCTAGGACGGAAACAAAGTTAACTTGCTGTATTGGCACATATGATTTATATTGGGACTCAGTACAAAAAATAATGTCCCATAACTGGCCAATTTTACAGCATGACACAGAGTTAAACGATAATATTGCTAATTTTCCCCAAATCACGGCACATAGGGCCAAAAATCTGAAAGATCATCTGGTCCACAGCCATACTGAACCTACCAAACCAACTCAAACTACATGGTTAACACAGACAACGGGTATCTACTGCTGTGGACACTGTAAGGCGTGTCAGTATATAAAACCCACCAAAACGGTAATAAGCTCCAAAACAAAAAAAGAATATAGAATTAAGGAGTTTATTAATTGCAGTTCCACACAGGTAATTTATCTTATCACCTGCAGTTGTGGCATCCAGTATGTAGGAAAAACTTATCAGCAATTTAAACGCAGAATTTTACAGCATATATGCTCAATTACAAATACCAAAATATCCACTCCTGTATCTAACCATGTTCGGAATTACCACGGAAGTGATCCCACACATTTAACGTTTCAGGCACTTGAAAAATTGACAGTTAACACCAGGAAAGGGAATTTTAATAAAACACTACTCATGAAAGAGTCAAGATGGATATACCATCTAAAAACACTCACACCAGATGGTCTTAATGAAGAGTTTAATTTCACTCCATTCATACATCAATAATGGCGCTAACATCACCGACTGTCTAATAAATCATAGTAATTGTGACGAGACCAATCTCGCCACATTGCATTGGAGAAGCCTGGTTGCTCGCCTGCTGCCTCTGGACTATGGCCCCCTGTTAAAAGACATTTTTTTTTACCTGCAGAAAAGCTTAATTCGTGCTTTTCTGTCTGGGGTTCGGTAGATTTGTTTGAATGTGTTATACCCCAGATAGGAATCCCATGGAGCCCATTCGTATGAAACTGACTGTAAAGACTTTGGCTCCATGGTGATTAAACTGTATTCGTGTGGTCTGAGCGCCATTCACTTAATAAGGTGCGCTCAGACCTGAGCTATCTGGGGATATGTTACATGTCTGTGTTTTATGTAATAAATGTTACTTTATGTATTTTAAAGTATAATACTGGTTTTGTATCCCCACATGTGTAATGGAGTTTTGCCTTTGTCTTGGGAGATAATTTAATTACTTCCCAATTATCTCCCAGGGCAGAGGGGAGGAAGCCAGGATGCATTGTGGGAATATATTGTGACTGTGTGTCCTATTTGTCTACTTGTCTGTCTTTTGTCACAGTCTCCCATTTGGTCCCCTAGGGGAGTGTCCACCAGGTGGGAGACCTGCATAAATACTGGGCAGGTAGCCCTCATTAAACAGACCACTGCTTGACCCTCAACACGGAGCCTTGTCTCGTCTTTGGGGGGATTTACTGTATGCTGCTAAGGACTGATTGCCAGGAGTGTAAGCCGCTTGGGAGCTTTTCCTGTTCGTCTGGTAGCAGCAATTCGTATGGTTCCTGTTCGTGTATTTGGAGTGCTGTATTGGATGCCGTTCGGGAGTTTGAAGCATTCACTTATTGTATGCAGTTCGAGTGTTTGGAGCATTCCCTTGTATGCAGTTCGGGTGTTTGGTGCATTCACTTGTATTCAATTCGTGAGTTTTGGTGATTCTACAGTAGCTGTGCCTGTCTCTGAAAGGGGATTATCGTCTAAGCGGTTTTTACCCCTTTTGTGCAAAACGGTCCGTTACAGTAATTTTTAGTTTTTTCTTCCTTTTAAAAAAATCTATTTAATATTATGACCGATCTGAATTTTAGACATTTAGTGGATATACTCCTTCTTAAGGAGCACCAGGCCTTCCCTCACTCCCGTCTTAGGTCTGGTGATTTGTGGAGAGTGATCGTCACTTCCGGTCGATCCTACCTCCATTTTGCTTACCTGCATCTTGTTAATTCGATTGGGGCAGCTTCCCTGGTCCCCAACGATTCCTGTCCCCACGGTTTCGCTGTCTGACTTGAGAATCAGACAAGGGGTTTCGCGGGTTATTCGATTGGGGCAGTCTTCACGTATCCTGGCTATCTTATTGCCGTTCAGTTGCCGAAACACTGTCCTATATTAGATGTTAAGATTGTTATATGTGCTAGAGCGACCCCTGGTGGCTGGATCATTATAGCTGGTAATATAGTTTTGTTTTGTTTTTTCGTTCCCTTCTTCTCCTTTCTCCTGGTTACAGGTTATCAGCACATTTTTCTATATAAAGTTAAAGATGTCTGACTGACCCCTGGTGGTCATAAGGTTTATGGCTTGGGGCATAAATTATATTCAAGGTTTAGGCATGGTCACAGGATATATGTAGACATATGTCATAACTACGCTACTAGTGCTATTGGTCAAGATTGTATTGGCAGCAGTACTTTATGGCACTTATAGGCCTGTCTTAAAGAAATCCGGTAGTCAGGAGGGGGTTATAAGAAATGTGATACCATGTCTCACAGTGTTTACTTTCTGTTCTAGTTCAGCTATATCTAAGCACGTACATCATTGGTACCCATTTGGGAGTATCAAATGTTCTGTAATTATGTACAGGACAGATATTCAGGTTGGGCAATATTTAGCAATTCAGTGATTATGGACCTCTTATGTTTCAGTATCAACAGCATCCACAGTGTGCTGCTACTCTACCAACGTTTACCTGTTATAGGTCAGTAATCACGATTAATTATCCTCTGATGGTCTCGCAAGACCTGGGTCCTTATGTGTATTTTTCTGTATTACTAGGTATAGGCTTCCTTGCTCCTTTTGAGTATTTGGTTCCAGTCTCCTACTGTTGGAATATTTACCGGTAGGCATCTTGTTAGCAGGGGGAATGATGGGTATTTATCGCTATAACCCTAAAAATCACAATTACTCTCGTAGGTTACTACAGATCGCCTTTAGCACCTTTTCCTACTACCTTGCAATTTGCTCATCAAGTACGTCATGTTTTCTCTCGATAATTCTCCCATCCTCCCTACCCTTTCAGGTCATAATACAGATATACTGGCATACAAAATAGGAGCCACTAGGTATTTTTCTGGCCTTCTACACCTTACGTTAGTGGTCCCGCGAGGCCAACACCCATCCTCATTTCGGAGGTACGGCATTCCCTCGGGCCAATTCATAGGTAGCCGCCTCGCTCAGTTGCATAGAGAGGGCCTCACTTGTCACCCCCATTCTGTCTTATGCTATTACAAGTCACCGAGAGGCCATCACCCCGCCATAATGCCAATGGCCACATACCCCACATGAGTCAAGTTGCCGCTTGGCAACTAGCAGGGCCTCACCTGTCACGTTACTAATTAATACTTTCGCCACTTTATTAGCATTAGTTACATCAACCAATTGGGTAGTGCCCCAGGTAACATGTTAATTTTTGTTGTAGCATGTCACAGATACCTGAAGGCGGGGAAGAATTGCCCATCCCCAGTATACCGGCTAGAACGGTCACCCTATCCCGGGGTGACGGCAACGCGAGCTTTGCATCACTCAGGGAGTGGACCATTCCTAGGATCACTGCCGAACTGAGAAAGAGGAACATTCCTTTCCCAGCTATGGCTAGGAAAGCCGAATTATATAGACTGCTGAATACTCAGACTGATAACTCGGGGCGGGGGAAGGGTCCAGTAGCAGCCAGTCGGCTGATCTACATAATGTTTTGTCTTCAGTCCTGACCTCTTTGGGTCATATTACGGCCAGACTGGATACGATGGATGCAGATAGCCAGCAACAGTCACCTTCAGCACTGAAATTGACCAAGGATTCTTAATTGGCCCTTTCAACTCCCCGCCTTTCGCGGTTTGGAGAACTAACCCCATAGTCACGAGTAAATCATCCAATAAGCAAAGGTTAATTCTTGACCTCTCGGCTCCACATGCATCACCTAACCCAAGTCTCAACTCGCTCATTCCATCAGAAGAATTTTCTCTCCAATATGCTACCATAGATAATGCCGTCACTGTCATCCTCGCGGCGGGGGTGGGGGCATGGCTTAGCAAAACGGATATAGTGAACGCTTTTAAGTTACTCCCTATCCATCCGTCCCTGTGGCATTTACATGGTGTTAAGTGGCATGGTTCATATTATTTTTTCACGCATCTCACGTTTGGTTCCAAGAGCAGCCCCAGGATTTTTGATATATTTGCTGAGACGTTGTGCTGGATGCTGCTTAACATCTGTAAATGCCCCACCGTTATCCATTACCTGGACGATTTTCTGACCATAGAAAGTAACCTGTTACCTCCCAGTAGCCTCCGTTCTATAACGCGACTGTTCACACAACTAGGAGTACCTATTTCACCAACAAAGACGAAAGGTCCGGATGCGATCATCAACTTCTTGGGGATGGTGCTGGACTGTGCATATACAGGCTAGCCTCCCTGAACGCGTCCTTTCAGCCATTGACCATTACCTAGCCGGGGGTTCTTGTAATAGGAAGGAGTTGCAATCCCTGTTGGGTTCACTTAATTTTGCGATGAAAATTATTCCAGAGGGGAGAGTGTTCATATCCTGATTGCTTAGCTTATTTCCCCTATTACAATCTGATTCCTCCCATGATTTATGAGGACTCTCACGTGGCTAGCTGCAAAACACAGTTTTCTCTTAACTTGCATACATGTGCCTGGGGTTCTGACTATAGCTGCTGATCATTTATCGCAATCTCGATTTCAGGAGTTCCGGGCGGCACTACCAACAGCTACCCCGATACTAACTCCGGTACCGCGGTGGCAGGAGATGGTTTGGGACTAAAAGAACTACTCACTCATGGGCATCAACTCTCCCAACTCGGTCTTTCTGTTAAAACCAGGAAGGCATATGGCAGGGCTTTTCATATTTTTAATAGATTCTTGCTGGACTTTAATATCACAGACAAATTTTCCATGGAGACAATGATTGCATTTATTTCCTTTTGCCACCTTCACCTAACACTATCATTCAATATCATTAAATTATATATCACCGGTATTCAACATCACATCCTCACCACTTAGCCTAATAAACAACGCTTTCTGTCATCTTACCAAGTGAAAGCCGTTCTTAAAGGTATCAAGGACTCCACCCCTACACCCACACCATCCAGATTACCTATCCACGATCTATTGTTCCAGTCACTCTCAAACCTGTTAGATACCTCACCATTTGAAACTCATACTAATCATGTCATTAAAACAGCCATACTCTCACTACTAGTAAATCCATGCTCTATGTAAGAATGCTGTTGGGTCGGTTAGGCTTGAACCCAGCCGAATATTCAGGTCACTCATTTAGAATAGGAGCAGCTAGTACCGCTTCTAAAAGGAATATTCCTGCGCACATCATTAAAATATTAGGCCGGTGGAAATCCACGGCTTACACCAGATACATTCCTCAGCCAGTACAAGAGGTGCGCCTAGCATTTAAGAATATGATTATGTGATATCCTATGGGGTATTGTAGGCTGAATAAACTGGTTACATCTTTTTGCCCTCTTTTATTTCAGGCCTACTACCTCGTCAGTTCCGGCACACCACAACTGACTTTTCCATTCCCTGTTTGTTTTATGTTACTAACGCTATGGCTTTATGCCCTGACCACAAATATGTATGTGTGTGTATATATATATATTTTTTTTTAAATTTATTTTATAATTGCTAAGACCAACATAACCCTCCTTAAAAATCTTCCTTTCATCACACAGTATTTCTGGCATATAATTAACTGCTGAATTAATCTCCATGGCTCAATTAATGTATTTATAAGTATAATTTTTACATCCTGCATTGAATAAAATGACAGTTTCATGTTAGAATTACTCGTGTAAAATTGAATTCTCCTTCCTTCAGTGAATAGTTTATGCATACACTTTCTGTTGAAACTGCTTTAACAGAGTCTGTTGCAATCTACATAATTTGCAAGTAGTTTAGTTGAATATTAGGTCCATATGTACATGAAGGTGGACCATCTCCAGTTATTCAGCAAGGGGTTAATTGAATTCACTGAGGTACTTCCTCCCCTCCCCCCCACGTAATTCACTATGCTGTTCAGGACTTACCAATGAGAAGTTGCCACATCGCACCAATAGTAGGACTTCTCTGGATATTTAAATTGAATGCTGTGTACTGACCAGTTCCCTTCTGATGAGCCAGGTCAGGCGAAACATGCGCGTCAGTATAATTCAGTAACCAGCACTTGAATTTGCGACCGAGCTATTTCATTTATTAGTTTATTTATTTTCTTTCATTAATTCATCTTTATTTAATTTTTTTCTACTATCATATCGGCACTTGCTTAGTGGAAATAGTGGCAGGTGCCCTTGAAGGCATAGGGGGAGTGCTAGTTGTAGGATTTGAAGTATAGCTAGTTGATAGTGCAGCTATCAGTATCCTGACAAGTCTCCTTTTATATCTTGAAGAGTTAGCACTAACAGAATTATATACACTGAGTACTTAGAGATCCAGCTATAGAACCCATTAGCAACTTCAACCCCTCCCCCCCATGAGTCTTTAGACTGCCTTCTCTGTCTGCCAAACGATCTAGATGTCTTCTCTGCCTGTTACAGATTGATATTTATATGGTATTCTGTGAGTAATAAGTGGAACACTAATAGACATTATATATACCTAGTGACGAATAGACAGTCTTGACTATAGGACTTCTATTACTATATCTAGGTTTCTAATATAAGTTTAATTCTCCTTGATAAATAAAGCTCCTTTTTTACCATTAGTATTATCCTGTCATTACCTTCATGCAGCAGCTTATCTAAATCACCGACTGCTGGGACTTGTATTTGTCAATTTTCTTTTGTGGTCTTAATCAGTCCTGCTGAACTGTTATCTTCAGGCAGATTAGATAGTGTTTCTATACTATTTAGTACCATCTTGCTATCATCTCCACTTAGCAACTGTAACGGATCGCCTGGCACCCCGACTGGGTACCTCCTTGAAAGATGCTCCTAGCGCTTCCTGAGGACTCCAAGCACTGCAGCAGACACCACAACCACCGAACCAGAGAAGCATACCAATGCTCTCAAGCATATGAATGCTGTAAGCAGCTGAACAGGAAAAACATACAATCAGCTTACAGTCCTGGCAATCAGCATACAATCCAATTCCCCCAATAACGAGACGACACTTCGTTTTGAGGTCAAGCAGAACTTACTGTACTGGCACATACAGCCTCTTTTATTCACAATCAACAAACATAGTACTCCCCACAGGGTTTTGAAATACAACCAATCAATCCGTACAATACACACAGACACTCCCACACAAAATCCTCTGCCTGTGATATGATTACTGAACACAATGGTTAATATAATTATCACAGGCAGAGAAATACAGTATTATCAAACATATCACAGGGACCCCAAAACATGCAATAACCCCATAAAAGTATATCCTCGTAACCGGGGGATCTGGGTGAACCACATATCCAAAATTCACCCAGATCCGTTCAGTAGTTTGGAAGATACAGTTTAATGCAGATTCCGCAGAACGTATACAGGCTATATGAAAAATAATTACTGTATAATGTGTCCCCTGTTCTATAGTTTAAAACTACTGCACGATGTGCACCAAATACCGGCGAGATGGCACCGTGTAGAAAAGTCCAAACAGTGTCTGTGAGTTAAAATGGCCACCATCCATTGTTCTCACCATGTGCTTCATCCATTGTTCTCACCATGTGCCTCTGATACATGAAATGGTGGCCACCCAGTAACTCCACAGTATGTCCCCAGATGGTTCTTAAAGGGCCAGCAGCAACATAATAAAATCAAGTATGCCCACATCAGTTCCTAGAAGGGCAATACATCCCAGTGCCATAGTCGCAGGGCAGGAGGTTGGCAAACAGGCCCCTCCAAAAACCAGTGGCGAGGTTACTTTTGCCACAGCAACTTATTTTTATTACTGATTGACTCCACTGTGAGGACTCCATACTTACCAATCTTCCTGTGCAGTCTCAATCAGTCCTGCTTTATTGTTTACATTGCTGTATTAATTCATTATACTAGTAGGCATTTTTAACAGGGTATGGATTTCTAATACCTTTTTATATGTTCACTGTTTGTACACAAGCATATACACCACATGTTAAGCTTTGTTATAATTAAAAAAAATATATATATATTTTATTGATCTAGCACTGTCACTGGTAGCAACTAGTCTAGTATCTCTGAGATTTGACAGTCAGTCATAATTTCTGATTTCTATTTCAGGCTGTGTAGGTACACTATTTTTCTTTTTTGATAATTTCTACCTGGCGTTACCCCCCATTTTCTTAGTGTACCTAATTGTTGGCTCTACCTTTGCTCTTTTTCTTATAACTGCTGACTTGCAGATGACTCTAAAGCGAATCAAACATACATGAAAGTGTAATGAAATGTCAAATCAGAACCTGTTTTTAAAGGGACACTGTAGTCACTATAACCATTTCATCTCTTTGAATTGGTTATAGTGCCTGGAGTGCCCTGGCACTGTCCCTCCATTCAGTGTTGCACCATGTTCGTGCAGTATGCCACAAAATAAGAGTCCCTGGCCACCCACAGTCCGGCCCCTTCTGTATGTGTAGCTAAGGCAGAGATTACACACTTCCTTGTTGTTATACCCATTCATACCGTCAGTTGGAGCTCTGACAGGCTAAAATCAGTCTGTCAGCCAATCACAGCTGCCCGTTGCTGCTCAGGCTAATACTTCCTTATTAGCCAAAGCAGCACAGAGGGATGGACTGTATTGGACTCTTGTTTAGCATTAGAACACTAAAAACTGTTTAATGCCGAAAGAAATGATGGTACCAGGGGACTCCAGACACTATAACCAGTTTAATGAGATGAAGCAGATACAGTGCCTACGGTGTCCATTTAACCCCTTAACGCTGTTACGGCGTTCTATGCCGTCCCACTTTAATTGTACTTTAAAGCCGTTGCAGCGGCATAGAACGCCGTAACGGCTTTGAGCCCTGGAGCGCCCGGGATACTTACCTTCCTGGCGTTCTGCTTCGGGAGGACTGCCTCACAGCCCAGGCAGCCCTCCCACGGCAAATGAGGCCCCCGGGTGCCATGTGATCTCTCTTAAAGAGCGATCACATGGCCCCCTACAGCTGGCTGTGGATCTGCTGGTAGGAAATGGAAAAAAGAAATAATTAGACATGTGTAAAATAAAATATATATATTTATAAATATATAATATATGTATATATATTAAATATATAATATATACATATTATATATATGTAACGTCATACATAGTGTATTTTAATATTAATATAAGCACATATATTAGTATTAAAATACACTTAGAATGATGTTACATATATATATGTATATATATATATATATATATATATATATAATAGATATATATATACACATATACATATATATATATATATACATATAATTACAATAATAAATAAAAAATAAAATTAAAATATTGAAACAAAATTTAATATAAATTATATATTCATATGTAATTTCATTCTAACTGTATTTTGTTATTAATATATATATTGGTAACAAAATACACTTAGAATGACATTCTATATATATATATAAAATACAAATAACCGCAAATATTTAAATATAGATAAATACATATAATTACATAAAAGATTACATTAGTATACACGTAGAATTTAAATACCTATAAATGCATATATATTAAAATTCTACGTGTATATTTAAGTCATCTTTTAACATAATTATGTGATTTGATTAATTAAAATTTGATTGACATGCCTGACAACACAGCGAGAAAGTGCAGAGAATTTAATTCGCAAGCACTATATTTGACCCTGTAACTCTCCAAGACACCAAAAAACCTGTACATAGATGGTACTGTTTTACTCGGGAGACTTCGCTGAACTCAAATATTAGTGTTTCAAACTGGTAAATTGTATTACAACGATGATATTTTAAGTAAAAGTGAAATTTTTTGCATTTTTTACAAACGAACGGCACTTTTATGGACTATATTATTGTTGTAATATGTTTTACTGTTTTAAAACACTTATACTTGTGTTTAGTGAAGTCTCCCGAGAATAACAGTACCCCCCATGTACAGGTTTTATGGTGTTTTGGAAAGTTAGAGAGTCACATATAAGGCTTGCATTTCATTTTTTTTACATTGAAATTTGCCAGATTGGTTAAGTTGCCTTTGAGAGCAAATGGTAGCCCAGGAATGAGAATTACCCCCATGATGGCATACCATTTGCAAAAGTAGACAACCCAAGGTATTGCAAGTGGGGTATGTCCAGTCTTTCTTAGTAGTCACTTAGTCACAAACACTGGCCAAATATTAGTTTTTTGCTTTTTTCACACAAAAACAAATATAAACGCTAACTTTGTCCAGTGTTTGTGACTAAGTGGCTACTAAAAAAGACTAAACATACCCCACTTTCAATACCTTGGGTTGTCTACTTTTTCAAATGGTATGCCATTATGGGGGTAATTCTCATTCCTGGGCTACCACACCGTCTCAAAGGTAACATTACTAATCTGGCAAATTTCAATTTGAAAATGGAATGTTCTATATTTGACCCTGTAATTTTCCAAAACACCATAAAACCTGTTAATGGGGGTACTGTTGTACTCGTGAGACATCGCTGATTACAAATATGTGCATTTTTTTTAAAAATCTAACAGTATTATGACATTCACAGCTAAAATGTCAGACGGAAATACAAATTTAAAAAAAAATCTTATTTTCTCACATTATTTTACATTTTATTCATAATAAATTATGTTCCATATATGAATAGTTAATGATAAATTAAAGCCCTGTTTCTCCTGAACAAAATGATATATAATAAGTGTGGGTGCACTTAATGTGACAGCGGTGAATTACGGTTGAACAGACATATAGCGCAAATTCCAGTTTTTGTTTACGTTTTGTTTTGATCAGAACGTGCAATATTGACTCCGTCCTGAAGGGGTTAAAATAATGAAATTAGTAAAATGAGTTCCAATTTCCACAACAATGCAATTTATAATCACTGCCAAAAATACAATATATTGTATATTCCTACTACAACTATTTGTTTCAAAATTATACAATTAAAATTTGGCCTGCAATATCAGTCTTAGCTCAGACAGAGAGCTTTTCAGTTGGACTGGAAGATGTAGTGGAGATGGGGTGCGATGCCCAGCAGATCTCTGGTGATAAATAAAACCAAAATACAGATAAGGAAGGGGGTGCCAGTGCACTCCTGGCACCATAACCACTATAGCATGCTCTAGTGGTTATGGTACTTAGTTGCAGTTGTAAAAATGAAATATTAGTTGTTGTTAGTTGTTGATCAGTACATATTATATCTCGAAAAATGCATGGTCTCCCTTACAGCATCTTAGACAATGTAACAGTGTATCAACACAATTATAAGTTACCAGGATTCTCTATTCAAGTCATTGTAGTCTACTCCGTGATAAAAACATTGTGCTCCCCCAGACCTATACAACTCCAACTCAATGTTTATTAAATGGTCCCCTGCCCCTCTTGTTCATTCCCTGAACGGATATGTCCCCGAAGTTGTCATATTCCTCCACTTCCCTAATCTGGACAGTCATGTCCCTAACCAGTCCCTTTGGTGATACTGCCTCACCTTTCACCTTTTGAAGCCTTGCTCTTTCATACCCATGGTAGGTTTACATTGCGTGGCTTCACTATGGGGTGAACTCCCACATATCTATCTGCATGGGGGTGTAATACACCAAAGTTGAGTAGGTAGCTGTGTTTGTTCAGCGGCTTCCAGGCAGACAATGGTGAACATAAACAGTAAAGTTTAAATTTAAAAAAAAAGATGCCTATGCCAATTTAAAAACATCTCTGAATGTTCTTCCTTCAAAAAGCACTTTAAGACAAAAACTAACTGTTTAAAGAAATGGTGGAAACTAGGGAGACAGAAAATGTAAACATTTTATTTGGCAGTTTTATTTTAAACAGGTGAATAAATAAATGGAAAAAGTATACATATATTTATATTTCTCTCTTTAGATGAACATATGCATATTGCACCAATATATACAAACTGTTAATGCAAAGACCAGTAAAACTATTAAGGTTTTAAAAAGTTTGAACCCTCCCGAAAACACTAAACATGACAACTAATAAACTTACGAGTAATGCTTCTTTTGTAGAATCCCTAGGCTTCGATATTAACCTGTCTTTCCACCAATACCTCCAGTGGTGTATTAAAAAATTACTTTTTTGTGTTAAAAGAACTGCTAGTAAACATTAACATATATACAAGAAAAGGCTGGAGGTTACACTTGGTAATCCCTCCTCACATTACAAAGGCCTATTTCATTGATATATTACCTTGCAAAATGTAGACGTAAATTGAAGAGTTAAAAAACAAGTCCCAACTCAATTGCTATTTCTGACCTATGTTTATTTACAAATGAGGTTATGTCTGTGACAGCAATAAGGGAAATGGCTACCAAATCTAAAAACATTATCAGGGTTTTTCAGTAAACTGGCAATTTCCATAAATTTACCAGGTAACTGAAAATGTTATGACATAATAGCTAGATTGAAGACATTTGGAAACTCCGCTATTATTCCAGCATTTGACTTTAAATAGGCTATTCCATGGTCATTCCTGACAATTCCTGGTTTCGATAATAAACCAATATTCCTCCAGATGTATACATTTGTAGCAGTTCTTCTTACACAATGATTTTATGTTCATCATGGAGCCTCGACCTTAAATATCACCCAAAAGTCTTGGTCTCAGAAAGCCAAAGGCTTTTTATATACATAATACCTTCATTAGTGGACTAGTTTCCAATGAATCTTAAAAAGCCTCAGCTCACCCCATGGGAAAGCAAAGCTCGGCATGATCCTCCAGAACACTGCTTGATTGACAGATTCCCTTCAAAGCCAGTCATCCAGAAGTTTGATTAGAGAAAGAGTTACCATGCATTTAGTTCATCATGTCCATTGTATAATGTCTATTGTTTCAGTATTAAACTATGGATGGCTAGGCGCTCAGGTCAATTATTACATGTTCGTATATCTGCGTAGTTCCCTTGAAACTTGAAGCAAAAAGGAAATCGCGTTTGTCAATGGATACGTGAGTGAAAGACCTGGGTGCCTGTATGTTCAGCTCTTGAAATTTAGCAAATTTTCCTTTTTCGGAATCCCAGTGAAAGACTTGAGTGAAGGAGTAATCACTCCCAAGAATTGCATATTTATGACTGTTGATCTCGATAGGCTGGAACACCATGGATCCCCGTGATGGCATTCTTTGTACATCCTGGAATGTAGATCCACCTTCCCATTTGATCACTCTGGAATCCCCAATGAATCGGGTTAGACAAAGATAAACATCATCTTTAATAGCGAAATGCTTGACTGCATACACATCCTCAGTGTCTGGAATTTCTATATGTTTAAAAAACTCATTATTTTTTTTGTTCCACTGATAAATAATTGGGCGCTGAGAACTGCTTGACAGAATCAAATGAGGTTTGTTGGATACTTCAAGGTAGTCCACATCTGTATCACGGTACCACGCGTGAACCGACTGGTGAGAGTAAAATCCATTCCCATTCCATTTGTAGATTGTTGTAAAACCAGCTTTTGAGCTGTCAGCCACAACAAAGTACCAATTGTCTTCAATTCTGAAAGTTTCAATGTCATTTGGTTTTCGGATTTTAAGAATTTCAATGTCTTGAATCTTGATGAATTTGTTTGCAAAAATATCTCTCTTATAAATATGGGAACCTCCAAACAATTGAGCCACAATAACATATAATTGTTTCTCTATCACTATAGGCTTGCAGACCACTGTAGATGTTCCTATGGGCATAGAAAGAATAAGAATTAGATTGGGTTCTAGGTATTTAATTCAGTGACAATCTAGTGCTTCTTTAAAAAGGGTTTTCCAAACTTAGTTTCCAACAGTTGTTAGACTTCGGTTTCCATAATTCTTTACAAGCCAATATCCACAACTAACTTACAATTACAATGATTTGTTATCTAAAAACAGAACCTGCAAGCTATAAAATGAAATAACTGCATAATACAAATGTATTATGGTATACATGTGAAATAATACATATAACAACTCTAATACCTAATGCTAACATAAATATATAGACCTCAACTTTGGTTGACACTTTCAGCCTATCAATGTATAATATAGTGCTATTACTCTCAATGGAAGGCTAGTCTAAGGTTGCAAGCTTTATCTGATGCTTTCAGCCTATTACCGGTCGCCCAGCTCATACTCAACACCAAGAATAAGGAAGCCGGGAGGCAAAAGTGCTGGGCACCAGAGCCTCAACTTCACGGTTAGACCATCACAGAATGGTTTAAACCCTGAAGGTAATACGGAACCTAGACACCCCAGCCGCCAAAACAACTTAAACAAGCTTGAGTTCATATCGGGGTGGAAGTGTTTCTTTGAAGCTGTTTAGAAGTGGCAACATGTATAGATACCCACCTGTGATGTTATCATAATTTCTGAAGGACATTTCCACGTGGTCCCATTCCAAGAAAATACATTTACCAGTAAAAGGTTGAGCAATCACTACATATTCATCATTCATGTAGGTGAAAGTATCCACGGACAAGGACTGAAAGGGTAATGACTTGTAGGCTGCAAATTCTGTAACACATAGAAAGTTCATAGGGTTTTCCACTTTTAATGTTCTCAACAGGAAACCAGCAAAATCATCCAGAAACTCTTCAATTTGGGCACTCCCTGTTAGTAATCTAGTAAGTATTTTGTTGTTCGATTATCAGGGCCTAGAAGTATCAATGGACCAAATCCTCAGGTCTTCAGCCTCACCCTCTGGGCTATGTTTTATATTGTTTCTAATGTTTAATATTTTTCTAAAAGAACCAATATCCCTCCAGTATCTGTAATTCTATAATAGGACACTTATCACACACATATAACTGGGGTTTGCTGTTTTGTTCTTACACATATCCTAAATATAGGAGATGCCATTTATCACGCCTTAAATCAAAGAAGCTAAATGTTTCTTATAATCTAGCACGGGAGTAGGCAACCTTTGGCACTCCAGACATTGTGGACTACATCTCCCACAATGCTCTTACAGACCTCATGCCTGCAAAGCACCATGGAGGTGTAGTCCACAGCATCTGGAGTGGAGAAGGTTGCCTATACTTGATCTAGTATATAAAAGGTTATATTCATTTTTTTCTGAACTGTATCTTATTGGTTAAAATAATGGACTATAGCTAGGATGAAAATGTTCTAGATCACCTATTTCTGACTTCATTTTCTCATTCAGATTTTAATCTACTGTAATCTACATTTTAGTGAACCCCCTTCCCCCACTCCCCGCTAACTAATGCACAATTTTATGTTACCTGCAAATAAACATTTAAAATGCAGTACCTGTGGTTATACAGTCAAAATCCTTGGCTGAAAGGCTATTGATTTTACGCCCTTTATATTCGGGGGGGCTTTCACAGTAAATTTGTTCCACCGTCGCATTGGTTCTGTCCAGCCACTCTACTAACCACTTCAGTTTGCAATCACAGTGAAATGAATTTCCTCGAAGATCTCTAAAAATTCCAAAGCATTCAGTTAGAACATGAGAAAAATATGATTATGTAATATTACATTTTAAAATGTCATTATACTGTTTTATATTAATAACCTAATGTATTGGGGTTTTTTTCCTACATGTTTAGAGGAGACCTAGAATATTTGAAGTGAAAAAAAAAAGTATGTTTTTATTTTATATATACATATTTCTTGTTTTTATACATTTTTATTAGGAATGAGGAACAAGTACAAAGGGCATCAAGACAGACGGACAGATTGCGTAATTTTGAACGCAAGGTCAAAAATACATTACGTTGACATCAAACACAACTTAATAAATATAAAGAAGACATTTTGCATCTAAAGCAACGTCCCTTGATCTTGCACTCTGTTTTTTTTCCCCAAAATTAGTGTAATAGTTAATAAATAGATGAAGAAAAGAGATAATTAAGGTGATGGAATGAGATAAAATGTACTAGTGAAAGTGGGGGGCGGAACCTAGCTTCCATGTAGAGCAGATGTGTTGTTGAGCACGAGTTTCTGTAAATCTATTTTGGAGTGCCAACCCCAGTTAAATTGCAAATACACTCACCAAAGAGCTCTATCTATGTTGGGGGCTCCCATGTGACCTCTCTGACACTTGAATTGTGACTGTACTTTGCAGAGGAACTGACTTCTCTGTTGTGGCCTACTGGGGATGGAGCCGGGGAGAGTCGGCCGACCTTCTCGTTTCTAGATTAAGTCAGTGGTACTATTGTACTACAGAGCTGCACACAAGAAACCTGGTCTGAGCGCTAGGGGGATCCAGAGAAAAGAGAACCACTACATCTCCCTAAGGCAGGTGATCAGGGGAGCTGGCGACTGAGACTGAGAGGGCCCCTGTCGGACATAGCATCTGTGTATACTCCTGCTCTTCCTCACATTAGCAAAACTGGGATGCATCACCACACCTGAGGAGGACCGCACACCATAAGCGGCAACTGACCATCAGGCCCTCCTGCACTTCCATAAACAGGAGGAACTCGGTCACCAGAAGTTCCTGAGTTCATGGCCCAGAGATGCTGGACTATACATCAGCCTGGAGCCCTGCCTCACACCTACCCTGCAACTGCCTCACATTACTGACCTGCTGGTTCCAGTGGCCTCCCTGTACTGGGAATGAGATGATGGTGACCTTTGCAGAATCCAGGCCTGCCACCTAAGATTTCCTGTCTTATGTGTATGGCATCCGCCATTTCACTTAAATGTTACTCTTGACATGTTGTCTTATATCATTTTTGTTTTCTGAGACAGAGTTACAGTGCGTTCTTGATGAGACACCCAGTACCAGTGGTCACGTTTTATTTTCATTTTTTCTATATATGCATGCAGCTTAAAGCTGGAGATTCGCCTGGCATATTTCCATGTGCTTAATACATGATCTCTTAATACATGATCTGTTAATTGCACGCATAGCATCCTCCATGCATGTCTGTCCACTTTTATTTACTATACCACTTACTATCTGATACAGTTTTAGACATGTATTTCTCTTGTAATATCTTTTCAAAAAATTAGACTGCCTCGCCTAGAAGTTTTTCCAGTATTCTAGTAATAATCTCCATGCCTGTGGTTTTTCCAAATAAATTAGTATTTCTAAGCTATTGCTAAGAAATTCTTTTTTATATATACACTAATCAGCCACAACATTAAAACCACTTGCCTAATATCATGTAGGTCCGTCTCCCGCTGCCAAAGCAGCTCTGATGCATTGAGGCATGGACTCCAGAAGACCTATGAATGTGCCCAGTGGTATCTGGCACCAAGATATTTGCAGCAGATCCTTTAAGTCCGCACTGTGCGTTCTGACACCTTTCTATCATGGCCAGCATTACGTTTCTCAGCAATTTGAGCTACCGTTGCTGTTCTATGTGATCAGTCCAGACGGGCTAGCCTTCGCTCCCCATGTGCATCATTGTGCCTTGGATGTCCATGACCCTGATGTCGATTCACTGTTTTTCCTTCCTTGCACTACTTTTGCTGGGTACTAACCACTGCATACCGGGAACACAAGACTTGCCATTTTGGAGATGCTCTGACCCAGTCGACTAGTCATCACTATTTGGCCCTTGTCAAAGTTACTTTATTCACTTGCCCATTGTTTCTGCTTCCAACACATGAATTTCAAGAACTGACTGTTCACTTGCTACCTAATATATCCCACCCCTTGAGAGCCGCCATTGTATTAACAACGTTATTAACTTCACCTGTCAGTGGTTTTAATGGTGTGGCTGCTCAGTGTAGACATTTAGGAATGCATATCTTACAAGGGATACTGCTCATTCCGATAAGTACTAGTTATGTCATATTTCTTTGGTTTTAAACCTGTTAGGCCACAGGCAAAATTCTATAGATATGTAAAAAAAATTATCCCCAGAGTATGCATATTCTGAACATTGAACAAAAAAAAAAATTGTGAATAACTATAATCCTACTGATTTTAGCCAGCGTGTATTATTTCATAAAAAGGCTCTTACTATAAATCATTGCTTAAAAGCTCAGTACTGCAAAGCACCACCAGGCAGGGCCAGATTAACTGCCCAGTGGGCCTGGTGCTGACAATTATGACGGGCCTAATTAAAGAATCATATCGACCAAAAACAGTAAAACACTCCCAAGCGTCATGTATCTGATGGAGATGGTGCTGGAGAGAAAGAAGCAGCTATAAGAAAACACATACCCTAGGCTA
Organism: Pelobates cultripes; assembly: GCA_933207985.1. NCBI lineage: Eukaryota > Metazoa > Chordata > Amphibia > Anura > Pelobatidae > Pelobates > Pelobates cultripes. The sequence continues at coordinate 86,331,609 of OW240922.1, forward strand.
ATCTCCCTCTAATTTATGTTTTCATCTTTCAAGTAAATCCATAACCCCTAACAGCAGTATCCAGTCAAGCAGGAAGTCAATGGGCATGGTAAAAGGGTGTGCCACTGGCACAAATCACGTAACCTGCCAAAAGGGGCGAACATGCCCAAAAAGAGGACATGTCTGCCCACAAAATTAGAAGGCCAGCCTGGCATGAATGCATGTCAGACTGACTGCCAATCATGCAGCTGGCCAACTAAGGGCATACTATGCAGACAGCACCCTGAGCTTGGCATAAATGCATCTAATGATGCGCTCGCTCAATGTTTTCTAAGGACTGTCCCTAGTGAGTTTAGAAGAAAGGGAACATGTTACAGTGTTAGAGAGACCAAAGTCAGCATTACCTTAAAGGATCAATATAGGGTCAGGAACACAAACATGAATTCCTGACCCTATAGTGTTAACACCACCATCTAACCTCCCACCCCCCCCCCACCTCCCCGGGCCCCTCATGCCTCCATAAATATAGTAAAAATCTTACTGTATTCAAGCCTGAAGCTGTAACTCTGCACGCTGTTAGACTCAGAAAAACAAGCAGTCTGCTGACATCATTAGAAGTGGCGGCCTGATCCAATCACAGTGCTTCCCCATAGGATTGGCTGAGACTGACAAGGAGGCAGATCAGGGGCAGAGCCAGCATGATTCAAACACAGCCCTGGCCAATCAGCATCTCCTCACAGAGATACATTGAATCAATGAATCTCTATGAGGAAAGTTCAGTGTCTGCATGCAGAGGGTGGAGATACTGAATGTTTGGATGCATTTTAGGCAGCCATGACCCAGGAAGGATCTCTAACAGCCATCTGAGGAGTGGCCAGTGAAGTTATCACTAGGCTGTAATGTAAACACTGCATTTTCACTGAAAAGACAGTGTTTACAGGAAAAAGCCTGAAGGCAATGATTCTACTCACCAGAACTAATTGTCACATATTCATCCGCTTATAGAAATGTAGTTAATGACATTTACTGTCCACACAGGAAAAGTTGTGCCGAGCAGCAACCTAATCCACAGAAGGGTTAATGCTGAGCAGCAATTATGCAAATGAAACCTGGTAACTGACTTTGGGGTCAAAGGCCGGTTACAGCCTATCAGAAAGAAAGGAGGGGTATTTAGGCCCAGTTCTCAGCCTGCTCAGTGCCCTGTCGTGGTTTCCCTTGTGGTTGTCCGAGAGCGCGTTCCTGTTTATAGTTTTCTACCTGGTTTTTGACTTTGACTTTGGCTTTGTTTATTGACTTCTCTATATTCTGGTATCCTGACTCCTGGCTTTCCTCATCGCTGTGTCCCTTTCTGTGTTCCCTGACCTCGCTAGTATTTTTGACTATTCTTTGTACGTTAAATCCGGCCATTCTAAGGACCGGTAATACGTTACTTATTTGTCATCCGTGCTGTACAGTTCTACGTGCTGGATCAAACAGTAATCCTGACATTACGACATGGCCATAGATCCTGTAGAACTGTGTCAGCACATAGCTGCTTGCGAGAGGAAATTAGAGGAGAATGATCACCGCATGGATCAATTCACTCAGGCTTTAAGTACGCTTCTCGCTAGAACGGAGCATCTGCAGCCTGCAGCTTCTCCTCCTATAGCACCTCTACCCTGTGTACCTCCACCCACTGTTAATAGGACTCCTTGCATCTCCTTATCACCATCCCTACAGTTTGATGGCAATATCCAGGAATGCAGGGGTTTTCTTAATCAGGTGGAGTACCATTTTGAGGCCTCACCAGGGTCATTCCCCACGGACAGAGCAAGAATTGGTTATCTAATGAATCAATTAAAGGGCAAGGCCCTTGCCTGGGCTAATCCGTTGTGGGAGAGTAATCGGAGCATAGCTCATAATTACCAGGAATTCCTTGCCGAATTCAAGCTCACGTTTGAGCCATTGGGTAGAGAGGATGGCGCCTCCACTGCCCTAATGCACATCAGACAAGGTAACCGGTCTATCTCGGATTATGCTATTGAATTCCGTACCTTAGCTTCCGAGGTAGACTGGACTAACAATGGGTTAATCTCAGCATTCAAAAAGGGTCTCTCAGAGACTATAAACAAACAAGAAATATTCCTCCAAAAGGAAATAAATATAGGTGGATTGGCGCTGTACACAGAATAGCAACTACCCCCAGTGTCTCAAAATCACTCAAAGACACTCCCAAATCGTGATAAAACAGAATAACAAAGTGGGGGGTGCAATAAATAGAATGAATAGTACAAAATATAAATACTTATTCGTAGTAGTAGTAGGAACTTAATCTGTAAAACACAAAAGTCCATACATAGTGTAAAACTGTAAATAGTAGAAGTAATAGAAGCAAAGGTATTGGGTCACTCACAATGAATAGAGCCTAAAATAGCAGGCTCTAGCTTGATTGCATGTGGAAAATCAGCTTTTCCAGGCTATTCAAGATGTCCCCCCAGTCTGAATGGAGCCCTGCAGTCACTTCCGGGTTGCCGAATGGACGCATGGGAATGACGAAATGACGCAATGACGGCCGACACGTCATGACGCAGCGACGGAACGTACGTCATGACGTCATACCGGAAGTGAAACTCGGCGGGAAATCTAATTTCCGGTAGCACAGATTTAAAAGGATGCCGGAAGAAGAGGACTGTACACTCGAGAAAGACTTATTGTCGAAACGCGTTGTGTTTTAAATGTTATATATTTTTACATTTTTATTTATCTTGTTATTTTATTGAAGTAAATACTTTTTAAAGCTGAAGAATTCTTTTTGTCCATCTTTCCTACATCTGGAATCCAGCACCAGTGTCTATAGGAAGACTGTGGGGACATCTTGAATAGCCTGGAAAAGCTGATTTTCCACATGCAATCAAGCTAGAGCCTGCTATTTTAGGCTCTATTCATTGTGAGTGACCCAATACCTTTGCTTCTATTACTTCTACTATTTACAGTTTTACACTATGTATGGACTTTTGTGTTTTACAGATTAAGTTCCTACTACTACTACGAATAAGTATTTATATTTTGTACTATTCATTCTATTTATTGCACCCCCCACTTTGTTATTCTGTTTCTCTCAGAGACTATACTAGATGAGATAGCCGCTAAAGAATTACCTAAGAGTCTTAACGAATTTATTACGTTTGTCATGCATATTGATAATAGGTTAAGACTCAGAGAAGTCACCAGAAGCAAGACCAGACGTACGGCTATGTCCCTAGCACCTCAATTCTCTAAACCTGTTTTGTCTAACCTCCCTGTACAGTCCGAACCCGAACCTATGCAGTTGGGGGTCACTAGACTGTCAGAGGCCGAAAAACAGTATAGGAGAAGGGAGGGGTTATGCCTATATTGCGGTAGAAAGGGACATATGATAACTAATTGTCCAGTGCGTCCGGAAAACTTCCGCACCTAAGAACCTTAAGGGGACAGATCTTAGGTGTGATGGAGTTGTCCTCTAACAAAAACAAAAGTAGATTCCTCCTTGAGGTATCTATTTCCATTGATAACAAGAAGTTTTCTTGCAGTGCCCTAATGGACTCAGGTGCTGCTGGAAATTTTATTGATGTACAGTTTATTAGGGGTAATGAGATACCGGTCAGGGAGAGACCTACGCCGCTAGCTGTAGAGGCTATTGATGGTAGACCACTCACACAACCGCTTATAACCCACGAAACTGTCCCTATTACGATCTCCATTGGGGCCTCCCATAGGGAGGAGATGACGTTTCAGGTTATTACTTCTCCATCATGTCCTATCATATTAGGGTTTCCGTGGCTGAGTAAGCACAATCCCTATATTGACTGGGCTAATGGGGAGATATTAGAATGGGGTAAAGAGTGTATGGGGAGATGTATAAAACCAGTACTAAAGAGATTGGATACTATTGACCTTCCCACTACCACTCCCCAAACTCCTGGAGTTCCCATACAATACCGAGAACTTCAGGAGGTGTTTAACAAGGCTCAATCCGATGTATTGCCTCCCCACAGAGCATATGACTGTGCCATTAACCTGTTTCCAGGCGCTATGCCACCTAAGGGGGCAGTTTATGCCTTATCTCCCCAGGAGAGTAAAATAATGGAGGAATACATCAAAGAATCCTTGAGCAAAGGGCACATAAGAAAGTCATCCTCACCAGCTGGTGCAGGATTCTTTTTTGTTGAGAAAAAGGGTGGTGAGTTACGCCCTTGCATAGACTACAGGGCACTTAATAAAATCACTGTAAAAAATGCATACCCTATTCCACTCATTTCCGAATTGTTCGATAGACTTCAGGGAGCTAAAGTATTTACTAAGCTTGACCTTAGGAGCGCTTACAATTTGGTTAGAATTAAAGAGAATCATGAGTGGAAGACGGCATTTAATACCCGTAGTGGACACTATGAATATCTGGTAATGCCATTTGGGTTATGCAACGCCCCGGCCGTATTCCAAGACTTTATAAATGATGTACTCAGGGAATTCATTTACTCATTTGTCTTGGTTTATTTGGACGATATTTTGGTGTATTCCCCTGATCTTCAAACTCACCACTCCCATGTGAAACAGGTTCTGCAGACGTTGTTGAAAAATAAACTTTATTGTAAATTAGAAAAGTGCATATTTGACCAGCCTGAAGTCCACTTTTTGGGTTACAACATCTCTGCATCGGGATTTCAAATGGATCCTAAAAAACTAGAGGCTGTACTACACTGGCCATTACCCTCTGGTTTAAAAGCCATTCAAAGGTTTATTGGTTTTGCCAACTATTACAGAAGATTCATCAAGGGATTTTCTTCTGTAATAGCCCCAATCACAAATATGACTCGCAAAGGGGTTAGTAGCACGGTATGGTCCAAAGAGGCTGTGAATGCTTTTGAGACTCTTAAACAAAGATTTGCCTCTGCGGACATACTAAAACATCCTGACACCAGTAAACCTTTTATATTGGAGGTTGATGCATCCGAGACAGGGGTAGGGGCTGTTCTCTCTCAGAGAGAAAGCCAGGAAACACCATTGCATCCTTGTGGCTACTTCTCCAGAAAGATGTCTCCTGCTGAGCGCAACTATGATATTGGCAATAGAGAACTGTTGGCCATTATTCTTGCCCTCAAGGAGTGGCGACATCTTTTGGAGGGTTCCAAGGACCCCCTGTTGATCATAACCGACCACAAAAATCTGGCATATATAGGGGATGCCAAACGTTTGTCTTCCAGACAGGCTAGATGGTCACTGTTCCTTTCACGTTTTAACTTTCTCATTACTTATAGACCTGGTTCTAAAAATACCAAGGCTGATGCCTTGTCCAGGCAATTTGATAATGAGTCAGCTCCGGAACAGATGACATCTCCTATTATTCCAGCAGAGTGTATTATTGCTACTACTGTCCTCTCACTGTCTTCTCCACTGCTTGGCACCATACTGGAGGCCCAGCCTCAGGCGCCCAGTGGTAAACCGTGTGATAAACTGTTCGTTCCCCTATGTGAAAGGGTTAATATCATGAAAGTGTTCCATGACAATATAACTGCTGGACACCCGGGCATCAATAAGTCCACTGCCGCGATCACTAGATCATTTTGGTGGGATTCACTCAGGAAAGATGTAAAGGAGTATGTGCAGGCATGTTCTGTGTGTGCAGTTTCTAAGGTGACTCATGCACTTCCTTGTGGCCTGTTGCAGCCTCTTCCTGTTCCTGAGATTCCATGGTCCCACCTATCCATGGACTTTATTGTTGAGCTTCCTAGCTCTGCTGGGTTCACTACTATTCTCATGGTTGTAGACCGATTTTCTAAGATGGCTCACTTCATTCCTCTCAAGAAGTTGCCATCTTCGCAAGATTTGGTCCTAATTTTCATACGTGAAATTGTCCGTTTGCATGGCATCCCCCACAATATTGTGTCTGATAGGGGCTCTCAGTTTGTGTCCAGGTTCTGGAGGGCGTTCAGTAAACAATTGGGGATTGATCTCTCCTTCTCCTCCTCCTACCATCCACAGACCAATGGTACAGCTGAGAGGGCTAACCAGTCATTAGAAGTTTATTTGCGTTGTTTTATTAATAGCACACAAGACAATTGGTCCGAACTACTCCCGTGGGCCGAGTTCGCTAGAAACAATGCTGTTCATGACTCCTCTGGGCACAGTCCATTTTTGTCAATAATGGTAGGCATCCTACGGTTCTCCCTGCGGTATTTTCTGATACTGCCATTCCTGCTCTGGATGAGCGTCTGGCCTCCATTCGGGATACCTGGGTTAAGGTTCAAACTGCTCTAGGGGCTGCTGCTGAACGCTTCAAACATTTTGCTGATAAGCGTAGGAGTGCCAACCCGGTGTACCAAGTGGGGGACCGGGTTTGGTTGTCATCTCGCAACATCAAGCTTAAGGTCCCTAGCATGAAGTTTGCCCCCAGATTCCTTGGTCCCTATAGAGTGCTTCGTAGGATCAATCCAGTGTCTTACTCTCTGGCTCTTCCTGCATCTTTAGGGATTCCCAACACTTTTCATGTGTCCTTACTCAAACCTCTTGTCTGCAATAGATATACTGTTCCTTGTGTTCCTCCCCCTCCGGTGGTGGTGGGTGGTCAGGAAGAGTATGAGGTATCTTCTATCGTGGATTCTAGGTTTTCTCGGGGCACTTTACAGTACTTGGTTGTTTGGAAAGGTTACGGTCCTGCTGATCGTTCTTGGGTTTCGGCTCCTGACCTGCATGCGGGCCGTAAGATCCGCGCTTTTCACGCTAAATTTCCTCTCAAGCCTGGTCCTGTCCGCCCGGTGGGCGTTCTTCAGGTGGGGGTAATGTCACATATTCATCCGCTTATAGAAATGTGGTTAATGACATTTACTGTCCACACAGGAAAAGTTGTGCCGAGCAGCAACCTAATCCACAGAAGGGTTAATGCTGAGCAGTAATTGTGCAAATGAAACCTGGTGTCATGTATTCATCCGCTTAGAGAAAAGTGATTAATGACATTTACTGTCCACACAGGAAAAGTTGTGCCGAGCAGCAACCTAATCCACAGAAGGGTTAATGCTGAGCAGCAATTATGCAAATGAAACCTGGTAACTGACTTTGGGGTCAAAGGCCGGTTACAGCCTATCAGAACTAAAGGAGGGGTATTTAGGCCCAGTTCTCAGCCTGCTCAGTGCCCTGTCGTGGTTTCCCTTGTGGTTGTCTGAGAGCGCGTTCCTGTTTATAGTTTTCTACCTGGTTTTTGACTTTGGCTTTGTTTATTGACTTCTCTATATTCTGGTATCCTGACTCCTGGCTTTCCTCATCGCTGTGTCCCTTTCTGTGTTCCCTGACCTCGGCTAGTATTTTTGACTATTCTTTGTACGTTAAATCCGGCCATTCTAAGGACCGGTAATACGTTACTTATTTGTTATACGTGCTGTACAGTTCTACGTGCTGGATCAAACAGTAATCCTGACACTAACTCAATAAGCTGTAGTTATTCTTGTGACTATAGTGTCCCTTTAACTATATTCATTGTCAGCCAGTCCACACAAGTTTTGTTCCCATACATCCCTCTTATGTTTCCATACTTAAGTAAGAGTATGTGAAAAGTAGTTAGCGTTGCCACCTTTCTTGGAAAAACATACCGGCCTTACTAATTAAATATGTATGGGTAACATCACATGATGTAAATCACAAGGAGTGACATAAGAGAAAATGCTGTAAAATCACCAAAAAACTACTTAGTGTGATTATGCTGTATAGATGGATTCCTCCCAGTGCCCCCATGTCTCCCAGTGTCCCCATGTGTCGATTACTCCAGGTCTCAGTGTCCCATGTCTCCCAGTGTCCCCTAGTGTCATGTCCCCAGTTCTCCCAGTGACCTTATGTATCACAGTGTCCCTATGTATCACAGACATGGGGGCACTGGGAGACATGGGGACACTGAGACACCAGGGCCACAGACACTAGGGACACTAGCTTGGAGACATGGGGACATTGAGACACTGGGAGACTAAGGGGCACTGAGACACCAGGGACACTGGCTGGAAGACATGGGGACACTGGGAGACATAGGGACACTGTGTCCCCATGTGTCTGTGTCATAATGTCTCCCAATGTCCCTTAGTGTCTCAGTGTCTGGCATAATGTCTCCCAGTGTCCCTTAGTGTCTCAGTGTCTGCCATAATGTCTCCCAATGTCCCTTAGTGTCTCAGTGTCTGTCATAATGTCTCCCAGTGTCCCTTAGTGTCTCAGTGTCTGCCATAATGTCTCCCAATGTCCCTTAGTGTCTCAGTGTCTGCCATAATGTCTCCCAGTGTCCCTTAGTGTCTCAGTGTCTGCCATAATGTCTCCCAATGCCCCTCCTTAGTGTCTCAGTGTCTGCCATAATGTCTCCCAATGTCCCTTCCCTTAGTGTCTCAGTGTATGTCTCCTTGCAGCCTTTCCCCATCCCTTACTTCCCTGAGCTGTAGGCTGTCTCTGCAGGGTGGGAGTTGCTGTCTGGACTCTCTGTAGCTGCACCCCTGCAGATCAGTGAGTATAGATAGGCAGGGAGGGATTTGCTGAACTTCCTATCCCTGCCTGTCTCCACACACAGTGACCCCTACTGGCCAGTGCTGGTATTGCATAGTAATCTCTTATTTATACTGAGAAAAATACCAGCATTTGTATTTGTAATATCACTGCAATATTGGCACCAGCCAGGCAGCCTCAAATACTGGTTGTGCCAATAAAATAAAAGCCAGGTGGAATCCCTAAGAGTAGTGTGAAAAAAATAAATAAAATATATATATATATATATATATATATATATATTTGTTTTTTGGTTTTTTTTTTAAATCAATGGGCCTATTCCATGGGCCTGGGCCTGGGCCTGGAGCTGCAGCTCCATCAGCCCCTATGTTAATCCGTCCCTGCCACCAGGAGGACAGAAAAGTTACTGTCATCAAATAGAAAGGAATTATTTTAAAGGTTGTGATGATTTACAAGGATCTGTAAAGCCACAAAAAACAATACTAAACTAGGAATAATACATAATAAACATCACAAATACATGCAAAAATATAAATAAAATTGAAAGATGTGGAGAAGCAGAAACCGGCAGTAAATTCATCTGTTCGTTGCTAATTACTGGTTTGAGCTCAAACTGCAGATAGGATGTATGAGTTCTATGTGTCAATATCAGTTTGAGTTTAAATAGGCTTTATATTATACGCCATGGCACTAACAATTTCCTTGGCGCTTTACAATTATGGAGTGAGGTTAAATGTAATCAATAGATAAAAATAATGTTGACAGATACAAGAGGTGAAGAAGACCCTGCTCTAATGGACGTAAACCTACCTGTTTCAAAAGGACACAGTTGCTGAAAAGCAGCCTGCTGGGTTTTAGGTAAATGCCACCCTATACATGTACTCTGCAATAACAGCCTATATAGACCTAGACTGACATTAATATAAGAGGTGTTTGGTCTCTGGTGGTGTCTATGGTAGCCTGGCAATTGCATTTAATTTATGTGAGCTTAATGATACAGTCAAAAACTTTATATCGTGATAACATTTTTGGAATTTGCATTCTGAAAGACACCAGCTGATTTCTAGTTAACCATTGACGTACATACTAACTATGCATTCAGTCTTTCAAACACATCTTCTCTTTATTAATTTAAGGAAAGCTCTCAGTAGTGAAATGGCTAAATGGTCTATTTATTATTTAATTCAGTATAAATGTCAAAAATATCCTTATCTGTAATATTTTCACTTAAGGGAAGAGTGCCTTTACAAAGTCATGTTCTGTTCATGTTACCGATAAGAGAGTATTTGCCAATTATTTGTCTTTCTTTAAAGTCAAATAAATAACAAAACTACATGTTTTACTTTTTCTTGTGAGCATGAAGATTCAAATACATGACATCAACATTAAATGACTTGTCTTCTGATAAAACAGACGATAACAAAACCACTACCTCTCACATTACAAAATGTTAAATATTTGTTATAAATTCAAATTTAATTGAAATTATCAGAAACTACTATTAAAACCTAAATGTCAACTTGTTAGCCACATAATCTTGTGCCTTGCCTTTTTAGTTTTACAAAATGCCGACCAATAATTAGTGGTTGATATTTTACTACAGTAAATAGAAGGAATGGACTTCTTCACTTCACCACGAGGTGGCACGTGATCTTTTTTATTTAACTAAAGTACCATCTAAGGGGAATGAAGTTCCATTCAGTTAGCACACACATATATATGCATATATACACATACTCACAGTTGGTCAAGGTTCCTGCAGCCTGTATGTGCAGCGTTTAACCATGAAATGTATCGCAAATAGAGTTTAACCTTTTTGCTGCCGGGGGTCTAACACCACTTCCCACAGCATTGTTAGTATGTAATAAACAGCCCCCAAAAAAAACTATTCCGGAAGGCTAATGTTATTTCTGTGCATATTGGACACATGATATCAGCATGCACAGCGTACTGTCAATAGGTATCCAATGAAAGCACCCTCTCCATGCTACCCATGTCCTCCCCTCATCAGAGGGGATTGACGTTGGAGGAAAAGGATAGGGCTGCAGAAGAAACCACTTCACCTTCAAAGAATTGGTTCATAGATGCTGTCCTTTTTTTTGGACATTTGTCACTTTGAACACTCCTTCAGAGACTTTTTGGCTTCCTCATAATGACCTTCAGAAAGCTGAAAGACATCACACACAGCATAGTAATGCTGAACGCTCTTAGTGCTTCCCATACTAGAGTCAGAATAAAAACCTAATTCGGCATTGGACTAGTTCAGAGTCACAAAAACTGGTGGTAATGCGGCACCTGTGAGCCATCCCTTTGCTCACCGTATTATTATTGGGGTAAGTATCATTCACGAAAAGTAATTTCATCCATATTTAAAAGGCAGTGCAAGGGTGAGCGCAAGCTCTAGGTGCTTTGCAGACAAATAGTTTTAGTCAAACAGCTTGCCAACAGCTTGACCTAGAACTGGCAGCCTATAACGCCATAAGCACTACAATGGGATGGGGTGGCTATAGTGCTATCCCTTTAAATAACATTCTTTTGAATCATTTCCTGCTAAAAAAAAAAAAAAAAAAAAAAAGGGGAGAAGAATTCATCCTATAAATGAATGTTTTCTAAATACACAATAAAGAAATATAATCTGCATAGGATGAGAAAGAAAATGTGTTGCAATTATTTGGGGAAGAAAGTAAGGGACTATGCTTAAAGGACCACTCTAGGCACCCAGACCACTTCAGCTTAATGAAGTGGTCTGGTTGCCTGGTCCAGCTAGGGTTAACCCATTTTTTTATAAACATAGCAGTTTCAGATAAACTGCTATGTTTGTAAATGGGTTAATCCTTCCTCCAAAGCCTCTAGTGGCTGTCTCATTGACAGCCGCTAGAGGCGTTTGCGTGCTTCTCACTGTGAAAATCACAGTGAGAGCACGCAAGCGTCCATAGGAAAGCATTGTAAATGCTTTCCTATGCGACCGGCTGAATGCGTGCGCAGCTCTTGCTGCGTGTGCACATTCAGCCGAATGGGAGGAGAGGAGGCGGAGAGCTCCCCGCCCGGCGCTGGAGAAAGGTAAGTTTTAACCCCTTTCCCCTTTCCAGAGCCGGGCGGGATGGGGTCCCTGAGGGTGGGGGCACCCTCAGGGCACTATATTGCCAGGAAAATTAGTATGTTTTCCTGGCACTATAATGGTCCTTTAACAAGACATTTTGGTGTATTGTTCTAAAGAGGTGTTATCAGCAGGTGCATTCCAATGTTTCCATGGTGACAATTTTTGAATTTTAGAATTCTTGTAGCCAAGAAGGTGTGATTGGTCCTTGTTCAAAGAGGTGTTTTTGAAACTGATGTTGTCTTCTGATTAGTGATGTCCCGAACTTTTCGCGAATGGTTCACGAACGGTTCGCCACGAACGGTTGGCCGCGGACTCCAGTCAGCAGACACAGTCCAGCCAATCAGCATCAGACCCTCCCTCCCAGACCCTCCCACCTACTGGACAGCTCACTAAGAATGCAGCTTCAAAATGGATGCTGTCCAGGAGGTGGGAGGGTCTGGGAGGGAGGGTCTGCTGCTGATTGGCTGGAATGTGTCTGCTGACTGGAGTTCGTGGCGAACCGTGGCGAACCGTTCGCGAACTGTTCGGCGAACAGTTCGGGACATCACTACTTCTGATCCATCACTCAAGATTAACAGGGAAATACATTGTCAACTGGTCCCAATGGGTTTTAAGGCCTTGACTTAAGACTCATATAATCTATTCCAAAGCTAATGAGGGTCTACTAATGAGGCATAACACAGTAAGTCTACTAATCATAGGACAGTTACATAAATTATTTGTAACGTTAGACCTGAAAAATATACAATGCATTACTTGATAAACAATTAAGCTTTGGGATGCAAAATTATTTTGTATTGCACTTACACAATCCTAAGCGAATCCAAGCCTTTGAAAACATCTTTTGGGATTGATTGAAGATTATTATTTGCCAGACTCCTGCAAGATAAATGATGAATACTGATTAGTCAGAGATCAAGCTGTCAATGGAAAAGTTGAAGAATATGACATGTCAAGGACAGAAATATATATCATATATTATAAACATATTTAATTACACCAGACCAGCAAAATGGTTTCCTTATAAAATTACACATAGCTGAGCACATTCTATATATATATAAAAAAAGAGAGAGAGAGAGAGAAAAACAGAACTATTTATAATTTGTTGCGTTTCTGGGGGGAAAAAAGTGTATGATCATCATACTTTTAAACAATTTTTAACCGTCATGTCCTATAAAGCTGGAATGTATGGGAATGGGAATTTGGATTAAGTCCATAGTTATATGAAAAATCAGATACAAAAAAATCATTTTCCTTCTGGAACAAGCAATATCACATCAAAAACTTGTGAAAAATAATAAAGATTTTTTAAATGGTTTGGACTTGGTATGACCAGTTCTCTTTACCTTATCTCTGCACGCAATCAAATAAAGTGCTTGAAATATGAGAATTAACCTAGAAATAAATTATTTATATCGGCACCAAAACAATGTTAGCTTAATGTAGTGGTTTTTGTGTATAGATTATCCCCCTGTATTCTACCTGCTCAATTCTCTTCCATTTGGGAGGTTTAATTTAGAATGTATTATCTCCTGCTCTGTTAATAGCTTCCGGTGTGAGATTAAACTTCAACTAATAGAGCAGGAGATTTAAAAAGCCTGAAAGTAAACACATTGTGCTGTCACATCTGATTGAAAATTAGTTTGTTTTTCATGCAGGCTGTGTGAGTCACAGCCAGGGGAGGTGTGACTGGGGCTGCCTAAACAGAAACAAAGGTGATTTGACTCCTAAATGGCAGATAATTGAGCAGTTATACTGCAGGGACACGATCTATAGACAAAACTCCATTACGCTAATGTTGTTTTGGTGCTTAGAATATCTCTTTAACGCATTACTTACCTTCTACCCAGCATCCATGGTGCCACTATCATACTCCTACCCAAATGGACCCGCTTAGTAGTACTACCCAAAGCAGGGCACACCTTCATGTCAGTTTATTGGTGACAGAACACAATTGTATATTCCTCTAGCACAGCACAGTGGTTCCCAACCCTTTTTATACCAGAGGATCACATGCGGACCACCACAACACATTTAACAGCTTAGTGACTGCATTCAAATATTTAAATGTTGAGCAATGAGGGAATAAGCTTATATAAAAATTTACAAGTTATTCAACGCAACATAACAAGGAAAATGTACTGATGTGGAAATAAGAGCTAGAGATAAGTTATTTTTCATAGAATTTATTGGTCACAATTAAATCACAGATATATTCAGTAGAGTTTTGGGGAGTGAGGGTTGTAGCTAAGATTAGTTAATATTCTAGCTGTAAAGACTTCCTTTCCCATAAGTGTAAGCCAGACTGGCATGCCAAAGGTTAGCTAATATATCATAATAGATTGGTACTGAAGCTGCGGTGGAATGCACATCTCATGATTCTCAGCCATCCATTTGATTGGCCGACCATTATGATAAATTTAATAACAGCATCGGGATTGCCAAAGGTTAGCCACCGGTGCTGCATAACTAGCAATCTTACTATTTTGGATCCAAGCCTTTATGTCCATTTTTACTACCTTCTAACTGCCCTTTTATTTATAATACAGAGCTCTACTAAGTACACAACTTGTTGAGTGCAAATTCCATGATGTTGAGCAAGCCATGTTGATAGTTGATCATTATCGGAATAGTAGCTTACTGTAGCTGGGTGGGGCACTATACTAAGTCTACAGTACAAACACCAACTTTTGTTAAGTGACTCTACAATAACATTCAGCCAGCCATACTGCTAGCTGAACTTCATGGGAAATGTACTTATAAACAGTGGCCACTGTATTCAGGGCCGCTATCAGGGGGTGACAACCATAACGGTTGTCACGGGCCCGGTTGCCCTGGGGGCCCCACGTGTAGCGGCGGAACTGCAGTTGCACCGGGGCCCGAACGCTGATGGAGCCTATCGGGTGGCTCATGCACTAAGGGACACCCGATGGGCCCTGTATCTTCAGGGGCCCGGTCAGTGCTGTGGCCGTGGTATAGCGCGAACGGGCCCCTTTAAAAAACAAAAAAAAGCAGCCGCAGCAAGTGCTGCTGGGAGGAAGTGGTCACGCGGAAGGAGCGCGCGCCCGGCAATGAAGAGGGAGATTCAGACGACTACTCCCATCAGCCCCAGCCACTCTCCTGCAACGAAAAGGTAAGAAACAGGAGGGTGGCTGGAAAATGAGCTGTGTGTATGTATGTATGTCTGTATGCATGTCTGTCTGTATGTAAATGTATGTATGTCTGTCTGTATGTATGTATGTATGTATGTCTGAATGCATGTCTGTCTGTATGTCTATGTATGTATGCATGTCTATATGTATGTCTATGTATGTCTATGTCTGTATGTATGTCTGTCTATATGTATGTCTGTATGTATGTATGCATGTCTGTATGTATGTATCTCTATGTCTGTCTGTATGTATGTCTATATGTATGCAGGTCTGTCTGTATGTATGTCTATGTCTGTATGTATGTATGTCTGTCTGTATGTATGTATGTCTGTCTGTATGCATGTTTGTCTGTATGTATGTCTGTCTGTCATTATGTGTGTATGAATGTCAGTGTATGTCATTATGTGTGTATGAATGTCAGTGTATGGATGTCTGCATGTCATTATGTGTGTATGTATGGATGTCAGTGTCTGTATGCATGTATGTCTGTCTGTATGAATGTATGTCTGTGTATGTATGTATAGATGTCAGTGTCTGTATGCCAGTATTAATGTATGTATGTCTATCTGTATGTCATTATGAATGTGTCTGTGTCTGTATGTCCTTATGCATGTGTGTCTGTATGTATGTTAGCATGTGTCTGTCTGTCACTATGTACAGCTGTGTGTCTGTACATGTGTATATGTCTCAGTATGTGTGTGTCATTATGTATGCCTATATGCATATCAGTATGTGTGTCTGTTAGTATGTGTGTGTGTGTGTGTGTGTGTATCTGTGTCCTTTTGTATCAGTGAATGTGTCTGTGTGTGTATTCCTGTGGGCGGGATTTGGAGGCAGTCCCTGTGGGCGGTCTTGGAGGTGGGCCCCAGGGGGCCCAGACCCTGAGTTCAGTTAGGGGCCCCAAAATTTCTGGTGGCGGCCCCGACTATATTACACACTAACTTTTTGTGGTTGTCTGCAGATCCCATGATTAACAGTCAGGCATTACTGACTGAATGCCAAGGAGATTGCAAATTGGTGTAGTTGTGGCTGATATTTACCATCCCAGCTACTGTAAACTCATGTTGCATAGGTACATACCTGTCTTTTAGCTCCTGCTACCATCATCCTATGATTTTTTTCCTATTAATAGTTAACTAAAATTTACCGCCACTAGGAAATCCTTCTCTTGATCCAACAAAGGTAGGCAATGGGGAGGAGGAATTGGTATGGTAGAAGAGTAAGGGGGGAGCATATTTTGTCTCCCCCTGGAAAAACTCCTGCCTGCGCCCATGTGCTTAAACATAAGCAAAGTCATGTGACAGAGTAGCAGAGTACCAACGAAAGAAGGATATTAATTTGACAAATGTAGAAGTATGTGCACACATAATATCTTGGTTTACTTCACTAGTAATGTAATAGAGCAACAGAGCCGCACTTGTTTGTGATTCCTCTCTCTTAGCTGGCGCCCGTCTCACTTTACCTTCTCTGTGCTCAGTAGTCGGCAGCGGTGGTTGAGAATTAGATTAAAGATGAAAAAATGTATATTACTGGTGCTAGAACACATGTTGGGAAACATGTTCTAGCACAGCATGACATTCACTCGCCAAAGGTATAGTTATAGCAACTGGAGTAAAACTGCTGTAGTTGCTACGATGGAATGTAGAAAAAACCTCTGTAGAAGGCTTCATCTACTCATCACTGTCATTCAAGTCTTAGCATAGACCGCTATCCTGAGAAATGATTGACAAGAGAATGGAGGGACTTGTCTTTTTTACAATTGAAGAAAAGAAATTTGCTAGCAGCACAATGTATAGATTCCAATTTTTCCCTACCATTTTATAACTCCATGAACAGTAAATAAATGATATCAAAAGAGGAATGTTTAATCATCACACAAGAACACAACAGCGGGCTGTGGGGAGTTGGGTCCTCGTTATACGTGGGAAATAAAATCAGTTACATTTTACTGTACAGAACTCCTGAAATTGCTAATGTATCAAAACCCTAAATTGATACACAAGGTCATTTCGGGAATGAGTTATAACTATAAAGGTAACAGGGTTTGTATTGGCTTGCTGCAATTTGCTAAATCAATGATCTGTGTCAGAGACCAAAACTAATTAAATACAAAAGTGATATATGGACACTTTGTTTGAGAAATCTAATTTCAAGAATAACTACAAATAGAACGTGACTCCTGCTTTCTTCAAACATACCACAGCTCACTCAGATTAGTTTAGTAAAAGGAAAACAGAGTATTATTCAAATTGCACATGACTACAATTACAGGGGGTGGGGTCTGACTGGCATGGAGGAGAGCTGTTTTCTATCAGAGCTCCTCAGAAATCAGGGCAATTAACGCCACTTTTAGCCCCATACAGCTCGATTTGGGTGACAACTGACAACCCACCTGAATCACAATCTGGCTGGGAGCCGATACTACAGTCTGTGACCCGATTGGAGCCGAATGACCGCACTCCTCACAACATGTGGCTTTGTGTGTACCGGGCGGGAGAGGTGGCCAATCTCCCACAAGTGGCCAATACCTCCGCACCCCGCCCCCCCGGTCCACCCCTGGGAGACGAGTCTGACCTAGAGGGAGAGCAGAGCAAAGCCATACAAACAAGCCTACAACTCAGCGTGTCTCCCCAGTCCTACTAGCTCACATCATGGAGTCTGGCACAAGCTGGACGCAATCTTTGCCGAATTTTGGCGCAGACTGGAAAGCAGAGCACTGCCCCTTGCCTCACAACAACCAAGTAGCCAACAACCCATGATGCGACCTCCAAATCAGAGGAAGGCTTCAAAGGCCTTAATTGCAAAACGGTCCTCATCATGGCGGTGGACCAAGCTGCGTGCTCCTCCCCAGCACAAGAAGTTGAAGCTTTACATGAGACATCACCAGGAACATCAGGCACCATGGAGATGCCCAACCTGACAAGCTCACATACCTCACCTGATGGTTCCTGGGTCCAGAAGACTGCAACACCTTGCTATCATCCTGATCCTGTCCCTGCTAGGAGACCAGCTCCATCTATCTGGTCACAGGCCCAGAGAGATTTGCAATACCATGATATGTTGCAGGAATGTGAGGTACCCCTGACAGGCATCAGTTGAATGAGACCCCAGACTGAGCAAGCAATCAGTACTGCCAAAGATGCTTTGTAGAGGCCCATGTGTTGCATAGGGAGAAAGCAGAGTATTTTCCAGCCTTACAACAGAATTGTAATTCACTCTTTATTATGACTCCACTCCCAGTGATATTTTAGTCTTGTTTTATGTCTCTGTTTTTGTTTTCTAATCTTCTGTTAGCATTAACATAATGTTAGCAGCCACACAGGGCGCCATGGAAGCAGGGGCGCTGGGCAGCAGACATTGCTCACACACAGACCGCAGTGGCAGAGTTTCAAAAGCCAGCCACAATAAAGGGAGGTTGGAACGGAGCTAAATGCAGCATGAAGCCACTGCCGGGTTGCTGCACTATGAGGGGAAGCAGAAAGGAGTCACGTTCCCCAACAACTAGAAACCAGGGACAGCAGTGCC
Source organism: Pelobates cultripes (assembly GCA_933207985.1). Classification (NCBI taxonomy): domain Eukaryota; kingdom Metazoa; phylum Chordata; class Amphibia; order Anura; family Pelobatidae; genus Pelobates; species Pelobates cultripes. The sequence goes on from OW240922.1 coordinate 86,349,855, forward strand.
TTCACTCCTCCCTCACTGTTCATAATGGAAGGAAGTAACTGTGTGTATGACTGTTTGTAACTGTGTGTGTAACTGTATGGCTGTAGATATATGTGTAACTTTCTGCCTGTAACTGTGTGTGTGACTGTCTGCCTGTAATTGTCTGTAACTGTGTGTGTGAGTGTCAGCCTGTAACTTTGTGTGTGTGACTCTCTGCCTATAACTGTATGTAACTGTCTGGACCGGGTGTGTAACTGTTTGTCTGTAACGGTATTTGACTGTCTGCCTGTGACTGTGTGTGTTACTGTCTGCCTGTGACTGTGTGTATGTATGTGTGACTGCTTGTGTGTGACTGTGTGTGTGAGTGTGTGTGTGTGTGTGTATACCTGTGACTGAGTGTGGCTGTCTGTAACTGTGTGCGTGTGACTTTCAGCCTGTAACACGCACACAGTTGACTTTGTGCGAGTGACGATGTGCCTGGGACTGTTTGGCTATATTTGACAGTATATGTTTATAACTGTGAATCTGACTTTGTGTCTGACTGTGGAACTGTGTGCATGTGATACTGCAAAAATATACAACGGAATTCACACATGGGCCTACATGCATTTTTTAAAATCTGAATTAAATACCCATCACAGATATCACACACAGTCAATACACCCAAACTAAATAACATACACGTAGGCGCAGACCAGATTACCACCACAGTGGACCATCAGAAATTAGCATGCCCCCCCTTCAAGGTAACAGCATGGGAGGGGAATGAATATTATTACTATCCCTATTTTTGGTGCTTTATAATAATTTATTTAATAAAGTACCTATACAAAGACTGGATCCCTATAGACACACTATAAATGGATGAGCAGCCGCAAACATTTCTCACACAAGGTGCCTAAAGACCTAAGGCCGGCCCTGCTTTTATACATCTAGAATTCTTCAATTGGTTAAGAATCATAAACATATAGCATCATATACTGTTTCAAGTTGCTGCTGTTATTGCTGCTGCCATTAGAGGGAGCTAGCACCAACTATAAAAAAGCTTTACTACAACTACAATACAACGGAACAGAACTCACAAACATAACTTATCCTGAAACTATTTAGGTACTACAAAGACAAAAAAACAAATTACACCTAAATGGTTTAGATTTGAGGAAGTAATCAGAAACATCTGTACAAATAGAGGAAGAACAATTCTTCACCCGTGCAAATTAAACTGAACACAAGTTTCATGTTAAATACCATGGTGTGGAATAGCAAAACTACATATATATAACTCGGAACACACGTATACGGCGCAGTTCTAGAACAGAGTTCCTTCATCTTCTGTTTTGTTCCAGCCTTCTGAAGAGTTCCTCTGTTCCCTATCGATGCTGCTGCTATCAGCATGACTCTATGACAATATTTCCAGCAGTCAATGTGATTTCCTTATACTTTTTATTTATTTTCATATGTTGATTATTTGATATTTTCATTTGTGTATAGAGCACAATTTTCTTTTTTAATGACATAAACATTTATCTTTTTTTTTATCATAACATTTAGTAGCTGGATACATTGTCAAAAGAAATAAACGATTATGGTTTTAAACAAGAGAATATATACACAAATACATATATATTGTTCTATGAATTAATTATCATATTTACTCAAACTCATCTGAAGGAGGAGGAATTACTAATAATAATTATAGCATAAAATAATCACAATAAGTAACTAATTTTTAACATACCATACTTTTTGCTTTTTTGTGTCTTGAAACTAAAAGAGTTATTTATGAAATATAGGGAATTGTGAGGAATTCAGAGGTAAAGTTTTAGGTTATAATTATGAAGAGGGGTGAAAGCAAAATCTCACTTATAATCTCTTGGAAGGCACATTTAAACATAGAACAATAAAGATATGGAATTCTCTGCCTGGAGAAGTGATTTTATCAGAGTTGGTACAGATATTTAAACAGTGACTGGATGAATTCTTGCAAAATGGGTTCACAGCTTCTTGATCCAATGAGAGATCTGACTGCCATTCTGAGGTTAAGAATTAATTTTTTCCTAGCATTGTTGCAAAATTTGCAAAACTGCTTTTTTTTTGCCCTCTTTTGGATCAACAGCAGAAACAGGTGTAAGAAAGGCTGAACTTAATGCATCTTTTTTCAGCCTATGTAACATAATTTAAACCTGCATATTCATATCTGCCACTCAATTACATTTCCATTTATCCAGCACCACTCAATGGATTGCTACATGTGTACAAGAAAGCTTAGAAATTAAAAAGACGCTCTAAGCACCAGAACCACTGCCTGAGACATGAAGTGGTTTTGGTGCAGAACTGTTCCTGAAGTGTGTCAGTTGTACACACTGCCTTTTCTGACTAAATGCAGTGTTTATATTACTTTCGTGGGACACCTCTAATTGGCTTTCACACTGACAGTCACTAGAGGTGCTTCCTGTTGTGGTCCTGGGATGCTTGCACCAGGAGGCTAAAAGTGAGTAAAACTCTTTATTTAACTATTTAAGGAGGATCTATACATCTAAATAGTTAAGGAGGGCCCATAAATCTAAATAGTTAAGAAAACGTTCCAATGTTGGGAATACACATTAGTATTCCTAACATAAGAACATTAATTTAATACCATAAGTGTTGCAGTTAACATAAGTACATTTTAAACAATACTTCATCAATGCAGAAGTTTGGCAATGTATAGATAAACGGATTAGGATGATTGCTCAAACTGTTGAATGATAAAGCCTCTGAACGTTTGTATTAGAGTTTTCTAACTTGATAAGCTCTAATAAAGAGCTTAATTAATCAGGTCAATTGGCAGTCACTGTACAACTTGGCCAAAGATCTCTGGTTCTGTTTTGCTAAGAAAAATTAGGAAATGGGTTCATGCCGAGAACATGCATTTCTAAGTATTGGTAAAGATTAAAATATATACAAAATACAGATTAGGGAACAGCGCACACACAAAAAAATATCCTACATTTTACAAGGCTACTTAAAATCACCTATCTTAGCAAATAAATATGGGGATTTAGTTACACCATATCGCCATATTGTGTTAAGTCCACCACTACGTCATCCCCTTTTTTTGTGTACATTTGGAATCCAGACCAGATTCCTATTGGGCTGAGCACCCCATCCATCCACTTTACGTGCTTGTTTGGAAGTGACCACAGGAAAGCATAAATTGAGGAGTCTCTGCACGCAGTTTAAGTAGTACATATTGTAGTTAGCATGGTAATCCCATGTTAAAATTAGTGTAGTACTCACCGATATTGGGATACTGTCATATAGTGGTGGGCTTAACACAATATGGCCATGCAGTACTGAATTCCCAGATTTGCTATGATAGGTGATTTTAAGTAGCCTTGTAAAATGTAAAACAATTTTTTGTGTGCAAATCTGTATTCTGTTTTGTTAAGCTAAGTAGCTTGAATGTAAAACTTGGCAATAAGTGTTACTTTCATTAATACAAGCTCCTAGTGTTTCTACTCTGTTTCACACGTACTTAGAGTTGAACTAAAGCTTTTGTAAAAGTCAGATTAGTGGGTGTAAACCTTGTTGCACATGGAAACTTACTACTGTGCGATGCGATTGTTAGAGTCACCCACATACATATTTTAACGCCTAACATGTTTCTAGTGATTATTTTCCCAAATGATGAATCACAGCAATTCGAAGAAAAAAAAAGTTAATTTCAGCTGTCATAACATTCAGCAGAGCCAATATCATCTGCAAGTAGAGATTTAGTGTTGTTCATATCCAGTGCCAATTACGCAAAATGAGTTTTAAATAGCTCACTTTGGAAAATTGCGATATGTTCTACACGTGTTATTGTGTAAGAGTGCATCCTTTAACAAGGCAACGGCAATCAATTAAAAATCAAATTGAAAAAAACAATGCGAACAACACTGAATATTATAGCATTGCCAATATAGAAATAATACATTCATATTACTACCAGCAAGTTAACTGCACTTTAATCAACATTCCAAATCATTACCATTTGTATAAATATATCACTGAACTCCACACCATTAAAGACAATTCTCACGTTAGTAAATATCTGAGGTTACTAAATATCAAGTTTAGTCCTTAAATAGTTACTCAAACAACCAGTAGGGCATTTTAGGTTAAAAAAAACCTAATTCATAAAAAAGAGTTACAGTAACCCATTAAGCTACTCATGTTCAGATACTGAAGATGGTAATTGAAAATTGTATGTGCTCTACTTATGTGATTTGTTGGTGGGCAGTATGTATCTTTAAGGTTACATGAAAACAGAGCATTATCTTCATCTCTGTGGCTTAGTCACTCCATGCTTTCATTTTGACCGATGCCAGATGCTTGCTGTTTACATCAATTTGCAATGCTTAAATCAACACGATAGTAACTGAGCACATGTGCACAAATGCGTCATATCTGCACACGCCCTGGCAACCACCTGTTTTACCAGTTCTTCCCTCGATAGAGTTCTATAAACCTGCCTATCTCTCTAGCCTTTGAAAATGGCTGTGTAATGTTATGATTAGTGCTCCTGACTTAGCTTTTTATTTTTTATTTTAATTTCTATCATCCTGACCTTGGCTTGTCCTAACTGTTAAATTTTGCTGTATGCCCTGAGGTCTGGTGGTTGATAACATTTATGCTGTCTTCTGGATCCCTAGCCCTTGGCTAGACTTACAGGGTCTATTTACTAAAGTGAGAGTTCAAAGAAGCCTTCGAGAATTCAAGAATTCAAAGTGAATTTTAAATGTAAGGTAGTGGTCAAACCAAAAACTGAATTGGAGAATGTTCACAGTTCTGCTATTTTGGTCTTGAATGTGAAATTGTCTTTACATTCACTTTGAATTCCCAACAATTCTCAGTTGACCTATTGACCTATTTAAAGGTACTAATTATTAACTTGGCCACACCATGTCAGTGTTAATTTTGGAGGAACAATTTAGTTTTAGTCATGGTCTTTTGACTAAAAAGCCATTTTAGTTTTAGTCGTATTTTAGTCATCTTAATTGTTTTAGTTTTAGTCTAGTTTTAGTTGACTAAATCTCCAGTAGATTTTAGTCGAACAACTAAAATCTAATGGATTTAGTTAAAGCCTCTATCTGTATCTTTTGCCCCTTCCACAGCCCTTCTGTGTCTTTGTGTCCTCCCACCCCTTCTAGGTGTTTCTCTCCCAAACCCTGGTCTGTCTCTTTTGCCCCTTCCCCAGCCCATCTGTGTCTCTTTGTGTCCTCTCAGCCCCTCTATGTGTTTCTCTCCCAAGCCCTAATCTGTCTCTTTTGCCCCTTTCCCAGCCCCTCTGTGTCCCCTCAGCCCATCTAGGTGTTTCTCTCCTAAGCCCTGGTCTGTCTCTTTTGCCCCTTCCCCAGCCCCCCTGTGTCTCTTTGTGTCCTCCCAGCCTCTCTAGATGTTTCTCTCCCAAGCTCTGGTCTTTCTTGTTTGCCCCTTCCCCAACCCCTCTGAGTCTCTTTGTGTCCTCCCAGCCCATCTAGGTGTTTCTCTCCCAAGCCCTGGTCTGTCTTGTTTTCCCCTTCTCCAGCCCCCCTCTGTGTCTCTTTGTGTCTTCCCAACCCCTCTAGGTGTCTCACTCCCAAGCCCTGGTCTGTCTCGTTTGCCCCTTCCACAGCCCTTCTGGAAATGTTAAATTTGGCGGCAAATTTCGATTTAGTTTTAGTCATAGTCATTTGACTAAAAAGCCATTTTAGTCGTAGTCATATTTAATTCATCTGAATTGTTATAGTTTTAGTCTAGCTTTAGTCCACTGAATCTCCAAAAGTTGTAGTCTACTAAAATGTGACTAAAATTTTTAGTTGACAAAATTAACACTGACCATGCATGTAATATACATCTCTCCTGTATCTTCTACTTCTAGAAATCAAAGACTGAGCTTTCTTTCTCAGTATTATTGTCTCCTTTTAGCCTTCTTCCTCCATTTCTTCTTTTTTTTCTGTTTCTTTTATTCTGTTTTCTCCATTTACAGGGTTATTCACTAAAGTAAGAATTCAAAGTGAATTTCAAATCTAAGGTAAAAATAATCAAATTGGAAAAAATCTATCCGTCAACTATGCTTTGAATTATGCTACTTTGGCATTAAATTTGAATTTTCATTCTAGTAAATAATGCTGTAATACAGGGTCGGTGCAAGGATTTCTGACAGACACACAAAAACACACACTAACTGACAGACACACACTCAATGAAACACATACACTCACTCACTGACACACACACACACAGAAACTCACCGACAGACATACACTCACTGACACACACACACACACACTTACTGACATACATACACTCGCTCACTGACAGACATACACTCACTGACAAATAGACACACACACACACTCACTGACAGTCAAACAATCACCTCCCTGGAGTCCAGTGTGGGGCAGCTCCTCACTCCTTCGCCCGCTGTTTAGTACGCCGGGGCTGGAATTACATCATATTCCGGATCCTGGCATCAAAGAGGGCATGCGAGGGAGGAGTGAGAGGCTGCAAGAAGAGCCTCACTCGCTGCCTGGTTTCTCTGTCCCCCTCTCCTCCGGTCATTGAGATTTGTTGGCAGAGCAGGCACCTGTCATCAAGGTAAGCAGGTGCCTGCTCTGCCTTACCTAGCACAGCTTCGGGGGCGCCTTGAGGTGGCCAGATGGCCACCTCCTGGGCTCCCTGTGACAGGGCTCCTCTCCGTACCCCCACTTTGAGGCGCCTTGAGGATCGGCGCCGTGCTGGGGGCAGCTCAAGAGCCGCTCGCCCAGCACTTCGGCCCCAGACAGGGCCCGGGATCCCACCAGGAAACATAATAAATAAAATACAAGATAGTCTGCTTACTTCTACCCATGATATACCAGATTAAAACACAATAAAACACAATAAAATGTTTTTTAAACATTAACATCTGTTATTGCAATTGATAAGCCAAATCTATGAACAATTAGGATAAGCTCTTTTAGTCATATTCATATATGTTTTCAAAATGAAAGGGCAAAGAACAGAGATTTAAAAACAGCAGATAAAAGTAATTTTAATTTCAGATGATTAAAACCATGTGTGTGAGGAATCTTTGTCCAACGTGATGTCAACATGACTTTGTGTTACATCCCAGCGTTAAACAGAGCTCTAGGAGTAAGTGCTGACCGAATACTCACTTTAACCCTTTGTATGGTAGTATCATACAACATTGGAATTGGAAATATAGGAATTGCCAGGGATAAGTTAACTTCCTATTTGTCAAGTAGCCCCAAGGAAAAGTTACATTGAGAGTAATGGGGAAATTTGAAACAGATCTATTCAATAGCAACGTGTTTTTTGGGTAAATTGATGTAAGAAGTGAAAAAAATCTAAATGCTTACATGAACTGTATTTAAGTTAATGAATACACCAAACAATGCCTATTGCTTCTGTATAGAAGATTGTGAGAAGAAGAAATTAGGCTGGTGAGTAAATCGTTTTTCGTAAAAGTCACAGTTCTGTTGGTGTAAGAGGACCTTTCACTTCTATGGAAATCACACAATTTAAAAAAACGATGGATGTCACCTCTAACTTGTGCTAACCGTTTTCATGTAATTTTTTATTTTCTTTTAAATTTATATTAATCATGTTAAATCCTGGCACAGCCAAGGCACACATTGCAAATGAGCAGAAGAAACATTGTTTCATTTCTCTTTTTCTCCATATGTTTTATCTATGAAGGTTGCCTGTTGCAAATAACAGAGCTTATGACAATGATTGTCAGGGAAGCTAAGATGGAGGCACCCAGATGCAGGAGAAAACAGGTGTTGATTTCTACGTTTAATTTTATTTCTCAAACAATAAAAATACATATTTCTTAAATATGGGGAATAAAATAATATAATATAAAAAATCCTGGAAAATTAAGGTCCATTTTAATTTATCAGTATTATTATTGTAAATACCTTTATTAATGATGAAAAAAAAAGCTGTGAAGTTTTTCATTGACTGTGAATTGTATAGAATTAGAAGCGTATTTCAAATGTTAGTTCAAAATAGTCAAACTGAAAATAGTGAGGATTTTTTGACATAAAATTTTTCATTTCTGGCAGGCGCCACCCCTGCAGTGACATTTCGTGTATAAGACGACCCCCAATTTTAAACCAAATTTTTTTTAGAGAAAAACATAGTCTTAGATATGGAAAAATACAGTATATCTGTCAGTCGACTGGTCAGTATTAAAGTAGTTTAAGTTTCAAATAGTTTAATATTAGAACATCATTGTATTAAAGGTATTCACTCTCTACTTACAGGTGAACCAGAGATTTAAGTCCCCTGAATGCATTCCTTGATATTGATTTAATTTTGTTGTTCTCTATGAATCTGGAAAAAAGAACAAAATAAAATGTTTACAAGGCTTAAAAGTAAAAAAATATATTTACAATTCATACAACCAAAATACACTACACTCACCAAACACGAGGCTTAGAAAACAGTTAGCACAGCGTGGCTGGGCCTGATAATAATTGATAACAGAATTAATAGAAAATAAATAAAACTAATGACCAAAGTCGTTCTATTCAGAGAAGCCAGTTGGCAATTTCCCCTCATTTAGCCAATCAAATGCTAGCCCTGTTCCCATCTATTATCGGATACAAGAAAAACATGGCCAGTAAATTAATGGTAACCAGCCCAATGCAAAACTGTGTTACTCATGATATAACAAGGTAGAGAATCTAAGCGAGCAGTAATTAGTCATAATAGCATTGGCCTTGAGACTTGATTGCAACAGTTATTATTTGACAGTTAACAGATACAGCTGAGCTGTGAGTGAAAATAGAAACTAGACCAGCATTAAATAAATTCTCCAAGGATTATATTCAGCTCTGTTTTCTATGTTGCGAATGTTGCAGACGTACATTATAATATTTTGCACGTTATACTTACAGGTACTCGAGGTGGGGAAGACCGGTAAATGCATCATCGCTAATAGCATCAAACGTGTTTGACGTAAACATTCTGCATGAATATAATATAAATAGCAATTAGTACAGTAAGGTCAAAAAATTACATTATTTATATTGGATATTTGTGTTTATCTAGAAGTTAAAAAGCAGGAATATACATATATATAAATATTATTATTATTGTTTTAAGGTATATTCACCAATAGGTTAAAGAAGGCTAGACATCACTGTGAGATATGTAGGAGCCCCTCAATGTCTTGGGTACTTTTCTTTTAGTTACTTTATGTCCTTTACAACCTCTGTTGCAAACCTTTAAGTAAGTAAAATAAAGCATCTTTGGCAATGAACGCATACTATGTTTTACGTCAGTTCTAGTCACTCTTCTCCCATAAGTCACAGAAAAAGAGAATACTCCAGTTTGGATTTAGGACAATGCAGTGAATACTCACATTGTGACTGCTATTCCATCATTTAATAGGTTTTGTTATATTTGTGTAATAGCAGAGGTTGTAAGGTATGCTGCAGTAGTGATGGGGAAATGAGAGTCATAATGTCTGCACTTCCCCCAGGAACCAGGTCGTAGTCTATTACATACAGTAGGCACAGGGCTATATAATTAAATACTGGAGCTCAATATACCCCTTAGAGAGAGAGAGAGAGAGAGAGAGAGAGAGAGAGAGAGAGAGAGAGGAAGGTAAAGAAATTACAGTACAGGTCTGACACACTACACTAGCAGAGACCTTCTGACACGTTTCTTCTTTGTATGGATGTCCATTCCACATGCAAAGGAGGTTTAATCATAAGGTTACCCCCTAGGAAGCCTCCTAGGGCCCAGGAGTTAAACATGAATATCTGTGGCCCATTAACAATCACTATGTGAAGAATGAAGGGGGAACCAAACTGGTTTGGATTTTGATTGACACAACCAGCACTTTAACAACTTCATTTTTTTGATGTTGTTATAGTGACTGCAGTCTTGCCCCCCTTTCCTACCTTCCCAAACCATTCAGTTCAAGGGTTTGAGAGCTTGTAAGCATGGATTCAAGCCACACTTCCAATCCCTCTGGGTATGAGAGCCTGAAATCTTGCATCCTGACTCTCATACCGTGATGCAATTCATTCACAGTTGGTCAGCAAGAATCATGCACCTAATGTCCCAAATACTCCTTTATGAGGAGCATGGGACTGGTCAGTCATCCTGAAAGCACACCTCCAGGATGATTATACAAGAAGAAGGTTGCAACAGCACCAAGGGAGACTCGACACTAGAGAAAAGGTGATTAATTTTATTTAATTTGTTTTTTCTTTTACATGGGGGTGAACTTGATTAATTATGGGTATCAGGGCTGTAGCGTTAGGAATACAGATATGTTTTCCTAATGCTATAGTGTTTCTTTAATCCTTCTCTCAATGGTTGGTCTCCTGCCCAGAGACCGCTGGTTCTGTTATTGTAAATTAAATGTGACTCTGTTCGCCAACCATCCCAGAACAAAGCAGCCTGAATCCAGCCACCTGGCTGTCAGGGCCAATCCTAGACAGGTGCACGGGGTGCACCACGCTCAGGCACCAGGAGGTGGGGAGTGCCGGGCAGAGCAGTCCAATGGCCTGTCACAGGGAGCACAGAAGTTGCCTATTTAGCAAGGCAGAGTTGTCACCTGCTTATTCCAGAGGGCAGGTTCCTACTCTGCAGCTATATACCAAGATGGGGTGAGGAAGGAGGCATGCAGAGGTGAGGGAGCGCTGTTGGAGCTGATGCTCTTCCTGCCCCCTCGCCCGCCTTCTCTGGTGATGCCGGGAGTTGGTGTATGACATCATTCCGGCTTTGCATCACTAAACAGTGCACAGGAGAAGAGATTTGCAGGAAGAGCATGAAAGCCACTGAACCCCGGGGAGAAGACCCAGAAGACTCCTAAAGGTAGGAGCAACAAGCAATACAATTAATTTGTGAGTGTGTGTGCAAGACTATGTAAGTGTGTGTGTCTATCAGTAAGTGTCAGTGAGTGTGTGTGTCTGTGAGTAAGTGTGTGTCTGTTAGCAAGTGTGTGGGTCTATCAGTAATTGTGTGTGTGTGTTTTTGTCAGTAAATGTATCTGTCAGTGAGTGTGTGTGTGTGTGTCTGTCAGTAAGTGTGTCTGTAAGTAAGTGTGTGTGAGTGTATATTTCTGTCAGTGTTTGTGTGTGAGTCAGCGAGCGTGTCTGTCAGTAAGTGTGTGTCTGTCAGTGTGTGTGTGTGTTTCTCAGTAAAGGTTTCTGTCAGTGAGTGTGTGTGTTTGTCAGTAAATGTATCTGTCAGTTAATGTGTGTGTGTGTCTGTCAGTAAGTGTGTCTGTCAGTGTGATTGTCAGTGTGTGTGTCTGTCAGTAAGTGTATGTGTGAGTGTGTGTCTGTCAGTGTTTGTGTGTGTCAGCAAGTGTGTCTGTGTCAGCAAGTGTGCCCAGCGGGAGGGGGGCCCAGAGAGAGTGGGGGACCTAATAACCCTATAGATCCTGGAAAACAGGTGTTGTTTTCCTGGAACTTTAGTGCTCCTTTAATATTCATATCCTCCCCTTTAAAAAACAAAACAAAAAAACACCAGTAAATGTACTGGTAATCCTGTGCTTTTCTACCTGCTGCAGCCAATACATCGCTTGATGAAATCAACCATCCTGGAGATCTTTGTTCCACACCAATGCTTCTCATTGAAAAAACCTGACAATTTACTGTGCATACCGGACAATCACCTCACTCAGCCAATCTGATGCTTCACTCAGAAAAGTATTTAATCCATCTTTTCTCTAGGAGGAGCAGCCTTTACATCAAACGTAAAATTATTGAAATTCTTCACTAGGAAGTGCTTCTAGTGCTTGTTTGTTTGACTGATTGATTGTCTTGCATTCTCAGTGAAATTTCTCACAAATGTCAAAGTTTACATTTGTCAGACTGCAAGGATAGACCTACAAACAGCTCAGAAACGAAATGGGAAAAAGATAGCATGGAACATTTCTCACAGCAAGAAACGCATGTCAGCAAAATAGTTTTAGTTTTTTAAAAAGCTACCATTACAAAACGTACTGCTTACATGACTTCCATAGCATTTCGGAATAGCAAAATAATTTCTTCACAACTGCTCAATCATAGTCATTAAACAGAAAGATCAAACCTTTTTATTTTATTTGTTGTGCTGTTGTTAGGTAGTAACCATTTGAAATTGCTCCATAACATAATTATTTATGAATTTTCTATAGGGTGTGTTTTAGAAAATGCCTATAACACTAAGGAGGTTATATTTAAAGAGCAACTTGGGCTATTGGAAACCGATGGAATGTATCTTTTGATACTTCTATTTTTAGATCTCTCCCCCAGAAATTATCCTTATATGTAATATGTTAAGAGACTGAAAACTGCGCAGTGAAATAAAGTTCTGTTTATTTTGTCGATATACTGGGTACTGATATAAAGCAGGGAGGAAAATTAGGCACTTTAATTGTGTTTCTAGCTACAGAGGATTAAAGTTACACTACAGGTATCTTTTATGCACATTAAAACTTAAAGGGACACTATAGTCATCAGAACAACTGCAGCTTATTGTATTTGTTCTGGTGAGTAGAATCAGTCGCTTCAGGCTTTTTGCAGTAAACAGTGTCTTTTCGGAGAAACAACAGTGTTTACATTACAGCCTAGTGATAACTCAACTGGCCACTCCTCAAATAGCTACTAGATGTGCTTCCTGGGGCAGTGCTGCACAGTTTGACTGACATTCAGTGTCTCCACCCTCTGCATGCAGACACTGAACTTTCCTCATAGAGATGCATTGATTCAATGCATCTCTATGAGGAGATGCTGATTGGCCAAGGCTGTGCTTGGTTTGTGCTACCTCTGCCCCCTGATCTGTCTCCTTGACAAGCTCAGCCAATCCAATGCTTTCCTATGGGAAAGCATTGTGATTGGCTCAGATCATCACTTCTGATGATGTCATCCAACCAGGCAGTTCAGGGGCAGAGCCAGCACCAGCAGACCAAAATAAAGGTAAGATTTTACTATATTTAGGGGGGAAACGGGAAACATGGGGAATAGACGGTGTTTGTACTATAGGGTTAGAAATATATGTTTGTGTTCCTGACCCTATAGTTTTCCTTTACAGTAAAATAAATTGCCTTGCCTAAATGGACACTATAAACACAATATATTTTAAAGTGCTTTGACAAAAACCTGTGGATTCCTGGACCCTCTAAGCCCAATCCCTCTGACTATTTTAAAAGTAATCATTTCACTTCCTCATTATCTATACAAATATCGGTCATCAGCCGTTTGTGTGGGAATGGATGAAGCCATTTGTGGGGCTAAATCCAGTTATAGTCTCCCGCTCACGGACTATCAATGCATGATAGGAGCAAGCAATGTGTGATCACACAGCACAAATATTTGTGCAGATGATGACATAAAATCCTCATTATGACATCAAAAGGAAAAGTGGTCATGGTGGTTGGAGTAACCCTTTAATTGTCTGCCTTTTAGGAGTTAAAACTGTTTATGCAACCCGATGTGCACTATCTCTGATTTGTGCGCTTTGGACCAGATAAGATTGAACATACAGCATGTCCTGCTGTTTGGAAACTGCATAGCAATATTAATACAAATCTATTGTAAGCATGCAAAAATAATTCACCTTCAAAATAATTTGTGGACTGTGACTTACTGTTGTTATTAGTGTAATGTTGTGGAAATTAAAAATATTAAACATGTGGCAATGAAGAAAGAATCACGCTAATTTGAAGGGTGAACTTATTGCTTCCACTGTAGTTTGTTCCAACAAAGTTTATGAATCATAAGTAGTTAAACCAGGATATGCAGAGGATCAAGAACTACAACCTCACTTCCTGAGAATTACGAAATGCATTTCAGAAACATCTGAGTCTCTAAGGTTATTTATCTCTGTTAGACACAGACAGGTTTTTAATGCCATCATCTTTTGGTCAGGAAGGTAAGCTATACACCAACCACACTATACCAGTAGGTCATTGCTAGGAATGAAACCAAGTGGATGTCTGGTTTTAGAACATGATCAGTATCAGAGGAAAACAACATTCTGGCACAAACTGATCCGATTTTTAATTTCTAAGGCATGAAGGGAATTGCTGCTTAGTTTACTGCACTGTACGTTACATAAATTGGATCAGATTAGTAAATGCACAACTGAAACATTTAGTCCAGTTCTTTCTCCATGGTTTCTTTTTAAAGGACAGGAACATTAGAACAATATGTCAATGGGTGGCCGTGACCATTGCCTATTTTACCTAGCATTGACAGGATCATTTTATACATACTTCTCTTTATGTGTATACGTCAACATTGTTTAATAAAGGTACACTATATGCTATAGCATGGTGGCCAAAAGGTAGATTCTCAGCTGTTTCAGATAGTGGTGTTCTAACTGTGGGGGGGTTGGAGGGGAAGAGGTCCTCCCTGGATGACAGGAAACAGGGGGATGCACAGAGTGCCCCCTCTCACCAGGGCAGGCAACAAACCTACTGGCTCTGCTGACGTAATTGAATGGACCTTACCAGTGGCAGGGAATTAGTTTGTGCTGTGTGGCTGCACAGCTCCCTCACTGTGCTGTACTAATGCTGGGAGCTAAGATGTAACATCACCCCAGTGGCCCAGCCCCTGCATCAGTACAGAGCTGCAGGGAGCTGCACAGGCTGCATCCAACAGCAAACCACTGGACCTCAGGGATAAAGATCTAAATAAAAGTTAAATCTGTGCGAGTGTATGAATGTATGTGTGTGTATATGATTGTATGTGTGTGTATATGATTGTGGGTGTGTGCATGTGTGTGGGAAGATAATACGGTATTTATGTATGTTTGTGTGTGTGAGTGTATGAACGTATGTGTGTATATGATTTTGTGTGTGTGTGTATATGAACATATGCCTGTATATGATTGTGTGCATGTGCATGTGTGTGTAAGTGTATGAATGTATGTGTGTGAAAGTGTGAGTGAATGAATGTATGTGTATATGATTGTGTGCGTGTGAGTGTATGAATGTTTGTGTCTGTAAATCTATGAATGTAAGTATATGTGTATACGTATCTGGGCATGCGTGTGTATGAAAGGATCATATGATCAATTCCTGCAGATCTACTTCCTGGTCACCCATTTACTATATGATTTCAATCAAACGTGGAAACATCACAATTCCTTTTTTTAATACCAGGCATGCTATCTGTGGACTGTGGGAATCAAGTGGCCCCTGCTGTCATATCTCATGTTAGCCCAAATAGTATACTGGTTGGGAAAACTATAAATATATATTTGATCTGTTAATGGTCATCTATGGCAGTGTTTCCCAACCCAGTCCTCAAGGCACACCTACCAGTCCAGGATTTAGGGATTACCCAGTTGTGTCTAAGGTGTTTTTTTTCTTCTTTGTAAAAACACCTTAGACACAACTGGGTAATCCCTAAATCCTGGACTGGTAGGTGTGCCTTGAGGACTGGGTTGGGAAACACTGATCTATGGCACTTTCAAGGTAGTGCGCATTCATTGTCAGTTTTCATGAGTAAAATCCATTCACACTCATTCGCTACACATTATAACATTGACAGCAGAGGGGATGGGCATTGTGTATCAGGGAAACCCCTGTTCGTTTGTCAAACTGCTTGAAAACTGTTTTACAAAAATAAAACAGAATGCCTTTGTAGAATCGGAGCACAAAAGCACAATAGACTGCAGTGTTTATAGAGCTTAGGATACCAATTCCAGCTGAGTTTGTAATAATTTTCCCAAATCCTGTGCAAAACTAAGGAACCATTTGCCATACCTCTCCCTCAAACCCCTAACCCCCCACCCCCTCCCCATTAAAAAAAAAAAAGCTTAACGTTTTACTGGCAACAGAAAGACTCATGCACCATATTAACCCCTCCAAGATGCAGGGCTTGGTAAATGTTTTATATAATTCGCTGGAATGTCATCTGTCTTGAAGGAGTTAATGCTAATACAGTATTTCAGTGATTTCTGAAATGTTTAATAAACCTCAGGTTTCTGTAATTCCAACCATGTCTCTTTATTAGCACCTGTGATGGAGAACCAGAGAACTTTCCTGGGACCCGCACATGGTCAATCACGTGATCGTCTTCTGTTCTCAATTTCCAAAGCACAGTCTTCACACATGTTTGCGGGTTATATTATTTTACATCATTCAAAAAGTATTATTATGGGTTTGAAATGATGCCAAAATCCTTTTTTTTTGTTATTTATATATTTCTTTGTACAAATTGAGTGTTGGATCACTCATAAAATAAATAAATAAGATGATAAAACAAAGCAGAGTACAGTCAACTGCACCAAGACCTCAAAATTAAACAACGTTTAGAATGACCTAAGTTAAATGCTTGCGCGCCTTGGCGAGCCATGTGCGTTGATCTGACATTAATGTTCCCACTCCCCTATGGTGAGCAATACAATGAAGGAAATAGTTCCGAAGGTCTTCTCATGTAGAATTCATTGTATGTAACTACAATAGCATCATGTACTGTCCTTATCCCCTTTGTTTAATGTAGTGTTGCTCCTTGGAGGGAACACTGGCTAAAATACAAGTTGCTAACCAGATGTGCATGCATTCTACACATTATTGCTGTTCATATGCAACGCGTAAATGTCTTGTATGTACAGCTGTATATTTTACAGCCTGTTTGGTTAATACACAAAAAGTATGAACATGAAGCTTCTCGAGGACAAGAAGACTTCTGTCTTGTCTTGGGGTTTGGTTGTAGGAGCAATGGAAGCCCTCCAGACTTGTTATGATTACTCTTTGGATGTGACAAACATTGCGAGCATCAGTCTGCTTATAGATTCAATCTAAGCACCATAACCACTTAAGTCTGTTGTAGTTTTTTTGAAATTATTAGGCTGGGGGCACAGTCCACCTGTGTCCAGTGTGAAAGTATTTTGAAGCAGTTTGATAAAAATGGTGGTCCACTCACTCACTGCATTACTTCTGCAATAGAAATATCAATTTTATCTGTAATTGTAAAATGGTGATACACAGACAGGGTTATACACTTAAGTGAGAATTCAAAGAGAATTTAAAATTTACGGTAAAACCTGCCAAACCAGAAAAATTCTCTAATTTAGCTACGACTCTAGTTCATCTAGAATTTGGCCTTAAATGTTAAACTTTGAATTGTTATGTTATTGAATATCACCGTGAGAGTCACAGTGGATAAGAGTTGGCTCGGGAATTGCATTGCAGTAATTATTAAAATGCAATTTGCTCAATTTTTTTTAATTGGAATATAAAAAGTTAAGCATTATAAACTCCAGAAACTGGACATTGAAATTGATCTGGAAACTATTTTGTAACTTTCAATATGAGCTTGAATTTTGCTTGGCTTAAAATCATTACAACGTCCATTATGTTCTCTTGTATGTCTGTTTAACATTACACAGATAAAAAGATAATAGCATAAATATAGTTGCATTCATTTTTATTTGACATGTTATGAGGAAAAAATATTGAAATTGAAGGGGATACATAAAAACCAATTATTCCTACATCTAAAGAAGTAATTTTCCACATCATAGAACAGGACGGTCATCTCTTGACCACAAAAGCATTGCCTCAGCGTAATTGGAGTTGTGCGTATTTCCAATTTTTGTGGGTGATGGAGCATACAGGAGTAGACGAGATTTGTCTGAGCATGATGTTAATTACAATATACAAACATTCTTCAATTCAGTATCTTTCTAACTCTACACAATCCTAACTCTGTGGTTGTGATGATAAAGGATGGAGCGATATCGTGATAACTCATCATCCCGTCATTAGTCAGTCACACAGGCGCACTGAGAGATTGGGGTGGGCACACTCACCTACTGCACCTGCCACTGGACCACCGCAAAGGTGAAAAGTTAGGTGAATAAAGGCAACCTGTCATTGTAACTTAATAGCAGGATGGGAATTGTTATACTTTGGGGGGGGATGTAAATAAGATAGGGGTGTTGTGATTTGTACTAAGGACATAATGTATGGATGGCTCAATTTATCATTTAATTGACTTTGTATGTATGAGAAAGAGTGTAAGTGTGTGTATGTAAATATATATGTGTGTGTGTGTGCGCAAGTGTGATACTATTTGTGTATATATGTAAGTGGGAATGTGTGTGCAAGCATTTGTAAAAGAAAGAAAACGTATGTGTGTGTATTTTTTGCCTACCAAATTGTCCTGTAGCCTCCATTCTTTTAGGAGCCCATTTCTCTAGAACAGCTTAGCATATTATCATGTCATTTTTATCCATACATTAGTCTACCCCACCCCACCACACACAACTCACTTGCAGAATCTGAGTCATCCAATTTACTCTTAATTTACCACAATTTATAACTCAAACATTTTTTAGTGTGATACAGACTGCATGTTCAGCAATCTCCATTATAGTGCTCTTAAATGGAAAAAAAATACAGCTTTGTGTAGTGTTTCTGGTGTCTATAGCATGTCCCTATAGGCTTTTCAATGTAAATGCTGTCATATCAGTGAAAACGCAGTGTTTACATTGCTGCCTAGTGGCACTTCTAGAAGCAGTCGCTCAAACGGCCACTAGTTCTAGTGCTGCACTTTGTGCATTCAGCATCTCCACACTTTGAATGCTCCCCATAGAGATGTATTAATTCAAGGCATCTCTATGAGGAGATTCAGCTTGGCACAGTGTGGCGTTTTGCTGCGCATGCGCAATTGCCTCCCAATGCCTTCCTATAGGAAAAATTGATTTGGTTGAGATCCTCAAGACTGCTGATCTTAGCCAGGGAGGTGTGTTCATCGGTGGCGAGACCGACGCAGCATCGGAGAAGAGGTAAGTAAACTACCTTGTAACTCAACTCTGAGGGGGAGCAGAACACCTAAACATGTACTCTAGCACTATTGTGTTAGGAATATGTTTATGTTTCCTTAACCCTATGTGTGTCTCTGCCCCACGTATTCTAGGTTATAACCCTGCTTGTACAAGCTGCTCTGTAATCAAGGGCAAGGCTGGGCAGTAAATAGATAAAGAGATGTGCAATTTTACGGCCCCTCCAATATATTGGCTTAAAGGGACACTATAGGCACACAGACAACTATAGTGGTCTCAATTAAGTGACTTAGGTGCCATGCGGTGCCCCTGTAGTTTTAAAACTGCAACTGAAATCATTACCAGCAATGTTTGCAGTGCAGGGTTTAAATACCTCTAGTGGCTGTGATACTGGAACCTGGACTATGTCAATGAGATTGTCTCATAGAGACCATTAGATTTGTGCACCACATGTGCAGAGGCCTCCTAATACTTTTCCTATAAGAAAGCATTGGATTGTCTGAGATCATCAACATTGATGTTTGCAGCCAAGGAGGCAGGGTCTCCTCTAGTGTTAGCAATATATGTTCGTATTCTTTTAACCCCTTAAGGACCAAACCTCTGGAATAAAAGGGAATCATGACATGTCACACATGTCATGTGTCCTTAAGGGGTTAAACTAAGGATCCCTATCACGGACACAATCAGCTGAATATGATAGGAATCAAAACTTTGAACAGACAAACCTCACCTCCTTAATACAGAATTACCAAATATTTCTTATTTTGAAAGAAAAAGTTTATAATAGTAAATCACCACCTCAACACCATGCCTAGCACCAGGGTTTGAAGTCATAGGAATTCCAATTCCACCATATTTTCTCAACCACAAATTATATCTGCATTCTGGTAGCATTTTCCTTTGCACAACCCCATCACTAATGAACTGATTTCTTCCCTGCAACATGGATGCTACAAACTGCAAGGCAGCGCTTTTCGTGCTCTGTACATCATTGCATAGAGGTGTTATGCTTCCAGCAGTACATGATGTATCTGCCAGCCCTAATCTGGACACATAATGGATTCAAAAGGAAGAGCTTTTTCAAGCTTGCCAATATATTTTTTTTTTATGATCCGCGGTACTATACCCAGAGTTATTAATCAACTATACTGCTCTGTCATAATATTTAGCATTTGTTGATAGTGATCCGGTTTCCGACTTGCTAGAAGCTATCGTTTTACTGAGTCAGCTTAACTACAGGGAAAAATGTTTACAGGTCCTGGAAAACCAACACTAATTTATTTACCACTGTATTTTCTGCAGGACAGTAGTGCAGGTTGTTGGAATGCTTCGAATGCCACAGATCTGTTAGAATCTTCTACACCAGGGGATAGGCAACCTTTTACACTCCAGATGTTGTGGACAACATCTCCTCTGATGCTTTGATAGCAACATGGCTGTTACGGCATTATGAAAGATGTAGTCCACAACATCTGGAGTGCCCATAGTTGCCTACCCTGGTCTAGACCTTTTACCAGGTGCACTGGATTTCTTTGCACGCTTGCTCAGGGCAACCAACCCTCTATCTTGCCAATGGTCCCCTTAAGGAACATGTATGCTGCATGTATGACTAAAATAAGTGGTGCCCCTTAGATGCATCCTGTTTAAGAGCCCAGAGATATAGAGGCAATTCAATCATTTTACTTGTCCATAAATCCCAGTTTGTAGCGTGCTGCTTTTACATTAAAACAAAGGAGTTGGGTATAGATTGCAGCACTGGTTAAAATGCTTTATTATAGCAATCCATAGATGTGTTTAAGTATCAGTAGCTAATGTAATGAATACGAGAACTCTGCTTCCTTAACCTCAATACCAAGATGCAGTGTATATACCCTCTACCACACTCATATCATTGACATGGGCACATTATATTCTTTCTAATCAAGATGGAGTCCTGAACATTCCGCAGTTCAAATGCTAAAAACGCAACCGCGTTCGAATAGATTAAATGAAGATTTTACGGCTTTACCTTTCAATCACCCATAAGTGCACAGCGCACAGAGGCATCATTAGATTATGAAAGAAGGGATTCTTACATGATCTGCAGAGATGGTATATGTAAAAAACTCCCCTCTGGGATCTCGGTAAATTCAGATCTCACAAGTGATCTGTAAAAATAAAAAATAATATAAAAAAATCTTACTTGGCAATAACATTAAAAAAAAAAATGTTTAAAAAAAAATAATCCCACCCACACACAAAAAATTTTTTTTTTTTAAATTACATTTTAACCCTAGCACCATCTGGTGCAAGTATCTATATATGAAGAAAAAAAATAAGCGTTGTGTAACCATTTTTGTGCCAGAGGCATGAACAACCCATTGCTCACCCCTTTGGTATAAAAAGGTTAATGAGGTGTTCAGATGTCCAAACAAAATGTTAATATGGATATGACAAATGGAAAAGTAAAAAAAAAAAAAAAAATTAATGTTGGTTGTAGACGGCAGCATACATTTAAATGTTTGGTGCCACTGGGATGAGCAAATGAGTCACCCTAAGGCACAATAAGGGATAAACGCTCCTAATTCAATAGGAAATAGGATCGTTTTAATAGTACTTTAATGTAGATTTTAAAAGGCAACACATTTAAATGTCTAAGTGCCAAAGAGATGAGTAAATTAGTTAATCACCCCTGCTAGCACCCAGGGGGTTAAACCAGCTTTATAGAAGTCCTGGAATTGATGTAGTTAAGGTTCTATAAATTGTGTTGTAATGCAGCTTGTTGAAGGCAAAATAAATTTAAATATTTGGGTACCACAATGTTGTGTAAATGAGTTACTTACTCCCCCATCCCCCACACTGGCATGCAATGGGATAAAACCTGCACAATACAAGCATGGAATTGATGAACAGGTTATAAAAAAAAGAACAAACAAACAAACAATACACCACATCATACAGTAAAATAAGCGAATGCTTACAGCCCTTACAGTGTGATAACATCAGGATGGAAGGGTCGAGGGATGGATTTGGCATTTTCACATAAAGCATTATCCTTGGTACAGGTACACCAGTTAGGGCATTTCGATTTAACCGGTTTCCTTCCTTCGATCCCATTATTCAGGAAATGTAGAAATAAGACACACAAGAAAAAGGCAATTCTTCTAGGGCATCCACTGCCATTCTCCATCCTCTCTGATTCCAGCCAGTGAAAAGGATATCCCAGACCATTAACTGGGATATATTATTTTTTTTTTTCTGCAGTGTCTTTCTCTATTTGTCAGCCCGGTAGAAGGTGTTTTTAAAAAGAAATTTATTATATATTTTTTGTTTTTTTGTTAAGGGTTTTTGTTTCTGTGTCTGCCTCGTTCTTCTTTTATAGCACCTCTGTGATCTCCTTAGGAACCTGCAGCTTGTCTGGGGATCAATGTGCTGTGACGGGGATAGTGAAGTGCTGTGCTGCTGTGTGATTGGAAATGTCCCTCTGCCTTGCAGTGAAGAAGAAAAGAAATAATCTATGCACTGACATGTTAACATCGAGCACTCAGCCTTAGAATGCAAAGTGATGTCATTTAGAATGCACAGCCTTCTGCTTTCAAAGGGAGGCCCTTTTTACAATCCAAAAATAGTAGAACGTTATGTTTTGCTGTGACTAAGAGGAGGGAACAGGAAGGATTATATCTTTTTTTTTTCTCTCTCGCTCCTTTTGTTGCATCCTTCCAGTGTTAAATCCTCCGGGAACCCTAGCTTACCATATTGCAGAGCAAAAATAATGGCTATATCAAACGGTGTGAAAGGTAGCTTTTGATGGACTCCTTTAATTGTAAAATCAATATAACTTGGATTGGTTAAAGTGCAGTTGAACAACATTTTGTATTACCATAACGTTCAAATGGTTAATACAACCGTCAACAATGTTTCAAGGTATTTTTTGCAAATACATATATATAAATATGACCATTATCTCTTTATTTCATTACTAAACATTTTTTTTTTTTTTTGCAATAGCATCTTCGGAGGCTAGAATGTACCATATTGACTGACTAGGAATTAATGCTTTTAGTAAGATACTGTTTAAAGAGTAAGAGATAGAGTGCAACAGTACTCACTTTATTTAAATGGAAATGTATTTACTCTTAGATAAACAGACGGTAAGAAAGTCAAAGAAGGAACAATCCATTAAAGTACATTACAGACACACGGGTCAGTAAAATATTTTCCTGAGATTTTCTATCAGATTGAACTCAAGGGGGGTTTTACTAAAGCAAGAATTCAAAGTGGATTTCAAATTTAAGGCCATAATAGACAATTTGGAAAAATTCTCAGTCAACTATGCTTCCAGTTTGGTTACTTTGTTCTAAAATTTTAGAATTCACTTTAAATTCTCACTTTAGTGGATAGCCCTGTTAGTATTAAATGTACTCTGAATTCATGTATAGTGTAGCCATTCTTCCGAGTGGAAGCCAGGTGGGGAGAATGGCTGAAGATATTTGCCTAGCTGCCAATGTCCCTGTATTCAATAGATCTTTGTGTATCTATTTCTGTTAGAATGATGATATCAATAAAACAAGTCTATTTTTCTTGAAGGCTTCCAGGCTTATTCACTGAAGTCTGAGTTGTTTAAAAATTCTAAGTGAATTTCAAGTTTTAGGCCACAATAGCCTAACTGCAAACCTAATTGACTTAGACAATTTTTCTAGTTCGAAAATTGTGGCTTACAATTTACAACAGGGAAGAACGACATTAAACAAAGAATAATGATAGATATTGACATTATATTAGGGTGAAAGTACTTGTAGTATCTTAAGGACTTAACAAGCAAAACAGAAAATACGTAGCGCCGAGGAGAATGGGCAGGATAAGAGCTCTAGCAGGATAAGAGATCTAAAAACAATCTCTAAAAACACAATAAAAAACACAATTAAAAAAATAGTCTATAATGTAGTCCAACAATAACAGTATAAATAAAAATACCAGGTAGTATGACACAGTCTTAAAAGTAGTAATATTCAATTATTTATTGTTTGTAAAATGCTTGTGGGGGCAACTTCGGTCAATAGCAGCATATGAAAAGAACAAAAATAGGAGGAGACCAATAGTGCAAATATGGTAGTATAATAAATAAGACACGACACAAAGGTCTAAAAATTCCAACTCACATTTAGTAGAGCTGTAACCAGCTCTGGATAAAACAGCATGCAGTGGTATTGTATCCCCACTTGCAGAATATTCTTCAGGCACTGTTCATAGCAGAGTGATGATGGAGTGGAACATATGAAATGACAAAAAGAAGGCCAATAGTGCTCTCTATTGAGGTAAGCACCATCCCCCTTGTTTGCTTTGTATCTCATGGACTAAAACTGAGAAAAATCAAATACTCTATCAAAATAACGTACATTCACCTCATAGATTTGTACCAGATGCCATACATTTGTCTCATTATCCAATTTTAAAAAGACTGAAAATGTCCCTACAAACTTCATTAAAAACAAACATTGTGTTTACAGACATACAATTAGACAGTAAAACAGCCTTGCAGAACGAATGTGCATTGAAAATATACTAAATTCAACATTCGTTGACAGACTGCCATTGGAAAAACACAAAGTCCAACATTTGCTCAAAGACTAACTTTGTAAAGTAGTTACATTGTAAAAGAACTACATTCAATGAGAAAGCACATTCTGTTCATAGAATTATAATGAGAGTCACATCAATCGACACTTACCTCAAGATAATTCGCGTTTTGAAAGCATAACATTTGAACATTTGATATTCATCCAAGAGTTTGCACTTACATTAAACTTTCTTGTCTCCAAATACCATTTCATTCATGCAAATCGATGTTGGGCTAATATTCGTAGGATTGTTTTTGACAACAATTTTGCGTATTTTGGCATTGAAGGAACACACCAAGCACCATAACTACTACAGCACAATGTAGTGGTTAGGATGCTTAGAGTACTCCACACCAATGTAATTAGGGACACTCTAGTCACAAAAAAGACTTTAGCTTAATGAAGCAGTTTTGGTATATAGATGATTCCTCTGAAGTCTCATTGCTTAAGTTTCTGCCATTTAGAAGTTAAATCACTTTTTTTTCTGTCCATGCAACTAATACCTCCGCTGGCTGTGATTGACACAGGCTGCATGAAAAACTAAAATGCCTTTTTAGGCAAAAGAGACAGGTAGAGCCTTTAACTAAACCCATTAGATTTTAGTTTTGTTGTCTAACATCTACCAGAGATTTAGTCAACTAAAGCTAGACTAAAACGAAAACAATTCAGATGACTAAAATACGACTAAAACTAAAATGGCTTTTTAGTCAAAAGACTATGACTAAAACTAAATTGAAATTTGCTGCAAAAATTAACACTAGCACACGTTAGTGGTTATGATGCCTGGAACAGGCCATTAAACATGCTCTCATTCCCATGCACGCCAAAATATGTATGAGTTCATTAAAACCTGTAACAGTCATTCTTGTTGATAAAATATATATTGAATGCAAATGTAAATATATTTTTTTAAGGCATGACAGGTGATGTGCAAAGATCGCATCTTTAGCGCCTAGGTGTCAATCAAAGTTAACAAAGCGGTAACATGTTACTACAAATTTGTTGCATTTGCAGAGACAGTACATTTATAAAGACAGCCCGTTTGTCTCTACAGACAGAGATTACTCCTTTTTGATACATTATGTTATACTAAGAACAGGAAGTATGTTTTAATAAATGAATAGAATCAGTACGTCCTCGTTAATGGAAGCAGATGCAAGCCAGGTTAAGGAATATTATGCTGACATCATATAAATATTTTTCCTTTAAAATCCACAGGCAAATCATATAGGTTCTGGTACTGATTAAAGACATTAACTCATACTTTGTTTAATCAGTAAAATAGTTTAAGGAGACGGAAATGTAACAGCAGGCTAATTTTAAAATAGATGAAAGATCTCTGGAAGGACGTTTAGTAAAATATCATTCTGGTTAGGAGAAGATTTATAAGGCTTGCAAGGAAAGTGCCAAAAATCTGTTCTGTGTAAGAAATATGGTGAATTTCTTTGCCATCTGTATCAAGCTAAAAGTATTATATAACTGTTTGAGGCCAAAGCACTATATTTTTATTGTTTTTGTTAAAATCACAGCTATAACAGACTGTGCCTTTTTTTTTGCAATCAGTGATGTCCTGATGATGGCCAATGGGACAGGAGAGGTAGTGGCCAAAGAGGAGGCCTGCCCATGCCTACCAGTGTGGCACACAATTTTGCCAGCCAGCCAGGCAGCAAGCTTGTGCTATATGTGTGAGAGTGCTCTGAAGGTGCGGTCATATGGGCAGAAACCTGAAATGACTTTGTACGGCCATAATTGAGTTTAATAAAGCACTTATGCTCCTCTTTACTGTAGATTTTCTATGTTTCTATACGTGGCCCCTCAGTTCTCCTCCATAGCAGTGCTGAGAATTTCCTATAAATAGGGTGTGTAGTAGTTTTATTGATGAAAAGGCATGAAGGAAACTACTGCACAACTTAAAGGAAGGTTAAAAGCACCATAAGCACTAAAGTGAAGAGCAGCCTTTTGAGAAACAAAGGTTAGGGTATTTTCCAGAGGGAGAGCGGTTTTGGATACCACCAGCACTATGCAACATTTCAATCTATGTCATGAAGGTGAATTTGCATGTGATAACAAGCTTATTTTTATACAAAGTCACCTGCATTGTATGTAGGGCATAGATGGTGAGTAAATGAGAAATTGGTCAACGGAACAAGGGCAATGTATGGGGTTAATAATGTCCTCTGCCCATTGGCCATACATATCTCCACTAGAAAGACAAGAAAGAAACCGGAGTTCTACCCGAGTAGGATTTTTAATATTATGCTTACTTAAGCTCTGTGTTTGTGAGGCCTGAAAAATAGAATTAAATGTAGAAATCCACACCACTGTATCCCTCTAGTCAGGAACACAGCACCTCCACCTCAGCTGTCTGGCACTTACTGATATAAACTCTGCACCTCTTGTCAACAGAAAAACCCAACTATAACGTGCATCGAACATCTCCGTGATAGTGGCGATAATCACTAGACTTGTGCATATGGTTCGCCCCAAATTGCATTTTGTCTAAATAAGCAGTTTTTCTGAATTCTGTAACTCCGAACCACCATATGACCGAATTATGACTAAGTCAAACTGGAGAATGGACAAGCCAGTTCGATTTAATTTTCCATTCCACGTTCCACCCATGTCCTCCTCTCAACCTGTCTTCCTGACATTCATTATCTGGGAAAGGGGAAGTGAGGGCACCAGAGAAGGAGTGAGTTGAAAGGAGAACTTAACTTAGGCGTAGGATTCAAGTAAAGTTTATTTTATCTATTAAGTTTATTATTTAGTTCTTGCCAAGATGGTTTACTCCAACCTAAAGCATTGTTTTATTAAAACACAATGTTTGGTTGAAGTAAACCTCTAACTTCCATGCAAGTCTAATTACATCATTTTAAGTGTCCCAAGAAGGAACATTATTGAAGCTCTGTGACAGACATGTACTCAACATATTGCTGTGAGTTTGAATTATTGGCGTTTTGGCAGAGATGGATTGCCCATAGGGTGACCCAGTTGGCCGCTTAGGGTGTGGGCACAGACAGGGGGCCCTCCTTGAGCCAGCAGTTAGATCAAAAGATCTCCCTGCTTGACCCAGCACTTTGTTAAGGGAGCATAGTGGTCTGCACCAATATCAAATTCAGTCTTCTTTTACGGCTCCCTCGTGGCCATCCTCTCCAACTCCTCCCCCCACCCCCCCTGTGCTTCTTGATTACTCAGACCGCCACAGTTGGTGCTTGGAGGCATTGACTGAGCACCGGAACCGAGAGGGGGCACTCTTAAAGTGGTCTGTACCTGATCTCAGTATAAGTGATGGGGCTCCTCCACTGGACCACCAGGGATCCAGCACACCCTCTTCTCGACCACTAGGGATGCTGCTCAAACTCTACTGGACCACTATGAAATATAAGCAAGGTGAGGAGTAAAACATACACAAATACACAACACTCAGCCACACTCAGACTCCCTACACACCACACCAAATGCAGCCACCATACACACAACACTCAACCAGCACACACAGATACGCTCAGCCCCCATACAGATCCTATACATACACACAACACTCAACCACTGCACATACTCTTATATTACTGTAAATTATACTGAAATGGTGCTTTTCTATGCTTTCTTACATAATGCATTTAAGCTGCAGTGCTGTGTGATACACTCTGAACGATACTGTGAATTTTATTTCTTTAGTGTTCTGTGATACATTCATACTACATGCTCATTACTGTCATTTTCACTATTTTGATTGCTTTCATACGTATTTACACAATACACATTTACTGTAGTTTAGCTGATGTCAGGTGTAAAGGGCAGAGTTTAGAACAATGATTGAAAGGGAGCCGAGATAGAGGCGACCAATTGCAGGCTATCCCTCTGAAAAAGGGACAGTTGGGGGCATGCATTCAAATATTGTTTATTTTTACTGCTTACTAAAATGTTTACCTGCATTCTGACAAATTATAGTAAATACAATTGTTGTTTAAGTAGATATCCCAGGCATTGCTAGGGTAAAGCCAAAAATGCCCTGGAGATCTTGACATTTAATTAGTAACCTGCTCATTCCCTTTTTGTCCCAATCAAATAATTTACCACTTTGCCCTTTGAATTCTCGTCATTGCCAAGTACCGCTACTTCACCAGACCTTTGTTCTCATGGTGCTTACGTTATATGATTCACAGTGTATTGTGTATCATTATATTACTCGGAATTAAAATACTTTTTTTAATAGTTTTTTTTAATCTGTATGCAGTATTTCAACTAGGGCTCCCTGCTAGTTATTCTATTAAATCTGTCAAACACTAGAATTTCAATATTCACAGTTATGGTACAAATAGAGAATTGTGTTCCATTTCTCAGAGGTCTTACTAAGGTTGCTATGGAAACCACGGCTGCAAATTCGCTTCCCTCATCCAGACTGGGTTTTTTTTTTTCTCATTCAAATTTGTGGCACATAAACAACAGAGATCTTGTTAAATAAGAAATATCTCAGTTAGCTCAATGTTGCCTTGGAAACTGAAGCTTCCAGTTTAATAAGTACCAGGATTTTTTTTATTCTTGCAAGACGCTTCAACTTTCTCCTTGATTTTTCTCTTTGTAGATATTTGTTCAGACGTTTTCCCTACTGTGAACACATTGTAGTCTTTATTTTCTGAGAAATGTTTCTCACTTTACATATTTAACCCCGTTCAAGCCCAAGGTTAAATAACTCAATTTTAACAATAAAGGCCCAAGTTAACATTGGACTTTAAAAGGTTAACGTCCGTAAAATACAAAACACCATGACCGCTGACCTGACTTACAACCCCGCTGCCCATATGGTTAATTAAAGCTGAAATAATGTGAAAGGCTTTAGAACTGAAAATGGCGACATGAGTTATAACTTCTAGAAGAAATATTTCTCATGTAACCCGAACGCCTACCACCTACTTTGTTTGATGAGAACCTGCAACACTTATTTTCTCTCTTTCATTAAACTGCTTACAAGACAAGATAGAAGTCATAAAAATAGTAACGTACAAAAATATTAGGAAAAAGGTACACTAAACAACTGAATAAAAGAACAAAAGATGCAGTAATAGCTTGATTTTAATATGATTGCAGAAAAACACAAAACAAATATAGATAATTTATAGTGACCTATATTAAGATCTCTACAAATGGATTCACCAAATGATGCAACACTCACATTTACTACAGAAACCCAGTGCTTAATGCAGAAAGTGTACAGTGGTCTAATCTCCGCTTAACTTCTTAAAAGGACCACTATAGGTATCCAGACCACTTCAGCTCATTCAAGTAGTCTGAGTGCATAGTCCCAGGTCCCTTAACCCTGAGCAGATAATTATTGCAGTTTTAAATAAATTGCAATAACTAGACAGCCACTAGAGACACTTCCAAGGAACTTTGATCGCCTAACTGATGCTTGACATCCTCACACTATGCATGAGGACATGCAGTGTCACCCCAAACCCCATATGAATACATTGTATAATGCTTTCCTATGTGTTAAGTACTAATGCACATTAGGTCTCCCCCGCCAGCTAAGGTTGGCAAGGGAAGAGCGGAGGCAGAGCCCGAGCCAGCACCGGTGCTGGACTCAGGTAAGTGACAGAACCCCTTTTGCACCACAAGGGGGTGGGGGTAGAGGAGTAAGACCTAGTGGGGTACTAAAGGGAGCAGAGGGGAGTACTATAAGGAGCTGGAGTGCCAGCAAAACAACTTTGTTTACCTCTAAGGACACATCAGAAGCCTGTTTTGCACTGAAAGAGACACTATAGTCACCAAAACAACTTTAGCTTAATTAAGCCGTTTTGGCATATAGATCATGTCCGTGCAGTCTCAGTGCTCAATCCTTGGCCATTTAAGAGTTAAATAATTTTGTTTATACAGCCCTAGTCACACCTGAGTGTGATTTGCACAGCTTCCTAAAAACTTCCTGTAAAGAGACATCTAATTAATTAAAGTTCAATTTACAGAGCAGAAGATACAAACTTCTAAACGAAGTTAAGGGGAAACTATGGCGCTAGGAATTCAAAATTGTATTCTTAGCACTATAGCATCCTATAGTGCACCCCTCGCATCCTGCATGTGAAAAACAAGTCTTGCGCTCAAACTCCAATCACTGTATGGGTGGCAGCATTGTAACATAGTGATGGGAGTTTGAGCGCAGGACTTTTTTTTTTAATTTTTATTCACTTTTGTACCACACAGCTATTTTACAATGCTGCCGCCCATCCCATGTTTTCCTTATTAGGGGTTAATACAAATGTAGGGGTTTATATAAAAAAAAAAAATACCCCTCTCTGTCTCATTAGAGATATCTTTGCCAGAAGCTCAAGGAAGCAAGGTGAAAGGTTATTGTAGGACCCACCTGAGAGGTTTGCCTTGACGTGGTAGGTGGGCATTCCCCATTGGAGAAACAAAATAACCTCCATTTGTTTAACTACGCATAGGGATTTGGGAAGAGCACAGGTAACTTTTTTCTTTATGTATTGGGGCTGATGTGTGCTATGGCCATTGCTGCCGCCCAGGAGTGATGGGAGTTTGAGCGCAGGACTTGTTTTTTTGCACAAGCAAATTACTATTTGCTGTAAAAGGGGGAATATTTGGCATACAAATATCAGGGGGTACCCAGTCATCTGTGTCACGGTAATGCTAGCAAAATCAAGTCTTTCTGCTGTATGCCCTGCAGAACCGAGCAAAAATGAATCACCACATTAACCTCCATTAAACTCTAAAGGCACTGTCTGTCACCTGTGAGTCCACAGTCCGAATTCTGTAAGCCTCCTCGGAACTGATCTTCCTAAGCGTTTTGAACTTTTTACAGAGGAACTTTAGCTAAATAAAGTAATAAATTATTATTATTTTTTTGATTTGTTTTTCTTTTTCTTTGTTGTGTTTGAAACCATAACTAACATACCACTAAACTCCCCAACTACCCATAAACCACCACCTACCCGAATTAACCAAATTATTATTATTTTTTTAAATAATAAAATAGTCAGTCAGTGATCAGATCTTAAGCAGTCTGATCTTGCTCAGCAGCTTTAAACAGAACAACTAAAAAATATATATACTGCATTCAAAAACGTTTTTGTCAGTGTGTGTCTGTCAGTGAGTGTGTGTATTTGTCAGTGAGTGTGCCTGTCAGTGTGTGTATGTCTGTCAGTGAGTGTGTTTTAAATCGGTGATAGTGTGTGCCTGTCATTGAGAGTGTGTGTCAGTGTGTCTGCCATTGAGTGTGTTTCAGAGTTTGTCAAATCAGTGTGTGTGCCTGTCAGTGAGAATGCATGTCTCTCTGTGAGTGTGTGTGTCTGATTACAAAAAGGGGTGGGGCTTATAGATGGAGAGGTGGAGTCA
This sequence comes from Pelobates cultripes, assembly GCA_933207985.1. NCBI lineage: Eukaryota > Metazoa > Chordata > Amphibia > Anura > Pelobatidae > Pelobates > Pelobates cultripes. Next base: position 86,381,537 of record OW240922.1, read on the forward strand.
TTGCCATAGAAACATGCATTTTCATAAAAGGGGGTGCAAATGTAATCAAATTGAAGTAGGAGAGGAGGAATACGGAAAACGAGGACAAAGGAATTGTACTGTAGTATTTTGATGATTCTAGTGAATTAAATGATTACATCCACATTACATCCATTACACAAGCACACTCTGCATCTAATATACATCTCATATATTACACAAATGTACAATCTTCATCCACTATACACACTGCATCCATTACACACACACACCACATCCACTTTACACACACCCTCTGCATCAACTACACACATTCTACATCCACTATACACACCACAATCAGTACACTCACTGCATCCCTGCGGGTGGACTCTGGGGCATGCCGGCCCAGGGGGCCCAGACTTTGAGTTTCGTCAGGTGCCCAAAAATTTCTGATGCACAGCTCTATTGCCCACTTTTTAATATTAATATGCAATTTCTCCCAAAAATATAAATTATTCATAAATGATATGAAAGTTAAAAAGTTTTTTAGTTTTTCACCTGATATGTTTTCATCTTCTTTTTGAAATATATTAGTTTTAAAACATATGTGGCAAAGATAACCAACTTCTTTCAAATATATTTTGTTTTTCTCAACTGGCTTAAGATGTTCAATAGCAACCCCTCGGGAGTCATGTGTTATCAGGTAACTTGGCAAGTTCTAATTTTTTTCAATTTTTTTTTTTAACTTTTTCCAAAACTTTTTTTTTTTTCAAATGTAATTACTAATTTCAGCAGCTGAGCTAAACATACCTGTGGATTTAGATCCATCAACATCAATTTGTGATATAAATTTCCTTATCCACCTGTCAGATCTTCAGGACATGGGGAAAGGTCTATTGTGACAATGTAAGTATTATTATGATATGATATGCCACTGAATCAGATGTTAACACAGCCACGTTTTGATAATAGAAGCACTAAACACTCTCTCTTAGTGATTGTGTGTGTGTTCTAAATGTCTGCTTAGCTTTGTTGTAATGTCAGAAAATGTAACCACAGATAAAGGATTATTTGCTTTGATATCAAAATTCTAAATAGCCGAATTGAAAAATTCGCCAAGTCAGCAATATTTCCAGTTTGAAATTTGATGTAAATTCCCTTTGAATAGCTACCTACAGTCAAGATGAGGAACCTCTAATTGTCTAATTTATGAATAAGATCATTCTGGGGTATTGATTCTTGGTCTTTAGGAATATAAATCCTATGGACCACTAGATGGTTCTTCATCTAGGCTAGATGGATCCTAGAGATTAGCTGCTAAGGAAAAAGATAACCCATTCCCTAATGAACTGGATCTCTGGACATAATGTTTCTTTGATAGCTAATGAGACTCCTTTGCTTTCCACTTATAGTAATTACCTGGCTATGATGTGAATAGCTGATCTACAGCGGCTAGTACGTGCAGTCTTGCTTCCTATTTAGAAGTCAGAGTAAAATATGTTCTTAAGCAGACCATTATTCTTTCAGGAAACACATCTAGTGTAACAATTATTTTGTTTGCCTTTAATTTTCATTATCTTATTATATCGTTTAATTTCTGGTAAAAAAAAAAAAAATACAGGTTTTCATCTTTCCTTTGTGGATATCATAGGTGGGTGTTCCAAGGTTGTGACTGGGTTCAATGATCCAGCAAGAACCGGACACACATATCTCTACAACAGACCAATGTATAATGAATCACATATATCGACATAGGTCAAACATTGTTTCTAAGTTAAAATACAACTCCCTTTACGTAAAGGGAGTTGTATTTTAACTTAGAAACATTGTGAGTCTGTCACTCAGTGTCCTGGCAAAAAAAAAATATTTTTCAAAGCAGTGTCTGTGATTAAACCTAAACTAATGATATGAACAAAACTGATTCTGGAAAATATTTTATCCCTATGAACTGTGCTGCTTTGGTATTTATTTGCTTTATAATGGACCAGTTTCGTAAGCACTAAATAGATTTGTAGGTGCACTCCATGGAGTGGAAAGAGTTAATTAAATAATCTAAAAAGAATTAATGAAACAGAATTAGTATTAGTGTTGGGAGTCAGCCAGTATGTTCTGCGAATCCTGAGAAATTCTTGGAAATCTAGAGTCTCTTCAGTTCATTACCTCTTTTGGACCTCTTGGGCTTGATATAAACTGCTTCTGTCTGCAGTTTGTCATAAGACGCTGGACATACAGATGTGTTCTATAATAGGTTACATTTCTTAGGATTCATTTGACAATAGTAAGACCAGTGCAGTTTATCAAAGCACTGTCTATAAGTAACTTATGGTTTTTTAATTTCATGTTGAAGTTTTTAAATTGTTTATTGAACAAAAAAAAAACTAGAGAGAGAAAATTACATATATATGAAAAAAATACTTGCTGGGTATAATGTGAGAGGCAAAAGGAAGAATTCAAATGAATAATGACCAAATATCTTCAGAAATGTGTGATGCAGTGAAGAGTCACGCGGGTAAGGATATAGTGTATGCAGTTAAAATAGACTGCAAAAGCATTTGTTTTAATAAAAGGTGCATGAATTCAAAAAAATTATATTGGGTTGTGACTTTTTTTTAAATTTTAAACATACTATATGTAAATTCAAAAAGAAAAAAACCATAAAGTCTCAGACATTACCCTTTTTAGTGATGTGGATGGCTAGCTTGTTGTCAGCTTAAAGGACCACTATAGTGCCAGGAAAACATACTCGTTTTCCTGGCACTATAGTGCCCTGAGGGTGCCCTCACCCTCAGGGTCCCCCTCCCGCCCGGCTCTGGAAAGGGGAAAGGGGCTAAAACTTACCTTTTTCCAGCGCTGGGCGGAGAGCTCTCTGCCTCCTCTCCTCCTCCGATCCTCCTCCGTTACGCCCCGCCCGCTGAAAGCGCACGCGCGGCAAGAGCTGCGCGCGCATTCAGCCGGTCTCATAGGAAAGCATTTACAATGCTTTCCTATGGACGCTGGCGTACTCTCACTGTGAAAATCACAGTGAGAAGCACGCAAGCGCCTCTAGTGGCTGTCAATGAGACAGCCACTAGAGGATTAGGGGGAAGGCTTAACTCATTAATAAACATAGCAGTTTCTCTGAAACTGCTATGTTTATTAAAAAATGGGTTAACCCTAGCTGGACCTGGCACCCAGACCACTTCATTAAGCTGAAGTGGTCTGTGTGCCTAGAGTGGTCCTTTAACTAGCCCAGTGCTGTGTGGTACTCACAAGGGAAGGGGCTTCTTAGTAATTTCCTTCATGTACATCATTGACTCATGCAGACAGTCCTTACAGGAACCGATGATGTGAGAGGAAGGAAAAGGGTAAACAATTAGCAAAATATGCTTAGAATTAAAAATCCATTGTAAGTAAAATATTGGAAAACTGGACAGCTTCTTTAAGAAACTGCATTCATCCATATGTCCATTGGCTGAGAATGGTTTTATGATGCAATAGTATAATGTGAATGTTTTACTCATAAAAATGTTGACTTCAAACTACTGAATGACATAATAGCAATACTATAATTGTGCTGTGGATTTCACTTGAATGTAGATGTATTACAGCTCTCTTTACAACACAATTATTATCACAACAAGTGTATGTTAGTGTGATCTGCACTGTAACAAATGTTCCATCACTGTGAGGTATGGAAGCGGGACAGGCAGGTGGATGGACCAGAAGGAAGAGGTGACAGTGAGCTGACACATCCAGGAAAAGGGATCTGGCCAGCCCCATTCACAACTGTGCATGCTCAGAGTGCTGTTGAAGAAATCTGAACTTGGCTTAATGGTTGGAACAGGGCCGCCATCAGGACATGACAACCATAACGGTTGTCATGGGCCCGGCGGTCCCGGGGGGCCCGGACTGCTCTGGGAGTCCCGGGCCCCACATTCCATTTGTGCACATATAGATAGCAATTATCGCTATCTATATGTTCACCTCGGGCCCCGCTACCTGTACAATGTAGATGGGGGCCAGCCAGCACCATCTTAACTTTCCAGCAACTCCTGTAACTCTCGCTAGCTCCGCGGCCAGCAGAGCGTTTTCACAGGTTACCGTGGCAACGCTCTGCGCGGCAAACAGGCACAGCTCACGAGAGTTACAGACACAGGAGCTGCTGGAGAGTTAGGATGTGGCTGGCTGGCCCCTGTCTATATTCTACAGCGGCTGGCTCCCTCTACCAGGCCACCGGACCACCAGGGATGCATTCTCCCCCTCCCTAGTCAGGTAAGAAACAGGGAGGGGGGCATAAAATGTAAATACCACCAAAAATGCTCCCCTCCCACCCCCCAATGCATCCCCCTATTTTACACATTTATACACTAAAACCACAACACAAACATACACTGCATTCACCATACACACACTAAAACTACAACACACACACTGTATTCACCATACACACATTAAAACCACAACACAAACACACACTGCATCCACCATACACACACTAAAACCACATCACAAACACGCACTGCATTCACCATACACACACTAAAACCACACCACAAATACACACTTTATTCACCATACACACGCTAAAACTACAATACACACACTGCATTCACCATACAAACACTAAAACCTCAACACAAACACACACTGCATTCACCATACCCACACTAAAACCGCAACACAAACACACACTGCATTCACCATACACACACTAAAACCACAACACAAACACACACTGCATTCACCATACATACACTAAAACTGCAAAACACACACATTGCATTCACCATACACACACTAAAACCACAACACAAACACACACAGCATTCACCATACACACACTAAAACCACAATACAAACACTGCATTCACCATACACCCACTAAAACCACAATACAAACACACACTGCATTCACCATACATACACTAAAACTGCAAAACACACACACTGCATTCACCATTAGTGATGTCGCGAACCCGAAATTTTCGGTTCGCGAACGGCGAACGCGAACTTCCGCAAATGTTCGCGAACCGGCGAACCGCCCGAAACGCCATTGACTTCAATGGGGAGGCGAATTTTAAAACACACAGGGACTCTTTCTGGCCACAATAGGGATGGAAAAGTTGTTTCAAGGGACTAACACCTGGACTGTGGCATGCCGGAGGGGGATCCATGGCAAAACTCCCATGGAAAATTACACAGTTGATACAGAGTCTGGTTTTAATCCATAAAGGGCAGAAATCACCTAACATTCCTAAATCACAATCAATATGGATTGACACCTGACATATGACATATTGACACCTTGACATATGGATTGACACCTGTCCTCAGAGCCCCTGATGCACACGGACACAGAGCAGAATAGAGACTGGTCCCCTACATAGGGTCACTTGGCAGATATGGATTGACACCTGTCCTAAGGATCCCTGATACACAGTGACACAGAGCAGAATAGGGACTGTTCCCCCTACATCGGGTCACTTGGCAGATATGGATTGACACCTGTCCTAAGGTTCCCTGGTACACACTGACACAGAGCAGAATAGGGACTGGTCCCCCTACATCGGGTCACTTGGCAGATATGGATTGACACCTTGTTACAAACTGCTATTTGTAACGGGCCCTTTAAATGGCAAATTGCCCTGCTTCCCTGGGTTGTGGAGAAGCCTACTTGCCAGCCTCCTCCCGCATGACTATGGCCCCTGGGAGATTGTGAAAATGTATGCACTTTTATTTGGTGTGTATGGCCCTTTAAGACTGTCGGTGGGCATATTGGGGCTTATGGACTCTTTATGTGACTGGTGCTGGCCCTTTAAACACCTTTTTTGGGACATCAGGAAGATTGGGACACTGCCCCTTTAAGGCCGTGTCCCCAGACTTGTTGGGGACACGGCCCCTTTAAGACGGTGTCCACTGTGTCCCCAGACCTGGTGCAAACCCTTTGTGCCTGCCTTGCTATTTCCCACTTGGTTCAGTAAATGGGAAATTATTTCAGCTGCAGAGACTAAGTCCCATTCGGCGATGGGACTTAGTCTTTTTTCAACCTTATATCAGCTGCGAGACTAAGTCCCGTGCGATGGGACTTAGTCTTTCAACCGTTTTTCCAGCCTTATTTGGCTGCAGAGACTAAGTCCCATTGGGACTTAGTCTTTCAACTTATTTCAGCTGCAGAGACTAAGTCCCATTCGCGATGGGACTTAGTCGTTTTTTCAGCCTGAAATAGACCGACCTCACAGCCCAAATCTATGGAACTGTTTTGGGCAGGGAAATGTGCTTGCAGTCGGTCATAAAGGGACCTACAGCTAACTTTTTAACCCCTGGATGGATTTGGCTGATTTTTTGGTTATGTTTATGTTTTAAGTGTGCTGATTCCAAATATGTAATTATGAAGATGGGATGTGTAGTTTAAAAGTTACAGGGTATGGCTAAAAACTGTATTTTTACTGCCTGTGTTTAATTATGTTAATCTCTTCCCAAACGTCATTTCGTTCAAAGTGGAGAGAATGTTAAAAAAAAATATTTTTGTTGGTGTGAGAAATGCTTTTCAGCCGCTTCTAATCTTAAAAGCATCATTTGAGAACCATGGGAGAGAAACCTTATTTGTGGTGTGTTTAGTATTGTTCTGATCAGTTTAATACCTTCGAAATACTAATATCAGTGGGCGTGTATATGGCAACCATTTAGGAACCGTTACCTGGGACCCGAGCAGTCACCTACCAACAGAAGCTGACAGCATTTGTCCTGGAGAAAGTATCCTGGACATTCTGTACAATTTGTATGGAAAGTGATTTCTGTAACAGGGGAGATGGAAGAAGATGCTTGAGTAGTCCTCTTAATTCTAAAATTTGGGGCACTGGGTCAAAACTAATGTGCCACCAGATAGGCGTCGTGTTTTTGGTATTGTTCTGATCAGTTTAATACCTTCCGCGTCTCCTATCAGTGGTCGTGTACACGGCATTGATTTTTGTAACAGGGAGATGGAAGAAGAGGCTTGGTCGGTCCTCTTACTGCAAATTTGGGGCACTGCGGTCAAGCTAATGTGACACCAGATAGGAGTGGAGTGTTTAGTACTATTTTTATCAGTTTAATACCT
>OW240922.1:86388672-86544286 GCA_933207985.1 Pelobates cultripes
AGGTTATTTACAGAGCAGTAGATAAGAAATTCTAAATTAAACAGAATGTGCAATAAAGGAAGTTTAAACATTAGATGTCTCTTTACATGAAGTGTTTAGAAAGACTGTGTAAGTCACATGCAGGAGGTGTGACTAGGGTGTATAAATAAAGTGATTTATTTCTGAAATGGCAGATAATTGAGCACTGAGACTGCAGGGGCATGATCTATACCCAAAACTGCTTCAGTAAGCTAATATTTTTGTGCACATAGTGTCCTTTTAAGAAAACACTGATTTGGGTTAGAATAACCCTTTCCATCTTGTTCCCCCCTCAAACGTAAATAAAATAAATCTAAAAACTTACGTGTGTTGCAGCACCAAGGAAGGAAGGAAGTTCTCCCTGCAGGCCAATTCTCCTCTGCCAACCTCACCCCCAGAAAATGACATGGGTTGCACCGTGGAGATTGCTTTCATCAGACACCAATATCAGTGCTCTGTGAGCTGACATCCAGTATGCACAGAATTGATATTTGAAGAGTTCCAGGCTGGTTTATGATGCCCTCAATGCGAACATGGGATGAAGTGGAAAACAGAACTACTGGATAAAAAAGAAAGGATTAATCAGCATTTTTATCCTGTATCAAGGCCAAGTTCTCCCTCAGCCTCATCCTCCTCACTTTTGTTCCAGGCTGAAAAATGCTGCTATGTGCTTTAACTCTTTATGTGCAGTGAAACTCTGTGAATACAGACACCAAGCACTATGATCACTTTAAATCAATGAAGTAGTTGTGGTGCTGAGAGTAACCCTTTAATTCGTTTATTTATTAGTATTGCCAACAAATGCAACACATACATACAATACATACACACAGACTGCTGAATACAGTCACAGACTGCTGAACACATTCACACACACGCAGACTGCTGAATACACACACAGACTGCTGAATACACAGACAGACAGACTGCTGAATACACACACAGACAGACTGCTGAGTACATATCCACAGTCCGCTCAATACATGCACACAGTCCGCTGAATACACACACACAAAAATACACACACACTGCTGAATACGTACACACAGTCCGCTGAATACACACACACAGACTGCTGAATACACACACTGCTAAATACACATACAGACAGACTGCTGAATACACACACACACAAACAGAATGCTGAGTACACACAGACTGCTGAATACATATACACAGTCTGCTGAATACACACACACAAACACACAGACTGCTGAATGCACACACACAGACTGCTGAATACACACACACACTCCGCTGAATGCACACACACAGTCCACTGAATACACACACACAGACTGCTGAATACATACAGACTGCTGTATACACACACACACATACTGCATTTAAGGGTGCAGTGTATGTGTTTGTGTGTACGGGTGTTGAGTGTGTGTGTGTGGTGCTGTGTGTGTGTGTGTGCCTCTGTGTCCTCCTGCCCTCTGTCCCCGATCGAAGGTAGCTCTCTGATTTCCTCACCGGCCCATAAGGGCCCAAGGCCATAAAAACAGGGCTGGCTCTCCCCTGTTGGCCGGGCTCACTGGGCAGCGTGCTGGAGCCTCCATGCCTGTGGGGCCCCCAGGTAACTGCCCAGCGTGCCCATGGGGAAAGATGATCCTGTATATACCTATGTATGCCTGCCTGTGTCTATGTATGTCTGTGCATGAGGTTGCCTGTGTGTATATCTGTGTTTAACTGTGTCAAGAAACGTATCTTGTAGGTGTTAAGAGGCGGTGTTTGGGGAGCGGTCACCAAATGTTGTTTTGGTGTTCAAGTATTTTTTCATCCTAGCAATGACCCTGGATTAGTCACTAAACAGTGAATGGCGGTGAACTGAGCAAAAATCAGAATAAAATAACTAAACTGTGACAATAGCTAACAAGATAAATGCAAACGGGGTAGGTATGAAGACAGGAGAGGGATGGTGAGAATAAGGCAGAAGGATAGCAGTGGTGGGATTAGCATCATTGCAAATGCTCTCAGCCATAAAAGAGATATGTTATTCATGAGTGCATGTATATCAGAATAACAAAATAGACATACAGGACAGTTAACGAGGGCTGTCCATGGGCAGAGCCCTGCTTACGTAATCCATAAATGGGTATAAATGTCCTGCAATAGCCGCTATCACAGCTATAAGCACAGTAAAATATGTGCTCACTTTACTTTATTCATGAGAGTTTCTCTCTGTATTCTCCAGCGCAAGGACAGCAGGACAGCAGCACAGGCGCTATTATTCTGAGACAACAGACAGATGTGTAAAGAGATGGCACCGGAAAAGTGTTTGCCCAAAAATTTTAATATATATATATATATATATATATATAAATAAAAACTAATCACGATGGAGAGCTCTCACTGGATATCCTGCTGAAAGTCTTTACAAACTGAAACATTGATGTTTTGTGACTGTACTCACAATAAATACTTGAATTTGGTTGAAAAGTCTGTTTAGAGCTCTTTTTCTTGAGTAGTTGGCAAGTACTTCTTAAAGACGTGTGCAGGGCCGTGTATTGTATGGATAGACAGACAGATAGATAGATAGATAGATAGATAGATAGACTAACTACATCTTAAGATTTCCTTTCCTGCAGCATATTAATTCTACATACTTTGGGGCAACACTTTGCAGAAGCGATGGTTGTCCAGTAGATGTAAATATATCAAATATTCATGGAATGCATACTGATACTATTGCAACCCTGCACCCACCCATAAGCATTGTGTAGAAAAAAAGTGAACTATTATAATTTATTATATTAACTGATTTTTATATTTTGCCTTTTTTTTTTTTTTTGTATAATTGTAATATTGTGTAACTGAACACTAGCCATTCTTGGTGTGAATAAAGGAATGCAATATCTGTGGATGGCTCATATTGATGGGTGTAGGAGTTCAAACCAGACTTGGACCAGCCTGAGCTATCTCTAAATTCACCTAGTGCCTGCCTGTGCCATCTACTGTTGGTTTCTTGAACGACACGCGGAACTAAAGTGTCTGTCCTGTGTAGCCCGGGGGGCGCTTATTTGTTCGCGCACTCGCTGTGTTTTCTATGGTCAGAGCCTGGTTCCGGTTTCTTTTAATGAAGATTATATCGACATAATGGCTAAATATGTAAGCTATCGTGTTATTGTGCAATGTGGGATCCGACCATGATGTATACAGCTGAGTTGGATCATCTCTGGCTCATCAGCTATAGTGGGCTACCTTTCCCATCACACTAAGCCTAGCAGGGACTGGCTGAGCATTATAGGGATGGTAGTCCATTATAGCCCTAGTGCCAAGGGATTATACTAAGAGCTGGTTAGAAAATAAATAGCAATTCACTTGGATTGTATTATTATTATTATTAGTTTGAGTTGGGGTCTAGTCACTAAACAGTGACTGTAGGGAATAGAAATCTGATTGATTTATTTATTTATTGATAACATATTTTATCAGGAAAGATACATTGCAAACTTTAGGTAAAAACTGGTGACTTGGGGAAATGTTCCAACTCCACCTTGGTAAGTTAAGCCTAAATTTGGGGATTTGCACGGATAATCACTACATTTCGACTTTTAGAAAATGTAACCCCTTAAGGACCAAACTTCTGTGAAAAAAGGGAATCATGACATGTCACACATGTCATGTGTCCTTAAGGGGTTAAAAACCAATGGCAAAACTAAGTTGTGGCTAGAACTATGTTGGAGATTTTTTTTTTTCTGAATCACCTGTTTTCACCTACTTTTGTTCACTTCTGATTTAATTTGCTAAGATCTGAAGTTTAGTGAATAATACTATTTGTTTTTAATGAACAACCCTTACCTGTCAGGGAATCAAGTTCTTTGCCGATATTAGATAATAGTATACAGTCTTATTAAGATTCAAATGCATTTTCCATCAGCATTTGTGAAAACAGAAGGAATTATATCGTCACCATATACAATTTGCATTTTATAGTATGTTTGCTCACTGGCCCACACACTCTTACAGGATTCCACACACCTAAAGCACTTTAGCTGGCTGAAATGCTGTATGTGTGAGGAGTGTGTTCTCTGTCTTTTTTTTATTTTATTTTTTTTCTGGACATTTTTCAAAAAGTGCAGGTTTCAATAGAAATTGACATATTTATAAAATAACCTTGTTACTGCCCCTGACTTTCACACAACCAGCCCTGTTACCAGGCTGTTTAGGTCAGCAGAGCTAAACTCTGTTTCGAAGAGCACCTGCCTTGCAAAGACGTCTTATTGAGCAGTGGTAAGTGTGTGATTGGACAGCCACAGAAAGCTTGAACAGATGAAGAGGGTTTGCAAAGTTGACCTTTTTTACAGTGCTGATAATCTCTTACCTCCTCACGCGATATCATCTCGCTGATGGTGCGACTGATGTGCAACATTACATGACTGAATTTTACTCGGTCGTTGCAGAAGAAGCAAGTCTAGTAACTCTCTGGAAGACAGCCACTAGTGGTGTGTTTAAAGGGAACCTGTCACATGTTTATCTTACCCTCTATTCCCGTATCACATTTTCCTATCTCCGGTCCGCTGTTGCTCCTTCCTCTGTCATTTCTGATTTGCCCTGCTTGGGGACAATTCCCCAAGCAGGGCAAGCCTTCATAACGCAGACAAGCTAGCTCCATTGCCAGGCATTTAAACTAGTGTCATGCTGGCGTCTAAATGAGTGATGTCCGTTTGTCTGTTCCTATACTTTCTAGCCAGCGCTAGCTGTGTCAGCTAGGGACTAGCCATAGAAACTACAGCATATGTACGGAGAACAGAAGGACTGCCTGTCTGTTCCATTTATCCCTGCATGTAAACATTGCAGTTTATACAAAACTGCTGTGTTTTAAGTTGCAGGGTGCAAAATTACCAAGTTTACCATACCAAGCTTAACTCCTATTGCTTCCGGAGGTGTAACTCCTTCCCCATTAGCGTCAAATGGGGTATCTTTAGCCAACCCAGAACAAGACTTCTGTACTGGTTACTATTAATTCTGCTCATATTGTATGTCATCGGCACTCACAGCATGCTGGTGGCAGGCCTCTAATGGCAGCACACACACCATTGCATGCCACCCATATCTTCCTACATTAATTTCCCTGGCAGCTTGGGGAAGTAATGACAGTTGAGTAGGACCAGACTAAGGGGAGAACGTGGTCTTAGCGCTGGAATGTTATTAACTTTTTTTTTTTATACTTTGATCAGGGGGAACTAGGATTAGAGGAGTTACTCTTACCAAAACGCTATTTTTTGGTTGGCGTAACCCTTTAAGCCCAATGGTATATTAATTGGTATTTAATGTCTTCAGGGTTATTCACTAAAATATTAATTAAAAATGAATTTTAAATTGTAGGTTAAAATAGCTTAAAGGGACACTCCAGGCACCCAGACCACTTCTGCCCATTGGAGTGGTCTGGGTCCAAACTCCCACTAACCTTAAAGGACCACTATAGTGCCAGGAAAACATACTCGTTTTCCTGGCACTATAGTGCCCTGAGGGTGCCCCCACCCTCAGGGCCCCCCTACCGCCGGACTTCTAGGGGATAGAAGGGGTTAAACTGACCTCTTTCTCCAGCGCCGGGCAGGGGACTCTCCTCCTCCTTCTCATCATCATGGGCTGAATACGCATGCGCGGCAGGAGCCGCGTGCGAATTCAGCTAGTCCATAGGAAAGCATTCTCAATGCTTTCCTATAGACGCCAGTGAGAAACGCGGAAACGCCTCTAGCGGCTGTCAATGAGACAGCCACTAGAGGCTAGATTAACCCATTTATAAACATAGCAGTTTCTCTGAAACTGCTATGTTTATAGAAGAAAGGGTTAATTCTAGCTGGACCTGGCACCCAGACCACTTCATTAAGCTGAAGTGGTCTGGGTGCCTATAGTGGTCCTTTAACCCTGCAACTGTAAATATTGCAGTTTTCATAAACTGCAATATTTACCTTGCAGGGTTAACTCCTCCTCTAGTGACTGTCTGCTTGACAGCCACTAGAGGGCACTTCCGGGTTTATAGCACAGATCTGTGCTATAGTGTCGCTGGATGTCCTCATGCTATGTTAGGACCTCCAGCGTCGCTGAAATCCCCATAGGAAAGCATTGAAAGCATTTTTAATGCTTTCCTATGGGGAGGTCTAATGTGTACACGTGTGCCGCGCACGCGCATTAGGTCTCCCCCGTCGCCGGCCACGCATGCGCAATAGCTCTCCCCTGCCGGATGATGTCGGCGGGAGAGGAGCTTGGGCGGACCCCGAACCAGCGTCGTGGGACATCGGCGCTGGATACAGGTAAGTGACTGAAGGGGTTTTAACCTTGGGATTGGGATGGGGGGTGGGAGGGAGAAGGGACCTACAGTGCCAAGTAAACAGTTTTTTTTTCCTGGCACTGGAGAGTCCCTTTAATTGCAAACAATTATCCAAGTCCGCTATTTTCATTTTGTCTATTTTGGCTTAGAGTTTGATACCATTCATGCTTTGTTAATAACCTTGTTTAGTGTCCTTTTGTATACTTATGTGAAATAGCCTGCACAGTTTCTGCTTGTAGTTGCATTCATAAAAAAAATCCATCAAAGTGGTTCTATATTTATAGGAATACAAATCTGTGTTCCTTCCTATAGTGCCTTCTGCAACCATCTCCCAGGCACAGAAAGGGATAAAAAAAAAAATAAAAAAATTTTTTTTACATTTACCTGATTCCAGTACAGATCTCCCTCAGTGCTTTGTCGGCGATCCGCCTCCTCTGATGTAATCCGACAGGGGAGGGAGGCGCATGTGTGGCAAATGCATTAGGCCCTCCCCATAGGAAATCAATGCTTCCTATGGGAATTTTACTGAAGCTGGACTTTTGGTTGCCTGACCCTGGTCCTCTCTGCATGAAGACATCCAGTGTCAGGCAACCAGAAGTATCTGATTGACAGCCACTGGAGGCAGTCTTAGTCTTGCAAGGTAATCGTTGATGTTTCTCAAAAACTGAAGCATTGAGAATGCTTACATTGCAGGGCTAAAGGTGAAGTGGTCTGGGTGCCTATAGAGGGTACTCAAAGCATTATGACCACTTAAAGGACCACTATAGGCACCCAGACCACTTCAGCTCAATGAAGTGGTCTGGGTGCCAGGTCCATCTAGGGTTAACCTTGCCTGCTGTAAACATAGCAGTTTCAGAGAAACTGCTATGTTTACATATGGGTTAATCCAGCTTCTAGTGGCTGTCTCATTGACAGTCGCTAGAGGCGCTTCTCACTGTGTTTTTCACAGTGAGAATACGCCAGCGTCCATATGAAAGCATTGAGAATGCTTTCCTATGGCGTGGCTGAACAAACTTGTTTTCCTGGCACTATAGTTCCCTGAGGGTGCTCCCGCCGGGCTGAATGTAGAGGAAGGGGTTAAACACTCACCTTTCTCCAGCGCCGGGGACTCTCTTCCTCCTTTGGCCGTCATCGGCTGAATGCGCGTGCGCGGCAAGAGCTTTGTTTTCGAGTTTGTTTTCCTGGCACTATAGTGGTCCTTTAAGTGATTTGCAGTTGTCATAATGCTTGGAGTCTGTATGTGTAGCGTTCCAGCTTGAAACAAAGCACACAGATGTCAGTGCAGCATCACCAGCAGTGTTGTTAGGCAGCGCACACCTAGTGTTCCAGCCTGTCCTGCCTGATATCCCTCCTTCTGCAGTGAGGAGGACTGTAGGCACGGTGACTGCTGAAGTGGTTATAGTGTCTGGAATCTTCTGGTGCCATCATTCCATTCAATGTTGCACCATTTGTACTGCTAAATGAGAATCCCCAGCAATCTATTGTGTGCTGCTTGGACTAATGATGAAGCATTAACCTGAGCAGCAAGATTGTCTGAGAGTGTCCCCTGGCCACTCTCAGCCTGTCACCGTGCATGTTGCTGGTATGAATTGGTATGGCTGGTGGGAAAGTGTAATCCCTGCTTTAGACATACTGTACATACAGTAGGGGCCCCATTTTCCGAACTGACGCTTCCAGTTTTGTTTTTCTAAATAGACAGCTACTTTGTACTCTAGTAAATAAATAGTAATGTTTAGGATGATGCATGTTTGTCAGTAAGCCTAATGATGTGCTAGAACTGCCAAATCGTCTGTTTATTGTTTATGTAATCTGTTACGAAAATCATTACGGATTTAATTTATTATTGTATTGTATAACATTGATACGATTCTGCTTTATCTCTAGGCACTTGGTTTGGGAGGCTATGACTCAGATTTTAGTGATGAAGAAAGAGACAATTGCAAAATTGAAGAGAGAAAGAGGTATCTATTATCCATTATGTATAAAGGCACATTGATTTGTAAGAAGAGATATTATTTCCACAGGAACTTACTGGAACAATTACATTTATTAATAAGGGAATAAGTTAATGGCATTGCATATTGTTTCTAATCATTTTCTTACTCTTTTAATACATGGTTTTCTATCATTCTCATCATAAATTTGCAGCATGTAAATATAATGCAACCCTCATTTATTTGTTATGAGGCCCTTGGAGAACTATTTGGGGGGGGGGGGACATGTATTTATACCTTCTATCCTATTCAACATTTGTACTGAAAGAGAGGCTAATTTATTAGTTATGTTATGATAAGCCCTTTGAATGGATTAGTTTAAAAAAATTACTACTAAATATCACAGGGGGTGAGCTGACATTTTAAATACAGATATTAAGTCCGTAAACGGTGTCTTTGGGCAGAGAAATGCGTTCCTCTGCAGACTGCTAATAGACTATAAATGAGGATGAGTGAGGCTTAATGGACTAAGTTTCATTCTGCAAAATATATAAAAGTGAAAATGTTTTATACTCTCTTTCGGCAGTGAAGTTGTTAGGAAGGAATGGACTCAAGTGGCTGTTGGTGGTGTGTTGGCCAAATGTAAACATTGACAATTCTCTGAAACATCAGTATTTTTCATTCTCTGGGATAATTGGCAGCATCTGTGTACCCAAACAACTACTTTAACCCCTTAAGGACACATGACAGAAATATTCTGTCATGATTCCCTTTAATTCCAGAAGTCGTATCTTTAAGGGGTTAATATTAACTTGTCTCTTTAATCTTAACACTGTCATGTATTCAAAAACAAAACAAATGTGCGTTTAGTTGTGGTTTACTTTAAATTTTAGCTACTATATAAATAGCTGTACTACTCAAGTAAACAAAAGATTGGGTGAAAAGTCGTAAATGCTAAAATGATTTATGTTGCTCAGTTTCATACCAAAAAAATATTGATTTACCAAGTTCAGCTCTGCGTGGCCGTTTTCCTGTCTTTTGTGAAAAAAGGATTTAATTTTAACCTGTATGTCTGGGTTTTTTCAATAGCTTCATCCAGAAAGGAAACCCCTGCTGGACCACCACCTGTTGTAATTCTCCACCAGTATCTGACCCTACAATTTACATGCAAATTGTTAAAATCACCCGCTTTTTGAAAATCAGAAGTCTCGCCTTACGCGTTTCGTAGCACTGCCGGCTACTTCTTTAGAGGCCCATGTGTGATAAATCTATTCAGAGTCGCTTTCCCAATAGGCCCCTCAGACAGTGCCTCGAGCAGGCGTGTGCAGCAGAACAAGACCATCCTTTTCAATGCCAACTCACCCTCACTTGATTGCAGGGGCAAGTGATCTGGGAAGTTTATATGGAACTCCCCATTCCTTTGTTTTGCCACTTACTACCATCAATTATATAGCACCAAAATATTCCAAGAGAATACAGTTTTATTGTTGACATGTAAAATTGCAAATAATTTACAAGCAAGTTACCAAAAACATGAAGTAAAGAGGGTCCTGCTAAAAAGAGTTTGCCATGTAGACTTATCTTTTATCTTGGATGCACACCATCTGTTTAACTGTGCGCAGATGTGCAGGTTGATAAAACACATAAGTGTATACGTCAGTGCTTCCCAAACCAATCATCACAACCCAACAACAGTCCAGGTTTTGTCAGTATCCCCATTGGAATAATAAAAAAATGCATAAATCCTGGATAATTGGTGGGCCATGAGGACTGGTCTAGGAATGACTGATATACATATATTTTGTACCCAAATATAGCTTGGAAAGAAGACTGTGTGTAATATTTATTACGGATTTGTGGCTTTAAAGGAGGGGGGTTGTTGATGTTGGGGGTATAGCTATTTTATAGTGTTGCGTTATAAGGTTAAGAGATTGGTAGTTGATGTCTATTGGGGGATGGCTATGTGGGTCTGTGAGAGCATTGCAGGAACGAGAGTTAGCCGTTTACCTATTTCTTAAAAAGCTCCACTGTGGTATTATTCATTATTTGATCTGCCTCTGTATCACTCCCAGTTAGTAGAGATGGTGTGTACGTATTGGCTTGAAGGGAGATAACTAGATAATTTTAGGTAGCCATGAGAGGAGAATCTTTAAGCCAGTGAGCGATGAAGGTAGACCTCTATTTTTTTTTATACTGAAGCAATAGAAACTGCATTGTGTATTTTTAAAATCAACCACTTGTTGACTAGTGCAATTCATTGCAAATATGTGAAGACTTTTTACACCCGTGTAATTTTTTTCTTCACAAATGAAGATGCTGTGAATCAAGTGTCTCCCATCTCTTCTTCTTCCAGATGGTAATTAAATATCAATTGCTATTGGAGCAGCCGCAAACCTCTTTTTTGTCAATTGTTTTCAAAGCATTTGCACTGCCAAATCTCTGGAGAGTCTTAGTAATGAGCTCTGTGGTTTGTAATGAATCTATGAGACACTGAAGTGCTCGTCTTTTTCATTTTTAATATTCTAGTTCGTTATTTGCCCATATGAAATAGAGTAATTTTATGCAAACTACTACCTGTATCAATATTCCGTAATGATACATGTTATTAAGTAGAGTTATTTTTAGGGAATCAGGTTTGTTGGTTACCATGTCTAAAGGTTGGTACCAGTGTGTCAAATGATATATTGTTTTTGGTTTAGTTAAGAATTTTCACAAAATGTGTATATGTATTTTCTAAAATGGTATACATGCCTAAATAGAATTCCATATTAAGATGCTTGAAAAGTTAGGCCCATGTTAAATTGTTTATTATACCGATTGGAAATCATACATTTAATATTATCACTTATATATTCCCCTTATTTTTACTGGTACACTTATTGTCACAGTCAAATAGTAGTATATATCAGTAATACAATATTAAAAACTGTTTGCTTATGTTGAATTTAGGAACCCTTTAATTTATAGGTATGTGCTAGTCTAGGCTAAAATATTTATTACAACTAGATATTCTGTGGCCACTAATTATTAAAGGGACACTATAGTCACCAGAACAGCTTCAGCCTCTTGTATTGTATTTGTTCTGGTGAATATAGTATGTCCCTGCAGACTTTTTGCTCTAAACATTGCCTTTTCAGAGAAAGGACAGTGTTTACATTAAAGCCTAGGAAAATCTCTAGTGGCCACTTCTCAGACGTTCAGCGTCCCCACGCTATGCAGATTTCATGCATCTCTATGAGGAAATGCTGATATGGCCAGGCACTGGAAATAAGGTGAGTTTCATTACCTTTAAAGGGGGACAAGCCACCCAAATGGTGATTTTTAACACTATATGGCCAGGAATCAATGTTTTTGTTCCTGACCCTATAGTGCTCCTTTAAATCACAAGTTCATGCAACAGATTTAGTCCTTGCCATTTGAAATCACAGTACAGATATCTCTCTTTTGCTTAGATATTATGTTTCCCTTTGCTTGCCAGATAGTCTGCTAAATTGCTGAAGAAACAAGTAAACTTGTTTTGTTTTAATAAATTACATTCTCTTGATTTTGCTACCTTCCTATGCAGAGGTGAATTTTGTAAGCTGCAGAAGTGGTTTGTTTGTTAATTTAAAAGCAAGCTGATGTCTGAAACACTATGTCTGTCTGTGTTCCTTTGTCAAGCCGGGAATAGTTGTGGAAAATTGATCATCTGTTTTTTGTTTTTTTTTCCTTAAATTTTCATATACTATATTTTGAAAAACACTTTTTTTTTTTTTTTTCCCTAGACACAAGGAAGATGAAGATCTACTTAAAAAGCCATTTCAGAAAGATAAATATGGAAAAGTGGCTCACAGACAAGTTGCTGCCAATGAGTGGGACAGGTGAGTACTATTTGGTCTGTAATCGCCATCTACATCATGCAGTACAGATTCTTAACCTGTGTTTTATCGAACAGAGAAGAAGCTCGCAATTGGAGAGTCCATTTAATATCTATGGATGCTGTATCCTTTGTCTGATTGGTGTTTGCAAATTTACCATATTTTGAATAACACACTTGCTGGTTGGGTAATTACAGGTTATCTAGCTGTAAAAGATATAAATACTATTATTACTTTGCACAGTGCTTATTAAATTATCAGAACAGCAGCTGTGGCTGCATGCAATGTTGTGATTTATGTAGATTTTTTTTTTTTTTATATATATATATACACTGAACAAAAATATAAACGCAACACTTTTTTCTTTTTGCCCTCATTTTTCATGAGCTGAACTCAAAGATCGAAGACTTTTTCTATGTACACAAAAGGCCTATTTCTCTCAAATATTGTTCACAAATCTGTCTAAATCTGTGTTAGTAAGCACTTCTCCTTTGTCAAGATAATCCATCCACCTCACAGGTGTGGCATATCAAGATGCTGATTAGAAAGCATGATTATTGCACAGGTGTGCCTTAGGCTGGCCAGAATAAAAGGCCACTCTAAAATGTGCAGTTTTACTGTATTGGGTGAGTCCGAGGGGGTCTGAAAACCAATCAGTATCCATACGCAGATCCAGAGCATCCCAAACATGCTCAATGGGTGACATGTCTAGTGAGTATGCTGGCCATGCAAAATATGGGATGTTTTCAGCTTCAAGGAATTGTGTACAGATCCTTGCAACATGGGGCCGTGCATTATCATGCTGCAACACGAGCTGATGGTCGTGGATGAATGTCACAACAATGGGCCTCAGGATCTCGTCACGGTATCTCTGTGCATTTAAAATGCCATCAATAAAATGCACCTGTGTTCGTTGTCTATAACATACGCCTGCCTATACCATAACCCCACTGCCACTATGGGCCACTCGATCCACAACATTGAAATCAGCAAACTGCTCACCCACACAACACCATACACGCTGTCTGCCATCTGCCCTGTATAGTAAAAACCGGCATTCATCAATGAAGAGAACACCTCTCTAAAGTGCCAAATGCCATCGAATGTGAGCATTTGCCCACTCAAGTCGGTTACGAAGACGAACTGCAGTCAGGTCGAGAACCCGATGAGGACGACGAGCATGCAGATGAGCTTCCCTGAGACAGTTTCTGACCGTTTGTGCAGAAATTCTTTGGTTATGCAAACTGATTGTTGCAGCAGCTGTCCGGGGTGGCTGGTCTCAGACGATTTTTGAGGTGAAGATGCTGGATGTGGAGGTCCTGTGTTGGTGTGGTTACACGTGGTCTGCGGTTGTGAGGCCGGTTGGATGTTCTGCCAAATTCTCTGAAACGCCTTTGGAGATGGCTTATGATAGAGAAATTAACATTCAATTCATGTGCAACAGCTCTGGTGGACATTAGAGATGTCGTGAACCGTTCGCGGCGAGCTCCGGTCAGCTGACACATTCCGGCCAATCTCCAGCAGACCCTCCCTCCGAGACCCTCCCACCTCCTGGACAGCATCTATGTTGAAGGCAGAGCCTTTCACGGGAAGTTCGCGAACGGTTCGCGACATCTCTAGTGGACATTCCTGCAGTCAGCATGCCAATTGCACGCTCCCTCAAAACTTGCAACATCTGTGGCATTGTGCTGTGTGATAGAACTGCACATTTTAGAGTGGCCTTTTATTGTGGCCAGCCAAAGGCACACCTTTGCAATAATCATGCTGTCTAAATGCCACACCTGTGAGGTGGATGGATTATCTCGGCAATAGGAGAATTGCTCACTAACACAGATTTAGGCAGATTTGTGAACAATATTGGGGAGAAATAGGCCTTTTGTGTACATAGCAAATCTTAGATCTTTGAGTTCAGCTCATGAAAAATGGGGGCAAAAACAAAAGAGTTGCATTTATAATTTTGTTCAGTGTGTGTGTATATATATATATATATATATATATATATATATAAAAAAAAAATTTTATTATGAAAATGGTTTGCTTGCTTGTTTGTTTTTAAATACCAAACAGAAATCTTCAGTTATTGTTGTTTTCTGCTGTTTGTTTTAAATTTATTTATTTTAAAGTAAATATCAGGCTAGGAACTTTAAAATATCTAAGTGTGTTAAACTTCAAACTGCAACTGCAGTGGTTTAAATTTTTTACAATGTTAATAAATCGAGGAGAAGATGGCAAAATATTTTTATACATTTACATTGTAAATAGGCATTTTTCCCTCTACTTTAAAGGTAAAATCCCTTTATTTACTTTCCTGATCACCGCACTGATGCCTCTCGTTGCTTGGTCGACCCTCCGCCTCCTCAGACATCCTGCGACAAGCGGGTGCTAATGGGCATGCACGGCAAATGCTGTGCGCTCATTAGACCTTTTCATAGGAAAGCATTGAATCAATGCTTTCCTATGGGGAAGAATCCAATTATGGATTTGGGTCCAATTATGGTGGCATCTGCGTTGCGGTGTTGGTACCTTCCTTGGCGATGCTAAGGAAACCATAGGCCACAAGAACCCTGAGATGGAGGTGAGGATAGGAAATGACAATATATTACAAAAAAAACAATTCTCACCTGTAAAATTCCCATGTTTTGCTGAAATCTGCAACCACGGGAGTGATGTGCAGATCCCGTGAACAGCTGCTCAGCAGAATGGTATGGAATTTGTATTAGGGATAGACCGATTATCGGTTTTACTGATATAATCGGCCGATATTCGGTATTTTCGGCAATATCGGTATCGGCCAATTCAGATACCGATATTGCCGATAATACCTCCTAGGACCGCCAGGCTCATTACAAACCCGGCGGTCCTGGGGGGGGAGGCGGTGAGCAAGCGTTTACTCACCTCCCAGCAGCTCCTCCAGCTCCCCAGTGTAACTCTCACGAGACCCGCGGCCGTCCGAGGGTTTACCATGGCAACGCTCCGCGCGACACGCTGGCCGCGAGACTTACACTGGGGAGCTGGAGGAGCTGCTGGGAGGTGAGTAAATGCTTGCTCTCTGCCCCCCCCCCCCCAAAGCTCAGCCAATGCCACTGGACCTAAAAAAACAAACAAGCAATAAAGGCGCTAAAAGTGCTAATGTAAAATATAAATATAATAAAAGTGTAGCAGCACCTAAAAGTGTACAAGCTCATAAAACACCATACATAAAATCCAAAATAAAAATAGGTGCGCTGTACCTTTAAATATTAAAAAGTGCAAATAGTGCAATAATTTGTGCAAATATTTTGTGCAAAAACACAGTGTGTATATAATATAATCACATTCAATGTGACATAAGTGCAAAATGAAAATGTGATAGTGTAAAAATTCAATATCCAAAACAAATAACTTACAAGGGAAATGTATATCTCCTTAAATTCTCCAAATCACATAAGAACATATGTAAAAAAAGATATAAAATGGAGAAACATAGTATAATATTGTTTACATAAATATAAAAACCAGCAAATAAAACTAGGAATATCACTCACAAAAAAAGAGCAGTAAAAGCCTGCTCTAACTGATCCAGCTTTAAATCCAAAAACCAGCTTCCAAAAGTAAAACAGCTTTATTGAAAGTAAGTAAAATCCACACTCTCCGTTTCCATATAGCAGCCTAATAACCTTATGCCAGTACTGTATAGTATATATCTACCAGTCCCTGGTAACTTTCGGTACTGCAGGCTTCACTTCCTGGAACTCGGAGTTTCGTCCGGTCACGTGATGGCGTGATACATTTCCCTTGTAAGTTATTTGTTTTGGATATTGAATTTTTACACTATCACATTTGCATTTTGCACTTATGTCACATTGAATGTGATTATATTATAATGCCACTGGACCACCAGGAACTGCTATATCCCCCCTCCCTGGCCAGGCAACAAGCAGGGAGGGGGGACAACAAAACTAAATAATAATTAGTTAAATATAAAAAAAATAATAATTTAATAAAAAATGCCCCCTCACACACTCCATTATATATACATACACTACACAAACACACTATGTATATAATGCAGTGTGTGTGTTTGTATAGTGTGTATATAATGCAGTGTGTGTGTTTGTATAGTGTGTGTATATAATGCAATGTGTTTGTATAGTGTGTGTATATAATGCAGTGCGTGTGTTTGTATAGTGTTTGTATAGTATGCAGTGTGTGTGTTTGTATAGTGTGTGTATATAATGCAGTGTGTTTGTATAGTGTGTGTGTGCGCGCGTGTATACAATGCACACAAATACACACACACACTGCATTATATACACACACTATACAAACACGCTGCATTATATACACACACTATACAAACACACACTGCATACTATACAAACACTATACAAACACACACACACTGCATACTATACAAACACACACACTGCATTATATACACACACTATACAAACACATTGCATTATATACACACACTATACAAACACACTGCATTATATACACACTATACAAACACACACACTGCATACTATACAAACACACACAGTGCATTATATACACACACTATACAAACACACTGCATTATATACACACACTATACAAACACACTGTGTATATAATGCAGTGTGTGTATATAATGCAGTGTGTGTGTGTAGTGTGTGTTTGCATAGTGTGTATATATAATGTAGTGTGTTTATATAATGCACACTACACAAACACACTGCATTATATACACACACTATACAAACACACACACTCTGCATTATATAAACACACTACATTCACTATACACACACTACACAAATACACACACACTCTGCATTCATTATATACACACACATTGCATTTAGTATATACAGCATTCACTTTACGCACACTACCCACACGCAACACAAACACTCTGCTTTCATTATATACACACTACACTAATACACACTGCATCCACTACACACACTAGACAAATACACACTGCATCCACTACACAAACACACATTGCATCCTCGACACACACTACACATACACACACTACACAAACACACACTGCATCCACTACACACACTACACAAACACACACAGCTCCCCTGTCACACCTCATCCACTACACGTGGCATGTATATTTTGTGCATTTAAATGTACAGAATATCGGCAAATTATATCGGCTATCGGCCTGAAAGTTCACAGAATATCGGTATCGGCTCTAAAAAATCAATATCGGTCGATCCCTAATTTGTATTTTAACACACAATTGAAAAGGAATGAAAAAAATAATTTGCAAGCTAGTAGTAACCACCCCTTATCTCCTGCTCTTGCGAGCAAAGACAGTAAATGCTAAGAAGAACCAATGCACTTGCAAACATTTTGCAAATTAATGTGGCAATAATCATTAGAATGAAGGAAGAAGGACAAAGATTCTACTTGTTAAAAGCTTAAGGAATCATAGTGCAGGGAGTGGCCCTTTAAATAAATCCCTTGTGCTGAAAAAAATGCTTAGACCACATTATTCATCCCTGTTCATTAGTAACGCATACATTATTCAAACCAGGCGTTAAAGCTTTTTCTACTGGCTTCCTTAATATGAAAGCTTTTCAATTAAAATGAGACAATCATTTTGTATGATTTTCCTCCAAAATGTATTCTGAAAATGTGTTGTTAATTCCATTCATAATGGTGATCTCACGCCTTATTTTCTAAATAATACTATCCAGCCCTTACTCATCTATAAATATTTAGAGTTGGGTAATTTCTGTTTTTGGTTTTTATTGCATTTTTTTTTGTGGCATTTTTTTAAATTTACGTTTGTAAGCTTTGTTAGTGAACAAGGAACTGCTTCCTCCTTTGACATCCCACAGATTAATTAAGTATTGAATGATCAATGCTGAGAGTGTGAAGTGTAAACTCCTGTAAAGCAATAATTCCCAAAGACTTCTCAGTGTAGCTGCAGCCCCCAGATGTTACTGGAGTAGGCTAACAGAGTCCATTTCATATAACATCCCCAAGAAAAACATCCTAATTCTGATGTTCCCCATTAAGGAGAAGATAGTGGGTGTGTGAAAGGGTTCTTTCGTACAGCATACCTCGCTAATACATGGCTTGTTAAGTTCCAGACCACCACGATGAAGTGAATAACACTGTAGATCAAATCACAGGCATTTTTTAAGTGTTGGTGCATATCAAATCCTTACAATATATATTGTATGTTATGTGTGTGTTAAGTCTGCAATATCTCTAAACCCCCCAAAAATGTAAAAACTGTACATATTCCTAATCTTAAAATAGTTGAAATACATAATCTGAATAATGGACAATCTTGGACTGTTTAAAACAGTTTTGCATGTATCTCGATCATTTCTGACACAGCATGCAGTGGTCTTTATAAATATAGCAACTTGAACATTAATTTCTTTAACAGTCATATTTCCAGTTTGCCCGGCATCAGAAATTTGTCAATGACTACATTCTGTATTATGGAGGAAAGCTACAAGACTTTCAGCTTTCAAAGTAAGTAACGACAACTTAGGTTCACATATTACTTTCAGTTTTCTATTTGTTAATGAATAATCAGAGCCAAACTGTGCTTACAAAAATATCAAAGTATCCTATTAAAATTTAAATGTTATGTTTACAAAGAACTTTTAGACTAAACAAAAAAGAAAATATCCAATTCTTAAAGGACCACTCTAGGCACCCAGACCACTTCAGCTTAATGAAGTGGTCTGGGTGCCAGGTCCTTCTAGGGTTAAGCCATTTTTTCATAATTATAGCAGTTTCAGAGAAACTGCTATAATTATGAATGGGTTAAGCCTTCCCCCTAATCCTCTAGTGGCTGTCTCATTGACAGCCACTAGGCGCTTGCGTGCTTCTCACTGTGAAAAATCACAGTGAGAGCACGCGCATAGGAAAGCATTGTAAATGCTTTCCTATGACGCTGAATCTTGCAGCGCGTGCGCATTCAGCCGGCGAGGCGGAGAGGAGGAGGAGAGCTCTCCGCCCAGCGCTGGAAAAAGGTAAGTTTTTACCCCTTTCCCCCTTCCAGAGCCGGGCGGGAGGGGGACCCTGAGGGACACCCTCAGGGCACTATAGTGCCAGGAAAACGAGTATGTTTTCCTGGCACTATAGTGGTCCTTTAAGCATGTGAGGTGGAACAATAAACTATGCAGCCAATTTATTTAAATTCTAAATCAAAATAAAACATAAGAACCCACCACCAATGTGTGTGTTTCAACCGATTCCTACATACTTGGTAAACTTAAAGGGACACTAGAGTCACCAGAACAACTACAGCTTATTGTATTTGTTCTGGTGAGTATATCCAGTCCATGCAGGGTTTTTGTAGTAAACACTGTGTTTTCAGTGAAAAGGCAGTGTTTGCATTACGGCCTAGAGACACTTCCAGTGGCCTCTCCTCAAGCTGCTACTAGAGGTGCTTCATAGAGCAGTGCTGCACAGTGAGCAGCACTTGCATTCAGTGCCTCCACCATCTGCATGGAGACACCTAACTTTCCTCATAGAGATGCATTGATTCATTTCATCTCTATGAAGAGATGCTGATTGGATGCTGTTTGGCTTTATTGTGTTTGGCTTGTGCTGGCTCTTCCTTGGCAATCTAGAGCCAATATGGATACAAGTATATTCTCCATACTCACTCATAAAGGGACACTGTAGTCCCCATAACGACTTTTAGCTTAATTAAACCACTGTGGTGTACAGATCATGCCCCTGAAGTCTCTTTCTACCATTTAAGAGTTGAATCTCTTTGTTTATGCAGCCCTAGTCACGCCTTGCTGCATGTGAACACTTCTTGTAAAGTGTCATCTAATGTTTACACTTCATTTATTGCAAATTCTGTTTAATTTAAAATTTCTTATCTCCTGCTCTGTTAATAGCTGGATAGACCCTGCAGGAGTCTCCTGTATGTAATTTAAAGCTCAATTTACAGAACAGGAGTTAGAAACCTTCTAAAGTATGTTAACACCTGATTGAAAATGAAACAAAACATTTTCTTTTCATACGGGCTGGTCCGACAAAGCCAGGGGAGGTGTCGCTAGAGCTGCATAAACAGAAACAAAAGTGATTTAACTCCCAAATGGCAGAGAATTGAGCAGTGATACTTCAGATGCATGATCGATACACAAAACTGCTTCATTAGGCTAAAGTTGTTTTGGTAAATATAGTGTCCCTTTAAATACATCTAGACCCACTCATGTTAAAAACATCAACTTACAAAAGTTATGCTTGGTACTTAAAAATGTTTAAATAAGAAGCCTTAGCATGAAAATTAGACGGTAAGTGTCTTAATCTCAATATTTCATATCTCTTAATTAACTCCAATGGTTTTCTAGTAAAGAGTGTAAAACTTCAATACACCATGTGACACATGTGCACTGAATTTATTTCTCTTCAGGAAACATTGCCACTGTAATCTTGTCCTAGCCCTAAAACATTAGCCCTAACCTAGCATGAACCCTGACCCTAACACTAAATTTACACTATCCTTAACCATCAGAAACATGTCCCAGCAAAATGATACTAAAGCTCTAAGGAACACTCCGGGCACCAAAACAACTTCATCAAAATTAAGTTGTTGTGTTGCCAGGAGATTCCTGGTGCTGGCTCACTTTTAGGGGTTAAACAATTTTTGAACGGTTTAAACCCAAAGTCTTTGTTCCAGCACCAAATCTTCTTGCCTCTCTGCACTTTGGTTTTCTAAAAATCCCTAAACCGGAATCCCCATTCATAAACCTGGCTTGAAAGAGGTATGTATTGGGCAGACTAGATGGGCCGAATGGTTCTTATCTGCCGTCACATTCTATGTTTCTTTTCAAGCAAGTTTTATGAATGGGGAATCACTCGGACCGCTCTTAGCCAGTCAGCAGCGACACTGCCCGATTCTGCAAGAGCCATACAGTTTAGAGATTTTAGAAAACGAAAGGGCAGGGAGATTCGGTGCTGGAACACAGACTTTGTGTTATACCGTTCGAAAATGGTTTAACCACTTAAGGTGAGCCAGCAATAGGGACCTCCTAGTACCATAACTTAATTTAAATTATGTTGTTATGGTGCCTAAACTGTTCCTTTAAAGAGCAGTCAGTGACTGCCAACTATAGGCTTTTTTTTTTTTGCATGACTGGAATGGGGCTGCCTGGTATGCTGCTCTACCTGCCAACTACACTGTGATCAATGCTCGTTAGCTGGCAAAGCCCAGCATTAATCACAGCCGGCACATGGGGATGCAGGGAGACACAGTCAAGGTCTGGAGGGTGGTATGGAACGTCCTAAAGATATCAAGTGGTTAACTTTTATAAGTGTATGCATATATTTACTATAAAACAAAAAATTGTAATGTTGTGTTTCCACTTGTTTTTTTCCTTGCTTTTTTTTTTTTTTACTATTCTTTCATCTACTTTTAGAGCAAATTCCAAAACTGACTTGGACGTTATCAGAGAAAATCATCAGTTCCTGTGGCAGGAGGATGAAGAAGATTTGACTTGGTAAATGGAGATAACTCCTTAAAGATATTGTCCTTTTTCGCCAGAATAGACCAATACTGTATGAGCTTAAAGAGTGAATGTGTTTTTTTTCCCCCCATAAGTAAATAGACAAGTCCTTTAATGGACACCTAGTTTACTTTCTTTCTCTTTTAGCTAAGCAAATAACACATGTCCTTTCTTTCCACTTCCTGTACTGTAGAGAGATGAAGATATTCTATCAGAAAACAAGAGATACAGTGTCATCCTCAATAGGGCACTATACACTGTCATTCCTTTTTTTCTTTCTGTCAGAGCAGGAACAGCAAGTCCTCCAGCCTTGCGTAACAGAGGAAGAAGCTGTGAGGAGACATTTTATTATTAGTGATTAGACTACAGAACATGGAAATAAGTTTAAACCCTCTGCAGCTCTGTGTATATCTAGCAGGGTGGATGGCTTCCCTGGGGTCCAGTGGGGACTAGGCTGACCAATTAAAAGTCAAGGGCAGGAGCT
Organism: Pelobates cultripes; assembly: GCA_933207985.1. NCBI lineage: Eukaryota > Metazoa > Chordata > Amphibia > Anura > Pelobatidae > Pelobates > Pelobates cultripes. Next base: position 86,410,716 of record OW240922.1, read on the forward strand.
GCGATAGCTTCTGCATGATGCTCTAGTCCAGGACTGATTCCCATTCACAAGTGCTGGGAGGAAGTGATCTAAGATGCATAAATTGAGGAATGTCCCTCAACGCCTTTTTGCACTAGCAGATATCTGACGTTCCACTTGGAATCTTGATAGGACATTGCCTGTTGTGCTCTTGCAGCCTCGAGTGACATACATGGCATTTTTTTTTTTTTTTTTATAGTTATCTGGCAAATGTAAAGATGCTTGTCAAACCGTGACTACACAATGTATTTTTTAAGGGTAGTGGTTTAAATCACAGGCTTTTGTGAATAGTCGCACAGTAAATCATTGTTTTAGCACGTTGTGTTTGTTACCTCCTGTCTTATAAAGAGTATCACATTCCATGTTGTCTTCATTGTCATTTTATATTCTTATAGTCAGCACAATTAAGCAGATATCCCCTCATTGTTCTACCATTTACTTTTATTAATCAATTCTTTTTTTATATTATACAGAATTGACTTTTGTAAAGACAGCTTACGCTTTTTATTTTTATGCTGATTCAATACAATCGCTGACCCTAACAGGAAAAATCCAATACATGACTGTTTGCATAAAACATTTATAGATGTTCTGTATATTGCATACTCACAACTTCATGTTTCTGTTTATTTATAATTCTTGTGGTCCTAAAACACTAAAGGAAGATGTTTGTTTTTATTCCTTATCAACGTACAGGGAGAAGAGACTTGCAAAAAAATATTATGATAAATTATTTAAAGAATACTGCATAGCAGATCTGAGCAAGTACAAGGAGAATAAGGTTTGTTGGTATACCCGTATTTTGTGATTTCTGTGGTTTAGTTTAAATAAATTCTGTTAACAGATTTATTAACAGGTTTATTTTTTTCTTGAATTTTATCCCCATCCTGGCTTTTCTTTGAAATATTTAAAAAACCATGACCGTAAAAATTAAGTCAGGTTCTCCATACATAGCTGTAAATTTATAAACACACATTCAGTGCTGCAGAAAATGTTGTGTTTATACCGAACATCCTTTTATTTATTTGCATTTGTCTTTAACCCCTGTCAAGCCTTAATTCTGCTGTTTACTTTCATGTAAAATTTACATGGACGTATCTACAAAATATATGTAGTTTTCATCTGATCTTTGATGTTTTGTTCTGAAGTCTTTTGGAATTTACTAAGAATTTTTTATTTTTTTTTCGATATAATAACAATTACCAAGTAGTTTTCGAACCATATATATATACATTGTTTATTAATGTGGAAGTTGTCGCCACAGTTCTGTGCATTCATACATGTGGTGGTCTAGAAGGCATTGAGGGTCCCATTTGCAGGCCTTTAAAGTCCAGAAAAAATGTAATAGATTTGGGGAATTTAGTAAAATAATACCTCTACCTTACATACTTGTCTCTTGCTCTCTCCTCCAGCTCTGCTTCACTCCCGCCCTATTTGATTGATATTTCCTGTCCTAACGTGTCTTATACCCCACCTTCTATAGACTGTAAGCTCGTCTGAGCAGGGTCCTCTTCAACCTATCGTTCCTGTAAGTTTGTCCTATTTATAGTTACATCCCCCCTCTCATAATATTGTAAAGCGCTACAGAATCTATTGGCGCTATATAAAAGGCAATAATAATAATAAAAAAACTAATGTTAGGGGTGCATACAAATGTGGTTTGAAAAGTGCTTTCTTACATTATTTGTTTTGTATTTCTTGTTCAGTTTGGATTTCGATGGCGGACAGAAAAAGAAGTGGTCTCTGGAAAAGGTAACATTTTACTGAAAACCTTTAATCGTTCTAGTGTATGCCTTGGTGCAGAAATTGACTAAAGTTTGCGAGCTGTATCTTTACCTTAAAATTTATTTTAAAATGTTTCAAGTATATTCTGTGCTAAAAAAATACTTAAATATATATTAAAAGCCTCAACTATTTATTTTAGTTCTGTTTTGTGGCTATTTGGAAGCATTTTCCAGTTGTTTTTGTTTTTTTGTTTTAAATCTGCTTTTGAAAAAAAAACAAAAAAAACACAAAACATAATAGTGAAAGTTAATTGCTACCATTAATGTTGGAACTTGGTACCTACAATGCATTATAACTAGCTACTATATTACTTGAACACTAGAGGGCACTGTTAAATTACTATATTTCATAGATGATGGTTCTCTCCCTCACAGAAGACCTTTGCAGCGTTATTTACTAAGGTGAGCATTCAAAGTGAATTTCAAATTTAAGGTCAGATTAGCTCATCTAAATGTTTTGCAATTTACTTTGAATTCTTGCTTTAGTGATAACTCTGTTTGAATATAACAGTGTTATTTACACACAACATCTTTGTTAACACTGAGGTTTTTAATGTTGAAACTATGTAAAATAAATATAATATATATATATATATATATATATATATATAAAACTGATTTGAAAAGTGCACAATTCCATGCAAAGTGAGCATTTTAAAGGCAATAACATTTTGCCTTAATATTGTGTTATAGAAATGGTCAGTAGATGTATTTGTAATTATTAATTAGTATATGTGTTTGTAACAGGATTTTGCAGTCAAGTAGGGTACCATCACAGCCTATGCAGCGGCAGACCCAGGGGGAGGGCAACGAGGCAATTGCGCCCCCCTCTTCCCTCCCGAGATTCTCCCCTGCCGGCTAATGCACGGCTGGCATTGTCCAAGTGCCAGCCCTGCAATGTGCCTGCGGACCAGGGAGGGGAGATCAGAGTTCTCCCTCCCCAGTCCGCAGGCACAGTGCTGGCAGCCGGCAGGGGAGGGAGAGAGAAAGGACAGGCAGGCACGGAGCGTTGCCGCGTTTACCACGGCAACACTCCAAATCACGCGAGAGTGAACTCTAGCCCTGGGATGCGGGGCTAGAGTTTACTGTTACCACTGGGACCACCAGGGATTTCCCACCGGACCACCAGGGATCCAAAAATGTCCCCCCTCCTCCCAGTAAAGGTAAGAAGGGAGGAGGGGACATAAAGTATATTTATTCTATTAAATAAAAAATATATATATTAAAAAGCCTCCCTACCCTCCTTCCCCCCATACAAACACTGCCCCCCATACACACAGTGCCCCACAAACACTACCCCCCATACACACAGTGCCCCACAAACACTGCCCCATACACACACTACCCCCATGCACACACTACACACACTGCCCCACGAACACTGCCTCCCATACACACACTACCCCCATACACACAGTGCCCCATAAACACTTCCCCCCCATACACACACTGCCCCACAAACACTGCCCCCAATACACACACTGCACACCCATACACACACTGCCCCCCATACACACACTACACACACTGCTCTCCATACACACCCACACACACTGCCCCCTATACACACACTACACACACAGCCCCCCATACACACACTGCCCCAAACACACACACACAGCAACTCTCACACACAAGCCTCCCCTCCTCAACATATGCTTGCCTGAGAAGCCACTGACTTTTTCATGGAAACACGGTTTTAAAATAATGTGGTCAGAAAATTACAAGTCCACTTAAAGTTCACCTGTCATGCAAAAGAGGAATGGTAGAATATTTCGATATTCACATTTCCATTGAATATATAGGCAACATATTATTTAATGTTCTTTCTACAGGTTACAAATATATACATCCATAAAATAGAGCTATTTTGTTAGGTTTTCACAACTGACAATGGTTAAGGCTTAATCTTAGAATGCAACATGGTCTGGAACAGGCATGTAGGCATTTAAATTATTCTAAATAGCAGACTAATCAGCTGGCACACTTTCTGATTTAGCCTAAACAGAATGTATCAACATAGAGAATAATCTAACACTTGCACCCTCACACACACACTGCACCGCTCACACACACACTGCAACCCTGACATACACTGCTGCCCTCACACACTAGCACACACACTTCACCGCTCACACACACTTCACCCCTAACACATACCACTGCTCCTATGCCCTATATCCCAGCAGACTCCAGGTAAGTTGTCAAACTGTTCTTAAACGCTTTGACTACTTAGTCTAGGATGGGATCCTGGCACTACACTGAGTTTAGTGGTTATTGTGCCTGGATTATTTCTTTAAATAATCTACTAGCGCCCCTCCCGAGATCAGGCTCTGTATCCGCCACTGAGCCTATGTTGCTATGAGATGGTGTGGCTAGAACTAGATGGTGTATGTTGTGTGCTGGAAATTGATGAGTTGCAAGGAATCTGGCACCTTAACAATCCAATTTTCTAAGGAATAAGGCAGTGGTGCAGCTTTTCAAATGAGGAAGAGATCCCCTGTGATTTTTGGAGAAGTGTGTTTGCTTGGCATTAGTTGATGAACTTTGTTGTTCTTGATTTCAATTTATGATTGCCTTTTTGTGAGCAGGTACATGACCATACCTACTGCACATACAGAATATATATCACTGTTGCATAGATTATTTTCTGAACCAGCAACAGGGAAAAAGATTCATGGAGAAAAGAGCACTGCACTGATTTTGTCATATTGAACAGTTTACCGCGTGAAAAATCTGTTAACATAACTAATCAATTGTGTTGGATGTAGGGAATGCCTTGTGAGCATGACAGGTCCACCTCCTTACATGTGTCTATTCCTGAAAGCTAAGCTGAACTTAATTGTGGCTGCTTACGTTCTGATCAGAAAGACAGACCAACCACTGCTTGAAATGTAATGACTTAGTTCCAAATATGAGCTATTTGTGATACAAATATAAATTCAGTCTGAGCACGTTTAGGCCTCACAGGCAACTCAACCTGGAACTTGCGTATGTGTTAGAAAGTTGGGCTATATCTCAGGTTTTGCTTTCTGAAGTAGAAAACCATCAACTGAACTACATTCCCAAGAACTCTTCAATGTGCCTGTAAAGCTCTGTTTATGGTATTAGCTGAGAACTGCTCTAGAAAGTAAAGTGAACTTACTGATTGGCCAAGTTATCTCCTGGTGTGGGAGAATTCGCTGCAGACCCTCTAAAGTTTGGAGGTTTTTTTTTTTTATTTTAAGCAAATTCTGGAAAATGTTGGTATCGTTGAATGCATTAGCTATTCGACTTGTGCACAAATTCTTTTCAACTGGTACAAGCGAATCGGATTCCTTTTAATCTATTCCCAAACAGTCTGTCCAGGGTTTATCTAAAAAGTCTTCATAATGAATAATAATCCATGGGGTAATTTTATTTGATCATAGATTAAGAGGAATGTGTGCACACGTCTATTATTTCAACAATGCTAAAACAGTAAATGGATTCCCTCTAGTTAGGAGGTTGGTGTGCCTTTAACTTTGGCTACTTGTTATGAACCATTACTGTGACATTAGGTTTATGTTCCTGGAATGCACAGACATATTATGACAAGGAATACTAAGTTTGTGGCTTTTCTCCTTATGGTTTGTTCTATTTTTTTTTGCTTAAATCAACACCAAGCATCAATTCTTCTGGCAGATTTCCACTTGCCTAAACAGCAAGCAAAGGTATATGAAGGATGGTGTTATGGCATTCCCTCCCCCACCATGAAGCTCTGGGATTAGTATGAGTTTCTTGTATAAAAAAAAAGCGACTTTAGTAACGACGCTATATTACGGTCCCTAATCTTATCTAAAGCCACAATTCAGGTTGTTCTGGCAATGGATATATATATATTGATTTGTTTAGACTATGCAATGGAAGTTGGATATTTAATAAACATTTATTGAGAGAACAATGCAGAGTATGTCATTTTACTTATTGTTTCTCTAGAACAGATGAAAAAGGTAATTCTATATTCAGCCATTTATTTCCAGCTTTTAACAAATGTCGCTACGGAAGTTATTTGTAATAAATGACGATAGATCTTATTTTCCAGTGACTTATTTTCCTCTCTTCTCTGAATCTTGAAAGTTCCTTTTACGTTAATAAAATCCTACATGCTAGATTGTATGCGATGCATTGAGATGTCCCAAACAGACACACTCTGCTGATTAGACACCTGTGTAAAGGGGCTTGTTGAGCCTAATGAGATGAGATCTGTGACGGAATCATCAGTGTCCGTGAAGACGTTGAATACTTGCCAGGGGATTTACTTGAATCCACCAAGTATCAACGTATGACTTTTAAACGATGTTCTAGATGAGAATGTGAATTCTCATTGGCGTTGTTATAATGTTTTTTTTGTTTTATTTTAATCAAAATTTTATCATTTATTAAAAAATATATAGTTTTTTGTGTGGTTTTTATTGAATGGGTAGGAAAACTGACATGTAGATTTAAGAATTGCTTTGCAACCAAATTCTAAGAAAAACCTTACAATTTGTAAAACCCCTTATTAACCCTTTGTGTGTGCCTGCGCACTGATTAAACCTCCTAATTCAATCCTGTCTATGCTGCAGGTTTTGCAAGTGTTAGATTATTCTCTATGTTGATACATTCTGTTTAGGCTAAATCAGAAAGTGTGCCAGCTGATTAGTCTGATATTTAGAATAATTTAAATGCCTACATGCCTGTTCCAGACCATGTTGCATTCTAAGATTGAGCCTTAACCATTGTCAGTTGTGAAAACCTAACAAAATAGCTCTATTTTATGGATGTATATATTTGTAACCTGTAGAAAGAACATTAAATAATATGTTGCCTATATATTCAATGGAAATGTGAATATCGAAATATTCTACCATTCCTCTTTTGCATGACAGGTGCACTTTAAGTGGACTTGTAATTTTCTGACCACAATATTTTAAAACCGTGTTTCCATGAAAAAGTCAGTGGCTTCTCAGGCAAGCATATGTTGAGGAGGGGAGGCTTGTGGGAAAGATATTAGCAAGCCGCACGTTAGCAGCTTAGGATGAAGCACTTTGAGGCTAATCTCACACAAACTGCTGCAAATTCCCTGTACACGTACCTGCTGGCAGATTCTTTGTGTTAGTAGCGGCAATATTCATTATTTTAAAGGGCCATATAGCTTAAACGGAAACTGTATCCAGAAATGTGTGTAGCACGATTTGTTAAAAACAAGAATTGTGTAAAATTGTAAATATCCCTAAAATAAACAAAGGTAAGCATAATGGGAAATGTATCTGGCAGGTTGATTGGTTAGATAGGACTGTATAGCTTTGATTAGCATCTCTTTTTAATATCTAAATACCACATACTTAAAGGACAATTGTCTCTTTAAAAATGTTTTATGAATATAATAATACTTCCATTATGAATTGAAATAGATTTTTTAAATGTAGGTATATGTTAAAAGAAAATGTTTTTCCCTGATTCTATGTGTGCAGGGTGTGAAGCAGAGAAGGTAATAGAGCCTTGTGGTTTTCTAATACTGTCTGACCAATAGTGCATGTATATGGCAGAAGGCCCCTGTCATGTACTTAAAGGAACACTATAGTCACCAGAACAACTACAGCTTATTGTATTTGTTCTGGTGAGTATAATCATTCCCTGCAGGCTTTTTGTAGTAAGCACTGTCTTTTCAGAGAAAATGCAGTGTTTACATTACAGCCTAGGGATAACTCCACTGGCCTCTCCTTCACTTTGCCGCACTGCCATTCAGTGTCTCCTCCCTCTGCATGGAGACGCTGAACTTTCCTTGTAGAGATGGATTGATTGAATACATCTCTATAAGAAGATGCTGATTGGCCAGGGCTGTGTTTTGTTTGTCCTGGTTCTGCCCCTGATATGCCTCCTTGGCAATCTAGAGCCAATCCAATTCTTTCCTATGGGATATCACTGTGATTGGCTCAAATCACTGCTGATGATGCCAGCAAACAGGCAGATGAGGGGCAGAGTCAGCAGCTTCAGACTTGAACAAAAGTAAGATTTTATTATATTCAGGGGGATCACGGGGACTAGATGGTGATTGTAACACTATAGGGTGAGGAATAAATGTTTGTGTTCCTTTAAGGTACGTATGCCTCATTCTTTTTACATATACTTCATCTAAAAAAAAAAAAAAAAAAAAATCCAATTCAAAACCTAGGAATACTATGTTTAAAAAATTTTTTGTGAGGATTTTTAAATCCATCACAAAATTCCACATTGTTTAATGCAGATTTTAATTAAATGTGCATGAAAACTTGTTTTAAGATTGTAATGTGTATAACTGAGAATCTATTTTATGATGTGTATATATAACACCTCTTATTATATTATTTTATAGTTTCCTCTGTACTTCCTTAAAGGAACACTATAGTGACATGTACACAAGCCTGTAGTCCTGACACTATAGTGGTAAAAGCTTTCTTTAGGTCCCCTGCCCACCTTGCATCCCTTTGAAAAGGTATTGCACTCACCTTTTTTTTCCATCACCGTGGCTGGCCGCGCCTGTCTACACCTCCGTGGCTGAGATCATCAAACTTGATGATCTCAGCCAATTTTGATGATCTCAGCCAATTCACTGCTTTCCCATAGGAAAGAATTGGAGCGCTTTTGTGCATGCACCAATGAGTATCTCCTCATAGAGATTAATTTAATCAATGCATCTCTATGTGGAATGTTCAGCTCTGCATGGAGTCCATGAATGTCAATGCTACACTGACACAGTAAGCACCTCTAGTAGCTGCAACTAGAGGTGTTAGTAGGCACCAATGTAAACACTGCCCTTTTACTGTGAAATGGTGGTGTTGTTTACATTAAAAAGCGTATAGCAGGGGTTCTCAACCCAGTCCTTAGGACCCCCTACCAGTCCAGGATTTGGGGATTATCTGGGTGTGTCTCAGGTGTTTAGAAAAAGGGAAAAAAACACCTTAGACTCTAAGGTGTTTTTTTTTTCTTTTTCTAAACACCTTAGACACACCCAGGTAATCACTAAACCCTGGACTTGTAGGGGGTCCTGAGGACTAACGTTGAGAACCCCTGGCGTATAGGGACATATCGTTTACATATATAGCCTATAGTTTACATTAAGCCGTAGTTGTTCTAGTGACTATAGTTTCCTTTAATGACTTCTATATGCAAAACTCCCAGCATTTTGTAAGGGGGCGGGGGGGGGAAGAACAATTAATATGTTAGGCATTGTGGTATGGAGCCAGGCCTGGTGGGTCCATTGCTGAGAATTTTGGATAATCTAAAGACCAGCTGATATCTACTTCTACCAATGATTATTATAATTGTTAAACAGGATTTAGCCCTTTTGCATACTCATTCATTGCAGTTTAAGCATACATTAATGTCTGTTTTATTCATACAGAGCTTTGTGATCTGCTGCTATGTCTCACTCTTACTGTGAGTTTTATTATTGGAGCTCTACAATATACATCTATACAGCACATCAACACGACTTTCATTGCAGTAGATTTCTATGATATACACTGATACACACCATGTGTTATTGTTCATTTCGATGCTGTTGGGCACGGTTATAATAATCATTGTTTTGGAGCTCTATTTGTACTTATACTCAAAATACACCTATGTGAATTTTAATTATTGGGGGATCAGTGAACACTGACAGACTCCACACGTTGCTGTGAGTTTAATTGTTTTTAACACAACATACATCATTAGAATTTGAGTGTCAATTATCAGAACATATTTTATCACACATTGTCAAAAACACTAACACTAAACGCAAATGCTTTTTAACCCCTTAAGGACCAAACTTATGGAATAAAAGGGAAACATGACATGTCACACATGTCATGTGTCCTTAAGGGGTTAAAACAAATAATTTCTTCAAAATAAGCCAGTTTTTAATACTGAATTTTTTGTCTTGATATGGTTTACTAAAATGCTTGGTTGGCTATTATTCTCTTGCGGTTTGCAGTGGCTCTCTCTAATTACACAGCAATAATGTTCTGCAACACAAACCTTTGAGACCATGGAAATGTACTCAAATCAGAATGTGCCAGGGGAACAATTCTAGTGAGAAGCAGAGTATTTAAAACGATTTAGCTTTGCCAAAAGGGAAAAAAAATCAAAAATATTCTCTAACCTCAATCTAACCTCAAATGCCCCAAACTAGGGATGTTTTCAGGTTAATGTAACCTAACATGTTTTTCCGAGGCCAACAAAGGTACAAGACTTGTTAATTAGGTCAGAGTTTTCTACCAGAAGCCCCGCTGAATTGGGATCGGAAGAAAGGATTTCTTGCTAAACAACATCTTCTTTTCATTATTGATCACTGAAACATCAAGCTGTCTTAATCTATAGTTTATGTCCAATATTACATTTAAGCTTGATTGTAGAAACTCAAATGAATAATTTCATTTATAATCTCATTAATTTAATATTTAATTGTTTTATGTATGCAACAGGACAATTTTGCTGTGGAAACAAACGATGTGATGAAAAAGAAGGTCTTAAGAGCTGGGAGGTGAATTTTGGTTACGTTGAACATGGCGAAAAGAAGAACGCACTTGTTAAATTGAGTATGTGTATTAGGCAAGCTATTTGACAGTTGTACTAATTAGATTTTATTCATTTTTTTAAATTTATTTATTTTAACTCCTCCTACTCTTTTTTTCTCCCCAGTTCTACTCTTGAATCTGGCCTTGTGCTTTGGGCCATTTTCAAGTTATTGTTTAAAATATAGGAACTATTTTTGATAGGGCCTTAGTCCCCGCCACCTTTTCCATTGATTTATGTGTTCCTACCATTTCAAAGATGATTCTTTACTAATGTTTCGTTAAATTAGAAGGTTTGTTTGGCTAGAAAGCATATTGTTAGAAGCCAATGGACAAGGGGTTAGGATTTTAACTTCAGTATAGCTGTCTTAAAATCATATCAAATCACTTCTTTATTATTGACAAAGAGAATGGTGGTTTTCTATAACATCCAATGAACATATTATATCTAACTATTTAGCTCACTCCTAGGGATTGTTTTTAGCCAATTAACTAAAAGCCTAGCCCATGATGCTAATTGTTTTAATTACAAATGACATATTTTACAATGCACTCTATTAAACATGGGTCAAAACCAGCTTGGAGTGTCCTTTTAATACTCTGCTAAATAATCTGGAAATTCTCTCGTATGAGCTGATTTTGTCATTGATTTCTCTCTCTGTCATTTCATATACAGGGCTTTGTCCTGAATGTTCGTACAGACTGAATTTCCATCACAGGTAGGTCAGGCTTACAGTAATGTCCTGCATTTAGCCACCAACACTGTAACACTGGGAGCAGACTGGGTTGTCATAAAAATAAGTATAAATTGACAGAAAACACAATTCTTAGTTCTAAGAAAATACGGTTTGTTTGTTTTTTAAGGACAGTTTCGAGTGACAGGTACTTTGAGACGTTTTTATGAATCTCAAAGATACTGTCTCTTTTCATGTATTTGTCTTTATTGATCTATAATAGATATATTTATATTCTTATCAATTCAATATATTTATAATGTTATCTATATATTGTTTATCAATTCCTTAACAAGGATCAAGGCTGCACTCCCAACACAGATGTGCTTGAAGCAAAAGGGAACCACCACGCACAAACTCACAAAATAACATTTTTATTAGGAAGGAACCCAACGGCAATGTTTCAGCCCCAGTAAGGGCTTTTCTCAATCCTGAAACATTGCTTTTTTTGGGCAGTTTGTGTATGCTGATCCTTTTTGCTTCATGTACATTTATAGTGTGAAATATTGTGGCTCAGATGCTGAAAATAAAATGACTGGAACCTTTAGAAGCACATGGCATTTTCTTCACAGATCGGGAAATTTGTCTATTAAAGAAGTAAAAATAAAGTTTAGTGTCACGTAATCTGTATTGATTCGAATTTAAAGGAGGAAAGAAAGCCAACCAAAGAAAATGAATCTGCAAGACGAAAAAGGAGAACCTTCAAATAAAAGACCCAAAGGTTCCAATTCTCATAAGAAGAGGAGAAAGAAGTACAAAGGTAATAACTTAAACTAGGGTTATGCACTACACAAGGAATCAACAAAACTAACAAATGGCTTGTCAATGGGACATTAATAAATTCATTTTGTGCGGCCAGCTCTTTGTAATCCTCATTGTGACTCACTCGTGACTTCCACGTTCAGTGTAAATTCAGACTTTGTCCTGCAATCTTATAAAACCAAAATTCTTTGTTTTACTAAAGTTGATGAAGTCTGTTTTAAACTTTGCATTCTAAGCAGCTTTGTATTAAAGTAACATTATTTAAAAAAGAACTTAAATTTATTTAAATAGCATCGTTGTTTGACCATTTAAATTTTGTTTGATTCAATGTTAAATAGCATAGTTGCTGATGTGGGAAACAAATTGTGTTATTATAAGGTATGAAACCTATATCAGAATATAATTATTAGGGTTGGTGGACTGTGTGAATCAATTGCTCCACATCTGCATTTAAAACAAGTCACAGGGATTTAGAGCTGCCAGCCCAATCACATTCCACATCTGGCTATTCTTGTAGTTACTGAAGTGAGCAGTATTTGGTGGTAACTGGATTGTGGGTCAATTTTAAATTGGCTTTTGTAACTTTTCTTTTTTTTTCTCCCTGCAGCATCATCTTTAGATAAGAAAGACGAATCAACAGAAAGTGGTAAAAAAATAATTATGTTTGGTTTGCAGATCTCAATTCCTTCCCATCTTTCTTCTGTATCTGGAGTAAGAGAGAGAACTAGCCCCTATATTTGATATAGTTCTCTTTTATGGCCTTCATTAACTATAGTGAATTTCAACCAATTTAAGGGACCAACATGATCCATTTCTCATGGCCTATTTTAATTTATGCTATGCTAACAACATAGAGGTAACCCCTAACGCAATTAAGAAAACAAAAATAGGAATACAATTTATTTTTCACAATGTCTAGTTCAAACTGTATGTGATATAAAGTACATGTACTTTTACTTTTTTCCCTTTTATCATTTGAAAACAAGGATGATGAACAAAAAAGTGCATCCTCTTACAATTTAGAGACATATTTGTTCAAGGACATGTGTTCTATGCCTTTATGGGTATCTGGATCTCTTTTAGACACAGACGAGGAGGAAGAAGATGGTAAATCTGATGCGGACTACTGGAAGGGCCCCCAGCAAGAGCCTGACGAAAAATCCCGGTTAGTGGCAGCATACAGAACTTCCACATGCTTTCCTGTATCAAATAATTTTATATATTCAGATAACAAAGCTTTTATTGTTCTGGCATGGACCCTGTAAACACATTGAGTGTATTTGTAATTCTTGCCCAATACATTATGTCAACATTTAAACACAAAAGATTCTAGGTGGAGGCTTGTAATATATAAACTATAACTTCCTTCTGAGTCATAAATGTTATTGGCTTACAATCACTATTGGGTTCTTAAAAGGCAATAACCAAATTCTACCCAAGCCCATGCAGTAGCAGCTTGTTTTATTGTATATTAATTGTATTTGTATGTGTCATTTTTGTTTCTTTGTGTTTTGCAGGGAAGAGGAGTTTGATGAATACTTTCAAGATATGTTTCTGTAACTTTTGGGTCTAACTGCAATATTAAAGCTTGCATTTTTTTATTTCTTTATTTTTATTTCAAAATGATCACAGCAGTGATGTGAATAATATAACTTTATTTTATAGAGTGGATCTATTTTACTGTTTTTAATAGGGATGCACATTGTTCTCACATAAATTCAATTTGCAAAACCGCTGTACTTACCACACTAAATAAATCGGGTTAGTCACTAAAGTTTGAACTGTTATGGGCCAAAATATAGGCTAATATAGTCAAATCGAAAACATTTGCTATTGACAATTTTTGAAGTTTGGCTATATTTTTCTAAAGTTTTAAATTCACTTTGAAGTCAATATGAATTCCTGTCAAGTCGCACATTATTATGAGTTAAATGTCACTTTTTGGATAGTTTCTAATGTGCTGCTGTATGTCAATGAGGTTGGTTTTCCAAGTAATCTAGTGTTGGAAACCTCGAAAAAAAATATCCCAATACTGCGTTGTGCAACAATGTTAAAAGAGCTAGCTGGCCTTTTTTTGTTTTGTTTTTAGAAAGTAGCTGTGGTTTCACTGGTGTATGCACGCAGTTGTATATAACTGTACTAAAACAATAGAACAAATAATGACTAGTTTTAGATGATGAATTTAAAATTCTCATAACAAATGTCACAGATTGAAGATGGCTCAGAGAGCAAAATAGCTTCTAAGGAGAACTTGAGGTTAATTCTTTTACATCTCAAAATCTCTAGTAAATGCAAATCCAATATAGCACAAGCAGCTTATGTTTATACAACCAGAGAAGAGCTATTTCTGCATATGTAGCCTCTTTATATGGGGAAATATTTTGTGTGCGCTTTCTGAAATTATAGTCTGTTTACAACAAACGTTTTACGTTGCATTCAGCTGCTGCTACTTTTAAGTATAAATCTGCCATATCCAAAGGTCTGTGCTTACTTACTTTATACAAACAGTCACACCGTGTTTTCAAACATTTACGTGAAGATTCACTATGTAAAAGTGAAAGTGATGTTTAAGAAAATCTCCTGATCTTGAAACTGATGTAAAACCATCACATTTATCTCATATTATATTCACGTCCTTTTTTTTTTTTTTTTAACAAGCATTGCCAGGTTTGCTTTGCTCTTTTTTTCAATTAGAATAGCATTTTGTTTTTCGGTTGTATATTTCTCATGCAGTTCTTAAACCCTTCGAATTTAATTTGCAATCTGTTCCCTGTTCATGTCCCAGGAAGCCGTGCCAGCGCTACCATTATAGCACCGGCTCTTTTGGGAACCCTTGCAGCTGCACGGGCTGGTGGGAGATCTAAAGATCTCCCTGATTGGCCTAGTGCTGCTTCCCTAATTGAGTTTAGCACCAGGTCTGCATTTTCAGTGAGTGCAGAGTACTGCCGATGCTCCCTGGCAGTCACAGTGTGTATGTATGTGTATATAATATATATGTATGTATGTATGTATGTACACACACACATGTGTACAGACAAGCAAGTACTGGCCAAGCCTGACAACGTGGTGGTAGACAAGGAACAGAAGACTACAGTGGTGGTGGATATGGCAATAACTAGCGACTATAACATCAGGAAGATGGACAAATACCAAGGACTGAAAGAACAGCTAGAAAGGATGTGGAAAGTGAAGGCAGTATTAGTCGCAGTTGTGTTAATAGCACTCAAGGCTGTGATCCCCAAGATGGGGGAGTGGCTTCAAAAAAATTCTAGGTGGGACATCCAAGATCGCTGTCCAGAAAAGTGAGTTCTAGGAACAGCTAATATACTGCTCAGAACCCTCAGACTCCCAGGCCTCTGGTAGAGGACCTGATAATGAGGAATATGTATTTTTATATATAGATTTTGTGAGAATAGATATATCTGTGTGTGTATGTGTGTATATATATATATATATATATATATATATTCTCCTATATCCTCCTGTATGAGAACATATAGGATAATAGAATATGCAGAAAAAAGTCTGTTACATATTCAGCAATGTTTTTGCTAATTTGTAATTTATTTACAACACTTTTTTTATCTGTAACTTCATAATTTGGTAAATTGTTTTTTTGTTGTTGAAAGTTTATTGGTCGAACCAAATCTTTTTTTATTTAGTCTCTCTCTCTATTAAAATGTTACTATAAACCAATGTTTGGTTTTTAACTTTTTTTATGCCCTACTGGGTACTAGTACTATTGACCTTGTCCACAGTCTTAAAAAACAAAACAAAAAAACAACTATTTAAATAGATTAAAACTTACCATAAATCTAGCGCTGGGCAATGTCCTCCTCGCTTTGTTTCCACACATTTCCGGCATGCTGCATAATCTGTGGTCCAGTCAAATTAACCATTTGATTGGACTGTTTCAATGGCTCAGAACGCTAGATATACTGACTCCTTCCACCATGATGACTGCTAATAGCAGAAGTGGTAATGGTGGGTGCAAAGTGTTTGGTAGTGATAGGGTTAATGTCATTGTGTTCTGTTTCTCTTGATTACGAGTTTAAATGTAATCTTCACTTCCAATGTGCTACAAAATACCTAATTATGTGTGTAGTTAAAGGACCACTATAGTGCCAGGAAAACATACTCTTTTTCCTGGCACCATAGTGCCCTGAGGGTGCCCCCACCCTCAGGGTCCCCCTCCCGTCAGGCTCTGTGGAGAGGAAATGGGTTAAAACTTACCTTTCTCCAGCGCCGGGCGGGGAGCTCTCCGCCTCTGATATTCCTCCTCTCCTCCCTTTCGGCTGAATGCACACCCGCGGCAAGAGCTGCGCGTGCATTCAGCCGGTCTCATAGGAAAGCATTTACAATGCTTTCCTATGGACGCTTGCGTGTTTTCACTGTAATTTTCACAGTGAGAATCACGCAAGCGCCTCTAGCGGCTGTCAATGAGACAGCCACTAGAGGATTTGAGGGCTGTATTAACCCCTTTATAAACATAGTAGTTTCTCTGAAACTGCTATGTTTATAAAAAAAAAAAAGGGTTAACCCTAGCTGGACCTGGCACCCAGAACACTTCATTAAGCTGAAGTGGTCTGGGTGCCTAGAGTGGTCCTTTAATGTAGAGTCAAACAACTGTGTGATTTCAGACTGAGCTGTACCATAAAGTAACATTTTAACTGTTTTCATATGTGTAATGAGTACCCTATTATCAGTTTGCTTGTACTATATATGGAGAAAAAGTATTCAAACTACAGAAAACAACAAATAATTTTGAAATAGAACATGGAAAATGCATACAGCTTTCTACATACCTTAGCCTTATACGTTAGGGTGTCACTATTCATTAAAGAATGATTTTGATCAGATGTATTTTCCAACATGTCCAACAATGTTCTATATCTCCAAGACTTCCATTTAATCTTCTTCCCTACTTCATACCTAGTTTCACAACCTTTAATGGTTGACTGCCATCGGAGCACATTAACATCACTTTTTTTTTTTTTTCTCTAGACGACATCCATTTGTTCTAAGTAAAGACCCCCATTTCTTGTCAACTCATCAGAAATTGTTTTAATTTCGATGTTTCGTGTACGCAAAGTATTGTACTAGCCTCTTATCATTGTGTCAGTATTTTATTATAGACATCCAATATATATATTTATAAATTAGACAACATTACTAATCACTATATTTTAAAATCTTCTTAACCTATGTCAATGTTGTCATTTGAGGACATTATCTTGTTGCATAATTCATCCTCGTTTCAGCTGGGAATGCAGAGTTGTTTTCTACAAAACTGTACATGTTTTTGATTTTTCTCCTCCACAGTCTCCTCCAACTTGCTCGGGGCCTAATAAAAAAAAACAGGGCAAGAATGTTAATAACAGGCAAGGGATGCTGGTTGTACTTTCTAGCTTTTTAAAACGTCTCCCTCCATGTTCTCTGATTTATGAGCACAGTTCCTAAATCAGAATGTGTATTATAAATCAGCTACTGTTCTAAAGTCCATTCCTTTAGCCTTTTGTGCATTCCTCATCCAGTAGAATGTTAAACAAATCACAACCTACTCATAAACACATATTGCTGTATTTATTTCGATCCTGACCAACAAATCTAAGCTGTGTTTGGAAAGTTTCAGATGTTATACTATAAAATTGAGTCAAAAAGGTAAATAATATGAAGGTGGTCGGTAGCTATGCAAAATTAGTCTCAGAAGCATTTCTGTTTAGCATTAAAGAAATTGTTTTAAATATACTTACCTTGGTATACCCCTTATGCATCAAATACCTACAACACTATTTTCACACAAAATAAACAAGTCTGTCGGCCAATTATAGTCCTCTGGGTTTCTGTGGGTGAGCTGTATATTTGCTATAAACCACTGCATAGTAGGAGGATTATGGGAAATGTGTGCAAGACTACTCATGCGCAACTCACAACTCTATAATGCATATTGAATTCATTAATTGAAAAGAATGAGCAATAGTCACATAAAAGAATATTTTGTCCAAAGATCCTTTTACTCGTGATTTTTATTTTTTATTTTTTCATATCTATGAGAACTCTGAATATTTTCATGAGTGCTCTTATGGTTGTCAAAAAACAAAAACTATAGGGTTATCCATTAAGTGTGCAGAACATGTCTATCCTGTTGTGATGAGCATAAAGCTCAAATGTAGAGCACTTACTAGTATCACCAAGACCTATTCACAACAAAAACATCACAGTCTTCTACTTTTACAATTTACCCTACACTGAACCCCAGATAAAAACTCCAAAAAGATTGCAGGTACATGGGACACTCACTAGTCATGTATAGGTGCCCATGAAGGCACTGATTAGTGTAGTTGTTATTTTTATCATAATGAGTATATCTCCGTGCTGACCGTCTAACTAGTTATACCACAGAGCAGCTAGCCAGTTAACTCTATTTATTATTTAGAGACCGGTGCCCTTGAAGGCACAGATCAGGGAATCTACGGAGATTGTGCGTTATACCAGGCTATGATCCTAGATGTGTCAGCTAATTTCTATTATATACCCATAGACTGAGACATTGCTGCAGACTTATATGCATCTCAGTCTTTATTGGCGTTTTCAGGCCATGGTATTTTATCTGTTTTTTTTCTTTGGGGCATTAACCTTGTTAGCTGTTCCTACTTATTGGCAATGAGCATATTTATGCTATCTTGCTAATAATTACTCTATATATTTTTTTGAGATAGCACGTTGCACTAGTTTTGTATACCCTCATTTAGCATCTTTTTTTGTTTTGCTAACATAGTGTTTATTACACTCTATTTGAGGACTACAATAGATTTTGCCACACTTGTGTCAATATATTATGATCAAGCAATCTAGCCAGTCAATTGTAACTGTGTTGCGTGCATTATACAGCTACTGCTTCGGGGGAGTATTTGCTTAACTCCCTACAGGGTTTCTGCCCATATTTTGTCCGTTTAGTTATTTGTTACATTTTACTCCCCTCCTTTTTGTACGTATTCCTCACTTAGCATATTTAGATCTTGTCACATATACTGCCCCAATTAACTACAATGGTGGTGGATGTGACAAGTGAGTAAGCATTTGTATGTGTGTGGTTTTAGTTTTACCAATAAAGGATTTTATTGACCTTTTCTATGATAGTACTGGGACAGATTACTATTCATTAACGACCCTAAGGTTACCCCCTTATCTGATCCCCATTTACTTTATTTGGATATACACTGGGCCAACATTCTATTAAATACATGGGACACTTGTTACGCATTGCAGTTTGTTATCCCAATTGTCAGCTTTCTTAGCCATCTGTAAAATCAATGACTGCACAAACAGAATCGCAAAACTATCATATTAATTAATATATATTTTTGAGACATTCTTGTGAGATCATCCCAAATGATTGTCTTGCGTATTTCTTATACTTATACATACTTTTAAAACCTTTCAGCCTGCATTCAAAACAGTACAGACAAGCCAGCCTTTTGTAGCTGAACTGCAGCCAGATGTATTGTTCATTTTACATGTACGTTAACTTAAAGGGACACTACAGATAGCTCAATAAAGCAGCTTTGGTGTATAGATCATGCCTTTTGTTTCTGTTAATGCAGCCCTAGCCACACCTTCCCTGGCTGTGACTGACACAGTCTACATTGAAAAAAAATGGTTTCATTTTTAATTAGATGTTTCAAAGTTTTCTCATGCTCTGTAAATTGAACATTAGTTTCATACAGGAGACTCCTTCAGGGTCTAGCAAGATATTAATAGAGTAGGAGATAAGAAATTCTAAATTAAACAAAATGTGCAATAAAGGATGTGTAAACATTAGCTTTTTAGAGGAAGTGTTTAGTAAGGCTGTGTAAGTAACATGCATGGAGGTGTGACTAGGGCTACAAAAACAAAGTGATTTAATTTCTAAATGGCAGAGAATTGAGCAGTGAGAAAGCAAGGGCATGATCTATACACTAAAACTGCTTCATTAAGCTAAAGTTGTTTTGATGACTATAGTGTCTTTTTAAAGTAGCATTCCTTCAAAATCATTATGAAATTGGCTAGAGATGTGCTGTGGCCCAGTCCTAAAATTTGATTTACAGACTGTCGACCATCTTACACATGGCATCAAAAATGGGGCTGATGAGATTTTTGTAAATATATTATGGTAATATGGTACAAGGAGCACGGATTATGGAGTAATTGGCAAAGACAATAATACAGGGTTATTCACTAAAATGAGTATATATATATATATATATTCATTGCTAGCTATCTGCGTAAATAAATGTGCATCTGATAGATACTTTGCTTAGTTATTAACTAAACGGTGAACTTTAACAAATTAAATCTCTATGGCAAAATTAAAGTATAAAAACAAGCTCAGGTGATAGCCTCAGTTCGCCATTAATATTTATGTAATTAAAATGGTTATGGAATAACTCAGCAGATGTATTTTACTGGTGTCTAGACTTCTGGGTTTATCGAAAGTATAATCAGGTTGTTGGTATAAGCTGGGCTTGTTTCTGAACGAAGTGTGAATGTGAGGTTGTATAATAGATCATTGCATTTTAAGTGCTCTCATTTTTGCTGCTATGAATCGAACTCGAGTCCAGTCATAGATTCTAAATTTGATTTGTAGTTTGAAACTTTCTACACTTCCCACTGAGCTGTACACATGTAGAATTATTTTTCAGAAATATCTAATCTGTCCCCAGTCTAAAGTCCCTGGACACATCTGTTCCATTCTGTCATCATTCCAAAAGCAGATGCAATCTTTGTTAATGTGTAACTCTTGTTCTGGGCTGGCTAATGACGCACCAACAAAGAAGCTTTGTTACACCTTTGTTAAATTCAGTATGTCCAGCGTTGCATAGCAAAACGCTGCACATACAGACTCCAAGTCAAATCACTGAAGTGGTCATAGTGCTTTTAGTAATTCTTTAAAACTTGGCTTAACTCATGATATTGAGGAATCATTAGTTAGTGTTGCTTGCACACCTAGTCAAGTAAAGAAAAGTGGTTATGCTGGGAATTTTTACTTATCCCCAGGTATATTTTGAGGTATTGGTTAATGGTTAGAAAAATGTTTTCATGTTCTTTTAGGTTTCGAATTTGCTAAACGTCTAGTGGTCCTGCTAAAGTGAAGAAAAAACAATAATATAAAGTGGAGCCCTTTAAAATTAACCCAATCGCATTTGTGTGTACAGTATATACAATTCAAAAATACTATAAACTGGCTAAAAATAAACAAAACATACTCCAAGGGATTACATATCCCTCCTCCAGCCGATGGGGTGGCTAATGCGCATGCGTGGTGAGCGATGCGACCGCGTTAGGCCCTCCCCATGGGAAAGCAATGCTTCAATGCTTTCCTATGGGGATTTTATGGATGCTAGATGTACTTTTGCAGAGTGTAATGATGTCCAGCATCAGCCAAAAATATGAAGAAATTTGGTGGTGTTGAAAACATGGTGGATCTGATAACCCTAGAGATATATCCAATGAATACATGCATGAAAAATGCCTGTATGTATTCAGTGAAGTCAACCAGTGGTTACCAACCCAGTCTCAAGTACTCCTACCAGTCCAGGATTTAGGGATAACCCAGTTGTGTCTAAGGTGTTTTTTGAAGAAGAAGAAGAAAAAAACACTTTACACAACAGGGTAACCCCTAAATCCTGGACTGGTAGGGGGTACTTGAGGACTGGGTTGGGAACTTCTGGAGAAGACTAAACAGTGATTTTAGTATCTTCAAAATTGTACCTATGGAGTGGTCCTTTAATGCCCGGGGTTAGTAACTAGCCTTGAAGCCACCAGTAAACTAGAGCTGGTATACTAGATTTTGGTAAATGTGATTGGATAATTGTTACTGATTTGTACTATATACATTTATTAATTGGGTAATTTTAAAACTATTTACATTATTGTTTCATTTTTTTCATGTGCAATTCCTATGAGTAAGTTTGTTTTATTTTGGATGAGTTTTTATATGGTGTCTATACAAAAGAGATTGGAATAATTTTAAAGCGCTCCATTATTTATTCATTTACCTCCCTAAACCATTTTATCTGGTACATGTGGGATATAAAGTAGTTTTCTAACCTTTAATTTAATCTTAAGCGCTTCTTACATGTTCTTGTTTTTGGTCATGTTAAAGTGTAGGACTATCAACAGAATTACAACTGACTAAATCTGAAGCATAGTGCCTCTTTCAACAATCCCATGGTGGCCACATTATGTATATATTTTGCAGCGTACTGATTGCCCATGTTTTGCGCCTTTAAATTTTTGTTTTCTTGGGGTTTTCTTCCGTTCATTTTTTATTTGTAATTTGTTCTCTCCATGTACAAGTCTAGTTTAGACTGCTTATAAGCGATTTAACTCAGATTTGTGTACAAAGCATCTGTCCGCTGTGCCCCTTTTCTTCTGGCCAAGTATTTGGCTTCAATGAAGAAGCCTTAGACTTGGCGCTGGTGGTAGGCTGAGACCGTCAGCTGATGTTCTCAGCCTATACACCCAGGACATACTTGAAAACAAGAGAAATCTCAATGTATCCATCCTGGTAAAATGGTTTATAAATAAATAATACACTGCATTATTGCAAATTGTCATCCCTCATACTTCCGACATATTAGTAAGACAGCAATATCTAATAAACATTTTATCAGTATACATTTATTTGGTTTCCTTCACTTCCCATAGAAAGCCAGCAGCTCCTAAGCAGGATCTTCTGTTAGCTCTCCTGCGCTTAGCTGATCACTCCCAGCCAATGAGCTAAGCCCTTCACTTGATTTAGCTCAGTAGGAACAACTCTGTCACTCCATAGGGAGTTGTGGAGACAGGGAGCAGTGCCTGGCGGATGCTGGATAAAAAAAATCAAACCGTACTTAGACAGTTTGACTCCCTACAATGTGGGAGGTTTAGAAAATCCTAATGCATAATCCCTAATCACCAAAAGTTGTAGTGGTTATAGTGTTTGGATTGTTCCCTTAATCAAAAGTTTCATCCTAACTCAAACCGTATCGACTGAAGGGAGACACTTGAATATAAACACTGATAAAACCTTAACAATGAGTTATTGTTGACCGGCTTTGATTATGATGGAGGTATGTGGAATGACAATTCACAATAATGAAGTGTATTAGATAGAAGTGAGGTACAGTCTATGGAGTCATACAATGAGTTGGGCATACTTGGCAGCCAAGCAGCTTCTGGATGTGTGAAGTATTATGAGCCAAAGCAATAAAATTCTTTTTTTAGAACAGTGTTCCCCAACCCAGTCCTCATGGACCACCAACAGTCTAGGTTTTGTCAGTATCTCCATTGGAATAAAACAGGGACACACATTTAATTCTAGGCTGTTGGTGGTCCATGAGGACTGGGTTAGGGGAACACTGCTCTAGAATGTACCGTAAAAATGTACTGTGTTACATTGGAGGCATGATTTTAAAAGTCTAGCAAGTGATACAAGAGGGTTTATTAAAAACCAGATTGCAAAATTCAAGCTTAAACAGTGAAGCAGTGACATCTAGAAAAAATTTTTCCTAAGATGTATTTTTTGTCCTAAATTTAGCAATTTGGATTTTATCTCACTAGTATTTAGTCCCCAAGGAATTAGAGGAGTTGTTTATGTAAATTGGCAAGGTATGTTAAAGGTTAAGTGCTCTATATCTTATTAAGACAGGCCCCTCATTATTAGAGAAACATTCTGTGTACTGCATTGAAATGTTTTAACATGACACTTCACAAATTTCATCAACTGTCATTTGGGAAAGTTCTGAGTAGAAACTGATTACATTTTTTATTTTTTTATTTTAGAGATCTTGTATTGTTTTCTCATTGCACTAAAATTTGCAACATCTAATGTTTTTACTTCTCGTCAGTAAAGTCCAGATTTATCAGTATCTAAGATAGGTACCTGCCTATAGGCTCCTATGTGTGAGGGACACCTACCCTGGCACTTGTCAAATGAATTGGAGAGAGGTGCTCATGAAGATTTCACATTGATGTAATATCCCATTGAAAGATTGCTCTGAGTGAGTGAAGAGCCCTCCTCCCTCCTGGTTCCCAGAGACAAACACCTACATATCTCTGTGAGGTTGGCACCACATCAGGAATTCCTGGGAATGCCCTATACTAGGAATAGGTAACCTTCGGCACTCCAGATGTTTTGGAGTACACCTACCATGATGCTTTGCCAGCAATATGGGTGTAAGAGCATTATGGGGGGTGTAGTCCATAACATTTGGCGTGCCGAAGCTTGCCTATCCCTGCCCTATACTATATTTAATAAGGGGGCTATTTATCTGTCCCTCCCTTTGGAATTTGGTGGTCCAAAATTTTCAAGGCCGCATTTAATATATATATTTACACATCTACTGTCCCTCTTGTGCACCCAGCTGTGGAGTCATTAACTTTGACTGATCTTTTTTGTTTTGTTTCAAAGACAGAATTTAAGACAACATAAAAACTTGACCCCAGGACACTTTTTTTTTTTTCCTCGGCTACAGCTGGTAACTTATTCATTAGCCAATGAATCCCAACCTCTTTTAAACACATGGGTCATACTGAATATGTTGTGATTACCTCCTTCTATAAAGCCTTTTAAAACTTCCATGATAGCACTTCAGCTAATGTGTTCTTCCTGGAATCATTTTGAGGTCAGACTGACCTGGTCAACTTGACCGTCCTAAAACCAATTACACGGGTTTACTATATTAATGCATATACCATTACAGAATGTACAATTATCTTGTACAACTGCATCAGATACTATTTTATATTCCTATGTATGCAGACTTTTTTTTTTTTTTAGCCCCTTTTTGTTTTATTAAAGGGACACTATAGTCACCAAAACAACTTTTAGCTTAATGAAGCAGTTTTGGTGTATAGAACATGCCTCTGCAGCCTCACTGCTCAATCCTCTGCCATTTAGGAGTTAAATCACTTTGTTTATGAACCCTAGTCACACCTCCCTAAACACTTCCTGTAAAGAGTGATCTAAAGTTTATCCTTCCTTTATTGCAAGTTCTGTTTCATTTAGATTTTCTTATCCCCTGCTATGTTAATAGCCTGCTAGACCCTGCAAGAGCCTCTTTTATGTGATTAAAGTTCAATTTACAGAGCAAGAGATAAAATTGTTTAAGGTAAATTACATCTGATTGAAAGTGAAACCAATTTTTTTTTCATGGCGGCTGTGTCAATCAGAGCCAGGTTGAGGCGTGACAAGGGCTGCATAAACAGAAACAAGGTGATTTAACTCCTGAATGGCAGTGAATTGAGCAGTGAAACCTGAGAAGCATGATCTTTACACTAAAACTGATTCATTAAGCTACAGTTGTTTCGGTGACTACAGTGTCCCTTTAAGTATAGTTACATTTACAGATTCAATTTTTATTGCTGATGCTCTCCTTACTGTGGTTTATGACTTATAAATTCTTGTTAGTCATGGAAATTGTCACTATCTGTCATATTGTATCTAGAGGAAAATCCAAGTAATACAAAGTTATTTTAATTACGGTGATTCTGAATGTCCTGTGAGTTCATAGTCCCCACATCAACGTTTCATCATAATTCCATTCTGTTTGTGTAGAGTGGATTGGTTCCTCTAAATTAACGGTTTCTAAACCTTGGTTCTCTGTTTGTGGACTAGACTTCACACAATTCTCTTAAGTCATAATACATTGCTGCTGTATTCGTAATGAGGTCCTGTAGCCCTGCTATACATCTTTTTGTGAGCACTTATTTTTTTGTTATTTATTTATTATACAATGATTGGTCTAAATAGAAACACAACAAAATAGATAAAGAATACAAAAATATAGAGGAGACTATTTTCTTTTGTTTTTAGCCAGTGGCAAAATCGAATGAAAGGCACGGCTATAGATGCTCAAATCTCTCCTGATATTACAAACTATTAACTGACCAGGTTATTTATTAAAATGTGAACTGTTAGGAAATTCAAACAGGTTTATTCACTAAAATCCAAATTGCAAAATTCACTCAAAAAATAGACCAGCTGTGACCAATGGTGTGGTGGTCTAGCCAGCTCACCTGCGCACCCGAAGCGGGCCTCAAATATTCACTTAAGATCCAGGGATCACGGTCCAATCTGCCGGAGAGTCCCTCCTCCGCGAGTACTGTATATGATATCATCCCAACACTAGCAACAGTACAGAGCGTTTCGGAGCTGGGAAATCAGTACAGAGACTGATGCCAGCAACTCCTCACTTGGTATGAGATTCCACCCCATCTCTCCTTGTCAAGGTAAGAACAGGGCGGCTGGGTGCACCTCACTGTATTAAAATAGAAATTTGTGTGTGTCTGTGTATGGATGTAGTACTGAGTGTGTGTGTGTATATATATATATATATATATATATATATATATATATATATATAATATATGAATGCATATCTAAGAGTCTGTGTATGAGTCTGCGTATTTCTGTTTCCATGTATGTGTGTATAAATGTATGTGGACACATGAATGTAAGTATATGTAAATATAAATGTGTGTGTGTATATGAATGTATGTGTACACATGAATGTAAGTATATGTAAATGTGTGTGTATATGAATGTATGTGTACACATGAATGTAAGTATATGTAAATATGAATGTGTGTGTGTATATGAATGTCAGTATGTGTGTTTAATTTCCCTAACAAAAAGGGGATTAGGAGTAATGCAAAGGGAGACTAATTTTTTTACATTTTGGGCTGGGCAGGTTTCAAAAATAGATTTCTGCCACAGGTGCTGTCTAACCGAGGTAGGCCTCTGGCTGTAAAGTTTGAGAATTGTTCCTAATTGGTTATACTTGCCTAGATTTTGCCATTTAGTTTTAATAGGCTAAAGTTGTGACCTGAGTGGGAAAAAAAACTGTGACATGTTTGATGTCTATTTAGGTCTAAAATTTGAATTCACTTTGAATTATGGCAATTCACACTATAGTGGATAATCCTGTTACTGAGCTTTAGAGGGTAACTTTAAGAACCATGTCCACTTCAGTGGTTTGAAGTGGTCATGGTACCATGAATTCTGTATGAGCAGTGTTTCGCTATAAAATGGTGTACATACAGAATTTAACCTCTCTGCTGCTGAAGCTGTAACTCCACCTCCCTTTGCACCATTGGGACATATTTAGCAGCACGCCTACCCTCTGTCCCACCCATGTCCTCCTCTCCCTGACATATGTCCCCCTGCAGCAAGGTGGCATGACATCAGCAAAGAAGGATCAGAGGGTTCGGGGGGAGGTGTGTGCTTGGCTATATTCCTTTTTATTCACTTTTTGGTGGAAAAGGGGATCAGTATAGGAAGGCTTCCTCAGGATTAAAAACACTGTTGTTTTGGTTTGAACAATCCTCGTTATTGTGAATTTTCCAAAATTCTAACATAGCCAAACTGTAAACATTGTTACATGCGCCCCAACTGTCCTGATCTGGTCAGGATTGTCAAGATTCTGTTCCTTGGTGTCACATATCTAAATACACTAGAAAGTGTTTCAGCAATGCTGAGTGGGGGCCAACCAGGGAGGCTGTAAGCCATCCTGGCCTGCGATCTTGTTCTGGACAGTCCAAACTCTTTGCAGGTGGGATCTCCCATTTTGGGCATCACCGAAGCAAGTGATGTCACTGGCACGTCTCTTTAGAATTGTCCACCCTGCATCCTGATTTATTACCTCCCAGTGTTTAAAATATGCAGCTGGTTTGCACGCACACGCACAATTGAACAGCTAACAGCATGTATTTATTTTCTTATGTATATGTTGGCTGTAGCATGCATTCCCTTTAGGGAATGGTTGTCATTCTTGTAAGCAGCTGGACAGAAATGTTTATCACGGGTTTGTGGGACGGCTGAATGGGTTTCTGTGTATGGCCAAGAGATGGATATGCGCAGCATGGGTGCATTTGTTTTATTTTTTTCAGCTCATTTAATTGGTCTGGGTGCAGTGCCCCTGTCAGTTTAACCCTACAATGATGATTATTGCAGTTATTGAGAAACTGCAATTATTACCTTACAGGGTTAACTCCACCAGCAGTGGCTGTCTACCAGACAACCACTAGAGACGTTTCTGGGTGGTTAGGTTACTTTTGGCTGCCTAACTGACACTGGACGTCCTGCAACTGCTAAAACCCCATAGGAAAGCATTGCATCAGATTTTCTATGGGGTTATCCTAATGCGATCGCAGCAACGTCAGAGGAGGCACATGGGTGCTGAATTCAGGTAAGTGGCAAAAGGGTTTTTAACCCTTTTTGAGCTAGGAATACAATTTTCGATTCCTAGCCTTTAATTTCCCTTTATTGTTAATCTTCAGTTTCATATCAGAAAAGTAAGCAGATAATTTCAACATTTTTAGAGTAAAATAATGTCAAATTATAGTAACATCGTTTTTGCCACAATGTGGAAACATTAGCACCTATAAACAGAAATATCCTCTCTCACACACAAAAACTAACTTTCCAATTCCATAACAATCAGGTAGAAATTGTATGGCTGGAGTTGCAAAAAGAAAATAAATATATAGATAAAAAAAAAAAAAAAAAGTGATAAACTAACATACGATTTAAGATTGATATGAACTAAAACACTCAAACGATATGCCTTGGAGCTGTATGAATAAATCTATAGTGACATGTTAAACAGATGTCATTAGTATGTACTCACCTGTCAAGTGGGCATTTACAGAATTTTATCTTAAAATTCTACTAAAGGATATTTTCTATAACAAATATTTTTTTACTTTAATATTTTCCATAGCACAGATCCTGTTTTGGGGAGTACAGTCATGTTGCAACTTGGAAACGGTTGTGGTAAAGAAGCTTTAACCTACAGTTAAGGCAGTAATACGGAATTGAAAAGTGTGGCTCGGTAACAGAAAAAGAGAATTCATTTCTAAAAGGAAAGCCTGCTTGTAAACTATTTAGATTACAGTGAATCTAGAAAAGTCTAGACCAGGTTCACCACATCACAGGTACGCTAGGTGATGGCGCTACCGTAGGGCAGCTCATAGGGCACACCAGCAGTGGGAAGGGGGTGTGCAGTGTCTAAGGAATGGTGGTAAATGGTGGTCAGGAGTTGGGGCGCATGGTCAGCACTTCTGCCTGGTGCAGACCATATAAATAGCTCCCTTGTGGTTTCAAAGCTTAGCGAGGGTTTCTGCACAGTCCCCCAGATTCCCAGCCTGTGTTCTAACTTCCTCACTGAGTGCCAGACCACAAATAACAATTGATATGGTCTGTACCAGGTGAAGGTGCAGACCATGCACTCCCCAACCCGGTCACCAAGGAATAATTATTAAGACTATTGGAGCATCAGAGATATATTATCAGCGATCTATTATTAACCCCTACTGGACCACCAGGGAAGATAGCCTCCTCACTTGAGAAAAAAGGTAAGCAGTAGAGGAGGCAAAACATTTTTCTTTTTTATTTATTAATCCAGTTAAATTAAAATACCCATTCAGCACACTTCTGAATAAATGTTTTTTTCATGTTTAATTGCAGTGTAAAGACTTGAAGATAAAGTTGGGTTCCAGTTGCAGTTTGAGAAACTGGAAACCATCATCCAGCGCTGCTGAATCTTATACAATAGATTCTTATTGACAGCTACTTCCTCTGTCTGAAAATTCAATCCCAGTTGGTACGTAATGGTTGGTTGCCCTTATTCTGTCCAAACTGTCTAGTGTCATAACTGAATAGCACCTTTGTGATGTCCGTGACATATTTGCACTTTTAGTTTCTTAGTTCATTATTACTTGTAGGTGAAATCGAACCATATTCTACAGAATTTTTCTGTAACTCTGTACATGTATATATATAATCATGGTGATCAACCCTTATTAGTCACAATTAATTATTTAACACGTTTAACCCATGATGCATTACACAATCCTTGCTTACAGTTTTTTGTACAGTTAGAATTTTCCTGCAGCTTTTTCTGTTCTTCGATAACTTTCATTTTTTCTTCGTAAACATCAGCTTGTGATTTCCAGTGAACCCGGTTATTTTGAAGTCCGTCATACATGGGCGTGATTTCTTTATGAAACCGTGAAAATTCCTAGAGATAGTAAATAGATAGTTGGGGAAAATTAGTGATAACTGTAAAGCGCTACACAAATGCTGATAATAATAATACAAGCAACAAATTGTTCCTATTTCCAAAGTGGAATACTTTTTTTTTTTTTTTTCCAATTCTTTATTTTTATTGTGCATAAGATTTAACAAACAACCTTGGCGCGCCATAACAGCGACATCAGGGTAAATTAAGGTTCTGGGTACATTGCAGGTTGTGACATTGCAAGTAAGGCACATATTTTAGTAAAGGTAACATTTCAACAGTTTAGGTTTCTCGTTTTAGTGTAAGTAACATTGTAGGCAAGAATAAACAGGCACTATTTTATAATAGATTGATAACATTACGGTACACAGGCATATCAACAGAGATATTTCTTAACGGTGGCGCTTAGCTTACTGTTTAGGCATAGAAATTGCATGAGGGAAAACATAAAAGATCAAGTTAACCATATGTTTTAAACTATAGGTCCAATTGCAAGCATGTGGACCATGATGACCCTCCAGGTAAAACACGAGAGTGATTAAATTTAATTAAGAGAGATGCTGGGACTGGTTAAGCTGAGTTAATATCCTACCCTTGGTGCCTGAGTTAAAGGACCACTATAGTGCCCTGAGGGTGCCCCCACCCTCAGGGTCCCTCTCCCGCCGGGCTCTGGGGAGAGGAAAGGGTTAAAATCTTACCTTTCTCCAGCGCCGGGCGGGGAGCTCTCCTCCTCCTCCTCTCCTCCATACGATGTCATCGGCTGAATGCGCATGCGCGGCAGTAGCCGCGCACGCATTCAGCCAGTTCATAGGAAAGCATTTACAATGCTTTCCTATGGACGCTGGCGTCTTCTCACTGATTTTCACAGTGAGAAGCACGCAAGCGCCTCTAGCGGCTGTCAAGAGACAGCCACTGGAGGCTGGATTAACCATATTATAAACATAGCAGTTTCTCTGAAACTGCTATGTTTATCAAAAAAAAAAAAAAAGGGTTTATCCTAGATGGACCTGGCACCCAGACCACTTCATTAAGCTGAAGTGGTCTGGGTGCCTGTAGAGGTCCTTTAACTTCGTGTTCAGTATATCGCCACCCTAGAGCTAGAAGCAGGTATAGGCAGGTAGTGAAAGATTGAATGGTTACGTGGGTTGCACAAGGGGTGTAGCACCTTCTAAAGGCTGGCGTAGTAATGGGGTATTTAGGGAGAGCCTGCTCAACTTTTAAGAGATTATAGTTGGCATAGGACCGTGCAAGTAAAACTACAGATAAGAACCTTTCCTGCTAAGGTTATTAATGTCAGAGGAGGTAATCAATGTAACAACCAGTCCTTTCCCATAGGTAGGCAGCATCTGTGGGGTTCCATCTGCGGTGTTGTGAGTCCCTTCAGCCGATGCCCTTGAGTGGGGGGGGGGTCAGTGTCCCGGGAGTTCGAGAGTCTTGGGTGTTGTGGCTCTGGTTTGGGTCAGTGTGGCTGGCTGGGGCATTTTAGGAGTGGGACATACGCTGGCATACCTCGCTCTACCGGGCCTGCAAGGCTGGGCCCTCTCGCACAGCAATGTGGAATACTTATAACACTATACTCATTATTTTCCTAATAAACAGCTGTCCTCTACATTCCAATATAAGCTCAGTCACAAGTATATTCTTCTCTAATTTACTTTTACATTATTAAAATCAACATCATGGCTGTCCCTACAGAAAAGAATCTTCCTTCTTCCTTGCAAAGTCTCATCCCTATAGTTTTTTTAATTTGTGATTGATCCTCATGGTAATATATATATATATATATATATATGGAATATAAGTAAATGCTTCAATATCCAATATAAGTAGCTTCAATATCCAAGGAATATAAGTAAATGGCTGCACTCACGTAGTAAAAGTCCAAAATTTAATGATAAATAGTTAAAATATCCAAGATCAACGTTTCAGGCATCACAGACTTTCATCAGGATCATGATGAAAGTCTGTGATGACTGAAACGTTGATCTTGGATATTTTAACTATTTATCATAAAATTTTGGACTTTTACTACGTGAGTGCAGCCATTTACTTATATTGCTTGGATAGTGAAGCTACTTTTTGGTTGGCACCCGGCTACTGAGGGACATTGAAGCGTGAGTGCAGGAGCAATTTTGATATATATATATATATATATATATATATATATATATATATATATATGTACATACACCTACGTTCAATGCATGAAAACATGTCTTTACATTGTTTGTTCATCAAACAATGAGATTCAAGATTAAGACCACAATTGTCAACTGAGAAAATGATCCAGTTCAGTGTGATCTTCTACAGCTCATGGCAAAATGAATAAGTTGAGTCACTTAAGGAACAATAATGACAAATGGAAGTTCATTACCAGAGAAACTCATTTCTCATTAAATAAACCAGACAGGGACGTTGAAAGGTGGGATAAACAGAGGAGCAATGCCTCCCCCTCTCCACGGCTCCCATTATTGCTCACATTTAAAGAATATAAGCCATTAATATTGTGCTATTACTTGAATGTCCAGGTATGGTCATAAGGGTTAACAGGGCCGGCCTTAGGGGTGTGCGAGCTGTGCGACCGCACAGGGCGCCATGGAACAGGGGGCGCCCTGTGGCCGACACAGCTCACTCATGGCCGGAGTGCAGGGGAGCTAAAAGAGGTACCTGGCTGGAGGATTAATTATTCTCCACCCGGGTCTATTTAAAAAAAAAAAAAATCGCGGCAGAGGGGGCGGGGTTTACCGAGCGGCGGAGGCGGGGCTTATCGAGAGGCGGAGACGGGGCTAATACCTCCCGAAGCCCCTGCTGTACAGGAAGAGGGAAAGATGCTTCCCCATCAGCCAACTGCATCCACTGGAAAGAGGTAAGTGTGTGTGTGTGACTGTTTGCCTGTTTGTGTGACTGTCTGTCTGTGTGTGTGTGTGACTGTCTGTGTGACTGCCTGTCCTTGTGTGTGTGTGTGTGTGTGTGACTGTCTGTCTCTGTGTGTGTGTGTGACTGTCTCTGTGTGTGACTGCCTGCCTGTGTGTGACTGTCTGTGTGTGTGACTGTCTGTCTGTGTGACTGCCCATGTATGTGACTGCCTGTGTGTGTGACTGTCTGTCTGTGTGACTGCCCGTGTGTGAGACTGTCTGTCTGTGTGACTGTCTGTGTGTGTGACTGTCTGTGTGTGTGACTGTCTGTCTGTGTGTGTGACTGCCTGTATGTGACTGCCTGCCTGCCTGTGTGTGTCTGTCTGTAACTGTCTTTGTGTGACTGCCTGCCTGTGTGTGTGACTTTCTATCTGTGTGACTGCCTGCCTGTGTGTGTATAACTGTCTATGTGTGTGTTACTGTGTGTCTGTGTGTGTGTGACTGCCTATGTGACTGTCTGTCTGTGTGTGTCGCTGTAGCTGTGCCATTGTTTGTGCCTGTGCCTGTATGTGTGACTGCCTTTAACTGAGTGTGTGTGTACATGCCTGTAACCGAGTTTAAATTTTCCCCACCCCTTCCTGTCAAGGCCGCACTTTGACTGACAGACGCTCACTCACTGACAGACGCTCACTCACTGACAGACGCACACTCACTGACAGACACACACTCTCACATACACTGACAAACAATGACATACACACATACACTATTACTTGGACACACACTGACAGATGCACACTCTCACTGACAGATGCAAGCACTCACTGAAAGATGCACGACTCCACTGACCGACACATACACACTGACTGACACACACTCACTGACCGACACACACTCACTGACCGACACACACTCACTGACCACACATACACACTCACTGACGACACATACACACACTCACTGACCACACATACACACTCACTGACCACACATACACACTCACTGACCACACATACACACTCACTGACCACACATACACACTCACTGACCACACATACACACTCACTGACGACACATACACACTCACTGACGACACATACACACTCACTGACGACACATACACACTCACTGACGACACATACACACTCACTGACGACACATACACACTCACTGACTGACACATGCACACTCACTGACTGACACATACACTCACTGACCAACACACACATTCACTCACAGACACACACAATTACACACTTACAGACACACACACACACACACACACATTCACTTCAAAATAAACACTCACAGACACACACACAGACATTTCCACTAACACTCACAAACTAATATTTTTTTACATTTATTTTAAATCCACCCAGCCTCCCTGGGAAAGCTGGAGTGGATTTCTTACCAGCAGTCCAGTGTGGCTGCTGGGCAGGCAGGCAGGGGGCGCACAGGCTGAGTAAGCAGCGCTTAGTGATGCCGGGAGCCGGACTGACGTCATATTCTGGCTCCCGGCTTCATTAAGCGGCGCAGAGGAAGCTGAGCAGGAAGAGCTCAGGTGAGTATGCTCCTTCGCTGCCCGCTGCCAGCCTTGGGGGGGCTCAAAAGTGGCCAGCCGGTCAGCTCTTGAGCCCCCAGGATGCGAGGCAAGCAAGGGATCTGCCTGGGGGTTTGGAGGGATGCTTTTTTTTGCCGCCCCCTGCAAAGTGGCGCCCAAGGCAGATGCCTTGTTTGCCTCGTGATACACACGTCCCCGGTGCCTGTGTGTGTTACTGTATTCAGGCAACTTGGTGGGAGGTGGGGGGGGGCAACGTGAAGACTTTTTGCACAGGGCGCCTAATTGCCTAAGGCCGGCCCTGAGGGTTAACTAGAATAGGCCACAACGAGGTCGATAAGCATCAACTTCTCTTTCTATGTCCCCCATTCTTGTTTGGCCAGGATTGGCTTGTGCATATTATTTTTTATGGGAAGGTCAAACGTGCACTTGGGAACATTTCATTTACAGGGTGCTAGACCTGTACCTACATTTTCAAAAGTGCTTTTCAATTTAGTTTAATTGGCATCTACTGACATGGCATTTACTGACATGAGGAAAACGACTTACCTTGTAAACAAATGTGCAAACAAAATCTATAAACCCCACTTGAAGTTTGGGCAGTTCTTCCGCTTTGTTTCTGTCCATCATAGGCTGAAACGAAAATCGCATTGTTATAGTAACCAGTTACCTTGTTAAATAACATAACCTCTGCAGCAGCTCTACAATTTACTACTGAATCCTACAAAACTACCTCGGAATAAACAAAAAGTATCTGTCTATGGGGCAGCAGAGATGTTCAATCACCAAAATGTTTCTTAGTTCGTGTTAGATCATGGTTTTAGGTGATACATTCAATATTGTGTCTCTTTGTTGTACATCATAAAAAATGTATTTGTTAATCACAGTAAAAATTACTGTGTTTTAGTGTTATGTGTCACATAAATCATGCAGCTTTAAAAATGATTAACATAATCTATGCACTGTTTTAAAATGTTATATGATGGTACAATGATAGATCGTGAAGAAAATATCCACTTTAAACTAAACCTAATATTTGTATAGTTTCTGACTTACAATAGGCTGTTGCTCAAGCACTGTTCTCTCAAGATCACCTTGCTCCCAGAATTCATTCGCAACCATGAGAGCAACCTAAAAATAAAATGTAAAAAAATTACTATGTGAGGGTATACTTCATTTATACGTGTTCATTTCTAGGAATACTGTCCATAGTACCTACCTTACTCTGTACCTCCCAGGGTTTGGTAATAGCAGACAAGTCACAACCGGTCATCATCATGGCCCTAAAGTAAAATTAATTTGCTTAAAAACTGTATTACATGGGATCAATCGAAACAGGAAGAATAAATACTTTTTGACAGCTCACATGATAATTTCTTTCTTAGTGGGATCGGTGATAATATACTTAATAACTTCTTCTTCTGATTGCATTTGTTCTGCCGCATCAACAATTTTCTGAAACATGGTCCTTTTCCTTTTGGCAATAAAAACAAACAAACAAACAAAAAACAATAAGTGAACAATTTTAGAGATAGCAGCAAAACAAAAAAATGTTTAAAAAAAGAAATCACAGACAATCACAAAAAAAACTTTGACATCACAAGTCCATAAAATATGGTCTATGCATGATGTACATTTTAATAAGCATTCTCCGTTTCCAGAATAGTACTAATGGTGCATTTTAGTATGACTGATGTCCGCTGACCCTTTCCTTGAAATGAGAACCCCTTCATAACTGTTATGGTATGACTGTTCTATGCAAAGAAATCATTTTGAAGTCATTACACATAAGTGTCTGTCAGATTAGCTCTTTACAGAAAATTCAAGGTTATTTTACTGAATAAGCAAAATTGATTTATTTTTTTTAACACGCCATGCTTTTTTAACCCAGTAAATGTTCATAGAGCTAAAGGTCAATCTGTATACAGCATGGTACAAACAGCAGGATGTGTTCTGATACTTAATGCACAGCCAGAGACATGACCCTCCTGTACAACTATACGTGACATGAAGTAGGTGGAATGGAAACATTTAACTCAGACATATCCTATGTGGTGTGTCTTACAGGGATATTTACTAAAGAGAATTTCACATTTAAGGCTTTACTCCAACCACCATGGTGGTAGGAGTATGTATGTGCAGCTCTTTTGTATGAAATGCTTCACATACAGATAAATTTGCACTTTTGTGCCAGGGGCTAGTTGCAGCCCCGGCACACGTGACTTACGCAACTTGGAACTCTGGAATGCCTGATATTAATCCAGTGCAAAAGCTACATCTGTCGGGCGCGAGCACCAGGGATGTGTCTTCCACGAGGCAAACAAGGCATTTGCCTTGGACGGCAATTTCCAGGGGGCGGCAAAAAATGCTGCCCCCAAATGCCCAGGCAAATACCTTGTTTGCCTCGTTTTATGGGAGCCCAAGAGCTGGCCGGCTGGCCACCTGTGGGCTCCCTCGGGGCAGGCAGGCGGTTGTTTCCTGGGCGGGCGGGCGGGCAGCCACACTAAATTGTCAGCGAGGGAGCACTTTCCCCTGAGCTCTTTGCTCAGCTCCCATCAGCCCCACTGGACCCCAGGTGAAAAATCCATCTAGCTATCCCAAAAGTAGGCCGCGGCTGGGTGGATTTAAATTTTTCAAAAAATAATAATAATTGTAAGTGTGTTTGTGTCAGTGAATTTGAGTGAGTGTGTGTGTCAGTCAGAGAGTGTGTGTCAGTCAGTGAATGTGTGTGTGTGTGTGTCAATCAGTGAGTGCGTGCATCTGTCAGTGAGAGTGGGCGTCTGTCAGTGAGTCTGTAAGGGAGAGTGAGTCTGTCAGGGTATGTCCGAGTAATAGTGTATGTCTGTCTATCGGTGTGTCAAATCAGTGAGTGTGTGTATATCATTGTTTGTCAGTGTATATGAGAGTGTGTGTCTGTCAGTGAGTGTATGCATTTATCAGTGAGAGTGTGCATCTGTAAGTGAGTGAGCATCTGTCAGTCAAAGTGCGGCCTTGACAGGAAGGGGTGGGGAAAATTTAAATTGAGGGGGGTGCCCGGGCACCGTCCTGCCTAGGGCAGCACAAATCCTAAACACACCACGGGCGAGCACTGTGTACTGGTGACATGTAATGAGTTCCTCCTTTGCAGTGACCCCTCCCTTCCTACGCTTCAACTCTTCCTCTATTTTTAACACTTGTATTTTTCTTTATACTTAAAGCCCTCCCCTCCTCTGTCCTTTGCAATGTGTGCCATATTATTAATTGTGTTATCTCCCTCTAATATCTTTTGCTTTAAATTATTATATTATTATTTTTGACAGATATATAACTATTCATTGCAATGATAGATACAGCTGCCTCTGACATACTTTCGACACAACCTATCTAATCGCAGGGCACTACTCCATACTAATTCTTTTTGACCTCTCTGCTGCCTTTGACACTGTTGACCATGTTCTCCTTCTCCAAACTCTTCAATCACTCACTCTCTGTAACTCTGTCCTCTCTTGGTTTTCCTCCTATCTCTCCCAATGCTCATTCAATATCTCCTTTTCTAATGATACCTCCTCCCTTCGTCCTGTCTCTGTTGGACTCCCCCAAGGCTCTGTCCTTGGTCCCCTTCTATTTTCTCTATATACTGCCTCTCTTGGCAAACATATTAACTCATTTGAATTCCAATACCACCTGTACATTGATGACACTCAGATATACCTCTCCTCCCCGGACCTCTCCCCTGCCGTCCTGCAACGTGTCACTGCTTGCCTTTCTTCCATCTCTGACTGGATGTCCTCCTGCTTTCTGAAACTCAATCTCTCTAAAACTGAGCTCTTTGTCTTTCCTCCTCTTACTACTGATCCTCCTCTTTCGCTCTCCCTTCAAGTTAGTGGTACCCACATCAGTCCATCCTTGCAAGCACATTGTCTTAGTGTTATACTTGATTCCGGCCTCACATTTGAGCCTCATATCCAGTATTTTGTCAAATCCTGTAGATTCCACATTAAAAACATAGCCCGCATCCGCCCCTTTCTTACACAAGATTTTACTAAGGAGCTTGTCCATGCTCTAGTAATCTCTTGCATGGATTATTGTAACTCTCTCCTAATAGGTATTCCCACAAGTTGTATTGCCCCTCTACAGTCTGTAATGAATGCTGCAGCTAGACTTATTTTCCTCTCCTGTCGCTCCTTTCACACCTCTCCCCTCTGTCAGTCCTTACATTGACTTCCTGTATCCTATAGGAATCAATTCAAGGTACTAATCCACACCTATAAAGCACTGACCAATTCTAGCCCCTCCTATATTTCTTCACTGATCCGCAGGTATGCCCATTCTCGGTATCCTCTATTTCCTATGGAATAGCCTACCTATGACCATCAAGCTCTCCCCTAGTCTTCAATCATTTAAAAAGTCCCTCAAAACCCATCTCTTTAGGAAATCTTATGGCCTCCCAGACCTCACATACCTGTCCCTTGCTCTGTCCTAAAGGGCAGCACTCTATTCTCTCCTCCAGCTCTGCTTCACTCCACCTTGTTTGATTGCTACCTCCTGTCCTGTTGGGTTTTACGTCCCACCTCCAATAGACTGTAAGCTCGTTTGAGCAGGGCCCTCTTCAACTTATTGTTCCTGTAAGTTTTTGTAATTGTCTCATTTATTGTTAAATCACCCCCATTGATAATATTGCAAAGCACTACAGAATATGCTGACGCTATATAAATACCAATAATAATAATAATTAAAATAATTCCACTAAGGTGAGTTACATTTTGGTAAGATTTTTTTCAATGCATCAACATTTTCCCTATATTCATCTAAAGATAACACTGCTCAATGCAGGAGAGTTAGAAAATAAAATAAGATGTATCACTGTTGAAAACAATAGTCTGCTAGTTGTTCATATAACATTTTCACTAAGAGTTATCCATCATTGAGGTCAGTAAAAAAGCTACACACGAGTTAAGCTCTTTAATAAGACATCAGACCAAGCAGACTGAAAGGATATAAAAACAGCTGATGTTTGAACTTAAAGAGGTTAAAGTGTCTTGTTTCAGTGACCATTACATATTTTACAAATACTACAGAAGGTGACATCACCATATTGCCTGCAGTAGCAGAGGGGGTGAAGCTAAAGGTAGATATAGTATACTTCCTTCAAGTTGTCTTTCAAAGGCGACACCATCTTCTTTGTTCATTTCCTGGAGTTTCATCTACTAGCGATGGCTTTGGGGATTGACAAAAGTTGATGGTGGAAGCGCTACTTTTGTCAACCTGGGTTTAGTCCATAAGACTAAGTAGTTCCTATTTTGTCCCATAACATCTTTAGATGGCGATCGCTTTGGAACATTGGTGAAATTCTAATGCAGTCATAAAGATTCTATCCTTATGAAATACTCAGAGTCAACATGGCTCCATAGGAGAGAGATTTGGATAGATTGGGGGACTGGGCACTAAAATGGCAGATGAAATTTAACATAGAGAAATGCAAAGTTATACACTTCGGGGTTAAGAATGCACAAGCAACTTACACACTTAATGGTAGTGAATTAGGGATAACCACACACGAGAAGGATTTGGGTATTGTTCTAGACAACAAATTAGGCAGCAATATGCAATGTCAATCTGCAGTTGCTAAGGCCAGTAAGATTTTGTCATGTATATATAGGGGCATAAATTCTCAGGATGAAAATATAATTCTGCCTCTTTATAAATCGCTGGTAAGACCACACCTTGAATATGCTGTGAGATTTTGGGCGCCTGTTCTAAAGAAGGATATCATGGCACTGGAGAGGGTCCAGAGACAAGCTACAAAATTGATAAAAGGAATGGAGCATTTTAGTTATGAAGAAAGGTTAAAAAAATGTAATCTGTTTATTGTGGAAAAACGGCGCCTGAGAGGGGATATGATAACTTTATACAAATATATTCGGGGCCAGTACAAACCTTTATCTGGAAATCTATTCATAAACAGGGCTATACATAGGACACGAGGTCACACATTTAGGTTGGAAGAAAGGAGATTTCATCTAAGGCAAAGAAAAGGTTTTTTTACAGTAAGAATAATAAGGATATGGAATTCTCTGCCTGAAGAGGTGGTTTTGTCAGAGTCCATACAGATGTTTAAACTGAAATTGAATAAATACTTACAAAAACATAACATACAGGGATATAATTTCTAATTAGTGGGGTAATAGCTGCTTGATCCAAGGAGACATCTGACTGCTATTTTAGGGTCAAGAAGGAATTTTTTCCTAGTTTGTGGCAAAATTGGAAGCGCTTCAGACCAGGTTTTTTGCCTTCTTTTGGATCAACAGCAACAACATTTGTGAGGAAGGCTGAACTTGGTGGACGCAAGTCTCTTTTCAGCTATGTAACTATGAATGCAGTAGTCATTTTCTATGCACGGGTGGAGCAGGAGGAACCGGAATGTCTTATTAGTCCCCTCCTCCCCTTCACCCCTTCCCCTACCTTTTATTTATTTAATTTTTTTCTTTTCCTTCACCTCAGTTGTATTATGATCGCTAGTTCGAGAACAGGAGGTTCTTGTATCCAATTTGACTGTGTATTGATTTGAACAGATATCAACACAGTAAGGCAGTTGATTACAGAAGACTTTTGTTGGTGATATTGTTTGGAGATTCAATTACCATGGTACTCTCAGTCATGATAGAACCAATAGTCTTGCATACCAAAATACTCTGTCATGATAGACCCAATAGTCTTCTTGCATACTAAAGTACTGTAATCTGTACTTCTGGATGTATTGTGTATTTGTACTAATATGTTCCTTATTACTGTATCTGTGCACTTCTTTCAAAAGCTTTGTTAAACTTGCATGCACATTGCCTATTATGTTTGAACAACAATAACGAAAATAAAGATGGTCAAAAAAAAAAAAGGAAAAAGAATTACTCAGAGTAACTAGAGGTGACGAAGTGTTAATGTATTTTCTCAACCAACAGTGCCAAGTGGATCCTACTTAACAATATTATATGAGCCTGTTCTAGATGCATTCTGTATTTTACTTACTTGAAATACAATGCTAAATCAGTTGCTATTATTGCGATTTCAAACAGGTGAATCACATTTTCAAACTGTCTCTTGTTCAGATTCTGGAAAATATTTAAACTCTGCAAGAGAGCATATTTATCTTTATTGGTCACAAGGTTACAATTAGTAGCTTTATACAGTATGGATTCAAGAAAGCAATACATTTTAGAAGCAAATAGAAATTAAGCAATAGCAAAAATGGCTTTCCTTATAGAGGATGTATAGCATAAAAGATATGTCAAACTGCTAAATCTACACTGATATAAAGAATGTGTCAATTAAATTTTCAATGTGTTTAAACCCTTTCAAGGCCAACTGGTCAAACTTTCTTTTTTTGAGTTGAGTAGAGCTGGGACTTGGAACACTATTGAATTTTTTTCCCTCAAATTATATTTGGAGTCAATTAAGTCCTTTCTGGGTTGTTGACTAAAGTACGAATTGTCAAGTATTCAAAGTTAATTTCACAGTTTAACAGGAAGAAAAACAACCCTCAAACTCTAGATTTGGCTATTTTGACCTAAAAGTTTAAATTAACGTTTTGAACATTTGTCAATTCACACGTAATAAAAAATATTTTCTACCATCAGAATGGATGACCCAGTGGAGTTACAGAAATCAATCTAAAATGTCCACATTTAAGAGGGATAAATTCGATAGTAAATAATCTTTTTAATTTAAATTAAAGTGTTGGTTTATGCTGTCAATACTGTAATGAACTAGCAAGACACAGCCGACTCTCACCTCATCCTCAAGCAACGTTTTACTAAATTCTAAGTGGTGTCTTTCTAAAATTGATGATCCATGAAGTTTTGCTAGTGGGGCTTGAGATCTGTAATGAAACATAAAGAGAGTCAAAATACATATATTGCATGGCTGTGTTGATAACTGGTTTGTAAAATGATAGCACTTACTTCATCTGGTATAAATTATTGGTACCTCGATGGTCAATATCATGGCAAAAGGCTGCAGCAACCATAGCAAAGGCTTCCAGGTCTGAGTAATATTTCTTTAGTTTACCTGTCTTTTTGAAAAGTAAAATATTTCATTAAGTGATTTTAAAAAACATTGTGTAACAGTGTAAGACAGTGATGACTCACTTTGGCACGGTTTTCATTGATAGTTCCAAAACATCTGCCATGCCAAATTTAGCCATTACCAGTGTAAGCAGATCATGAATTGTTCAAGCCCTCGTGTCATGCGGGTTGGTTTTTAGCCATTGATATACATGGGGTGCATTATTGAATATGCTAAACTTAGAATGTGTTATGCTTTAATGAAGTATGCAATTTATCAGCTTGCATAAAGATCCCTTATAGTCAGCATGCTTCCTAGATTACTAGATGGAGAGTCCTGGTGCAGTACCACTTAAAATTAATCACTCCAAAGGCGGCTTCCAATTAGTCGAATTTAATAAATGTATTTGGAAATTTCATTTACCATTTCCTGTGTGTGACTTACAACTATCTGCAAATCTCATGCCATCAACTCTTCTAATGGGTCACTTGTAATATATGACTGAAAATTGTCTTCAAACCCACTTTTATGGTTTTGTGTGAAATCCAGTTGCTGCCATCATTGGTACACCACCTTCCACATTATTATTATTATATTATTTATATAGCGCAACAAATTCTGTAGCGCTGTACAATGGGTGGACTAACAGACACATAATTGTAACCAGACAAATGGATGCGCAGGAACAGAGGGGTTGAGGGCCCTGCTCAATGAGTTTACGTGCACCATTGTTCATATAAACCATATGCATATATATCATTGTTACTTTACTCAGTCAAATTTCCCTTTTAGGACAAATAGCACTTCAAAATATGTGATTTTAAACATCAAAGGTTGAGTTATATATTTTTTATTGTGTATAGTAAAATACTACATACCATTAGCAAGGAAAACATGGTTTGACCCACATTAAATCCATGTCGCCAGTTGTGATAAGTGATGTCACGATACCCTTTTCGTACTGTATACATCCATCTTGTTAAGACCTAGTGAAAGGCACAGATTAACAATAAGAAAAAAGAATTACACCATTTTGTCTTTTTAACAAATAATGCCTCTAGCTATCTCAGCCTCCAATTACCATCAAATAAAAAAAAATTTAAGTGACTTATTACAGACATCACAGGCTACCTGGCAACCATGCTCAAACATTTCAAAATGTTGCAAAGG
The DNA here is from genome assembly GCA_933207985.1 of Pelobates cultripes. NCBI lineage: Eukaryota > Metazoa > Chordata > Amphibia > Anura > Pelobatidae > Pelobates > Pelobates cultripes. The sequence goes on from OW240922.1 coordinate 86,454,221, forward strand.
GTAGAAAAAATGCCAGGTCACTTGTGGTGGCTGTAATAAAGTCTGTAACATGATGAAAAGAAGGCTGTGGGATTATTATTCATTGTTGATATGTCAGAGGCAGGTTCTTCAGTAGAAGGACCTCGCTGCTCATTGAACAGTCCAATCTAGAAAACCGATTCACAGTGTGACTGAGATTCAACCTCTCCAGATCCCCAAACACTTAAGTAGACTTAAGAGTAGATTTAAGCAATACTGTCACATACAGATTCTTTGCATATTTTGCAATGATCTCTCAGGGTGACGTGCCCAATTAATCCACGGAATGCAATGGAGAAACTAAAGGATGACATACTTACCTAAACTTTTCCCTCAGAGGCACCACTATCCAGGGCCGTCTTTAATATTGACCGGACACTGGGCAACCATTTGCTTGGGGCCCCTGGACTCTGCCCCCTGCCAAACATACTAACACACATACACAGAGACATACACTGACAGACATGCTGACACACACGCAGAAACATACACTACAGACATACTGACATATGCAGACACATATACTGACACACATACACAAAGACATACAATGACAGACATACAGACACATACAATAACAGACATACTGACATACACAGACATATACAATAACAGACATACTGACATACACAGACAGACATACTGACACAAGCACAAACACATACACTGACAGACATACTGACATGAACATACACTGACAGACATACTGACAAACATACACTAAAAGACATACTGACACAAACACAGACAGACATACTGACATAAACATACACTGACATACATACTGACACAAACACATACACTGACATACATACTGACATAAACACAGACAGACATACTGACACAAACACAGACACAGACAGACATACTGACATAAATTTACTCTTTTAAACCCACCCACAAGTTTCCTACCTTGGAAGGTGGTTCCCCAGGTGTCCAGACTGAAGGCTGTTGGGATCTGCCTCTCCTGGCAAGGGTCCCTCCTTAGTCTCCCGTGCAGCTCCTCTCCTTAGTGGGAGGAAGTGAATTGCAGCCGTCACTTCCTCCCAGCGTTGCCGAAAAGCAAAGGGCCAGGTCGCGCTGTTAAAGTGCTACAGCGTGTGACCGGGCCCCTGCTTACAATACCCACCCAGTGGCCTGCTTAATGTGGGGGCCGGCGGCCCCATGGGAGAAACAATTGTTGAGAGCAGCGGGGCCCACGGGGAAGCTGCCTTGGGCCCCCCAAGAGTAACAGGGCCCGGGGCAGCTGCCCCGTTTGCCCCGCGTTAAAGACGGCCCTGCCACTATCTATGTATTGGCTCTCTCTTCCTTATCAATAATGTAGGTACCCAACAGACTACTGTATAAGATCACACAAGTCTATAGAATCCTACATAGAACTTGTTATGTACTGCACAAGATATTGCTTTTTTTCCCTACAAATATCAATGGTTGCTGGGAAATCACAAAACCTGATGGCTAAAACTCGGTCTTTTGGAGATTGTCAAGCTTGGGAGAAAAAAAAAAAAAACACTTGGCAAAAGTCAAAGTAATCCCTGCTTTGTCAGTGCAGTTACCATGAGCATTTTGTAGAGATTCTATCTCTATGAAACCTTGAAGTGTGCTACACACTTTAGTCGTTATGATTCTTGGAGTTTTTCTTTCAGTTGAAATCTTTTGCCACATCGATGATAGCATATTGTCTGTCCAAGTACATCTATACTACAGGATGTCCTAGGAAACTAGTAAAAGCTAAATGCAATTTCCTGATTACATGCTATTATTATTATAATATGTGAATCATCATGAATTAATGGAATAAGTACTATTCACGCAGAGGTCTCGCTGGTACTACACGAGCAAGAGGTGCGTTACATCACAGGTAGCTGGGGCACGATGCCACCACAAGACCGCACAGGCATTTAAGGTAAAGTAGACACCCAGCACACATATCACCACAGCCTGCCTTCTGTTTTTGTGTTTAATTGCAGTTTGAGCAACTTGAGATACATACGTTGGTTCCCTGTTGCTGTTTGGGCACTTGGACTCAAAAAGGTTTGCCATCACCTTATTATATTAATGCTAATAGTAATTATTACCTGCACTGGAACTTTAAATTTGTCAACAGCTTTGAGCTCAAAAAACATTTGTATCCCACTTTTGATGAGCTCGTGCTCGGACACGGGCAGGTCACTGAAGTGGAACTCATAGAGCTCCAGTTTGGCAGGATCCGGCAGCTCCTCTTTCTGTTCAAAGCAAAATAAACATTTATTAACAGATGGATCTCATTAGTGAATATCAAACCAAGTGATCCAGCCCAAGGCTATACATTTGCAACGGATTAAGTTGGAGCATTCTAAGAAATAAAAGAAAAATAGATCAACGGCCTGCAACATAAACAAAGAATTTGGCAACACTACTAGAGCAGCGGCCACAATAGATAAGACAGACAGATCGATCGATGTAATATTTAGCAACATATCCTCAAGGATCTATTTAAAGGTGTGAGTTAGTTTGAGTAAGAAAGCAAAACCAACAAAATGTATCGCCTGCAAGTACAAAGTAACCTGGAAATCAAACTGTGTTTAAAGTAACATTCTAATGCAAAAGTAAATATATTAATGTGTTAAGCGTTTCTTGCTTTCTGTAGATCCAAGTCCTCTCCCGCCCTTTTTCAAATAAAATCTGTAAAGAAGATAAAAAATTTATAAACCTAAGCTGTAATCAGACACCACAACAACCTCATAACAGCAGTCGTTGCCTTCTGTGTGAAGCAATGGGGACATAGGGGACATACATGGCAAATACCGTGATCCACCAATCCAATGCATTCTATAGAGAAGCAATGAATCACATTCTATCCATAGAGCAGTGTCATAGTATTGAATATGAAAACCTTCAAAATCAAAGGTCTAAAAGAGGAAATGGCTCTATATGTTGTCTGAGTTCGGTTTTGTTTTTCAGAGGATCCATTAAAACAGTTTTTGGTGAGGTAAGGCCTGGAAACTTCAAATGGAGATCATTAACTCATCCTTTATATGTCAAGGTTCTTGGTAGACTTGTGCAAAGATTTGTTGGTTTCATCCAAATCAAATTGCTTTTAATTCACCACCGAACGTATCAATCTGAGATTTACCAGTGGAGGTTAACCTATTCAATGAATCCACAGGTAAATTCCAGAGAGATCGATTTGTTCGGGTATGGATTAAAAGGAATTTGGGCCGGAAGAACCCAAAAACTATTTTTTACACAAGTCTGCACTAGTTGCAACTTGAAACAGGTCTATTATTGTGGACCCAGTTCCGCTAAGTTCATACTCCAACTATTAAACTGGAGTTTATTTCGCGTTAAAACTGGTATCTCTTTCTATTCAAATGGAATTAAAGCTCATGTATTGTATTTTTATTGCCTGTCTCGGTCTGAACAATCACATATTTTCATCATTATCTTGAAATCACAAGCCCAAAGGGAAAACATCAATGCATCAATTCTTCACCAATCAGCAAAAACTGTGATTACAGTTAGTAAAATGAACAGGTTACATTTTAAAAATTCAACATTCAAAGATTGATAAATCCATCCTCCAGATCATTCTAACATTCTTCTTTAGATAGAAACATTGGTGAGATAATTCAATGGAGAGAGGATTAGCTACAATGTCTCAAATTCCCTGGTTACATTTTCTCACATTAGGTTATTCTATACAGTATTCCATTATTTTCCATTGGTGATTCCGCCACTTAACCCAAACGAACGTGTGAAGCCTATGTCTCCATTGATAAGAATTCTGAATCTACCAATAATTACATTTAGCATTTAAATGTAAATACTTAATGTTTGCACAAGTCTAGTTGTGACATGAAACTATTTTGGGCTGGCTTTACCAAGTTTCACAAATACTTACTATTATCTTGATCTGCTGACTTTCTTCACATTCATCGACTTCTTTTTTCAATTTCTCCTTTGTTTTCTGCATTAGAAAAAAATGAACAGTTCACTCGAAGTAAAGTGTGGATTATTTGACAGTTTTGACAAGCACCTATGGTATGTTTTTCATGGTGGAAAATGGGCTCCAGCGGTGTCTTGTAATAGTGCATGAACTATCATCAGAAATGTTACAACCTCTGTATACAAATATACAACTAAAGCACTTAATGGGACGTATACAAAGCATATATATCAAGTGCATATTTTTTCATATTTACACATATAACCTTACCTTGGAAGTGGGAAAATGGTAACCAAAAATTATGTGCATTTGCTGTATCTCGCTAAACCTAAAGAAAAACTTCGGGCAACATAAGAACTTCATAGGAATAAAGCTATGGTGCCAGGAGGTCCCTAGTGCAGGCTTACATTTAGGAGTTAAACAGTTTGTGAAGTCTAGTATTCAGCGACTGATTGCTCTGCCCTCGGTTCTTCCTCTGCTCAGCTTTTTAACGGGGAAGCCTTGGTCAGGGGGCTCCACAGATTGATTGAGTGTGTCATCTGATGCTCTATGTCAATCAGTAGCTCCACATTCACAAATTGTCTTGAGAAACCTAAGGTTTAACCCTTAAAAGGTAAGCCGACACCCGGGACCTTTTCACACTATAACAACTTAATCCTAATGCAGTTGTTATGGTGCCTGGAATGTTAATCCTTTAATGAATTTGTACAAAACATATTAATATAATGGTTGTGGGCCCTAGATTCAAAGTAAATTTGCAGACTGTGATTAATTTGAAGAATTGAGTCTGGATAAGCTTACCAAGATGCTTTGTAGTTCCAATGGGGTACATTTCAGCTGGTACATGAGCATTTCCTGAGCAATGTCTTTTCGGTTTTCAAGCTTATTCATTTTCTCATATGTATCTGTGTTCAGTACAGACCATCCCAGAATCTGGGTCAAGGCCTAGAGAACAAAAAAAATAAATGGAATAAAAAGATATAATAATAATAATAATAATACTACACTAGATTTTGTTATATTAAAGGACCACTATAGGAAAATTGGTCCATGGTCCATCTAGGATTAACCCTTTTTGCTGTAAACATAGCAGTTTCAGGGAAACTGCTATGTTTACCTATGGGTTAATCCAGCCGCTAGTGGCTGTCTCAGTGTCAGCCGCTTCTCACTGTGATTTTCACAGTGAGAAGACGCCAGCGTCCATAGGAAAGCATTATGGCTGAATGTGTACGTGGCTCTTGCTGCGCATGCGCATTCAGCCGATGACGGAATAGAAAGAGGAGAGTCCCAGCGCCGAGGGAGCCCGGCACTAGAAAAAAGGTAAGAGTTTAACCCCTTCCTCCTCCTTCAGCGCCACGGGAGTGGGACCCTGAGGGTGGGAGCACCCTCAGGGCACTATAGTGCCAGGAAAACGAGTATGTTTTCCTGGCACTATAGTGGTCCTTTAAGAAGAAAAGTTTAAGATAATCATGTCATAATGACCTATAATTGTACTATATTTCTTCTCTAAGTAAGTAACATAGTTATGTATTGCATTGGCTCCTTGAAGAACATTAGAGACACGGGTAAAAGACAGTTTTAAGAGTTTAATAGCATATAGTCATGGATCATGGTGAAACAACTAATTTCAAAAGGGATGTTTGCTTAAGCCACTCATTATTTGAGTGTTTGCAGCTTAAATTTTCTGCTATTTATAATTTTGTGGTAAATAAATCTGTCTATGTGATAATATAGCTGCAAAATTGAAGGAACACTGGAGCATTAGGAAACACTTTTAGATTTACTTACCTTCAATCTAATTGTGATCTGGCCTCCACACCGCCACTCTGCCTCTCTAGCTGAGATCATCAGTCTTGATGATCTCAGCCAATCCAATGCGTCCCCATAAGGAAGCATTTGGGAGGCGAGTACATGCGCAACAAGAGCACTGCAATAATTAAATGTTCTCAATCAGAGTCATCTGAGTTATATACATGCGTGACAAGAGCACTGCAATAATTAAATGTTCTCAATGAGAGTCATCTGAGTTATAACTGAGTTTATTACCTCTGTTTAAATTGGGGAAGGAGAGTGTGAACTAGCATGGGAATGAAGGGTCTATGGACTATAGAGTTGGTTATTTGGCAGTAGCAAGTAAGGATATTTTGGGGGATTTAGAGGTTATTTATCTGGAGCATAAGAGGCCCAAATAATATCTTGCACCAAGGCCCTATGTTCATTAGTTCTACTACTAGTCCATTCTATCTATACCTTTTTGGTCATGTGTGTATACCGATTTAGGGATATCATGGAATCTTTTACTTCCCTTTCACGTAGCTTTATTCCCAACCAATATGCACTGTAACGTCTGTATTTTCTAGAACAATTCTTACTTCTGTAATTTGCTCATCGTATTCGTCAAAGGGCTTTGCATCTTTCCTGTTGTAGAATGTAGCTACGCCCACAATCTCCTCTTTCTTATTTACAATGGGGAGCGACAAAACATTTTTAATAACCCAGCCTGTTTCATCGACAGCCTCTTTCTGCAAACACAGAAGAAAAACACACAATTGTTATTTGGTTCAGAGGTTATACCATAGGACATATGGATTATGAGACATAAGATCATAAGTTATTTGCCATCAGTTAATGCACAAATGTAGAGAGAATCCAAGGGCTTTGGATTGTATCCAAATGAGCTTATGGAAACTGCTATGGCAATAGATAGAAACAAAGAGGATTATGCATAAGATACTTATTTAAGTTAATAGGTGTTGCATGGTGTATAGAGCCCAGTCTAGACTTATACAGGACTTGTTTGTGCATTTATTGTACATTATTTATAAGACTGTGTATTATACTATGCCATTTGTCCTAAATAGCTCTCAGTAAATAAAAATAACTAAACCCACACATAATGTAAACATCCAATATATTGATTAAAGATAAATTATGTAAATGTATTCTAAAGACCTCAGGCTGTTGTTGGTTGTTAGTGCCTGAATTTGCAAACTATTAACTGATGATTTTGAGTTAAATGGGGCAGCAGAGTCATGTTGGTACCAACACAACATTTAAAAAAAATGGCATACAATATATATATATAGAGGGCTGGCTGACATAAGGACCACTGGGGTTGTCTAGCATGGGTATCTAGCCAAGGTATTCAAGTTGCTGTCCAAAAATCTGGTGGACCAATGTTGGTTCTGCTCTAGAATACAAAATATATATTTAATATTACAGCAGATATTCTCCAACCTTTCATTGTAGGTTTTCTACATGTGCATTCATCAGGGTCTCTAGCCATTGGTGATATTCATTCCTGGTGACTGTGCCATGGGCCCTCCAGGCTTGTGGTGGCAAGCAACTTTTAAGCCAGTCAAGTGGTACAGGATTTTGAGCTATGCCTGTATAATATTTGCTATAGGTTTGTTTTTCTGTCTGTGAAATTCTCCATTTTTTTTTAAAAAAAAACTGTCTGCCTAAGTATTTCACTCTTTTTTTTTATCTGATTACATCTATATGTATTTCTATTCACTTATATAAATTGGCCTGTCTCTATAGCATATCCAAATCAGCCCCTCATGAAAAAAATAGTAGGTTCAGTAATAGGTTAATAAATATAATATAAAGATAAAAATATAAAAGTAATTCATGAAAATTAAAAATTGCTAACGTGCTAGAGCCCACTAGAACCTGCGTTAGGACAATTGTGGATCTGTACTTCGATCAACCAGCGTATACTATGTGGTAGTGTATACCATAATGGATATACTTCCAACATGTCCTAAGAATTAAATAATTATAGTCCAATATTTAAAATCTATCTCTGTTTGGCTATCGATCTTTTTCATTCGATTTTTCTGAAAGTCCCCAGCTTGTATCTATTTCACAAAATGTGCTATTAAGGCCAATGGTTCGGATATCTGAAACAAAAAAAAGCATGTCCAACAAGCTACTTTTCTTTTGTGATATTATTTTCAGCTGGCAAAGATTGAAAAGTATTTTGCTCTGAATATACCTGGAATTTGAAGTACTCATCAGCTGGGGCATTCATCATGTTGCAAATCTGAAAGTAGACGAGAAACTGGTAGTAGTGTAATTGAGAGAGAGTGAGTTATAGTTGAGTATATCATTTTTTTAAATTAGTTGCAGTTACCCATGTCAACAAATCCATGTTAAAGGGACACTTTAATCTTCTAAAGCACCTCAGTTTTAACAGAGAGTCCTCTCTTTCTTACTGTACAAAAATAATCAACTCTATTAGCTCCAAGGTTGCATCCTGCAGTTTATTAGACTCGCCTAACCATATCAAAACCTTCCAGTTTTACCAAATTAAATTTATGTCATAGCTATGGAGTGCAAGTTTCAAATCAATCCTACGCCATTGTTTTAATAATACATTGACTCCGTGAGGAAGGGTTTAAAAGAGTCCTGGTTCTTAGGATGGAACATTAAAAAACTCCACTAGTATCTATTCACTAATTCCCTAGTACTCTACAGTATTCAAGCAGTTTTTAAAAAAGAAAGTCTGTGTCTGCTCAAATAAATAACAGAAATCTAGATATCGACATCCTCTGTCCAGATCTTATCTAAACCTTTAGTGTACACTGGCAAAAACTCAGTTCAATTGGTTTGAAATGAGTTTATTAATAGTAATCATTACCACGTTTAGTAAGAATTACATTTCTAAATCAAACCGTAATTTAATTTGTTTTTTTATAATGCATTCATATATATATTTTTTAGGTTAGTAGATTTGATTTTAAAAGACTTACAAATCCATTTTCAGCGACATACGTCGGGAGCCCACTCACAAGAGACCAGTGATCTGCAGGAGGAGTGCTTTGAAAATAGAAATCGAGGCAGTAAGTGTTAGAAGTCAGTTTTCAAAAATCATTAGAATTCATATAGCACTAACATGCACTGCTGTGCTTTACAATTATAGAAAGGGGATATTTTGAGGTAAAGAAGGCCTTTGTTCAAACAAGCTTACAATCTATGAGGATTTAAGAGGTAGGAATCGGATATATAGGGGTCTTGCCCAAAGACATTTACCAGTAGGGTGGCCTAACTGGACCTCAAACCTGAGTTTCCAGTTCTAAGGCAGTGATGGTATCCCTGCTCTAACCAAGGGGGATTAGTAAATACCACTACATAAAACTAAACAAATTGGGTATTGAATAAAATTTTATATCAAGTATTGCGGCCATAACATGCATAGCCTGTTATAGCTTTATCCATTTTTCAAGGTCCCATCCTAATTGAGTTAGACTTGTGAGTGGGGACTCTGCATATTATATTTTTAAAATATCATTAAACATGAAATGTAGGACTTCTAGTGGAGGAGACTACATGAAAAACCTCTAGAATAATATACAAAACACTCCTTTGGCAATCATTTATGAGGCACTTGTAATAGGGATGGGTAGTAAACCAAGTCGAGTTTCTAAGTTTCACAAAAACATAGAAAAGGGATGAACTCATTCAAACAAGCTTATATTAGTAACGTGCTGATGAAAAAATAAAAATTGTGTTCCCTCGTGTATTTTATAAAACTTACTGAGACTTCAACAGGACTCTGATGAGACAAGTGCTTACTATTTTACAATATTATTCACTACAGTGTGAAAATATGCCAGAAAGTGAAAGGCAATTTCGAATTTTAGACCAAAACAATCTGAAGACATTGCTGAAACTGTTTCCAGTTCAACTATTTTGGCCTAAATCTGGAAACTCACTTTGAATGACTGACACATTCCACTATAATGAATTCAAGACAATTCACGCTTTACAGCGAATAACTTTTTTTTTCTTTTTTTTTTTTTAAATGTTACGTTTATGGCATGAAACAATCAATTATATTAAAACAATTGAAGATGAATATAGTGAACTCTTACGGGATAACTTTGATTTCTTCTTTTCCATGCAAAATATAATCAATAATCTTGTAAAAGTTAACTTCCTGAACAAAAGAGAAAAAAAAAGGTGACTTGTCATGCGTAAGAATATCACTATTAAATTCTGCATTGCACACTTTTCTCAGACTTAAAAAGTCAAAGTTATTCTTTGGAATTGATATACACTTTAACATATTGTACTTTCCACGAGTTCAAAAACTTTAATAGCCAATGATAGAAATTAAAGGGATACTACAAGAATAAAGCAACTGCAGCTTATTGCAGTGGTTTTGCTGCAATAAAGCTATACGTGGTATCCTCATTGACTTCTTACCATCATAATGTGGAAATTAAACTATATCAGCCCCGAGAGCAACTTCCTGGATGAGGTCCTGCAAAGATTGCAGGACCAGCGTTCAGCATCTCCACGCTCCACATGAAGGCTCTGAATGCTCCCCATAGAGATGCATTTACTCAATGCATCTTTACGAGGAGATGAGTATTGGCACAGCGCAGCAATCGCCATGCATGTGCACAAGCCTCCCAGTACATCTAGGCACAAGACCAGCATGCCAGGAGAATAAAAGTAAGTAATATGATTTATTTAATGGATACAGAAAGTGCCCAATAATCCAAATAATTAGTAAAACCCTAGCATTTTCCTTTATTTATTTTCAAACATGGTCTTAAAAGGATTATATGTTCTTGTATACAATTTGATATTCATATTACAATTTGATCAAAATTGGGAGTCAAATAATTATATGTCTATCTCCCAGCAAACTATTTTGTTTTGTTTATGGTTATAACTTCCTCTATCTGAGTTTATAACAGATGACGTTAATTTCTTTAGCTTTAACACAATATAAGTTCCTGTAAGATAAATTAATTTCTAAACAATTCTCAAGAAAATCGTTGTTAAATCAAGTTTTGAAATATACTTGTAACAAAGTAATTCGTGACAGTCCTTTCAATAACAGAACTCTTGCCCATTTTTTTTACTTGATCTCTTACATGTGCAGGTAGGTGTCACATGATCTAGGTCAAGGTGTGAATGATAGGTGGTCAAGGTCAATGAAATTAAACTAAACTAAACTTAAATAAAAACTAGCGTGGCTATAAAACGTGTAGCAAAACAATGCAAAAATATTATATAGCCTTAAACTGACTCCCTTGTAGCCCATTCCTCAAAATCAACATTTACTTTTAAGGAAAAGGTAAAATGATTTAATTATATTAACTTCATTTATAATTTATTAAAAAGTTTAGGGTGTTTTGGACCTGTTTTTCTTTCAGCTAATAACTAATGTTGAAGAGATGGCACAACCATCATTTTCTCATTGAATAAGTCTTCAAATTAACCCATCTGAATGCCAAAAGGTTAAATAAAATCTTTACAAACCCGTCCATCTGGTGTTTTTGGTCCTTTGTAAGGTGGCACTTCACCCATTTTGATTGGCCACTCATCAAAAAATTCCTGAATCGTGATAAAAGCAAACAGAATACAAAATAAAATGATGCATAAAAAGTACAATATTTAATAGAATCAGTTCAAATTAGCATTGCATTTAAATGGGGGTTACACTATCAAAATTAGATATTGAAAATCATAATGTAAATAGCTTACACTACATGCAAAGGTGACTCAATTAACTAGCTAACATAACTGGCCAGTAAGCCTTATAGTGACCTTTTTAACATTATTACACACGTTATTAAAAGAGAAAAAACAGGGTTTTGTTTTTTTATTGTTTTTTTCATCGGTCTAAATAAAAAGATTAAAATTGTTGGGGTAGCTCTGACAGCTATGCGTAAATGGGCCACGGGTTTATTCAATAATGTGTGACTTGTGAATTCAAAGTTAACTCTGTGAATTAAAAATGTTAGACCAAATTAGCAAACTTTGAAAAGTTCTTTAAGTTGGGCTGTTTTGGACACTTACTTGATTCCCTCCCCCTATGTATATCTATTCCTAGTTCTCTTCATCACAGATAACCCCAAGATTTTGGCCTTTAGTATATATTAACAATAAGGAGAAATAAAGTAAACAGAGTGCAGGTCAGGAGTCCGGATGCAAGTCAAGGGCTCATGAACTGCACCACTGTAACCACCTAATAGGGAGCTCCAATGAGGGGGTAACCCTCCAAAATATGTAGGTAATAGGAGTAGGTGATGTGTAGAGTCCCACAAGGAGAAACCAACATCAGGAGAGCTCCACTGTATAAGAAATGAGGAAGGGAGGCCCTACCTTTAATCAATCTTAGGATAAAAAGGGATATGCAAACAAAAAGTATAACTTGAAAAAAAGGGAGATCTACTAAACGGTGCCCAAGGGATCAATTGTCTGGAGTACTAGCTAGCATCTAAGTTCCAGTTCCCCTAGTGTCCAACTGACAGGAAGGTAGTGTAAACGAAGTTAGGGAAAGAGAAGAGGCACAGGGTCCCCAGAGAACAAGGGACCGGGTAATCAGGTCTAAACGCAGATGAAAAGCCTCAAAAAATAAATAAATAAATAAATAAATAAATAAATCTCTCAATTCACCCTAAAAGTTACCTCGACACCGTGGTCTAACCACTAGTGTCTACCCGAACCAACTCTCCCCACTAAAGTTATAAATAAATAAACACCTAAAACACAATAACCATAGTGGTAACAAAAATAAAAAAGTGCTACCAAGTGCAGAGATTAAAGAAAAAGAAAACGCTTGACGCGCGTTTCAGCATGTTCAAAACGCTGTCGTCAGGCCCAAACCTGTGGCCCATTTACGCATAGCTGTTAGAGCTACCCCAACAATTTGAATCTTTTTATTTAGACCGATGAAAACAATATCTATGATAACTGTGACCAACTGAACCTCGTCATGTGTTCTTGGAGGGGTCTGCTGGCCAGCCTCTTACCAAAAGACTATGGACCCTTTAAAAACCTATGTGAACAGACTTGGTTCGTGGGATTTTATATTTGGTTCGGGAACCGAACAGCAGCACAAACCGGAGACCATCCTGGAGCTTGTTAAGGCTAATTGCTACTTTGTAGCAAATTCCACCGCAGTGTTCTAAGTGTTCGTCTGGGTGCCCCCATTTCCTATGGACGACTACGAGGTGGCGGCCATCTTGTTCGCATGAAAACAGGCCACAGTGTTTGGTCGTCAAGTTCCTGGAACTATTTTCGGACACAAACTCCCGACCACCTCTGGACTTCCATGATCGCCTGGGTTTAGTTTTATAGCACTTAGGACGACACGGTTTGGTGGAATTATTCCCACAAATAATGTGAAGAAGCTTCAGGGTAAGAACAGTAGTTTGTTTGGTTTTTAAACTACCGAACTAGACCGACCGCAAGCCCTGATTCTCTGGAACTGTTTTGGGCATGGGACCATTCGGACTGTCAGTCAAATTATGACTTCCAGGAAATTCCTGAACCTGTGAACTGATCTGGGTGATTTTTGGATGTAACTGTTGTGGGTATTTTGTATGTTTTAAGGTATTTGTCTGGTTTGCTAAAAATGTGTGCTATTTGTGCCCAGAGATAATTGAGTTTAATACAGTGATTGACTCAATTATCTCCCAGGCATAGGGGAGGGATTGACCTATTTTGTATGGGAGTGTCCTGGACCTGAGAGCCAGTGTAATCGTGAGTGCCCCTTGCATGGGGACCTGAATATAAAGCCAGTTCTGGCTGTCATTAAACTGATTTGTTTTACCCTTTATGTAGCCTAGGCTCATGTTTGGGGGATTCACTCTGGGGATTGCTACAATCACTATATTCCCTTGGATCACAACGATTGCTCTTGTAAGAGCAGCCTGCTTCGCTCTCGGGACTAGGAGAGGTCTACCCACTGGAAGCTAGATCCTGGTCTTGGGTCCAGGGTGGGTGGAGGACAGCAAGACCCCAACCAAGCTGCGGCGGTTTGTGGGGTTTACAGTGGTTATGGTGTTCCAGTTTGGTGCTTATGATACTCAAGGATTACTAGGAAGCAGCTATTGACAGAGGTACCCGGTCGGGGTGCCAGTCGGTCCATCACAATAACAATTTACCCCTCGTTTTGCTCTGGCTATAGAACTCTTTCCCTTAATTATTATTTGTTATCATTTATATTTTCATGTTCTTCTTCAGCGTGTACTGATAATATTCAATATACACTCATTTTGTCCTTTGTCCTTTAGCTAATGCACAGGTATAATGTTGTACTTTGGGATCATTGTCCATATATACAATTCAGCTCAATAAAAAAAAAAAAAAACTTTCTAAAAAAAATCCTTTGTAAACATGTCATTTTTGTAGATTTTTTAAAATATCACTGTGTACTCAATCTGAGACTTCCCCGGCTTCTAGAAAAACAGTTATGCTTACACAGTGTTCCTTGTGGCAGGTGCCTCTTTGTTAAGCAAATTTGTAAATTTGTTAATGCTTAGTTCACAATGTTCAGCTAAACAAAATAGACAAGCCTAGAATTTGCATGGTAGAGGCCATAAATATTCACAGGGACTTGTCACCTTTGGAGATTACACAAAAACAAAACAAGAAAACAAAATAAAAATGCAATGCCAAACAAAATTTAGTCTATAAAACCAAATGCATTTTCCAATGCAAATGGTGGCCCTACAACAATTCTTCCTCACGTTACAATAACCCTTGTTGGTTAGAGTCCATGATTACATTCTAACAGCCAGTAGAAGAAAATACTGTTATGAAACACCTGCATATCTCAAGTTCGATTTTGGAAAGTCCCACCTTGCCACAGATATTAGAGCAATCACACCTCTCCCAGAGTTCCCAGTTTGATATACAAATGAGCACAGAGAGGCATCATGTCTCAGACTTCACTCTGCATTTATACAGATGCCCTTAGCAATGGATGCGGTTTCAAACACAGCACGGGTTGTGATCCAAAAGAACCAGTGAAGAGAAACCAGCCATGGACTGTACAGTTTCGACCTTGTGGGTCTCGTCAGCATGGCACCTATCCTGGAAATTGAAGTCTCCCTGGGGGGGAAACATGATTTCTCAAGTTTCTGTGCCCAACATGATATTTGCAGGGGATACATAACAATAAGTTTTTCTGTTTGCACCAAGGGGGATTTTTTGTTTTTGGTCTCACCACAATCTTTTTGGCTTCTAACTGCCAGTAGGTGAATAGGAGGACTCCAAATACACTACAAGGTTTAACTATAGAATAAATTAAATGAATGCACAATATATCTGGGTGTCTGTTTTGCCCTTTAAAAAAGTAAAATCTCTTATATCCAAGCATAGGCAGGCTGTGCTCAGGTCAGTCATTAAATAAACCAGAATAACTTCAAACTTTTATTGAAAGAAATGTTGACAACCTTTATTTGAAGACTTGCTCACTTTGGCTCTCTAAAATAATTTATAGTTATTAAAATTCAACATCTCCATCCGGAGAATCTGTTAATTCCCTCCATACAGTCTTTCGATTTTCACAATTAAAATAAATAAAAGAAGCATTCACCTTTTCTTTTGTCATGTCCAACAAAGCAACAGAATATCGCTCACAATTTAGATGCACCCTGACCGTGTACAGTGCTTTGTGAAACTGTCTCTCTATGTCTGTTAACTCCTCAAAGACTTTGTTGGCTGTCCAAAGAAGAATCTGCAGAAAGGAAGAAAAGATCACATACTACACTAGAGATATGTCGATTCATGCACATTTTTTAATTAAACTTGTCAAGAAAAACCAAACAAATAAACAATAACTAAACAAACTCAGCTTGACTGGTGAGCTGGTTTTGAAGTGTACTAAACTGTTGTGCAAGTACAGACTCCATGATGCCTCGTCAGCCTGCAGGTTAAAGTGCCAA
The DNA here is from genome assembly GCA_933207985.1 of Pelobates cultripes. NCBI lineage: Eukaryota > Metazoa > Chordata > Amphibia > Anura > Pelobatidae > Pelobates > Pelobates cultripes. The sequence continues at coordinate 86,469,866 of OW240922.1, forward strand.
AATTAGGATGGCAAAGCATCAATGGGGTTTTTCTCCAAGTCAGAATGGCATATTTTCAAGTGAGTCAAATCAGAGAGACTCGTAGTTTCAAATCAGGTTGACATGCCATCTCAGGGGTTGGGTGGTGGTAGCGCTGTACCCACCTTGCCAAAACAGGTGGCAAACCAAGACTGAAAACTACTAATCGAATGGTGAAAATTAGAATGTTTTACATTCCTTCTAACATACAGCAATTTAAATGTAGTCCTTAACTCTCTTTAACCCTTCTCTTCCCAAATCCCCAGTCTGTTAGTGCTTTGGAAAAGTAATTCCATGAGTTGCTTTACCTGGCTCTTTCTTAATTCCACATTGTAAAGATATGTTACGTGATTGTTTTTAAGGACGAGGGAAATAAAATTCAGGTATTTGACGAAAACCTGCAAAGGTTACAAAAAAAGAAAAATGCATTAAATTTAAAGAAAAAAGTTAAGGTTACTTTTGTCTGCTTTGCTCAGATAATAATACACACAGAGGTCTATTTACTAATGGTCCTTATTTAATAATGTTGCTTGCACATACTGCCACAAATCGCAGCTATATTTATTGACCTGCACACCACTATGTTCAGAGGTAAAATACCAGAAATACACAAATTCTGTATAGATTTTAGATTCAGCCAAATGTTAATAGACTTTTTTCCACTTTCTTTTTTGGTTTATTGTTTGTCACTATAACTTATTGATTTGAATTTGTTGTGTTTTATTGAAAATATTAGCAATATTCAGTTTTGTCCATGTATTCATTATGTAGCACACAAATTAGATAGATAGACAGACAGATAGACAGACAGTTAGATAGATACTGGATAGATAGACAGACAGACAGACAGACAGACAGACAGAGAGAGAGAGAGAGAGAGAGAGAGAGAGAGAGATAGATAGATAGATAGATAGATAGATAGATAGATATTGGATAGATAGATAGATAGATAGATAGATAGACAGACAGATAGACAGACAGATAGATAGACAGATAGATAGACAGATAGATAGATAATTTATATTAAAGGAACACTTTAGCTTTAGAAATTGAGGTCATAACACTATATTATCTCTGAGCTATTAAAGTGTCATCCCCTATATTAGCAATATTCAGTTTTGTCCATGTATTCATTATGTAGCACACAAATTAGATAGACAGACAGACAGAGAGAGAGAGAGAGAGAGAGAGATAGATAGATATTGGATAGATAGATAGATAGATAGATAGATAGATAGATAGATAGATAGATAGATAGGCAGATAGATAGACAGATAGATAGATAATTTATATTAAAGGAACACTTTAGCTTTAGAAATTGAGGTCCTAACACTATATTATCTCTGAGCTATTAAAGTGTCATCCCCTATATTAGCAATATTCAGTTTTGTCCATGTATTCATTATGTAGCACACAAATTAGATAGATAGATATATAGACAGACAGACAGATAGACATATAGACAGATAGACAGACAGATAGATAGACAGACAGAAAGAGAGAGAAAGAGAGAGATAGATAGATAGATAGATAGATAGATAGATATAGACAGACAGACAGACAGATAGAGGATAGATAGATACTCGATAGATAGACAGACAGATAGACAGACAGACAGAGAAAGAGAGAAAGAGAGAGATAGATAGACAGACGGATAGATACTCGATAGATAGACAGATAGTTAATTTATATTAAAGGAACACTATAGCTTTAGACATTGAGGTCCTAACACTATATTATCTCTGAGCTATTAAAGTGTCATCCCCTCCCGGTTTGTCATAAAATAATAAAATAAAATAAAGGTTTTACTTATCTTTTTCCAGTTCTGAGGACCCAACCTTTAAGAATGTGTGTATAAAGTGTCAGGGTAGACGTGAAGCCTGGTCAGAGCCAGGCACAGGGCTGACTTTCTATCTTTAGCATTGGGTTTATTTTTATATATATTTTTTTTACGGTCTTTCTTATTATATTGTTATTTTATGCCCCGTTGTTTATGAGGTTTGCCTGCTATTTACATGCCAAGTTTCAATCTTTGAACCAATAAAGATGTACTACTCATGAACTATCTCAGCAGTGAATGCTGACCTATTGGAGCAAGTTGGTGAAACTTTCATTTGGAATTAGTCCAGCACCACTTTACAGCCTATCTGAAACATCAGCATGAAGTAAGTGACCACAGTATTTTTATTTTATTTTTTATTCTTTCCATGGATTTGTTCCCCCCCCTGGGATTGGGGTTGCAGCACTAAGTTTCTTTACAGGACTTTCCCTGGAGTTTCATGTAATTCAGCTTCTTGGAAAACCGAGTTTCACTTAGTCAGTGCAGTGGAAGCGCCTCTAGCTACTATCATACGGACAACCACTACAAATGGATTTAAGCCAGCAATGTAAAAAAAACTGGAATGTTTTACAGGGGTTACAAGGACAGGGCATTGAGATGAAGTGGCCTGGGTGACTTTAGTGCAAAACGGATGACAGACTATCCAACAAACTATTGATTCGTTACCTCGTAGGTGAAGCCAGAAGTGTACACCACCAGCTTGATAAATGCTCTCAAATTTACCTCTTCATCCTGTTTCGAAAATGCAGGTTCGTTCTGTTTATTCAAAACCATTATAACAGCTAGAACTTCCTTGCCGTGCATAATGGGGGTGGCCATCAAATTCTTGGTAGAATACCCAGTCTGCTTGTCCGCAAAATCCGAAAAATGAGTGTTCTGCAATGCAAATTAATTTGTTTTTTAATATAATATTATATATCATAAATTAAAAATATTTCTGGACTTTTACTAGAGTGAAGATAGCAAGTATTTCTGCAGATGAAGCTGTTAATCTCTTCAGTTTAGTTTAGTTTCTTTGAAATCTTTTTTTCCCCCGTCTAATTTAATATAATAGTCAGATGATGGCACTTTGAGTGAAGACTCTAAACTGGCATAATAAAATATAAATATCAAATACATTGAAAGGCTTCTCTAAAAATGTTAAATCAAGGCAATATTGTTTGACACATTTAGCTACTAGACTTGTGCAATTAGTTTCGCTTCAAATCAAAGATCACCCGAATTTGGAAGAGTCCAAAATCCCAAATTCACAAATTCGGAGCAAATTGATAAATAATTGTGGATCAAATCATATTTATTTTTTTGTAATTACGATTTTTATTAAAAAAAAAAAAAAATTATATATATATATATATATATATATATATATATATATATATATATATATATATATATAGAGAGAGAGAGAGAGAGAGAGAGAGAGAGAGAGAGAGAGAGAGAGAGAGAGAGAGAGAGAGAGAGAGAGAGAGAGAGAGAGAGAGAGAGAGAGAGAGAGAGATCATAAATGGACATTTTTAAAATTTTTTACTATTGATATAAAACATCTAGCAGCAGTAATGCCAACATTAATGGGGAGAATGGTCAGGATTCTCAATATCCTGTTTACATGTCCCCTGTATTTAAGAAATGATTACTTGAGGAGTCTGAAAAAAAATAACGTTAAAGGCTAAATGTTAAATGACTATCTTGGCTCGGTGTGTGTTACTGTGATAAACTCTGCCCTTCGCACAGCTAGTTAACTTAAAGAGAGCACAGAGAAAGCAGCGTAAATAGAAAATGTAATAAAATAGTCACAATTGTAAGGAAGCAAAAGTGAATTCCAATGAATTGCCAAATTAATGCCAAGATATCTGACCTGGGATAGGTTTACAGTTGGGCTATTTTGTCCGTAAAAAAAAAATCATTTTTTAAAATTATCTTTCAATTCCCATTGACTCTCATTTTCGTAAAATAACCCCGAATGTTTCTAATTCTCCTCCTCCAAAACAACCTGTACTTTGACTGTGCCTGGATCGCCCTTGATGCAAATATAAATGTAGAATCTAAATTTAAAGAAATTGGAGCATTGCATAAAAAAAAAAAAAAAAAGCTTAGCACAAGTTATAGATGATTTCAATGTTTTATTCTATCTTGTAATTTCAAAGGAAGTGTTGTTTTTTCTTTAAGGAGGTGTCACACTTTATAGACATGTCTGTTGTTCCTGATAATAAGCTCCAGTTATGGTCATTGTCAATCTGAACTTGTGGGGGTTTTTTTTACAATTATAATTGCTTGTTTAGGTACTGGTTATATTTATCACCATGCTCCGTGGAGTCTGTGAGGTCTGAGATCCTATTAGGATATAATTACCAAGCCGCAACAGAATCCAATTTAGCATTGGCTCTGGGCAAAAAATAAAATAAAAATCAATGCCATTGCCAGAATCGGTGCCAGGTGATTATATGATGCAAAGCTTTGCTTGCACAGTCTTGGGTCCCCAGAATTCGGCTGCATTTTTATAATCTGATTTGTTCTAATTCTTCCCACAATCTTGCTAACAAATAACAAAGACCCAGCGGTTGCCAAAGTCCAACTCCAAACATGTTGATGGCTGTTAAGGTGGGGCCCAGAAGAAGATGTGCCACATTCTAGATTTCTTGTCTAAGTTCCAATCTATGTTCTTAATATGACAAGTGTTTTTTTCTGTTTTAGTACAGTTGTCGAGACCTGCATTTCATTTCAACTCTGATCCTGTCTTTTATGCAGTTCCTGCAGTTATTATTAGTTCGGCTATGCCCAGTCTTGTCGTGGTATGTCTGTTGGGTTTCGGATTTCCATCCAAGTATTTTCTAGAGTAGTTAGGTGATCCCTGAAGCAGTGATGGCCTCCTTCAATATGCTCCTACGCATTAACTCTTCTATAGCTCAGGTACTCAGAGCTGCATCGACCCAGCAATTTACTTTTAAAATTGTTACTGCAGGACTCCCTGATATCAATAGAGCACATACTCATTAAAAATGGATACTCTGCATATTAGAGTCTTCACATTTTTTCATTTTTTCATGCTAGTTTCGATGTTATATTATCTCTGCTGGTGTTTAGACACATCATGGACAAAGATTCATTGCATTATGGAGTTTGTTGAAGACTGTGCTGCAGAAGGTGGGAGCTTAGCATTCAAATTGTCTGTCAGGACTTAAAGGGACATTTTTTGTACCTTCATGGTGAGCGCTTTTTATGTGATGTTCTCCATGGAAACTGTGTATTTTACGGCTTCTCTTACTTAAAGGGACACTACAGGCTGGATTTGACCCATTGCACAGATAGTCCAATAATAAATACATGCCAAACAATTAAAGATAATAAAACAAGCTTAAAAAATATATCAATTTGTAGTTTTTGCATCTTTGGAAATTGTGGAAAATTCCAATCTACTCAGAATTTGCAATAAGCGCTCACCAAACAGAACTAACAAGGGCTTGCTACACTTTCTATAGCACTGAAACATAGAATGTGACGCAGATAAGAACCATTCGGCCCATCTAGTCTGCCTTGTTAATTTTTTTGCCCACTGGAATTTAGGCAAAGCAAGTGTTTCTGGGAGTCATAGTCCAATTGTCGCGCTCTCTTGTAGAATGCTGCTAACTGAACTACAACTCACAGAAACCTCTTGGAAAGTCATGACATCATCTAACAGCAGTAATGTTTGAGCAAACAAAGAAATATTGCAAATGTGGAATGGAGTAGTCGGAAAAGATGGACACATAGATTGTTGTGGTCCTTTCCTATGTTGAATCATGGTTCGAACCATCATACAAACATATGTCAGGGCAGCTAAGTATAGAAAACTAAAACCAAGGGAGACACAGTTACAGGAACGCAGAGTAGTCATTGTCATGGATAATTAAGAATGCTTGAAAAAAAGCAAAAAAAAATAACCATACAAAAACACCAGATGGTCGAGGGTAACAGAAATTACAACGGAGGCAGGGTTGGATACCAGGATAGCGAATACCCAAATTAAGCCAAAGGATGCCAGATACAAGAAATCCAAAATGGTGAACAAGGGCAATTGAGTCTCCAATGCTTTTTGGCTTATATAATTTAGAATGCGGGTTCCTTTTGTTCAGCGGATATCACAAGTCTACCAAGGATCGACAAATGTCCCTTAAATGTTCCCAATGGACCTCACTGTTTAGTGTGAACAAAGGCAAATTGTGTGATGTTCTAAAGTAATGAAAGTAAAGATTTTACCAGAATGTTATATTTATGCCCATTATTTCAGTTCTTATAAGTAACACAGGTATACTACAGTACAAACCTGTAGACTGTGCAAACCAACAGGACCATCTACATTTATGGGCAGGGTTTAAGATGTCAAACAACTTAATGTTATAACGAGGATAATCCTTGGTTCGAGTTATTAACGTACTGTCAGATTTGAAGATGAAATTCAACTGATCAGCACGGACTGGTGTGAAGATTAGAGCAAACACCTGTCCTGAGGTTGTGAGCAATAATAATTACAATAACATACCCAGGATTACAATGTATCACAAACACTAATCTAGATTATTATAATCAACAGCATTAAGACCAGAAAGACATATTGAAAATAACCAAGTAAAGCCATGAACCTCATCTGTGTAACAATTATCTTAAGAGAACAAGTAGGTTTAGGTTGGTTTTTTTTTTTACGTCTTTTTTTCCTCTATTGACATCCGCCGAGCATTAACTAACTATGCGCACACTGCTTCTTCGGCCACAATATGTACTTTAAATTAACAGTCATATTATAGAACCATAGAAACATAGAATGTGACGGCAGATAAGAAACATTCGGCCCATCTAGTATTATAGAACCATAGTATTATAGAACCATAGAAACATAGAATGTGACGGCAGATAAGAACCATTTGACCCATCTAGTCTGCCCAATTTTCTAAATACTTTCATTAGTCCCTATCCTTATCTTATAGTTAGGATAGCCTTATGCCTATCCCACGCATGCTTAAACTTCTTTACTGTGTTAACCTCTACCACTTCAGCTGGGAGGCTATTCCATACATCCACTACCCTCTCAGTAAAGTAATAGTTCCTTATATTTTTAAACCTATGCCCCTCTAATTTAAGACTATGTCTTCTTGTTGTGGTAGTTTTTCTTCTTTTAAATATAGTCTCCTCCTTTACTGTGTTGATTCCCTTTATGTATTTAAATGTTTCATATCCCCCCTGTCTCGTCTTTCCTCCAAGCTGTACATGTTAACCTTTAACCTTTAACCTTTCCTGGTAAGTTTTATCCTGTACTGCGTACAATACTCCAAGTAAGGTCTCACCAGTGTTCTGTACAATGGCATGAGCACTTCCCTCTTTCTACTGCTAATCAGTGGCATTGCTAGGGGCGGGCCAGAGGGGGCCATGGCCCCCCTACATCATGCTGTGCCCCCCCTTGTGCCCCTCCAAATGCAGGCAATTTGCTGGCCATGTGGTTACAGTCTATTCCGTCGGACTGTAACAGTGTCTGACAGCCTGACGTAATGCAGGACAGAGGAGTTAGAACGCTGCTGGGTGTTTTCAGCAGCTTCCATGGCACAGGCCCCACCCCCAAATGAAGCCCCGCCCCTTGCACATAAGCCCCGCTGTTAAGCAGCAGACCTTGCTGCTGCTGGAAAGGCCAGAAGATGGCTGGCTGACCCCCAGCAACAGCCTCCAGTGACAGGTAGGCTTGATATGCTCAGGTGTGTGTGTGTCTGCTAGTGAGGAAGCTTGTGTGTCTCTGTGTGTGTATGAACTCAGCAGTCTGTGTGTGTGTGTGTGTGTGTGTGTCTCTATGTGTGTGTATACACTCAGCAGTATGTGTGTGTGTGGGTGTGTGTATGGACTCAGCAGTGTGTGTGTGTCTATGTCTGTGTATGGACTCAGCAGTCTGTGTGTGTGTGTATGGACTCAGCAGTCTGTGTGTGTGTATGAACTCAGCAGTCTGTGTGTGTGTATGAACTCAGCAGTCTGTGTGTGTGTGTATGAACTCAGCAGTCTGTGTGTGTGTGTATGGACTCAGCAGTCACTGTGTGTGTGTGTGTATGGACTCAGCAGTCACTGTGTGTGTGTGTGTGTGTATGGACTCAGCAGTCTGTGTGTGTGTATGGACTCAGCAGTCTGTGTGTGTATGGACTCAGCAGTCTGTGTGTGTATGGACTCAGCAGTCTGTGTGTGTCTATGTCTGTGTATGGACTCAGCAGTCTGTGTGTGTGTATGGACTCAGCAGTCACTGTGTGTGTATGGACTCAGCAGTCACTGTGTGTGTATGGACTCAGCAGTCTGTGAGTGTGTGTGTGTGTGTGTGTGTGTATGTATGGACTCAGCAGTCTGTGTGTGTGTGTGTATGGGCTCAGCAGTCTATGTGTGTGTGTATGGACTCAGCAGTCTATGTGTGTGTGTATGGACTCAGCAGTCTGTGTGTGTGTGTGTATGGACTCAGCAGTCTGTGTGTGTATGGACTCAGCAGTCACTGTGTGTGTGTATGGACTCAGCAGTCTGTGTGTGTATGAACTCAGCAGTCACTGTGTGTGTGTGTGTGTATGGACTCTCAATGATCTGTGTGTGTATGAACTCAGCAGTCTGTGTGTGAACTCAGCAGTCTGTGTGTGTGTGTGTGTGTGTGTGTGTGTATGTATGGACTCAGCAGTCTGTGTGTATGGGCTCAACAGTCTATGTGTGTGTGTGTATGTGTATGGACTCAGCAGTCTGTGTGTGTGTATGGACTCAGCAGTCTCTGTGTGTGTGTGTGTGTGTGTGTGTGTGTGTGTGTGTGGACTCAGCAGTCACTGTGTGTGTGTGTATGGATTCAGCAGTCTGTGTGTGTGTGTGTATGGATTCAGCAGTCTGTGTGTGTGTGTGTATGGATTCAGCAGTCTGTGTGTGTGTATGAACTCAGCAGTCTGTGTGTGTGTGTATGTATGGACTCAGCTTGGTCTGTGTGTGTATGACTCAGCAGTCTATGTGTGTGTGTATGTGTATGGACTCAGCAGTCTCTGTGTGTGTGTGTGCGTGTGTGTGTGTGTGTGTGTGTATGGACTCAGCAGTCACTGTGTGTGTGTTTGTGTGTGTATGGACTCAACAGTCTATGTGTGTGTGTATGGTCTCAGCAGTTTGTGGGTGTATGTGTATGGACTCAGCAGTCTGTATGTATGGACTCAGCAGTCTGTCTGTGTATGTATGGACTCAGCAGTCTGTCTGTGCGTGTGTATGGACTCAGCAGTCTGTCTGTGCGTGTGTATGGATTCAGCAGTCTGTGTGTGTGTATGGACTCAGCAGTCTGTGTGTGTGTATGGACTCAGCAGTCTGTGTGTGTGTATGGACTCAGCAGTCTGTGTGTGTGTCTGTGTGTGTAGGGACTCAGCAGTCTGTATGTCTAGGTGTGTATGGACTCAGCAGTGTGTGTATGTGTATAAATCAGCCTGTGTGCATTCAACAACGCCTGTGTGCATTCAGGAGTCTGTGTGCTTTCAGAAATCTGTGTGTGTGTGTATTCAGCAGTCTCTCGGTGTTCGTATTCAGTGTACTGTGTGTATGTACTCAGCAGTCTATCAATAAATAAAATGTTATTCCTGTGAGTTGTTGTGTAGGAAGGGCCCCACTGCACTGCTTTGCCCGGGGCCCTTAATGCTGTAAAAATGGTACTGCTTGTGTGTGTAAGTGAACTTCTATTTAGTGAGCATGTGTGTGTCAGTGAGATTGTCTTTAGTGAGCTTGTGTGTGTCCCTGAACTTCTTTGTAGTGAGCCTTGTGTTTATACAAATGAGTTTGTCTGTGGTAAGCTTGTGTGTGAGTCAGAGAGTTTTGTCTGTCAGTAAGCCTATTTGCACATGTCGGTGAGCTTGTGTGCTTACTGTAATATATATATATACACACACACAAGTATAGTGGCACTCACCCTTTCAATGAATCAGTAAAAGACTGCCTTGGTGCAATCCCACGCTGGATATGTAAAGCAAAAAGGAAAGAGATGCACTCTCAGGTCTTTGTAGAAAAAAACTCGATATTATTTAATAACAGGTAACATACATCTGATCGACGTTTCGACCTCTTCAGGTCTTCCTCAAGATCGTGAGGAAGACCTGAAGAGATCGAAACGTCGATCAGATGTATGTTACCTGTTATTAAATAATATCGAGTTTTTTTCTACAAAGACCTGAGAGTGCATCTCTTTCCTTTTTGAGAGATATATATATATATATATATATATATAGATATATATATATATATATTTTGACTTGTAGGAATGGCATACATTTTTTTCCAGGGCTGCTTTGGATTCCCAGGGATTCCCAGTTTGGCTCTGCCAGCGAGTGTGCTTTACCGCTGAATCATCTGTGTGAGCTGCCGCATACTTTAGCCCTGTTACACGCGTCTGGGACCTGCTGTTGACAGGTACTAGTAGTCTAGAGATTGGGACATGAGGTATATGCTCAGCTATCTGTATAATACTATAGTGCTGTTCTCTGTATAATACAGATCTGTGTGTGTATAATATCCCGGGATAGTCAGTGCTTCCTGTATAGTGTTGCTCTTTGTATAATACAGGTCTGTGTCTGTATAAAATCCTGGGACAGTCAGTGTTCCCTGTAAAGTGTTGCTCTCTGTTGCTCTCTGTCTGGGATATTATACACAAACAGACCTGTATTATACAGAGAGCAGCATTATACAGGGAGCACTGACTGTCCCGGGATAGTATACACACAGCCTTGTATTATACAGAGAGCAGCACTATACAGGGTGCACTGACTGTCCCAATTTATTATACACACAACCCTATATTATACAGAGAGCACTGACTGTCCAGGGAGATTCTACACAGACAGTAATTGATAGCTATGCTGTAAAATGTCCTTGGAAATTGTTTTCAAATGTTGACAACTATGGCACTGTATCAAGGGGAATGGGTTTGTTTTTTAATAATCTCTAGTGGAAAATGATGAATCCACCACCAGGGATTATTAAAAAAAAAAACACATTGTGTAGGGGGCGTGGTTTAACATGCGGCAGGGGCAGAGTCAAACTGCGGCAAGGGCGGGGTTAAACGTGCCCCCCTACTTTTGTCCCTGGCCCACCATGTGCCCCCCCTAAAAATGAATCCTAGAGACGCCACTGCTGCTAATACCTCTCCCTATACAACCAAGCATTCTGCTCGCATTTCCTGCTGCTCTATTACATTGTCTGTCTAACTTTAAGTCATCAGAAATAATCACCCCTAAATCCCTTTCCTCAGAAGAGGTTAGGACTCAATTATGGTTTGCATAAACATAGTAGACCTTTACATTTGGGCTTATGATCAGGTGCAACAATTCTGGGGGAATATAACGGTCTACCTTAACAATAACCGAGATTAATCTGACCCCAGAACTTGCCATATTTGGCATATCATCCTGTCCAGGAAAATATACTATTATAAATAATAAATTCCTTCAAATCAACCTAGTGGCGGTAAAAAAAAAAAAAAAAAATCCTACATGAATGGATACAATGGATCCTCCATCAATGGATACAATGGATCCTCCATCAATGGATACAATGGATCCTCCATCAATGAATACATCATGAAATCCCTACACTCACTTTATTTGAAATCAAGTTTATGTCATATTTCTTTTGTTAATTTATGCCTGGGGAAATGGATGACTGGGGATAAAATACCTATTTTTCCGTAATATGATTCTTATCCCAATATGGTGATACAGTTCTTTAAATCACTTTGTTACCCATTATTTTGTATTGTTCTTCTTTATAAATTGTGTTATACTATTAAAAATAACAAAATAAACAATGAAGACTCTGGTAACTGAAGGTTTCATGGACCCTGGGTTTGCCCCTAGACAACACCAGCATAGACAAAATAAAAATGTCAAACACAAACCTTTAATAAAGGATCTATGGATTTTAAGTGCCAAAGAATAAAGAAGTAAATGTTTCAACCAAACACGGCTTTTTGAGAAACACTGTGTGGCCAAAACATCACCTTAATAAAGGGTCTGGGGACTTGAACGTTTGTGCTGGACATTTTTATTTATTCTTTGTGTTGTTATAATACAGCAACAAAAGACCGAACCTCCGAATATCATATATACTTGTGTAGCTCATGATCAAATCCTCAATAAAAATGTTCTACATATAAGAAGCTATTTTCTGAGACAGGGTAGTGCTTTTCACTGGCCATTTACATTTCGTACAAAAAACTGTAATCAAAAAATGTAAATAACAACAAAATCATTCAGTATTACAAAAACAAAAACTGATTAAAAAATTAGAAGTTGGCTCTATTATACACAAATAGGAAAAAGAACATTAGCAAAATAATAAAAAAGTGGGTTCAGAAGAAGCACAATGTATTTTGTATTGTATAATTTATGTACTTCAATTATTGATTTTACGCTTTCATTTGGGGGTTTCAACACCATGCAAAGTGTAAGGACATCCAGTGTCTATTTATACTGTGAAACAGAAGAAAACACCTTCCGTGACTGTGGTAGACATTTCTCTAAAACAGCAATGTTTTACGTTTCAGTGTTAAGGAAACAGGGACACCTCACCCAGAACACTTCAATGAGATGAAGTGGTCTGGGTGCCTATAGAGTCCCTTTAAGGCAAATATCTTCTTTTCAGTCGTGAAATAAACTACAGTACTGCAGGTTGATCAATGTAGGTAGAACAAATAAAATTATGAAATATGGTAAACCAAGGCTATACAACCAATGGTTAGGCAGGGAACCTAAAACCAGCACAGCACCATTCAGTGAGTCTCAAGCTCATGGATACCTCACAGCACAACAGTGTAAAGGCCAGGGTGCACGTTTGTCCCCTTACACTGTAACCTTGTTTGAGCAATACTTTCAACACCTTTCATTCCTCCATGTTCAACTGGTCCTTTTGGAATGACTCGTCTGTCATTCCACTGCATAGCAGTGTGAGATACATACATTATATCCATTAATCTACATCCATATCAAATCCATTAGACTACATGCATTTGTTTTATATAGTGAATTTGACATGTGCTTTGTATGCTGGATATTATTATAGGGAGTGGCAGTATCCCCTTTGTGGAGCATGACTGATGGTTTCGGTGATTATTTGCCTGTAGACCTGAGTATTTAACCCAATCTGTGTTCTGCAAGAATACTTGTAACGGTTCCAAGCTGGATATACAAGTTCCCTGATGGAGACAGTTTCTGGATTGTTAGATATTCCCAAATGGAATTTCAAGCCATGGCAAGCATTCCTTACACTGTTTCCTGCATATAGACTCTTCTAGGCTCTCTTTCCAACCTACGCACCCCATGTGAAGGTATGTCTTCATCAGGTTATTTATATAGCACACTTTATCAGGAACTCATGCTAAGCAGAACAATAATCAATGAAGTACCATCATCTTAATATTACATATAGAATACCTGACCGTGTACCAAGCTCTTTTTAAGTCACGGCACTGACTTATATAATAAAAAAGAACTCCCAATGGGGGAGGTGGTGAACAGGGTATTGGGAACTAGTTCCAGTTAATTTAAGAAATAAATCAAAATACTGCAATAGAAACAAACAAACAAAAAAGTTTGTGGTTTCATCAATTCCTGCTTTAGACAAAGAAGTTATATTTTACTTGTAACTTCCTATTCATGAAAAGGAAATAAAGACGATATATCAAGTATAACGCACCTACCAGATAAATATTAAGCTGTCTCTTTTGCACCGGTCTGTTTTGTTTTACTTTTTTAGTAATCAAACACTCTTTCACGTTTCCTATTTAGGCAATCAAATGTAAGTATCTCATTTAACTTTGTTATTTTGTCTGTTTTTTTAAGTCTTCTCTTCATAATTGAGTTCGCGTCTTTAGTTTGTCGTGTTCCTTAAAGGGACACTCCAGGCACCCAGACTACTTCTGCCCATTGTAGTGGTCTGGGTGCCAACTCCCACTACCCTTAACCCTACAACTGTAATTATTGCAGTTTTTTATAAACTGCAATAATTACCTTGCAGGGTTAACTCCACCTCTAGTGGCTGTCTACTAGACATCCACTAGAGGGCACTTCCGGGATTATAGCACAGATTTTCTATGCTAGAGAGTCGCTGGACATCCTCACGCTGTGTGAGGACCTCCAGCGTCACTCAATTCCGCATAGGAAAGCTGCTTTCCTATGGGGAGTTCTAATGCACATACGCGGCATTGCCGCGCATGCGCATTAAGTCTCCCCGGTGGGTGGGCGGGATCTGTCTCACCCACCGGCCGATGTAAAGACTGGGAGGAGCGGCGGCGAGCAGAAACCACCGCCGAGGGACAACGGCGGGGTCTCAGGTAAGTGACCTGAAGGAGTTTTCACCCCTTCAGCAACCGGGGATTGGGAGGTGGGAGGGAGAGGGGACCTGCAGTGCCAGGAAAACTGAAGTTTCCCTTTAAATAAATCTATGCAGTGACGTTCACAGATTAAAATAACTAACACATTTATACTGTAGGCAATACTGTTATCTGGTAGACTAAGCGTTTGAATCTCCACTTCCATTAGATTAGGTTATCTTTCTTTAGGAAAAAGGTGATTGGTTTCGGAATCCTTAGAGGGAGGAGTAAGAGGGAGCAAGTTAGTCACAAAGGTTTTCTCCGCTTAAAATGAAATTCACCCCAGCTGAGGTTAAATAATTGTTGACATTTAAATTTAAAATTATATACACACACGCCTTTACTCAAACGCCAATACTACACACAAATGTACATCACACCCCTAAAATCAATCGCAAATATTACAAACACATACCTGTATTAAAACACTACAACTATATATAGAAACATCCCTTAATTCAAACACCGACACTACACACAAAAGTACGCCGGCATTTAAAAGCCAACACTACATACAAACACACCCCTGCATTTAAACTCAAACACTACACACAAGTACACCACTGCATTGCAATGGCAACCATAGAAACCTAAAATGTGATGGCAGATAAGAACCATTCGGCACAAGCATACATGCAAATACCCCTACAGCCCATACTTTATACAAAAACATGCTTACATTCAAACACATAAACACTGCTCATAAATTCAACCCTGCAAGGATGGCAAATGGTAGAGCCCCAGCTGCCATAGCATTGTTGGAGTTGAATGACAGATGGAGGATCTAGCTTTTGATCACTCTTGCACTAGAGGTGGGCCCAAAAAAACATTTGTGAACCAGGGCCCTCTCTGCATTAGTTCCGCCACTGTGTAGAATTGCTGTCTAGTGGACTGGAGAGTCCCTTTAATGTTCTCTAAAGTCCTTCAGTTTGCTGTAGTCCTTCCCTGTTTTGGTAGTGGAGGTGGGGAACAGACCCAGCAAGCTGTAGTAGTTTTGGTGCACGAAGTGTTCTTTTAAAAAGATATATATTTTTCTAATTGCAGTGCCATTAGCATTGAGTTTGGGGTGCAAAAACACAACAAAAATGCTTAAAGAGGCAGAGCAGGGCACAAGTGACTTAATCAAGTCCATACTGAATAACCCAAGTTTTCAATATTTCATCAAAAAGTGTAATATCAGGGGGGAGGGTGGGGCGTGGACGACGAGCCGAACCAGACGTGCTTCAGTGAGGCTTCTACACAGACCCGCTATCAATTGAAATTTACCCTAGTTAGTAATATACTTACCCCTACCGTCCATGCTCCAGAGGCAATCCATGGGACGCAGGCACAAGAAATCCCGCCATCTGGAAGGTTCCTGTATGTCCGATATCAGACTCTCCTTTGAGAGGCCTGCAGAGCGGCCATCGTCAAAGATGGCGCCTAAGGCACGAAACGTGGCTGAGGAGTCCAAAGAGTCCCAGGGGGATGCTGATTCCACAGTTTCAGTCGGCTCAGATGGCGTATACAGTGAATCTGAATTCGAAGAGAACTCTTCCCCATCCACCAAGGGGGATATTAAAAGGCTACTACAGGAGCTGAGGCAGGTGGGGAAAACAGATCTGCAAGAGACACAGACCAAAGTGGGAATTGTATACACAAAAATCAAAGCTGAGACAAGTTCTTTCTAATTACGGCACAGTGGTTGAACCATCACCAGGCTGAGACTATTGCTATTCTGTTAAATGCTACTTACGACCTCTATGCAGGTCACACGTTATGCTACACTAAAAAATTGTTGGCATCAAATTACCACAACCTACTCAACAAAGAAAATTCAATACAACCTGCTTAGAATCACCCAGACAAGAATTGATCTAAAATGCCATCTGCCTTACCCTAGACTGACACGCTGCATAGGCAAAAGTGCATATACTACGATCAAGATTTAGCTCAAACTCTTGCTGCACACGTATGCAGACTGGATATCCAGACGTTGCAAATTGCTTACCATTACCTATATCGGAATTGATGCGAAATATGGAATTTGCCTTACCTTTGTTTGACATACTATGCCTCTGCGTAGGCAACAGTGTATTAATTTTCCAAACCCGTTCTTTGTCTGCTATTATTTTACATACGAAATAAAAAAGCATTGAACACAAAAATCAAAGCTGTGGAAACAAGAGAAAAGGCTAGAGACAGCCAGATACAGGAGACTAAGAACCAGATGAAAGAGCTTAGCCATCAAGTCCAGATGCTGCACGAGATGGTCACTGTGTTGGAGACTAGACACAGGAAGTGTAATATCAGCCTAAGAGGTATCCCAGAACAAATTGGGGTAGAGGAGATAGTGGCTACAATGGGCCTCAAGGGGGAGATAGACCCTTCACTGATAATGGCGGCATTCAGAGTCAGGAAGGCGGCTACAGCCACGGTCCCCAGAGATGGCATTATCGTCACCAGAGATATAGCGGCAAGATCCGCCATTATGGCCCGGGTCCAGAGCCCTGGGAACTGTGCAATATGAAGGCTAGGAGATTGCCCTATATGGAGATCTTCCATTCCAGGTGTTGCTGGAGAAAAAACAGTTGGCCCCAATTGCCAGGAGACTCAGAGATCATTCCATTAAGTATCACTGGGGAGTGGAGGGTTCTTTAATATTTACAAAAGAAGATGGCATGCTCACCTTGACCTCTGCTGATGATCCAGAGACTTTTCTAAACCATTACCAGAGGAGCCGCAAGTAAGGACCATACAAAGAGCAGAGGAGAGACAGCCATCAAGTGCTCCAGGAGAAGGGACTTCGCAGCCCAGGACCCACCAGTCTGGGACTTTAGTCCGCAGGCTGCAGTTCAGGACATAATACATTGTCTTACAGCAGAGACCACAAATCTGTTAAGGTTAGCCAATATACAAGGCGATCACTTGGAATAAAAGGAGCTATGTTTGGTATGTTTGCCACTGCACTCTAGACCCTAGTTTTTTGGGGGGGGAGGGAGGCCCAAAACTAGGGTCTAGAGTGCAGTGGCAAACATACCAAACATAGCTCCTTTTATTCCAAGTGATCGCCTTGTATATTGGCTAACCTTGCAGTGGCAAACATACCAAACATAGCTCCTTTTATTCCAAGTGATCGCCTTGTATATTGGCTAACCTTGCAGTGGCAAACATACCAAACATAGCTCCTTTTATTCCAAGTGATCGCCTTGTATATTGGCTAACCTTAACAATCCCTATTATAATCTAAACCCAAAGAGATGGTTACTCTGCCTGACTAGTCATATTATAGCAATACTGTTTTCTTATGGGAATAGTATTTCTCCTTCAGACCTTGTCGTGTGATGCTACCATGTATGTTTTTGTTTCTTCCTACATTTTATTTATACATATACATACATATATAATGACACAGATGTATATTGGATGCATAAATACCAATAAAATCCAAATTGAAAAAAAAGCATTTATAGAGATTTGCACAAATATTCCCTAAACTCTAAATCTGATCTGTGCAGCTAAATTAAAATTAACCATTTTTGATCAGCACTTCTATGTTAGTGCTGAGCATTGTCCAGTCAAATGCTTCTTATTGAGAAACATTCATGATAAATCTCCAATCTAAAGTCTTATATAGATGGGTGGTTTTATTAAGATGTAGGGATTTTTATGGAGAAAAAAAATACTTCAGGGCTATATTAGTTCAAGAGATGTTCATAATTAATATTTTTATGAACCAATTAAAATGATGACTTGCTAAATAAAAAATAAAATAAACAATTATCTAGAGAAGTGACAATTTGCCTTTAAATTATTTCTATTTTTAAAATGTCTGTTGCCATGTTTTCAGTGAGTCAGGAGATAAAAGTTTTGCTTAGATATTTTTTTTTTAATCAGGGATTCCCGTATAAAAAAAAAAAAAAAAGACAAAAACCTAAATTATATATATTTATTTCAACTTATTAAAGATGCGAGTTAAAAAGTCCCTTGGACAGTTAATAAATATTGCTACCGAACATCAAGTACTCTGCACATTCGCTATATCCTTTTGATCTTTCAGTCAGTGATCAGCCTTGCTCCGGATTATCCGCAAGCTCACCATTTTTGGCAAGCTAAGTAAGTCCCAGGCTTCGATCCATCATGATGGTATCTGCATACAGGTGGGAGAGGCACGGTAATCTCTGCTATAGTCTGTAATACAGAACTGATAGACTAAAAGATAAAATGCAATTTAAAAAAAGCAAATATGATGAAATACTTAGCATTTTATTTTTCACGTTTTTGTTACTTCTAAATTTTTAAAATTGGTGATTTAAAAGTCCCCTTTATTAGTCATTACAAGAAAGTAGAATTATTTCACCAGTGCTTGAAAACTTTTTTTTGATTAGGGAAAAAAATTAAGTGCAATATTTTAGCACAATGGCTAAAGATATGCTATTAACGTTCAGTTTTGTTTCATAACATGGTGCAATAGATGCTCTGTGGGAAGTCATGTTCAAAGTCCTATTGCTGTGGTTTAGTCACATAAAGAGACAGAAAACATAGTTTAAATAAAAATGGCTATGTGGGAAAATTTGTATACATATACATGATGATTATGGAACATGCAATTTATTTTTATTCTAGCCATTAAGTTATTCGTGTCATGTGCATTATCTAGCCATAGCCTAAGTTTGGAATTATAACTGCATTCTGGTTGGCTAAATACAAAAAAAAAAAAAAAACTATTTCTGAAGTGTCAGTCATTCTTTCTCCCATCCCTTATCACCAATTTCTTGACCTACTTTCTCTAAAACCCCATACTATTGTATTAAATGCAGAATAAGCATTTACATGCACATTGATTTTTTTTTATATATATATATATACATACATACATACATACAGACATACACACACACACACACGTATACAGGCTTTACTGGCCTTCTAATGATATCCCTTATTAAATATATGGATATACTGTATCCCCATTAAATGAAATAAGTATACCGTATCCCTCTAATGTACATCTACAATACGAACCTAAACTAACAATGCCATATTGGGTTGCTCAAGCTCACTCTTTGGGCATTGAAAGTGTTAAATAATGATGTAGCTCAATGTTTTTTAACACTCTACTGCTGGAGGTTTCATGACATGTGTCATGCTGGATTAATGATTAATGATCGGCAGGGACTCATAGGAGAGATCACAGCTAGGAGATGTTATCTAAACCTGGTCCTCGAAATTCCCAAATACACCCACATTCAGCAATAATAAACACATTTGTGAACACGGTTAGCTGTATTGTAGCATTAATCAACAAGAGAATTAAAGAGGTTTATTGAGGACAGGAATAAAAGTAAAAGTAACACTTTGGTGAGAGCTTTGTTTAATTAGCAGTGATAGATAAATGTTCTTTGTTATTTGTATATTACATAGAGTACACATGGTATATTGTCTTTTGATTTGGTAAAGGTTGGCTTTAGTAAATTGCAACACTTTGTATACCACCAATTATGAGAATTCTAAGGGGGGCGTGATGAAGGGAATATTGGGGGACATCCCCATTTTCTATACTGTAAAGCCAACATGTGGTTTATGTTCTAGGGTTTGACATCAATCTCTGCTTGATTTTGGTAAGCAAGGTTATTTTTAATCCCACCGCATTAAAAAGCCAAGGTGGGAGGTTGATCCACATGGGATTTTAGTTTACTCATAGTGGAATTCACTCATTCAGATCTTGTAGGAACAACATTACAGTAAAATATGTTTCTATTTAAGCCATTTAACCATTTCCAGTTATGCTTTGCATTGGGATAAATGGAGGTGCTTTCCAATGTGCTTGTGTGTGATGGGCTATAGGTTACACTCTCTTTATAACTCATTGACAGGCTCAAGGTCAAGCAGCAAATAAGATTACGAACTCAGCATGTTGTCCATTGTCAGACAAGAGAACTCCCACAGAGCTACACCAATAATTAAAACAAATAAACCGATGCAACTTTAAAAACAAAATCTCTTTGTCAATCAGTATCCTACAGTGGCGTACACATGACCCATGGGGCCCCGGTGCTAAAATTGATCCGTGTCCCCCCCGAGCGTGGGCCGGGCCGCAACACATGGCGGTGGGCACCTGGTCGCAGGGGTTACAGGGCTGCGACCGCGGTATGTATGCCAGTGCATGCAGATGCACACACACTTAAAAGGACCACTCTAGGCACCCAGACCACTTCAGCTTAATGAAGTGGTCTGGGTGCCAGGTCCAGCTAGGGTTAACCCATTTTTTCATAAACATAGCAGTTTCAGAGAAACTGCTATGTTTATGAATGGGTTAAGCCTTCCCCCTAATCCTCTAGTGGCTGTCTCATTGACAGCCACTAGAGGCGCTTGCGTGCTTCTCACTGTGATTTTCACAGTGAGAGCACGCCAGCGTCCATAGGAAAGCATTATGAATGCTTTCCTATGTGACCGGCTGAATGCGCGCGCAGCTCTTGCCGCGCGTGCGCATACAGCCGACGGGGGAGGAGGAGGATCGGAGGAGGAGAGCTCTCCGCCCAGCGCTGGAAAAAGGTAAGTTTTACCCCTTTTTCCCTTTCCAGAGCCGGGCGGGAGGGGGTCCCTGAGGGTGGGGGCACCCTCAGGGCACTATAGTGCCAGGAAAACGAGTATGTTTTTCTGGCACTATAGTGGTCCTTTAAAGGACCACTACAGACACCCAGATCACATCAGCTCAATGAAGTTGTCTGGGTGTCAGGTCCCTCTAGTTTTAACCCTGCAGCTGAAAACATAGCAGTTTCAGAGAAACTGCTATGTTTCACTGAGGGTTAATACAGCCTCTAGTGGCTGTCTCACTGACAGCCGCTAGAGGAGCACACTGAACGTCCATAGGAAAGCATTGAGTAATGCTTTCCTATGGGCGGTTTGAATGCGTGTGCGGTCGCATTCGGAGCTGAGAGGCTGAGGGATCCTCAGCGCCAAGGGAGTCTGGCGCTGGATAAAGGTAAGTGCTGAAGACACACACACACACAAACTTACAGACGCATACACACTAGCTAACAGACACACACATTTACTGACAGAGACACACTCAGCGACAGACATACATACACACTCACTTACAAAACATACTCTCTCACTTACAAAACATACTCTCTCATTGACAAACACTCACTAACAGACATCAAACAGACTCACTAACACACACACACACACACACAGTAACACACTCACTGACACTCACTCTAACACTCACACACACTCAAACACTAACACTAGGTTTTTTTTTTTAATGTAATCCTCCCAGCCTCCTTACCATTTGGAGTGCTGGGGGGATTCCCTGGGGTCCAGTGGTGCTGCTGGGCTCCTGGGCGGGTGGCCGGTCGGGCAGGCGGGCGCGCGAGGGAGCACTCAGTTCTTCCTCTTCAGCTCCCTCGCGCGCCGCGTAGGGATGCCGGAGCCGGAAGATGACGTCATCTTCCGGCTCTGGTATCAGTGCGGTGCGCGAGGGAGCGGAAGAGGAAGAACTGAGTGCTCCCTCGCGCGCCCGCCTGCCCGACCGGCCACCTGCCTTCCGGGTGTCAGCAGGGCCAGCCTCGGGGGGGCCCTGGGGTGGTCGGCTCCTGGGCCCCCCAGGGGAAGAGGCTGGCCCAGTGACCAGCCGCGACCCTGGTATGGACGCCACTGGTATCCTAACATTTGAACTCTTTTCTCATTACACCAAAAAATATGACTTGTTCTCCTCATTCTTCTCTTCTGTAATATGCCTTGAAATAGTATAACTAGCCACAGAGTAATGGGAGAGAGCAGTACAATCTGTGCTGCCTTTGGTCACCTCTCTCATCCTCTGCCTGGGTTGGATATTGAATAAGAATATTGGGATACTGCTTTGACCAGTAAAAGGTCCAAGATAGATTGATCCAACCATATATTTAAGCATGAATTTGTCGTTACCTTTGAGTCTCTGTTCAAAATCTTACCCTTCAAAGCTTTTATTATGCCATCTGTGCTGATTGTATCACCCTCCTCCCTCCTGCCTACAAACACTACTTTTTATCACTGAATATCATGAAGTTCTTTTAAAGGTCACTTAAATGTTCTGAAAGTCTAATACCAAATGCGAGTTTCTGGAATAAATGTAGATTATAATCGGGTCGTTAATATATTTTGGTTTTTGTAGAACATGTTTTTTTGCTAAATAAATAAATAAATAAATAAATAAATAAATAAATAAATGTCTTCTGGAAGGCTTTCTAAAATAAAGCATTAAATGAGGAGTACACAAATTCTGGTTTCCCTATCTGATGGTATGTCTCTCAGGAAATGGATGTACAATATTTACATATAGTCAATCGAATTTCATCATCTGTGTTTAAACTTTGACTTGCTTTTTTTTTCCCCCCTCCAGATTCATTTCTAAGATTAAAAAAACCTTTCACATATAAAAAGTGACAGACCCATTTTGTGACTGTTTGGCAAAGCTCCTTTACATTAATAAGATGCATATGTTCGAGTTATTTAGAATATAACTTGTTTAGTTTAGTGTTTAATTTATTTAAAAAAAACATATCATGACAATTAAACACAGTCTAAATGTAATCAAAGAATATATTGAAATAGACGCAGTTTTTCCAACTATCTGGAAATATTGGACTTCTAACAAAGAAAGTAATATGCTTAATAACCAAAGCCTACCTTTCTAACGTCGGGTACAATAAAAGTCTTCTTTGTGTGGGCTACCCAACCCACAATTCCAATATCTAATGGAAAAACAATTTCACTTTCTGGATTCACCAAGTTGTCCTCATATTTAGAGTTTTTTGTGACATTGAAAAGCCTTGTAGCCATTTCCGGGACGCCGTTACGGGACCTATAAGTGAACATGCTACAGCAATCGGCATGTAAGAGTAACGCCAGCCTCTGGAGCACTTTGTGGATAGGCTTCTCCATGTTGCTGTACTCTTGAATTTCCATCATCAACTCCAGCAAAACGTCTGCTTCCTCCAACTTTGTCATGTCTCGAAATGAAACGTCATCTTTTATGTCCAGTTTTTTGTTGTTGAATAAAGCACCAACTGTTTCACTTTTAAGCTTTTTATCAAAATATTCCTTTGCAAATTGAGGATTGTTTTCCAAATACTTTTCAACATCTTCTTTCTTCATTTCACCCATCTTGGCCAATTTTTTTTAAAATTTAAAATACATTGTTTGAGGCAATAATATTTAAATATGTGTCAGTCGACTCATGGTAAACTGGTCATGCTGCACAATGTCTACTTTGTGTGTTGTACGTATTCCTGGGTGCTTTAAAAAAACCTTTACAGACCCTCTCGAGATTTGACAGAAGGCACTGGCTTAGTGTCTTCTTAATGTGGGATTTTAAAGGCTGCTAATTAAGCAGATGCCATCAGATTAAAACTCCTGGCTTGTTCTCTTGCCTTCTAATTCCTGGGGGAATGATTTTACACAAAGCATTCCTTTTTAAGATCACAGCTGGGTCCAAACGTAAGAACCTGCGTCTTTAACGCTCGTTTAATTCATGATTTACAATTGGTCCCGTGACTGACCCAAGTATTTGTGAATGAAAGACATAATAGCGGATTAGCTAATCAAATCCTGTAAAAGAAGGAGAAACATGGTGCAGAGGCACGTGGCATTACAGATTCTGAAATATCTACTTAATTCTGCAGCAATCTTGGCTCCAGAGATGGAATGCGCGGCCCTATTTTTTGAACTTAGAGCAATATTCCATGTCAAGCATTAAAACAAATTTCTTTATATACAACAATTTTTTACTTTATAAACACCTGCTAGAAGTACTGCAAATGCCCTGTACATGGCATTTGTATCATGGTTTGTGTTTTGTACTGCCTTTATTAGTTCCTTTTGTTTAATTTCATTTTTTGGGGCTTGAGAGGTAGTACAAATAACAGGGGTGATAGTGTCCTGCCCCGTTTCTGTTGTAAAATGATTGTTGAGGGTAGACCATTAACCCTAGCTTACCTCTTCTCAGAATTGTCATAGAGTTCAAAAAACACAAAAATTCAAGTATGAAGGGTAGAAACGGTCTACCTACCATGTCAAAAGCTTTTCCAGCATCTGTGGAAAGGAAAATAGTGTTTATATTTAGGGAAAGGACCTGATGAACAATGGTTGATGGCGTTACAGTGTTGTTCTGGGCCTCCCAAGCCAATTCAAAGACCACTTTATCAGGTTGAATTAATCCAGGAAAAATGGTGCAATGTTGTCTTGGAGAGCCTGTTCTTTGGTTAAAATGGGTCCATTGCAATTCCTCTTGGAAGTAATACTCAGGTTTATGGAACATTGAATCCATATCTGTTTTTGTATGGAGCTTTTTGTAAGTTTGTATAGCACTGCACTCTCGAATGAGTCAAAAGCTCTTAGAACAGCCCAAACAGCTTCATTGCCAGGCAACCATTCACCCATTTTGCAGACAACCAGCATGGGTGTAGTGGTCGTGAGGAATCTGTTCATGGTGGATTCAGATTGAAATCCAAAGTGTGGGGTAAGTGGTTGTTGTGACTATAGATAACCTATTTATCTACTCTTTCTTGCCTTTTCAAAAGACGCGAATCAGATAAATGCAGACATAAGCAGTGGTCATGTCTGGAGCTCAGATTCAAGTGTCTATATTCTGCATCAGTTAGCCACACCTTCATATTTTCATTAGCATCTATGAAGAAACTTGGGCTTAAAAACCAAGGATCATTCCATAGATTATTGATAAGGTTTGTCAGGATATTTTATAAGCATGTCTGTAGTTGCATATCATTAAAGGAATGACCCATATATAATCCCAAAGTAACTCACAATTATTCAACCCCTGAATAGAATCCCTCTCAACAGTCCAAATATGCAAATTAGCTGTTGTATCAAGCACACCTGTTGCAACTATTCAAGGGGTTCATTAGTTGCTCCAGGTGTGCTTGAGCTGGAACACTTAAAATACATGAACTGGCTAGGGGTTTGTTGAGTGTCATGTTTGATTGCATGTTAAAATAATGGTCCACAAAATTAAGAGAAGAGATTGTCGCCTTTTACAAACAAAAAGCAGGATAGAAAAAGATAGCGAAGACACTGAATGTTCCTAGAGACATGACTGGAAGCCTAGTTTGCAAGTTTAAAGTTGAAGGAACAGCGTGTACACTACCTGGACAGGACAGAAAACGAAAGCTATCAATGGCTACAACCAGATTTCTGAGAAGGCAGGTTGTGAAAAACCATTGAGTGACTGCAAAAGACCAGCAGCAAGATTTGGTGGCAACAGGCACTGAGGTTTCAGTGAGCACAGTAAGGCACATACTAAATGCAGAAGGTTTCCATGCAAGAACTCCAAGATGTACACCACTAGTGACCCAAAAGCACAAGAAAAGACGGCTCCATTATTCTTGAAATCACATAAATAAGCCAAAGTTTTGGGATTCTTTTCTGTGGAGCGGTTGATGAAACAAAACAAACTTTTTGGCCTAATGGTTCAGCAGGATGTCTGGAGGAAGAAGAATGAAGCATGCACTGAGAAGGACTTTCTGCTTACAGTTAAGCATGGTGGTGGCTCGGTGATGCTTTGCATCCTGGAAACCTGCAGCATGTGGAAGGAAAGATGGATTCATAGAAGTAACAGGAAATACTTGGAGAAAACGTTGTGCCATTTGTGAGGAAGCTGTAGCTGGGCGTCATTGGACCTGCCGACAAGACAATGATTCCAAGCATACCTCAAATACCACTAAGGCTTGGTTGCAGGAGAAGTTCTGGAAAATTCTACAGTGGCCATCACAATCACCTGACCTGAATCCCAACAGAAAATCTATCATAAGCAATTGGCTAAGATGTTTCAGGAACGCTCCTAGAAGCTGGTGTCTGGCTACGCATCTCGTTTGTAGCATGGCCTAACAGCAAAAGGTTGCTCTAAAGATACTTGCCATGAAGGGGTTGATTTTTTTGAAACTGGAGAAGTCATTAAAATTTGCATTTTCTGTTCAATTTGGTGAAACATTCTTTTGAGCTATTTCAATTGCATTTGTTTGATTTGATCTTTGCAAACGGCAGGATGTCTGTACATTTTGGCAATAAACCCGATTTTCAATGGAGGGTGAATAATATTAATTACAGCTGTATATACTAACATACATTCAAATATATGCATTCCTAGACACTCTCAAATACGCAAACACCCACGCTCTCACAATTGTACACACACACACTCACATGTACACACTTCCAGACAGAAATAAACACACAAAGACACACACAAAAATACGAACTGTGAGAAACACACTGCGCTATACACACAGATACACATTATCAGATAGATACATACAATATTGAAATACATTCTATTTAGCCATCCTCACTTTTGTCTAGTGCAGAGTGTTCCACAGGAGAACTGGCTGCACCTTTATTCTCACCCAGCCTCCTTAGTACAAAAGGATATAACATCCCTGCCTCCTTTTGCTGTCACACAGGAGTGGAAAGGGGGCAGTCAAGTATAGGTCCGGTTAAGGGACATCTTTATATCTCCCCAAAAATGCATATCATATTAGCGACCGATGCAATCTTTAGTGCTTGGTCAGCTGAGTGATTCAACTCTAGCTAGCATAAGGAGTTTAATGGTTTAGCGAATATTGTATTAATTGATATTTTCACACTATTTCTTATTTAGTACCACAAATTTATTTTTATTATATTTATTATAAACTTTATTTTGAATGCAGCATTACGCGTATTGTATGTTTTATTATTTTGCTGTTAAACTTATTTTTGCTTGATTTATGATCTGAGAATATATCCTTAGGGTTATCTCTGTCAGTGGTAGATAAATGAGCATTTTTTATATTGCTTTGTTTTTGTGAATTCCATCAGAACTGCTTACTTTACTGAATCATGTACAGACTTTGCATGTACTACAGAGACATTTTCTAAACCTTGAAATGATAAAAAAGGAAGAAAAAAAAGTGTAATCTTTTTCTGGACTGTTTGAACGGCAAAAAATAAATAAATAATGTAATTTAATCACAATTTTGTTTTCTGCTGGCGATAAAGTGTGATGTAACAGAAATGGTGTGCTTGTGTGGGATAATGATGTGCCAATTGGCAGCTCAATCGACAATTGACCCCAAAGTTCTGTTAAAACATATTTGGCAGCCAGCAGAAGGAAAACAGGCTTCTGTTTGTGCAGATAAATCAAGAATTTAATTTAAGGATTATAATATCTCTATGCTCACAGTATTCATGTATTTAACACTTCCAGAAAGTGGCGTACATACCAGGGTCGCAGGGGTCGCGGCTGAGACCGGGCCCGGCCCACCAGGGGGCCCGGCTGCCTCTGCGACCCGGTGTGTACCCACTGGGCCAGCCTCTTCCCCTGGGGGGCCCAGGAGCCGACCACCCCAGGGCCCCCCGAGGCTGGCCCTGCTGACACCCGGAAGGCGGGTGGCCGGTTGGGCAGGCGGGCACGCGAGGGAGCACTCAGTGCTTCCTCTTCAGCTCCCTCGCGCACCGCACTGATACCGGAGCCGGATGACGTCATCTTCTGGCTCCGGCATCCCTACGCGGCGCGCGAGGGAGCTGAAGAGGAAGAACTGAGTGCTCCCTCGCGCGCCCGCCTGCTCAACCGGCCACCTGCCCAGGAGCCCAGCAGCACCACTGGACCCCAGGGAATCCCCCCAGCACTCCAAAAGGTAAGGAGGCTGGGAGGATTACATTAAAAAAAAAAAACTAGTGTTAGTGTTTGAGTGTGTGTGAGTGTTAGAGTGAGTGTTAGTGTGTGTGTCTGCTAGTGAGTGTTAGTGTGTGTGAGTGTTAGAGTGAGTGTCAGTGAGTGTGTTACTGTGTGTGTGTGTGTGTGTGTTAGTGAGTCTGTTTGATGTCTGTTAGTGAGTGTTTGTCAATGAGAGTGTATGTTTTGTAAGTGAGTGTGTATGTATGTCTGTTGCTGAGTGTGTCTCTGTCAGTAAATGTGTGTGTCTGTTAGCTAGTGTGTATGCGTCTGTAAGTTTGTGTGTGTGTGTGTGTGTCTTCAGCACTTACCTTTCTCCTGCGCCGGACTCCCTTGGCGCTGAGGATCCCTCAGCCTCTCAGCTCCAAATGCAACCGCACACGCATTCAAACCGCCCATAGGAAAGCATTACTCAATGCTTTCCTATGGACGTTCAGTGTGCTCCTCTAGCGGCTGTCAGTGAGACAGCCACTAGAGGCTGTATTAACCCTCAGTGAAACATAGCAGTTTCTCTGAAACTGCTATGTTTTCAACTTCAGGGTTAAAACTAGAAGGACCTGACACCCAGACAACTTCATTGAGCTGATGTGATCTGGGTGTCTGTAGTGGTCCTTTAAAGGACCACTATAGTGCCAGGAAAACACTCGTTTCCTGGCACTATCATACCCTGAGGTGCCCCACCTCAGGGACCCCTCCCGCCCAGCTCTCTGGGCGGGCGGAGACTCTCCTCCTCCGATCCTCCTCCCCGTCCGGCTGTATGCGCGCGCATTCAGCCCGGTCACATAGGAAAGCATTCAATGCTTTCCTATGGACGCGTGCTCTCACTGTGAAAATCACAGTGAGAAGCACGCAAAGCGCCTAGTGGCTGTCAATGAGACAGCCACTAGAGGAAATAGGGGAAGGCTTAACCCATTCATAAACATTGCAGTTTCTCTGAAACTGCTATGTTTATGAAAAAATGGGTTAACCCTAGCTGGACCTGGCACCCAGACCACTTCATTAAGCTGAAGTGGTCTGGGTGCCTAGAGTGGTCCTTTAAGTGTGTGTGCATCTGCATGCACTGGCGTACATACCGCGGTCGCAGCCCTGTAACCCCTGCGACCAGGTGCCCACCGCCATGTGTTGCGGCCCGGCCCGCGCTCGGGGGGGCCACGGATCAATTTTGGCACCGGGGCCCCATGGGTCATGTATACGCCACTGCTTCCAGAGGCGGACTGACAGGCACCCGGGCAATAGGAGATCAAGCGTTTCCTCCTGGTGCAAGAAGTGTTAGCTATGCAGCCGAAGATGTTTTTTGCCCCCTCCCCTTCACACTCTTCTCCTCTTTATAGTGCGGCTCTCACACCAATATTAGGAGTATGCTGCCCAGCACCAAGAATGACTGTGTTGGAGTTGCACTGCTATGAAAATCCCAAACCTGCATGTCCACCCTCCCATTAAAATAAAAAAGAAGAAAGCATATTAAATGACAACCTTGCACTGTGTTTGCTGGTGTGCCAGTATAGAGTGCTGTGCATGTGTAGTGAGGCTGCCTGTTGTGTTGTAATGCTTGTGGTATTGTGTGTGTGTAGATGGGGCTTTTGATGCTGCAGTGTATGTGTAAGGGGGTCTTGTTTACGGAATGGTATGTGTGCCTAGGGGCTGTAATGTGTGTGAATGTCTAAAGGCTGTAGAGATTGTGTGCATCCTTGTGTTAGTGTATAAGGAGCTGTACAGCATGTAGGTGTAAAGGGGCTATAGTCTGTGATGTATTTACTGCGAGGGTGCCACTTTCCAAACTCCAAGGCAGATGTCTTGTTAGCCTCATTTCATAGGGGCCCAAGAGCTGGCCACCTTTGGGCCCTCCTGAGCCGGGCAGCCAGTTGTATTACAGGCAGGTGGCAAGAAAGTGCGGATCTGTGAGCTCTTCCTGCTCTGCTCCCTTGCGCACCCTGCAGTGATGCCAGGAGCCAGAATATGACGTCACTCCGCATACCGATATTACTAAGCAGCGTGTGAGGGAACTGAGCAAAAAAAACAAAAACAAAAAAAAAATCACAGCTACCTCACCACCTAGTTTGCGCGCCTGCCTTCCTGTCTGCCTGCCACCAGCCCTAGCAGATCCAACAGTCCCACTGGACCCCAGGTAAATAATCCACTCCAGCTCTCCCAAAAGGCAGGGAGGCTGGGTGGATTTAAAATAAAAAATTTAAAAATGTTGGGGGGAAATGTGTGTTTGTGTCAGTTTTAGTGTGTTTGTCTGTCAGTGAGTGTGTGTATATGGTTGTCAGTGTTTGTTAATGTATGTCTGTCAGTTATTGTGTGTGTCTGTCAAAGTGTGTAAAATTAGTGAGTGTGTGTGTATGCTAGTGTGTGTCTGTCATGAGTGCCTGTCGGTGAAAGTGCGTGGGTTAAACAGGGTATGTGCCTATTATTGTATAGGTCAGTGCATGCATCAGTAAGGGCATGTGTTTGTCAGTCACAGAGCGTCTTGGTCTTTAACAGGAAGAGGTCCAGCTTTGACAGGAAGGGGTGGGGCAAATTTAAATTAGTGGGATGCCAAAGTTTTGCCATGCCTAGAGCTGCACAAATACACCACTGGCTGTAATGTTTGTGTATAGGGTATACAATATAAGGAGCACATAGCTGTAATGCATGGGAAATCAGCAAATTCCATATCAAACAGATTATGAGATTCCTTTCAGACAAAAATTGCTTAATGACACATTGCTGGTACAGACAAAAATAGCAACTTATTCACTTAAAGAGGAACTGCCAACTCAGTACAAAAGGTTCTCTCTAACAGCGAGCTAACGTTCATTATGAGCTGTGCTTTTAATGAATTTATTATTTTAAAAAACCTTCCATAATTATTTACATGAATTTGACTAGAATTGCAGTGGCTGTCTCAATCCGTATGTCCAACAATAGCCTACAATACCATGAGTGCGGCCCATGATCAGCCAAGGGCAGGGAATCATGGGAAAATCAGGTCTGATGTGCATGTTGGCTCAAGGCATCTTTAGAACTCATAAGTTCTGATCTTCTAGAAGGCCTTTTATTCATGCGGTTTGTGTTGTTCCCCGCCTCCCCCCCTATTTAGTGTTCCTAAAAAACAAACAAAACCAACAACGTTTAGCAATTTTCTACAGCATAACTCCAAACCCTTAGCCATGCTTCCCCCTTTTCCCGATCCAATAAGTCTTACTGATTGAAAGGTATACAATTAAACTAATCCAACGAGATGGCAGTGTGAGCTGAGCTGGTAATTTGACTACTCCAGAGCCAACCACTGTCCCCCTTTTAACTGTACAGCATTTAAAGTTGTGATAAGCAGAAAGGGGGCAGATAATAACAAAACAGTGATTGGCTACTGAGCAGTCATATCAGCAGCTTCTTTGACCCAGATTTCTCATTTGCTGAGCAGAGTACATCTAACAAGGAAGTTGCTTTTCATGCAGAAGTGGCAGTGTTACACTGCAAGACTGAAAAGAATTGAATATGGAGAAAAATACTGTAAGAATATATGAGGTCAAAATCTTGCACTTAAATTATATTGGTGCCCAGAGTGTGCCTAGAGCAGGGGTAGGCAACCTTTTAGCAGTACTGTGCCAAAACAAGATTTTGAAGACCCTTGACGTGAATGTCTTATTTTTTTTAAATTGAGGTGTGTGTGTATATTGCTGTGTAATTTATGGGTAACACTGTATTTTGTGTGTGTGTGTGTGTATATGCGGGCTGTTTTATTGTATATGTTCATGATTAGTTTGTGGTATTGTGTATGAAACCTATGAATGTGAGTTGTGTATGCAGGCTGCTTATGGAATGGTGTGTGAGAGGCTGTTGGGTTGTGTGCATGTATGTAGATTGTCAGTAGGGTTGTGTGTTTGTATTATTTGTACCAGGGGCTGCTTCTTCTGCAGGTCTGTGAATATCTGGCAGTGTGGGTGGCTTCCCTAGGGTCCAGTGGGGACCAAGCTGGCCATATAGAGGTCAAGGGCAGGAGTTGTGATAGCTGCTGAGGGCTTCTCTACTCCCATGCGGACTCCTGTTTACAAGTGCTGGGAGGAAGTGATCTAAGATCACTTCCTCTAATTGCTGCAATGCATAAATTGGGGGTTGTCCCACTGGGACTCCAGATATGCCAGAGCCTGTTTAGTTCTGGCTGCCTTGAGTGCTGTGCAAAGGAACCTTGAGTGCTATGCATTGCACTCGTGCCATAGGTTGCTGACCCCTGGCTTAGAGTGTCATTTTAAAGAGTGTTTTCCACACAAGAAATAAAAAATAAGGTCACATGAAATATCCCTGTAACATATTCCTCCATTCCATGGAATTGTGGAGGGCTTGGATGCTAGCCTCCTTACCACAGACTATGGACGCTGTCGGAGAAAGGACAATTCCCACATCACTGAGGTCTTGCCCTGCCTTAGCAGTTGCAGCCTTCCGGGCACCCGGGATGTGGGACACCTGGTTGCGGTATAACCTGGGTGAGACACAGAACTTTAGGCCAGCCACATATAAAAATACACCGGTTCGGGACTTAGGCACGGAGGGTGAAACCTTTAACTGGGTGGCAACTGGACACTGTATGAGAATTCAAGACGCTCTTTGAACAGTGGATTGCAGGGGGAGGGGGTTGAGCTATCCAGGGATGTATTATTGGCTGTGGCAGCTGTATTTAACTTTATCAGTCCAGCTAAAGTGGCACCATGGAGGGAACTGTATTTTGTTATGTGGATCACCCTCTGGAGGGTGAATACACATTGTGTGTGGTTTTCATCAAGTCTCAGCTGATTTTTAGGTAAGTTGCTATAATTGCTCTAGGTATCCTGTGGAAAAAGGAGGGAAATGTTGGAGTACTGAGCACTGTCACAATCCCTATCAAGACACCAAGAGTAGTGCAGTAATGAGTTATTGACCCAGAATTCAGGTCATGCGTCCAAAACAAAAATAAAAAAAGGGAAGCCCTCACCTGAACTGGCATATTTAAATCAGTTGCCCTGCGTTCACCTCACAAAAGGTTGCATTTTTTTTAAAAATTTTTTTAAATGTTCAGGCCAAGTAGAACAGATCATGTTCTGTTTTGGCATTAAACATTAAAGTATTTTTGCCATTACAATCCTTCTATTTGACAAATATAACAAAGCTACAAAATGGAGATATAAATTAAAGGGATCCTCTAGCATTATAATCACTACAGTCATTTGTAGTAGTTATGGTGCCACACATCCCCTGGTGCCATCTCAGGGTAAGGAGTAAAACAGTTTGGCTCTTACTCCTTGGTGTCAGCTGACAATCTCAACCAATGAAAGAAGGTAAAGTTGCACAAAGCGGATATTGCTAAGGCAGTCTTCCTAACCATCCCAACGTTGTGAGACAATCCCTATTTCAGAGTCCTGTTTCTCCATCCAGACTTTGTCCTCTAATGTCAGCTTTTAGTGACACCAGGGAACTTGATCCAGAAATCGTATGGAAGCGTTTAATTTGACACTCTCCTTTTAGAATCATGAATTTGGGCCATACAGAGAGCACTGAAACAGAGCTCTCTACATGATCAGTCTTGTTAGGCGATCCTGCCTATCACGCCTGACTGATCTGACAATTCTTTGGGTGGTCCGGTCCACTTTTGTGGTAGGTCCGCACCCTTTGTGCAGCACCAGTGACGTGATTCAGTAATCAGTGAACTCCGCCCATGAGATGCAAATGTTGGTGGGTATGCTAAAGTTTAACAAGAACTTCTACTTTAATGATATTCAGAAGACCTATCAAAACCAGCTGGACTACTTACCATGGGATAGCCCCATAGGAATCCTGGTACCATAACCACTGTATCTGTCTGCAATGGCTGTGGTGCTTCAACAGTCTCTATAAGGCTAAAGTTTTAAACAATACTTTTACATAAAACCAGGACCGAAAACATGTCAAATCACTTGTTTATCACAATTTGCTAGCTGTACAAAACAAAAATCATCTGTTTATGTGGTCAACAGCCCTTGTGAACTGATCTATATAATGTGGAAAATGTCAGAGAGATAAAATTATAAGCAGCACAATGGGGTCTATTCAATAAACAGCAAGTCGGGCAACTCTGCTTAAATGGAGATTTGCTTTCCTACTTAGTTATTTTGTACAAAATTGCTCTAGTTGCCTCTCAAGCCACCAAAGCTGACAGGGTTATACGTTAAAGTGAAAATGTTGGAAATTCAAAGTCAACTTAAAATTTTAGGCCCAAATAGTCAAATTAGCTCATGCTATGATTTTAGAGATAGTGCCCCGGTGTCCCCAAAAATGAGACACTAGGGAACAAGCATGAGATGGAGGGACAGGAACCAAAAATCAAGACTTCAAGTAAATCAACACAGACGACACTCCAGAATAAGGATGGTAATTTTATATACAGGTAAACCACCCCATAGAAATTGGTAAGTGCGACGTTTAGGCTAAGCAGAGCCTTAATCATGCATGATGCTGATTAAGGCTCTGCTTATATAGTTTACCTGTAAATAAATTTACCTTCCTTATTCTGGAGTGTCGCCTGTGTTAATTTACTTGGAATACTTATGGATTCAGTGGTGTCTGCCTGACACAGAGCACCTCCATATTGGATGGCTGGAGCTTTGGCGCGGTACCCATGTGCAGGGTTCACTGTTCTATGTGATCTACCAAAAATAAAGACTGTCTCCCCAAAACCTGGACAATTGAGAGACCATTGTCAGGAATTGACCTAGGCATTGCAAATAATAGTCCATAATATCTTATATGGAAAAATAGAGGTTTTAATTATCTGTTTTGGCCCAGTATTTTTACTTTCATTGCTATGTATGCTCAAATACCAAGTTAGTAACTAACCTTGATTGTTTTACCAAATATTTTTATAAGTCCCACTAACGTACAGACTGTATTTTTTACTCCATCAAGACAATTCCCAAGGCAAAATATTCTTCTACATGTTGCAATTAGAAAGCCATTTGTTAGTTCTTGTATAATACCATTTTACTGAATTTCTAAAAGTGCTCAGTTTTTTTTTGTTGGTTTTTTTTTTAGTAGGTGATAGATGAATCAAGTGATCTTTGCATCTTTTGTGTACATTTCAGCACACACATTTTTAGAAAATGTTTAACAAGATTTTCCATGTGCATCCAAGGTGGTGGAACTGTAAATATTGACACAGAAGATTCATGAAGTGCCTGGATGCTTCGAAAAACATTTATTTTTGATTAAAATCACAGTCAAAAGATATCTGCAGAGACCGAGCAGATTCTTATTGCAGTACCCTATTTATTTAGTGCTTGGAAATGGAGGGGTATCACATTGGATCAGGTAAAACACAATGTGGAATAATTACTAAACATTTAATTGTGCCATATTAATAAATGCAGTGGACAAATGGACCAACTCTGCTAATTTTGGTGTAAATTTAGCATTCCCATGTCAAGTAACAGCAAATCATTGTTTTGTGCAAATACTCGTATTTGTCAGGAGAATTAATCACTCTGCTGTGTGTTGCATTACTTACAGAACATTGCGTAACTTTCATGATATACACAACATTGGTCTTAAATTAAAGAGCATTCAATTTCATGTGCTAGCAGCAATGCTAGAAAATGTATTGATTTTAATTTAATGCACTTTAAAGATTTGGTCCCTCCTCCACCAGTCAATCACTTTATCTTTTGCCCCTGCTTACCTTTTCCTGGTGGTCAGATGGAAGGTGAGCTGGATTCCAGGTGGTCTAGTGTGGTAGCATAGTGGTCTGCACAAGTATCAGATGCAGACTTATTTAAAAGCTCCCTGACAGTTATGGGGATAAGTTAAAGGGACACCTTTATCCCAAACTACTGGAGGAGCCTGCCAGCTAGCCTCCTACCCAAGGACTATGGGCCACATACAAAGAGCCTGTTCGGGAGGGTAAATCTCCCCAGCCACTATTAGCAGCTTTCCCTGGGTGCCCCTGATTCGGCACTTTCCCTTCATTTGAATGGAACCGAACATTAGATCCCTGGCGGCTGTTCGCATGAAGAAAGCCACAAATTGACCTCAGCGGTACTTAGCCGCAATCGTTATGGAACTAAATTTGGCATGAGGACTTTGTGGGTTCCCGGTCACCTTAGCAGAACTTAGCCGCGAATGTTATGGAACGGTTTTCGTCATGAGGTGACCGTGCGGCTCCCGGACAACTTGGTCCGGTGTTTTTAACAACTTTGAAATCCGCCAGGAGAGCGCTGGAGGGAAGGTGCCTGTGACTAATTGGAACAAATGCTACCTGACACACAGGCGGAGCAACTCGTATTGCAGCTGCAGTAGCTCTTGAAAGTTGACCGGCCAAAGCACCAAACGCCCTGGAAGTGTTTTGGGCATAGGACCATGTGTGCAGCCGGTCAAAACTGCATGGATCTGAGCGCTATGTGGCGAACTTGGACGCTCGGATCAGGGCTATTAAGGATGTAATTTTTGTGGGGTTATTATATATTTTTATGATGTTGTTGGGCTTTTTTATGGTTTATGCTTAGTCATTCTGACTCAGAAATTAAGGGGCATATTGTGGGAGTGTTCTGTGCATGTTTTACTGAATACTTGCTGTGTATATAAGTGGGCCATATGGCCATAATAAAGTCAATCTTCTTGTACCCTTCATCAAGTCTAGGCTGATGTTTGGGTATGCTAGAGCTATAATCACTGCTTCACTTGGGATTTGGGAGAACTACAGCAGATATACTCAGTCAGAGTATAGGGGATCCGTTACATACTGTAACACCCCGGAATACTCTAGGTTAGCGACACTGGAGTAAAGAGCAACAGGTGAATACCAATATATATGCTACCATGGCACAAAATATATCATTAATCAATATGATAAATGATAAAATTAGTGCATTAGGAACTGTTATAACACACAGTGAACACGGCATGAGAGGTTCATAGTACAGTATGGATTACAGAAAACAACTACATATAAGTATGGGGAAGATTTTCAACACAGTGTGTGTGTGTGTGTGTAAGGTATAGTGAATGTGTGTGTAAGGTATAGTGTATGTATAGGAGATGTAGTGTGTGGGCAAATAGAGTATAGTTTGTGTGTAGGGGATATATTGTGTGTAAAGGGGATATAGTGTGTATATTATGTGTATAGGTGGTGCAGTGTGTGTGTGTGTGTATAGTGCGTGTGTATATAGAGGGTATAGAACCCACTTCGGGCCGGGGCTGTCCTGGATGGGCTGGCAGAGGAGGTCTTTTGTTCTCTCCCTGGCATCTTCAGCCCCTTACCAGCAGAGCATTTTCCCTTGCCAGATGGCCAGTTCGGGCCAGTGCCCTCTAGTGTCGAGGTTATAATTACCCATCTTAGAGATGCAACCCAGTAAATTGTTTGATCATTTCGGATATGTTAAAGGCTGACATTGAGTCGTTAATAAGGCCTACCAATCACAATCTCATAGATCTGATACTTTTCAAGCGCAATTTTAATATTATCACTCCTTTCAAAAAGGAACCTACACCAAGCTTAAGTAATCACAAGCACTTTGAAGAATATTTATCAATATATTAACAGAATTAACAGATGTTTAGGAAATTCAGCATCAAAAAGAAGTTGATAAACCACTGAAAACCATTCAATACCCAAATTATAAAAAAAAGTGTTTGTCGAAGAGCAGACAAGCAACAACAAAATTGCATTAAACAATAAATACCCTGTGCATTTTACCTGAACAAAAGCAGATTAAAAGAAACACACGTCAAAGGGCTACACATCACCCATTATAAACAACATTGCACTATAAAAAGGGTCAAATACGCTTTCAAGACAAATCATTTTCTGTTGTTAAATCCCACAATCATGATGATGACTGCAATTAAACTCGCTTGTGACATTTTTGACTTGTGATTATGCTGAAAACACACACAATAGAAACATTCGGCCCATCTAGTCTGCCCAATTTTCTAAATACTTTCATTAGTCCCTGGCCTTATCTTATAGTTAGGATAGCCTTATGCCTATCCCACGCATGCTTAAACTCCTTTACTGTGTTAACCTCTACCACTTCAGCTGGAAGGCTATTCCATGCATCCACTACCCTCTCAGTAAAGTAATACTTCCTGATATTATTTTTAAACCTTTGTCCCTCTAATTTAAGACTATGTCCTCTTGTTGTGGTAGTTTTTCTTCTTTTAAATATAGTCTCCTCCTTTACTGTGTTGATTCCCTTTATATATTTAAATGTTTCTATCATATCCCCCCTGTCTCGTCTTTCCTCCAAGCTATACATGTTAAGATCCTTTAACCTTTCCTGGTAAGTTTTATCCCGCAATCCATGAACCAGTTTAGTAGCCCTTCTCTGAACCCTCTCTAAGGTATCAATATCCTTCTGAAGATACGGTCTCCAGTACTGTGTACAATACTCCAAGTGAGGTCTCACCAGTGTTCTGTACAATGGCATGAGCACTTCCCTCTTTCTACTGCTAATACCTCTCCCAATACAACCAAGCATTCTGCTAGCATTTCCTGCTGCTCTATTACATTGTCTGCCTACCTTTAAGTCATCAGAAATTATCACCCCTAAATCCCTTTCCTCAGATGTTGAGGTTAGGACTCCACCAAATATTCTGTACTCTGCCCTTGGGTTTTTACGTCCAAGATGCATTATCTTGCACTTATCCACATTAAATGTCAGTTGCCAGTGCCACAACTCTGACAATTTTTCTAGTTTACCTAAGTCATTTGCCATTTGGCTTATCCCTCCTGAAACATCAACCCTGTTACATATCTTAGTATCATCAGCAAAAAGACATCCCTTACAATCAAGACCTTCTGCAATATCACTTATAAAAATATTAAAGAGAATGCATCCAAGAACAGATGCCTGAGGGTCACCACTGGTAACTAAACCATGCTTCGAATAAACTCCATTGACTACAACCCTCTGTTGCCCGTCACTCAGCCACTGCCTTACCCATTCAACAGTATTGGAATCCAAACATTAAAGGGACACTCCAGGCACCCAAGCCACTCCTGCCCATTGGAGTGGTCTGGGTGCCAACTCCCACTACCCTTAACCCTGCAAGTGTAATTAGTGCAGTTTTTCATAAACTGCAATAATTGCCTAACAGGGTTAAGTCCTCCTCTAGAGGAGCTTCCTGGTTCTTAAAACACTTAGTGTTTTAAGAGATGCTGGACGTCCTCACACAATGCATGAGGACCTCCAGCGTCGCCGGAATCCCCATAGGAAAGCATTGAATAATGCTTTCCTATGGGGCGGTGTAATGCGCGCACGTGGCAATTGCCGCACATGCGCATTAGGTCTCCCCCGCCGGCTGACGGCAGGAGAGGAGAGTTGGAGGAGCCTGACCCAGCACTGAGGGACATCGGCACTGGATACAGGTAAGTCACTGAAGGGGTTTTAACCACCTAAGCAAA
The DNA here is from genome assembly GCA_933207985.1 of Pelobates cultripes. Classification (NCBI taxonomy): domain Eukaryota; kingdom Metazoa; phylum Chordata; class Amphibia; order Anura; family Pelobatidae; genus Pelobates; species Pelobates cultripes. Next base: position 86,509,173 of record OW240922.1, read on the forward strand.
CTGGGATGGGAGGTGGGAGGGAGAGGTTGCAGTCTATTGATAAGCCTTTTATGTACAACAGTGTCAAAAGCTTTACTGAAATCTAGATGTGGCAGAGAAAAGACATCAGAGGCACGTAGAACCCATAAATATGTGCCAACATACCTCCTTCCACTGTTTTTCCATTGGCCAGTGCTGGATAGGTGATTTTGATTTCAGACAATGCCCAAAATTTCTGTTTGCCTTTGAGCAGAACTTAGGTCTGCCTCATTAAATGGATGCCTGTATATCTGGGAGACTATCATCTAAAGCTTTCCTGATTTTTGGTGATACTTGTGGATTCCTGTATATCTGGGAAACACTATCATCTAAAGCTCCATCTATTATCTCCTATGGGAGATAATATGCACCACAAGTCCTGAGCCTGTTTTTAATTGGCTCGTCAAAGTGTGAGTGTATCCACTACTTTCTTAGTTTTGTGTATGTATTTTACAGGTTACACTATGTATCTTGATTTGTATTTTATTTAGGAGAAACCTTGTTATCCCTTGAAAGGAAAGCTTTGTGTTAAAAAAGATACTTTGTGTTACACACTATAAGAAGAAACCAATATATGAGGTATTTGTTTCTTTCTCAACTTCTGTGTGTGCGCTTATAACCTTTATCTGTTTTTCCTGTCTCATTAAATGCCATTACAGTGTTGGCTTAACTAAATTCTGATAAAATGCAGCATTTTTTAGGTTGGTTAAGGTTTCTGTAGGCTATAGTTTGACATCCCCCATTTGCCAATTTTCCAATTTATTTGTATTTATTAATTTTGCACTTTACATGTATAAATTGCGCTATATGAGAGTGTAAAATAAAAAATTTTGCATACAATTGTGGACAAATGCGAGATTCTTGATCTTACATTGGTAACATTTATAAACTGCATTTAGATTTACCAGAACTGTTGAAAGGTTAAAGAGAATAGAACATGCATGAAAAATCTAGCAAATAATTCCAGAATGATTGGGAAAAGCGAACTCTCTCCAAAAAGTTTATAATCCAAGCTGCAGTCATTTTGAACAAAACAATGTAACAGAAACAAACTCTGAACACCACTCTAATTGAAGGAATACATTAATACATTTCTTAAATGTATATGCAGGAAACATTTTTTTTCCCATAAATAATATAAAAGTTCCATTTGACATCTCCTAGCAGTTAAACCTGTCCTTAAAGCGGACTCTGAAATGAGCTTTCTGTGCCCTCCTGAAGTGTTGGAATTTTGTCAAAACACCTCCCAGGCATAGACTAAGCAAGGAAAGGCAAAATATGTTTTGGAAAACTCCCTGCCCCCTTAGGGTCCGCAATGTTTTATATTTTCTTTCAGCACAGGGTTTGCTATGAGAAGGATAGAGGGATTTTGACAAATGAAGTTTCAGGGTTAAAGTGCACATTTTGATGTTATGCAAGTTTGCTGAAGTGGGCTCCAATCCAGATCGGACTGGATGCATTGGCAGCTTAAAATATAGATCTTTTACCTTGTACAAATGTTACGAAACAGTGTCAGCACAGAGCTATATATATAAGCCTCCCAAAATCTGGATCTGTTAGTTCACACATCTGGACGCATCAAGGAGCTTTGTAAGAAAGAAATATCTCCCAAAATCTACAAGACTTCTCATTTATCTCTTCTCTTAATAATTAACCTTGCTAAATGATATACAATATCTACTTATTTTAAATAATACATTTCATTTGTAGGTTTGGTTTTTTTTAGTCCTTTCACATTTGTTTGCAATTTTCTTTTAAATGAAAAGCCATATGCTTTACATTTTGTAGCTTGCAAATAATTTCTGATGAAATATTTATAACATTTGTACCAATAGTATATTGTTTACTATAGTCTACACTATTTTTAGACCTAGTCATTAATTTTTATACTTCGTAGACAATTCTTATGAATTAGTAATATGTTTAACCAATTGTTTTTTATATGTTTGATTCTTGTATACACTTCTTGTTAATTTTCTATCATTTAGATAATTTAACATTTTTTTTTATTATTTATTTATTTTTAATCTAGAACTCATTGCAGCAGCAAAATGGATCTTAAAGTTTTAGGGCTTTTAATTGCCCTAAGTTGCATTTCAACATGTTTTGGGTATCGAGACTGTAATGTGAATAACTTCAGAGTCATGCAAGATTTTGACAGATTTCGGGTAAGTGACACACAGGACCTTTAAAACAAATTGGGATCTATTTACTAAACAGTGAGCTGTGGTACAGCGATGACTTATTTGTGAAATCTTTAGACCACATCAGCAGAGCTGGAAAAAGATTAGAGATATTTTTTCCCAAGTCTACTTTTCCATCTAATATTTTGCGAGGCAGTTCTATTCCGTTACACTTACTTTGTGCCATCAACCCCGAATGCAATAATCTTTTCTAAAATTATTCATCTTCTAAAAAAAAAAAAAAAAGTAAAATCCCTAATATGTTGCACTCTATGATTTCTTACTTTGACAGCTAGCTGAGTTAAGCTACAGCCATCAGTATACCCATGTGGATGCCGAAGGGATAAAAAACGCATTTTATGATTGAAAGATTCTATTTGTTGTGATTATAGGTATAGGCCAGGGATAGGCAACCTTCGGCACTCCAGATGTTGTGGACTACATCCCCCATAATGCTCTTACACCCATAATGCTGACAAAGCATTATGGGAGGTGTAGTCCAAAACATCTGGAGTGCCAAAGGTTGCCAATACCTGGACTATATGCTATATTTAGGTCAGTAGATCAGTTCCTCTCATTACATGCCTTTGATTGCCTTAAAGGAACACTCCAAGCATTATAGCCCTCTGTAGTGCTTATGTTACCAGGAGTTTCGTGTTGAGACCCCCTGCCCCCCATTGTACATAGTCAAAACAGCAGAGGTAATGGAAGCACCAAACTTGAGTTTCTGGCTCTCAGGGTGGGCTAGTGGGTGTGTGGAATGGAACATTGTGAAATTGTCTTCCTTTACTCTAACTGCTACACTAAGCATGCATTTATTATGCTAGAATGTTTGCATTGAATACCATGTTTATCATCTGTGCTCTCACTTAGTCACTAGCCAGTAATTCAGTTTCAACTGAATATTCATTTTATATGATCCAATCAGATTGCAGCTTTTCTTTAAAGGGTTACTCTATGCACCATAACCACTTCAGACGTTGTACAGATTTTAATCCTTTTTTTCCAGAGGTGTAATTCCATCTCAGGCAGCATCACTGGGGCATCATTAGCGAGGGCGGAATAAGAGTTTAAGGCTGGGAATGTCAGTTCTGTGCATCTTGGGCCTCTATAGTAAGCATGCACAGCAGGATGGCAACAGGCATCCAGTGGCGGCTGGCCCTTCCCCTCCATGCCACCCAAGTCTTCCCTGACATCCCTCTCCATCTGGCATGGGCAGTGATGTCATCAGAGAAAGATCGGTACGTCATGAGAACTTGGGGGGCAGGATAGGAAGGATTACTTACAAAACCAGTGTTGTATTATTATCATCATTTATTATTTTTTTTTGGAGTAACCCTTTGATTTTTTTTGTTTCCTTCTCTCTGCCACGCAGCTCTCTTTACCAGCTTTTTCTAAATTGTAGGACCTCTTACCGCTGTAAATGCATGTCAGGAAACACTGAGAATGTATGTTTATATATGCAATCGCAGCTCATTGTTGCTTTTCTACGTAAAGGCTGTTTAACTTTATACATTGCTGACTATTTAAGGAAACTTCAAATAGGAGATTAAAGGACCACTCTAGGCACCCAGACCACTTCAGCTTAATGAAGTGGTCTGGGTGCCAGGTCCTTCTAGGGTTAACCCATTTTTTAATAAACATAGCAGTTTCAGAGAAACTGCTATGTTTATAATGGGTTAAGCCTTCCCCCAAAGCCTCTAGTGGCTGTCTCATTGACAGCCACTAGAGGCGCTTGCGTGTTTCTCACTGTGATTTTCACAGTGAGAGCACGCCAGCGTCCATAGGAAAGCATTGTAAATGCTTTCCTATGCGACCGGCTGAATGCGCGCGCAGCTCTTGCCGCGCGTGCACATTCAGCCGACGGGGCGGAACGGAGGAGGAGAGATGGAGGAGAGCTCTCCGCCCAGCACTGGAAAAAGGTAAGCTTAAACCCCTTTCCCCTTTCCAGAGCCGGGCGGGAGGGGGACCCTGAGGGTGGGGGCACCCTCAGGGCACTATAGTGCCAGGAAAACGAGTATGTTTTCCTAGCACTATAGTGGTCCTTTAACACATTTAAATTCATTTTTAAAACATTGCCCCATGTTTCTTGTAGATTTAGCAAAGGCACAGAAAGGCATTTTATGCAAATATGAAACATTGTCTATAGCTGGTCATTGTGGAGGACTGACAATTGCAATCATTAAGCCACAGAAAGGCATATGAAGCAAATCTATGCAAATATGAAACATTGTCTAGAACTGGTCATTGTGGAGGACTGACAAATGCAATCATTAAGCCAAAGCCCTGGGTGTTTTACATACGCATCTGCACAGCACACTATACTCAAACTTTAGAAGTAAAAGAATGAGTAAGATTAATAATAATTCTATATTGTGTTGTGGTTATATTTAGCATATATAGCCTTGTTTTTAATGTGATACCATTGGGCGGCAGGGTTATGCATAAAGACCAGTTCTAATGCACATTTTATAAACAGGTGTTTAGGAGGGACATTCAATTGATTGCTCCACTTTCAGAACTACCCAGCAGATAATGAAAATTAACACATACATTGTACTGTACTAAGTGCATCTACTCAATGCCCAGAAAACACATTAATGTGCCCGGTGACTGGCCCACTGTTTGCAATTTGCCCCAGAAGTTACAATATGTCCGATTTAGAAGAGGCATAACACATACACAATCTGCTTCATTTCTAGTATGCTGGAACATGGTATGCTGTAGCCAAGAAGGATCCAGAAGGACTTTTCCTCATTGACAACATTGTAGCTAAATTTTCAGTTGAAGACGATGGAAAAATGACAGCAACAGCTGAGGGAAGAGTCAAGCTTTTTGGGTAATAAAAAAAAACAAACAAAAAAAAAACACTCAGGTCCCCTCCTCCTCGTCACAGCCATTTATTTATGTTTTATGATGTCCTAAGCCTAGTTAAGTCTATTCACACCCCTTTCTACATTTAACCACGATCTCAATCACACTCAAATCCCCATAATTAGCTTTCAACACCACTATTTACCTATATACATAAATGCACAAATAACCAAACAAATGACAGATGCACACGTATGCGAGTCATATTGTATTGAGAATACATACACAAACAGCCACACATATATATGCATTGCTTACACAAATAGCCAAAAACACACAAGTACCCTCAATTATATTGTTCCATCCTCGCATCTCATGCCCCCCAATTTTATCGGCCACTTCCTCTCATCTTCTCAACCTCATTTATTTACCACTTTCTCCAATTTCCTTATCCCACATTTCATTAATCCCTTCTTATAATCGGTTTGCCCTAGCTTTCATTAACCCATTCCTCCTATTTTATTAAACACATTTCATTGAAACTTACCTCCCATCTTCTTACTCTCATCTGTGTACCTCATTAACTACTTCCTCCCATATCCTTAACTAAAATTTCTTTAAACTCCGGGCACCATAACTTCATCAGAATGAAGTTCTCATTGAGCAAGGAGGTCCCTAGCGCTAGGCTTCAAGAACCAGATAGGGCACCATAACAACTTAATTGAAATGAAGTTGGTCCTGGGCGCTGGCTTACCTTAAAGGACCACTCTAGGCACCCAGATCACTTCAGCTTAATGAAGTGGTCTGGGTGCCTGGTCCCTCTAGGATTAACCCTTTCTTTTATAAACATAGCAGTTTCAGAGAAACTGCTATGTTTATATTGAGGGTTAATCCAGCCTCCAGAGCCTCTAGTGGCTGTCTCATTGACAGCCACTAGAGGCGCTTGCGTGCTTCTCACTGTGAAAATCACAGTGAGAGCACGCAAGCGTCCATAGGAAAGCATTATGAATGCTTTCCTATGCGACCGGCTGAATGCGGGCGCGGCTCCTGCCGCGCATGCGCATTCAGCTGATGACGTAGAGAGCAAGGAGGAGAGGAGGAGTACAGCTCCCCGCCCGGCGCTGGAGAAAGGTAAGTGTTTAACCCCTTCCTCTCTCCAGAGCCTGGCGGGAGGGGGACCCTGAGGGTGGGGGCACCCTCAGGGCACTATAGTGCCAGGAAAACGAGTATGTTTTCCTGGCACTATAGTGGTCCTTTAAGGGCTTACACCTGCCTTGAACGGTGTAACCCCTTAAGAAAACATCATGATTCCCTTTTATTCCAGAAGTTGTGTCCTTAAGGGGTTAAGTACTTATTTCTAGTACCGGGAAACTAGAAAGCACTCTCAGAATGGTGGAGGCCTCACTGATCGGCTGAGAGCAGTCAGCTGATGCTCTCAGCGAATTAGTGACTACCTATTATATAACCTCAAGATCTTCAGTCCGGCACCTGTCAGCTCTGCCCTACTTCCAATTGAGTGTGAGACCTTAATCAAGAAGTCTCTGGCTTGGCACCTCTCTCATTCTATCATTAGCTCCCCATTTACAAAACAGAATGAAAAAGGTACATAGAAAATCAGACAATCAGCGATATCATTCCTATGACTCTAAGTCTCACATTAAGGAAGGGGGGGGGGGTTGTGCTCCTTTCACGTGCCTATTCATGTTCACCTTTGGTCACTAGAGACACAATGAAATGCATAAATATTGTATCTGTTCATTTATAAAATGTTTGTATTTTTTTTGGTTCTTAGGGACATGAATATTTGTGCAAATATGGTGGGCACTTTTGAAGATACAGATGATCCTGCCAAATTCAAAATGAAGTACCATGGTCTTCTAGCATATCTTGAAAGAGGACGTAAGTAAATGCATTGATTCATATTTTACTGAATTGTGGCTAGGTAATTTACTGGCAGTGGTGGACTGACCACTCGGGCACATCGGTCATGGATCAAAGGTCCGAGGCATTCAGAGGCATGGCCGAACAGCCATGCTTTGGCCTAGTGGGGAGATCAGAGAAAGGCAAAATTCTACAGACATATTCCAGCAATAAGCTGCAACTTATCACACTGTAAGTGACACCCTCCACACACAAATACTAAGTGAAACCTGGCAGCCATCCTGCTCTCTCTGTGCCAGATCTCCTCTATGATCTCATCTGTGGTGCTTTGCGTGTGTAGGCGGGGTCTGGGAAGTGACATCACTTCCTGTGCTCTAATCTCATGTAGAGTGCAGAAGATAGGGAGCAGCAAGGTAGCAGAGACAACCAATGGCGTACTAAGGGGGGGAGGGGTTTGGGGGAGGCAGTCCGCCTCGGGTGCCATTCACTGGGGGGGGCCATAATGACCAGGGCAGTCTAAATATTTTTCCCCTGATCCAATCCTTCACTATGCGAGCGGTATCACCGCATAGTATAGGACGGACTTGCTCCTCCTTCAGACCTCCCCTGTAGCGAATGTGCGTTCCATGACGTGGTGTGTGTCTGATGGTCTGCCAGTAACTGTGTGTGTGTCTGCCTGTGATTGTGTAATGCTGTCCATAACTGTGTGTGACTGCCTGCCTGCAACTGTGTGCGGGACTGTCTGGCTGCGACTGTGTTTGACTGCCTATAACTGTGTGTGTGACTGCCTGAGACTGTGTGTGTGTGTCTGCCTGTAACTGTGTGTGTGACTGCCTGTGACTGTCTGCATATTACTGTGTGTGTGTGGGGGTGCAGGGTTTTTATACTTCAGTAGGTGGGTGGGGCTTAACACGGCCCCCACCCACTGCTGCTCTTCTAGGGGAAGCAAGAACGAATTCCTGCTTCCCCAACTTAGACTTCAAGGGTTCTGTAAGGGGGGCTGAACAGGGGATTTGGGGAAGGTGGATGCAGAGGTTTTGTAAAAGGGTGCAGTACAGGGGTTTGTAGAAAGGGGGCAAGACAGGGGTTTTGTAGTCAGGGAATTTACAAAGTTTACAAATCTGTGTAATACATAAAAAAAAGAAAGAACGAACATTTTAAAAGTGTTGTGGATATTTTTTACATTATAGAGGGGTGGGGGTGCCAAAATCAGCAGCAAGCTCGGAATATCTGAATGAGACTTGCACAAAGAAGTAGTAGTAGTAGCCAAATATCCTTGCACCAGGACGGGGGCCTTTATTTACTATTGCCAGGGTTCCCATGAGCTGCCAGTCCGTCCCTGTTCAGTGGTATACATTGTAACCTTTGTAGGGATGGATGATGTTTCATAGTGTGAAACAATATATAAAACATGTACTAAGGAAGTGATACATTGATTTTTCTTTGCACATTATGTTGTGCTTTATCACAACCAAAAATAATCCATGCTAGTGTGTCTTCTAGACATATTGTTTGGGGATTCCTGGAAAAATCAGACTCATCTGAGCTAACAACATTACCCAGTTGGGTTTCAGATAATGGGCATTTCAATCCGCTACAAATAATTGTTTAAGTAATTATCTTGTAATAATTTATTCCATTTGGAAGCATTATAAAGAAACTCATAGTGTCTGCTTGTGTTTTGCAGGTGATGACCATTGGGTTGTGGACACGGATTACACCACTTATGCAATCCATTACTGCTGCCGTAAACAAAACGAGGATGGCACCTGTCAGGACAGTTATTCTTTTGTGTTCTCCAGGGATCCAAGTGGACTTACTCCAGAGGCACAGAGAATAGTAAGGAAAAAACAGGAAGAGATTTGCTTGGAAAGGCAGTACAGAGTGGTTCAGCATTACGGTAAGGAAGACACAGGCAAAAAATAAGAATTCTACATAAAAAAAAATATATATACACACACTTCTTTACATTCTTATGCATAAAAATTTAAAATGTTATCCTCAAGATGATAGACAGATAGACCTTTCAATACCCTGTGGGAAATTGTTGGTGCAAAAGAATATCCAATTATTCTTGTCGGTAAAAAGGTAATTTTACATTTTATCGATAGATCCTTTCATTTTACATGAAGTTATTTATAAACAAGGGTTTTTCAAATCAAATGTAATTCAGTTTATGCAATAATGTGTGAATAGTTGACACTTCAAAAGTGAATTGCAAGTGAATTTAAAATTTGGGTGAAAATAACCGAATTATGAAATTTCACTAGTCAACTATTTTTGAGCTAGAAATTGAAATTCACTTTGAATTCTTGAAAATCAGAACTAAAAAAAAAATTTAATACACCAGTTTTTTTTCTAAAAAAAATAATATGAGCAACCAAACCTGAGGTTTGCAGGGTAAGTCATCCCATATGCAAAAAAAAGGGGTTAAGGGCTGCGCTAAAAAAATAAAGTAATAAATAATATTAAAACCAGATATAATCAATAGACAAAAGTTCGTCCAAGAATAAATTGAAACAGTCTCACTGATATCTGATGATAAGATAATAATCCTCAGGTGTTGCTCCTTCTGTATGGCATATAGTCCATATATGTGGAAATAAAAACAAAAAGAGAGCTGCCAATGGTGAAATATTGTATGTCCAGATGTAATGTATAAATCAAGAGAAAGATATTTCACTCACATTTGTTGGAGCTTGAGCCAGCTCTAGGAGAAGAGACACTTAGTGGTTTAACCCCAACTAAAGGATATACTTGGATGGATGGTCCGTCTGTCTGGCTTGGAATTCCCTTGGTGTAGGCTGGGACCTACTCAGATGTACGCAATTCTTTGGTGCTTAGGAGATAGGTCCGCCTCTTCCAATTTTGGATAATGGGTATCCACGAAATATATAAAACAGCAGATAGTGCTCTCAGTGTGAACAATAAAGTAATAATTAATAAATAACTCTTGGTTCAGCGCAGACTCTTCACCCCTTTTTGTTTCATAAGTCATCCCATATGGCTGTTTTGGACAACCATAAATTTTGTATTGGATATAGTATTAGTGAGTATATCTAAAACACTTATGTCAATGGATTGTTTACAACTGTATTTTCAAACTTACATAAAGTGCAATTGTTACCCTTCCGGAGCATGGCCCATCACGGGTACTGGTGCATACATACCCATATATAAGGCCCTCGAGAACGGGAGACTGCGGGATCTTCCCTCGCTATTAGGAGACAGGCCACGAACCCCTCTCCTCCAATTTAGATACCTACAACTGAAACATTTCTATGAATCACTACCGCACAAAAATTACATAGAGACCTTACGTGGTTTGAAGACTTCTGCGACCGAGGCACCTCACTAGACACGCAATTTCGGCACTATATCAACATCTACTAATCGGAGGCACCCCTACGGCAAAGACGTTTAAACAGCAATGGGAGGAACAACTTGGAAAATCGCTCACAACCCAGCATTGGGATAAAGCGATGTTGTGGCAGCATAAGAGCTCTATGAGTTCCTATTACCAGGAAATGAATTACAAATTGCTCTCCCTATGGTATAGAACACCAACTTTACTACACCGAATATTCCCATCAATTCCCCAGGTGTGCTGGAGGTGCCAGGAAAGATGTGGCACGGTGCTACACATCTGGTGGGAGTGCAGAGATATCACCCCATATTGGGAAATGATTAGGGACACAGTGAAGCTTATCCTGGGAGACACACCAGAGTGGAATGCGGAATTGGCATTGTTACACATCTCGACACAACTCATATCGTCGTACAAGAAATCGATATTACGACACCTGCTTAATGCCGCCAAGGCCAACATACCAGCCCACTGGAAAAAGAGTGAAGTACCAACTAGAAAAGAGTGGATTCGCAGAGTAGAAGATATTCAAGGAGCAGAAGAAGCACATGCTACCCTGACAGGACGAGGAACCAGGTGTAACGGAGTCTTACCTGATAGGGAGTCCAGCTCGCAGAGTTATACGCTCACCCTTGCAAAGTAGACACAGACCAGGGTGACCAGGTAAGACGCCACCTGGCCTGTGAGTCTGTGCACGGGGGCTTTCCAGGAAAGGTGCTCCAAGACTCAGTACAGCAAGGATAAGCAGAAGCGTGGTCAAGGGAAGCCAAAATCAGGGAAGCCAGAGGTCAGAGTAGTCCAGGAGGAAAGCCAAGGTCAGAAGCCGGAATAGACAAGAATCACTGGAACGCAGGTACGGAGTAACAGGAACCAAACAAGGGAACCAGAGTCAATGAACTGACACCCCTCCCAGGGTGAGGCAGGCTTTTATATCCTGTTAATTAGGATCAGATTCAGCTGGAGAGTTACTGACAGATCAGAGCCTTTGGTGAAGTCCAGCCCCCTGGTGCTGCAGGCAATACAAGAATAAACAGGGAGTTATCCAAAGTCCTGAAATGGCTCAGAGGAAGAACAGCAGGATATGGTCCAGAAGAACCACAGTTCAAATCCCCTATCGGGCGCTTCCAGAGCGACCACGTCTGGCAGACTGGATGTCACGGCGTGGACCGTGACACCAGGCATGCGGAGCTGCGGAGCTCCCGTTACCGTCGTGATGGAGACACACCGGGAAACACAGCAGTGGTACAGACTAACACGAGCCTTACATGAGTTTCACAAAAACTAAGGTGATAAATTCAATGTTTTGGCAGAAGTGAGCATATATGTACCCTATATGTACCCTAAAGTAGGGAGAGGTTAACTAGATCTACTCCCCAGAAAGTCGACTCGGACCTGCGAGTCCCATTATGACATGAGCCAGCAAGCCAATGGGTCTTCAAAACGTATATTTCTCTCATGGATCCCGAGTTTTCATTGTTTATGTTATGCAAATGTTATATAAAAGGATTAGACCGGCGAGTCTTACTGTTTAACTTACGATGAACCTACAAATAAATAAAAAAAATAAAAAAAAAAGTGCAATTGTTATAAAGATATTATGTTCTAAACTTCTAAAAAAGAGGAGCAATTGTGAACATTCCATTAATATCCATTTTTTTTTTTAAATATATATTTTCTAAAAAGTCTCAAAGTAAAAAGTACAATCATGCATTTAACCCACATGATTATTTAATGCTATCAATTACCACCACCTAACATGGTGTGTAGGCGAAATTATCTGCTGAGCCCACCAGTATCTCATTGTTTGATCTAGTTGTACATGGACCTTGAGGACAACATGCAATATTTGGTTAAAACACAAAAAAGTTAACTATTCCTATGCCTGACTCTACATTAACATTTTTATTGTCCTCTTTTACAGGTTTTTGCAACTAATTCCACAGAACGGAGTAACATTTGCAAGAATTTCTAATTTACAACATCTAATTATATTCAACATCTTTTATGCTTATGTTATGCTGATTTAAGATTAATAACCATGGATTTGTGGCAATGTATTAAAAGATTAAAAGTACAAATGTACATATTTTATACTATGTTTAATTAAATGATGTTTATAGCACTTCAGCCTTTAATAGCTTGATACAATGTTCATTTCTTAATTGATTCATGTTTCCAGAGGTAAAGAAAAATAAATATTCTTTCTACTGTACAAAAACAGCATTTTTCTCCCCATTTGCTTTATTTTTATTATAACAGACAGGAAAACGGTAAACATAATGTAGTCTCCCGTATGACCTTATTACTTGTTTACATTTCGGGAACGTGGTTTCCAAACCATAATATTTTGCCTATATTTTTCTGTTAAATGAAGACTTGTATTATTAAGTTGAAACATTCCTTACTTTGTATTTCCTGCATGGAAAATACCAGATTTATGGAAGTTCACTGTTTGTTGCCATAGCTCTAACCTCATAATTTGAGGACCTTTTAAGAAGGTGCCAAAAATACGTACGAACCTTGGAATGTTTGCTGTACAGTTTGCAAGGGGTACACTCACTGGCTAAGCTGAAAGTTGTAGTGAGTTGATTCATGGAAAATTAAACAAAAAAACTTATTCAGCAATTTAAAATTCATAAATGTTTTTCATCAGAGCATTCTAACTCACAAAATATAAATCCCAATAATAGTGTTCTCTACTGGGTAACATCTACAAAAAAAACGCGTCTGTCCCACGAGTGTAAAAACTCACTTTTGTCAGAGCAAATCCCTTTGCTCTGGTGTATGGATAACTCTCTAGTAACTACTCAAAGTTTTGGAGGCCATATGTAAAGCGGCATTGTGGCGTTAGGAATACAATATGTCTATTCACAATGCTACAGTATTAATGTCCCTAGCAAGTTTTATGCCTCTTGCTCCTCACCATCCTTTCAAACCAAAATTAAACAAAAATAAAATCACTCCAGGACGATGGTCCAATTTAAGGCACCTCACACTGATGCGTTTTGCCCATTTTGATTTGGCTTCTCAAAGTATGCCATTACTGGTGTATGTATGTAAATTTAAATGGTTGAATAAGGGGGTAATCGTCTTTATTAGACTTTGGCTTTAAAATTGCTCGACAGTGCATGTACATCTGATGGATTTTTCTAGTTAGCTTTCATAGTTCATATATTTAGCAGTTTGATGACTCAAATTGACTCCATTCTTTCAACTTTATGGGAATCATAGGTTACAATAGTTGAAGTAGCAAATATATCTTGTTCTTATGGACCTCTTGTCAAGAGTACATACAATTTTTGTTAAAATGAAAGAACAAAAAAGGAAATGTATAGATTTCTAGATAGGTCAAAATAAAAATCATCTCTGCCCCTCACCTATCAGTTAGTTCTACACTGACCGTGCTATGCCAACAGCATCGTCTCTATGCCAAGAATTAGTTGACAAAGTTGAGCAGACGAACTCTCCTTCAGTTGTTTCTCACACATTCTCTGTCACAGCAAATACAGTGCAATAAAGCCAGCTTGTCAGCATCATGGGTAAATAGTGGAGTACTTTGGTCACAGGTAGGTACGACTGGGAGTTGGGTGTCATGATGATATCGCTCTAAAGGAGGTAAGTATTAGACCAATATCAATTGCAGGTTCAAATTCTAAAAAGTAGCACAATCAGCATAGAAACCAATGTTCTACAGCCGCTATTGTATGAGTAAGACACAGAAACATACATTTTATATATAAAGAGTACATTATTAGGAATATTTGTGTCTTACCTATGATGTTATTGGCTGAAGATAAACAGTAATTACAAGCTTTGGCGTTAAATATATTTTTGGCAAAAAATATACCAAAGCACTAGCAGCCAGTGGGCAAATAGTTAAAGCAGGGGTGCCCAAAAGGTACAACTCCCATGATGCTTTGCATGCCTTTAGAATGACAAAGCATCATGGAAGCTGTAGTTTTAAAACATCTGGGGTGTCTGCCTTTTGGGTACTCATAAGTTAAAGAAACACTCCATTAAAAAACATGTACTGTATTTTTCTCTGTATAAGACAACCCCTATTTTCTTTAGCCCAAAATTAAGAATTCAATATGTTAAAACACAAATAGAACAACTTTGATATTTTAGAGATGACTTCTGAGGAGAACAACACTTCTGATTCTCATGCCTCCCCTGTGCTACAATACTCTGTGAAGTTAATGGCTCTATAGTGCAGCTCCCACAAGACAGCAGGTGGTGTGAGGGCATGCTGGGACACAGTAGTATTCCCTCTGCTCCCTGATCCCCATTTCCTCCCCCATGAATATAAATCAGAAAGCAAGACCTATTTGAGGTGGAGCAAAAAAAAATCCTACTTGGTTATAGTCATAACTTGGCTATTCTGTCTTAAAGCAGATCTGTCCATTTTGGGGGTCTTTGCATATTTTGCAAACACCCCCAACCCTGAAACAGACAGATCCGGTGCTGGGGAGGTGAGTTTTACTTACCACTGGCTATTCCTCGTGGCTGCCACCATTTTCACGATGCAGGTTCTCTTCGATTCCTGACAATTCCTTTGCCAGGTCAGTGCTTCAATACATTATTCAATGTCTATGGAGGGTTCCGCAAGATCCTCTATAGACAAAGTCTGAATCCCACAGCCGAGATTTGGGACAGCTGCTGGGATTGGATAAAAGTTGACATTTTGTCAACGCCAGGCTTTACCAAAAGACAAAGTAGTCCAAACTCTGTCTTATGAGAACTTTTGATTGAAACTCCAACCCAGTCATAATTTGCTTTTCATAAAGATTATATCTTTATAAAATACTGAAAATTCACAGATCTGCTTCAAATGTAGTATTCATGTTTCAATTCATTGGAATTCAGAATGTAGTGAATTAACCCCAAATTTTGAGCTGTCAGGAATGCAAAATTTCAAATTCAAAGCAGCTGAATTGTAAAAATTCTGCAAATTGGCCAGGTGTTCAATTAAGCTAGTTTGGCCTAATCCAGGCTTCCCCAAACTCTGACCCTCCAGATGTTGCTGAACTACAACTCCCATGAGTCTCAGCCTATTTCATTCATAGAATCATGGGAGTTGTAGTTCAGCAACATCTGAAGGGCCAGAATTTGGGGAAGCCTGGCCTAATCCAGGCAGGGGTTATAACTGGATAAATACAAAATGTACATCTGAGCAACAGCTTTATCAATGACTACATATTGCTACAGAACAAAAAAATAAAAGGCAAAAATATGTATTTACTAATCGTAATGCTGCTGTAATGAACTAAAATGTATACAAACTGCACACTAAGGTAACAGCGGACACAAAATATACAGAGTTATTCAATCAAGTGAGCACTATCAGAAATTGAATTAAAAGTGAATTTTCAAAACTTCAGACAAAAATAAATGAACTTGAAGCAGAACTGACTTGGAGAATGTTTCAAATTCCACTATTTTGGTCTTTAAATTAAAAAAAAAAAAAATTCACTTTGAAACTATTTTGAATTTCTAACAATTCTCATTTTAGTAAATAAACCTAAATAGTTTTTTAAATTTCAGAGCTTTTAAAAGCATCCGCCTTCAGGAAAAAAAAAAAATAAGGACATGATGCATGGCTTTTGAGTGTTTATACCTGACATTGCTTCAATTACACCAATTTTAAACATGGAAGATAAATTCTTATTGCTTAAAAGGGGACACTCAGGGCATTAATACAACGTTAATACATTTGATAGATTTTGGATTCATAACATGCTGTATTTTTTTGCATGCTCAAAACGAAATAGTTTTTGCACACACAAAAAAAAAGTTTTCAAGAATGCTGTACCATACAACTGCCTCCATAGCCACACACACACGTGCCAGAAATACTTAATTATCAAATTTATACACACAGCCTCAAACCCAACAGTACTGACTGATCAGATTTTAATTTACAACCGGTCTGCTGACAGTCACAGAAATGACAAAAGGGTATTTATATCCTTACTATATGTCTCCATGGGTGCCCTCTCGTTCTAATGCAGGTTGCTTGGTAGTTCAGATCATTCAGTGCTCTCAGTGGCTGAGCTGTTTACGTACATTTGATAAGGAAGTCTTTTTCTGGAGTGAGGGGGTGTGGCTAAAGAGGCAGGTTTATGGTGCAACATTTTGCAAAAACTAGGAAAATACCTCATATTAATGAGGCCAAAATCCACTAAATGCATTAAAATTGTATTGCTCCCAAATGACTTTCTTCATATATAGTGTCCTATGGATATGTCTAATAGAGCACCTGTGAGTGGAGGGGTGGAGCACTGAACTCAATGAATCAGGACTCCAAATTTAAAAAAAATAATAATTGGAGGACACACCCAGAACATGCATTTCATGGAGCCTAAAACTATTTTTCCAGTTAAGTACTGTTAACAACATTTAAATATTCTGTATTTGTTTAACTTTTTTGAATATATCACAGGAGCATTAGAGGGAAATGGGTATTTATACATAGTGAATGGTACTTTTCTATTACCTCATAATTGCAAAAATATTTTGTATAACCCACGTCTATAATTATCAGATACCATGCATGTCTCAATTCAGAGTGACGGAATAATTATAAATAATAGGGTCACGTTCAAAGTAGTTGCAAGAAATAAAAATCATAATAATGAAGTAAAGTTGAAAAGAAATGCAGTAATGATTGTCCTTTTCTTTTTTTATTTGAATTTTAATAAAAATAACAGTGTTACTGAAAAGAATAATCAGTAAAACTGAATACAGATAATCTCACCCTCAGGACAAAACACGTTAAAAGAACACTGGAATTTCAAAGAACAGGAGTGCCCTGGCGCTGTCCCAGTGTACGAAGTCAAACCATTTAAAGGGACACTGAATGCACTGTAACTGCTTCATCTCATTGAAGTGGTTATAGTGTCTGGAGTCATTCTGCTGTTCATTGCTAAACCATTTTTTAATGTTTTAATGATAAACAAGAGTGCCCAGCAACCCATCCTCTCTGTGTTGATCAGGTTAATGAGGAAGTATTCTCCTGAACAGCAATGGGTGACTGTGATTTGCTGGCGGTATCACCAGACTGCTTTCAGCCTATCACAACCACCCATTGCTGGTATAAATCA
The DNA here is from genome assembly GCA_933207985.1 of Pelobates cultripes. Lineage (NCBI taxonomy): Eukaryota > Metazoa > Chordata > Amphibia > Anura > Pelobatidae > Pelobates > Pelobates cultripes. The sequence goes on from OW240922.1 coordinate 86,526,539, forward strand.
GTATGGCTAGAATGAAGTGTGTAACCTTCAGTGGGGGCTGGACTGTGGACAGCCAGGGACCCTCATTCCATGTTAGACTGCTCAGAAATAGTTTAAGAGGGACAGTTCCAGTGGACTCCACATGATACAAACAATTCAATGAGCTGGAATGGTTATAGTGTCTAGAGCAGTGGTTCCCAAACCAGTCCTCAAGGCCCACCAACAGTCCAGGATTTATGTATTTCCTTGTTTTATTCCAATGGAGATACTAACAAAACCTGGACTGTTGGTGGGTCTTGTGGACTGGTTTGGGAAACGCTGGTCTAGAGTGTCCCTTTAAGAATGGTTTGAAAATGTACCTGGGATACGCCTCGATCCCACCACCACCTCCTCTATAGATGGAAGCTTCTTAAATGATTTGACTAATTACTGTGTGATGGCCCCAGTCCACTCCTAGCACCATAATCACAAGAAAAGGCTGTAGTAGAGTTGTTACATAGTGTTTGTTTAAGGAGATAAGTCAAAGAACTAAAATTCTACAAAATTTGAATATATATTTATATATTATTTTTTTAACATTATTAACATATTTTTTTGGCATTTTTGGCTTGGTAAGTCCCGTACAGGTGCAATTCGAATCCACACGAATTCTGCAAATAGACGTCAAATTAAATATTAGACAGTTTCCCAATTGATCAAAATACCAGCTATACATTTTATAGAATAATTTTACATACTAAAAAAATAAAAGGATGCTATATATATATATTTTTTTAAAGGGGTCTGTTTTTAATTGCATCTTCTATGTTTACTGTGCTCTGATATGAAATTGTTAAAAAAATACATGCTTGGTCAATAGGTGGCTTCAATTAATTGTGTGCAAATTAAAGAACTGTGCATTAACAATTGTAAAAAAAAAAACTCCCTCCAGGTCTGGAGCAAGAACGCAGAGAAGTTTGAATTGGCTTCATTTCCATCGCCACTAATGCCATTTTTGAGAAAAAGAGCATTTCCACCAGGGATGAGAGCCCAAGATTCTAGAGGCATCAAATAAACAGGGCTACAGAGGGTCAGCCATCTTTATGTAGCACAGTGGTTCCCAACCCAGTCCTCAAGTACCCCCTAACAGTCCATGATGTAAGGATTACTCAATTGTGCCTAAGGTGTTTTTGGGGAAAAAAAACAAAAAACACTTTAGACACAACAGAGTAATCCTTAAATCCTGGACTGGCAGGGGGTACTTGAGGACTGGGTTGGGAACCCCTGATGTAGCAGACTGAATCCTGACCTTTGAGGAACTGAGAGGGCCAACTTGAAACCCTCGGACTTTTTTTAGGTATCTTCAAGTCAAGGACATTGCCAGCCAAAAAGAATGACATTCTATGAAAAGTTATGCCTCAGTGAGTCATTCCAAAAGAGCCTAATCATGTCCATTTATGCCTATCTAGGCACTAACATGCAGAAATGGGGAGAGCTATACTATACAGTATACACAACAATGGGGATCTGAGGTCTTGGAGGGCATTAAATTTCCAAGACATCTGGGAGGTCAACAAAACATCTTCTATCTGCGTGACAGAGCAGGAAGAGTCATATAGGACCATGTTGCAATGGTAAACCACCCCCTCTAAATTATATCACCTGAAAAATCGCCAAATGATCAGTACTGGTGTGGATGCGGATCCAAGGGCTCATACATACACATGTGGTAGGGGTGCCTGAAAGAGCAAAACTTCTGGAAAGGGGTGGGTGACATATTGACAAGAGTTTTCCAATTACAGGTAAACTTAGATCCCTGGGTCTTTCTCTTGTTCCAAGACTACTTCACAAAATAGGACCACTTTCTAGCTTCTTTGCTGGAACAGAAGACAAACCGCAGCACTTCTGTCCACAGTCGTCTTGGCTTGACTGGGCCCTGGAACCGCTCCTTCCTGGAGCCGAATAGGGAATTTGCTCTAGACACCCCCAGGCACTGGACGACACTCCGTCCTGGGAGCTCTAGTCCTTACAAGGACTTTCCCCGTTGAATCCTCTGCAAGCTGGAACAGCAGACACAGGAGTTAAATCTTCCTTCTCTCCAATAACAGGACGACACACAGTTTTGGAGTGCAAGCTGGAATGGCAGCCACAACTGGCCTTATATACATGTCCCCATTCAAGGGGCACTCCCCCTTGGACCTTGTGGGGGACTGCAGCACAAAGTCACAGACCAATGACAAAGGAGTTTAAATATATGACACTCCCATATACAAGCATACAATCCCTCCCCTCTGCCTGGGAGATAATTGGATCAGTAACTGTACTAATTCTAATCCGATTATTTCCAAGCACAAAAAAAAATGCTTTTTCAAAACACCCCAAAAGCACCCTAAAACACACAAAACCTCCACAAAACATCCCCTGATAGCCCTGATCTGGGAGACCAATATATCCAAAATTACCCAGATCAGTTCAGTGGTTCAGGAATTTCCTGGAAGTCTTATTTTTGACCGACCGTGCACATGGTCCTGTGCCGAAAACAGTTCCAGGGAATCAGGGCTAACGGTCAGTCTCTCTTTCTGGAGTACAAAAGTACATAACTCACATGAACAGAGCCTTTTTAATTGCATTGGGCAAGGTATATTGCAGGGCCCATAGTTCTGAGGTAAGAAGCTGGCCAGCAGGCACCTCCAAGAACCCGTGACGAGGTTCAGTTTATCACATTTCCCCCCCCCACCAAGGTAAGACTTAGTCAAGTAGCCCATAAACAAGTACTGGACCTGGTGGTTACTTCTGTTGTTCGGCTCTGTCCTGTATGTCTCAGGTTGCTGAGTGGGTGTCCATCATCCCCGATCTCTCTTGTGCTCCCTGGCAGGGAGTTGGGGTTACTTGGTGGGCAGAGGCCATCGACGCTCTGCCCCGTAACCAGCAATACAGCTGGGTTGTACAATGGGCCGTCCGCCGCCAAACCACATGGGCTGGTAGGGCAGCTCTTCCTTGATGCCAGCTTTGCTGCTAGGATGACCTGCAGGTATTCAGGCCCTGGACAAAGGGAGAGGGGTGGGCAGAGGCCAACTGCTCTCTGCCTGGGTGCCAGCTCTTCTGCTGGGAAGATGTCAGGGGAGTGGCCGCTGTCATCCTCATCTTGGCCGGGATTCCGCAGTGCTTGTTAAGAGATCTCGATCCCATGTGCACCATCGATGCCAGGGGGCTTGTCTCTGGACGACAGCCCTAGCTGCTGGTGGGTGGGACCGACCGTCTCCACTCCCTGTATCTTTCCCTGTGGTTGGGGAGGGTGACTGACTGTCCCCTTCCAAGATATCTTTAGCGGCCGCTGGGGAGAGAGGGCAATATGCTGGGATGAGGGACCGACAATCTCCTCTCCCTGTGACGCTGCCTGATGCTGGGTAGTGAGACCGACTATCTCCACTTCCAGGGCTGCTTGCTGCTGCTGGAAAGAGAGACTGACAATCTCCCCTCCCTGTGATGCTGCCTGGTGCTGGGTAGTGAGACCGACTATCTCCACTCCCAGGGCTGCTTGCTGCTGCTGGGATGAGGGACCTACAATCTCCTCTCCCAGTAACACTGTCTTCCACTGGGGAGAGAGACCAGTTGTCTCTTCTCCCTTTAACCCATACTGCCGCTGGGGAGTCAGACTGTCTCGACTCCCTGTAATGCCGGCTGGTGCTGGGTAGTGAGACCGACTATCTCCACTCCAAGGGATGCTTGCTGCTGCTGGAATGAGGGACCAACAATCTCCTCTCCCTGTGCCGCTGCCCAACATCCCTGTAGGGCCGGTGGAGAGAATGTTTGGGACATACTCCCCAGTCAATAAGGTCTCTTATCTCTGAGGCTGGTTGGGAAGTAGATGGTACAGTGCCCGGGTCTCCTGATGACAGGCTTAGTTGCTGGGGAGGAGGGACGAAACTCAACGCTCACAGTGGTAAACAGTCCATAAGCCTCATCATGTCAGAGACAGGTGGCGTTACACTTTGGAGCAAGCGAGCATAGTCCTGTTCAAGCTAGCTCTCCAGGTTAACCAGGTAGGACAAAACCTGTTGCAATTCTGCCACCAATGTAAGCCCCAAGCTGACTTCCTGCTTGTCGTGGATGCACCCGTAGCGGGTACAGTCCAGGTTTTCAAACCCCAGGGGATCCTCAAAAGCCTACCACAACAGCCCAGGCCCAACTTAGTCCTTTCACTCGGGGAGCTGCCAGGGGAGTAGCTCTGGGTAGAGCTGGTCTGCATGCCACCTCAAGGCTCGGTAGGATTTATCCAACAATAACTCAATTTCGACCAACCGCTCCGGTTCTCTTACCCACTCCTCTATGGGCTGTTCTCCCAGAAACGGCATTCGTAGGTCGAATTGGTCCCATCGGCGTTGGTTGGAATCTGGGAACACTTCTCCTAGAACCCCCACCCAGAGTTCGGTTCAGAGCGTCACCCTCCATTCCAACTCTTTTTCCGCTGTGAGAGGGTGTAATCCAAACTGTGACGAACTTCGTGTAACTGCTGCTGAAGCTGAGTGTCAATGCTGCATACTGCCCAATGGTACATGCCTCCCATCTCTGAAGTAGGGCTAGTTTTCCCAATGCTAGGAAGCCATCCCACTGCTGCCACCAATGTGATGGACCTCCCTGTACCCCAGCTTGGTACCTCCGCCAAAGGATCGCTTCCTAGCTGATACAGGGGACAAACCGTCGCACTTCTGTCCACAGTCGCCGTGGCTTGACTGGGGCCCTGGAACCGCTTCTTCCTGGAGCCAAATGGGGAATTTGCTCTAGGCACCCCCAGGCACTGGACGACACTCAGTCCTGGGAGCTCTAGTCCTTACAAGGACTTTCCCTGTTGAATCCCCTGCAAGCTGGAACAGCAGGCACAGGAGTTAAATCTTCCTTCTCTCCAATAATAGGACGACACACAGTTTTTGAGTGCAAGCTGGAATCCTTTAATGGCGGCCACAACTGGCTTTATATGCATGTGCCTATGCAAGGGGCACTCCCCCCTGGACCTTGTGGGGGACTGCAGCACAAAGTCACAGGCCAATGACAAAGGTGTTTAAATACATGACACTTCCATATACAAGCATACAATCCCTCCCCTCTGCCTGGGAGATAATTGGATCAGTAACTGTACTAATTCTAATCCAACTACCTCCAAGCACAGAAAAAACATACTTTTACAAAACACCCCAAAAGTACCATAAAACACACAAACCCCCCCACAAAAGTCACATCCCCTGATAGCCCTGATCTTGGCAACCAACATATCCAAAAATCACCCACATCTGTTCAGGGGTTCAGGAATTTCCTGGAAGCCTTATTTTTGGTCCTATGCCCAAAAACAGTTCCAGGGAATCAGGGCTAACGGTGGGTCTCTCTGTTTGGAGTACAAAAGTACATAACTCACATGAACAGGGCCTTTTCAAGTGCATTGGGCAAGGTATATTGCAGGGCCCATAGTCCTGAGGCAAAAGGTTGGCCAGCAGGCCCCTCCAAGAACCCATGACGAAGTTCAGTTCTTCACAGATACCTACCTTATGGACAAACTGACTGCTCAAGTTAGAGGTTTGACAAGTTCATTTGAAAGAGTATGGGAGGAATGGATTAATAGTGATGTGAACGATTGACTCGGGAGATAAGAGTCGGTAAATGTCTGCTCTCATGCTCTAGCCCCTGAACCAGTTTTCTCACCCCTGTCCACTGATGCCCTCCCTCAGCACTGAATGTTTGGGACATACTCCCCAGAGATTATCCATCTCATTCTAATATGCATGCTCAAGAATACTTTCTCCCACCTGTTTGACTACGGCTCCAACCGCCCACACCCTCCACACCTTCCCGTCATTCTTTTCCTCCTCATCCTTGCTCTAATATTTTCCTATCCACTCCAGTAGCAAATAGAGCTTGGTTCCTAATTTTCAAGCAGGGCATGTAAATATTATCCGACATGCTTAGGCACGTAAAAACCTTAAAATGATTTCCCAGTCATATGTTTAACATAAACTTAATCTATGTTTTTTTTTTTCACAATTAATCAAAACTTTTTAACAGTTCGTATCCAAGATGGTTTTTGCAGACAATAATGACAGTCTTGAGATACCTCACTTTCTTTACTTATGCTGTAGAAAGGGGTTTTCTTATTATACATATGGAGATGTGGTTTACGTTCTAAACTGTGTATACCAGTCTATGTTCAATACCACATATGTCCTCTGTCAAAGCAAAAATAAAGAATTTAAAAACAACAAAAAAACAATTGAAAAAAAGCTTGAAACATTGGTTTATCAGGTTGATCTGAGAATTTCAAACATATCAGAAAATAATTCTGAAATCTTTAAAGGAACACAAAATATTTACTACAAACAAAAACTACAATTAAGAATGTTGTTAAAGTTTTCTAAAATGTTTTTTTTTTAATCCACAGATTCAGAGACAGAAAATAATAGGCACTAATCAAGATCTGTTGAAATATTTGGAGTTGTGTTCTTTTTGTTAATTGTGTCTGTATCCAGATTTTCATCGGCAGAACAACAAAAAATTATTTGCCACCATTTCTTTTTGAATAAATTAATGTTATATAATATTGGATTGATGAATGAATTGCTGAAAGTAAAGGCTACTATCCAAAAGAAGAGCGTTGAAGGAATAGTGAAATCTTTGTGTAGGTTCTGGACAAGAAGCAATGAAACAGTAATAAAAATCGGTGTCCACATCACAAAAAATGAGACCATCAGGATGAGCAAGGTCCGAAAAAGTTTATAGTCCCTTTGAGAGACCTTAAGTTGATGGTTTTCAGAGTATGCCGTGCTTGTTATCAGACGCTCCCTCATTTCTCTGGTGATCTGCGTATATCAAAAGAAAAAGAAAAATTAATTAGTTGCGTTAGTGATTAATTGTAAATAAGAAATATTTTACAAACATAACTAAGTATCCACAGTATGATAAGTAGAATATAGAAACATGATCAACCACCTGATAGATGCTCATAGATAATAACTAAATAATGAGTGAAATCCCAGCTTGGTTCTCTATGACCTGCTAAAAGTCCATGACCTTTTCTTAGGGCTAGAGATCTTTTGCTTGAAAACTCGTTGACCCTGATAGGATTGTGTATCTTTCACTGCCTTGGATTGAGTGGGTTGTGAAACACAAGCTGGAAAATTCCTAAAATACAGAATTTGCAGTTTACGCCTGAGATGATTGTTTCAGCCATAATTTCATAAGGAAGTTGGCTGAAGAAAAACTGAATATAAAGAAAGAATACACATTTGGGAATTAGTGTTGTCCCTGCAGTAACAAGCTCAACACATTTACAAATATGCATACATTGACAAACACCTTAATACATTTTGGCATGCAGCAGCTCGTATGACACCGATTCTTGCCTGATGAATCAATTCCCTCTCTCTCCTGTATGTGTAGCAGGGTTAAGAAGTGGTGGCCTTGGCACTTTATTAATTACCAGGCCAGACATAAATTCTTTTCAGCAGGAGCATTTTGCCAAGGGTACTGCCCCGGGATCCATCACTAATTTACCATTGCCAAATATCACCGGAAACTGCAGAGTTCTAGTGGTAATGAGAAATTTGAGGCCAAAATAGCCAAACCGAAAACTGACTTGGAGAATTTTTCTAATTCGTCTAATTTTGACCTAAATTTTGAAATTCCCTTTTGAATTCCCCGACAATTCTCACTTTAGAGAATAACCCAGTATGTGAGTATCTTGACAAATTCTCAAATGAAGATTGTAAAAGCATTTGGATTTTATTAACCAAATAGATTTCACCAACACATTACAATACAACTTGCTGTTCCACAAGAACCATGATATATGAACACATTTGATGGGCTAGGAGTCTCTCCCAGCCTATTAAGGCATCATGTATAGCAGGGAATGAGTGATGTTTGCTCAGAATATGAATGAAACATGGATAAACTTGTTTGGTGATTAACTAAATCTAGCCATTTAACAGACAAGTCTAGCTTGATGTTTTTCAAATTCCTTAAAGGACCACTCTAGGCACCCAGACCACTTCAGCTTAATGAAGTGGTCTGGGTGCCAGGTCCCTCTAGGATTAACCCATTTTTTTTATAAACATAGCAGTTTCAGAGAAACTGCTATGTTTACAAATGGGTTAATACTTCCTCCAAATCCTCTAGCGGCTGTCTCATTGACAGCCGCTAGAGGCGCTTGCGTGATTCTCCTATGCGACCGGCTGAATGCACGCGCAGCTCTTGCCACGCGTGCGCAATCAGCCGAATGGGAAGAACGGAGGAGGATCGGAGGAGGAGAGCTCCCCGCCCGGAAAAAGGCACCCTCAGGGCACTATAGTGGTCCTTTAACTGCGGTGCTGGAGTGGTGCCAAAGGTATACATTTTAAAATAAACAGAGCAAAAATAGTTTCAACACCTAATCAAATTGACAAAATAGCAAAAAATACAATCAACAGAAATAGGCACATACGGGAGATCTATATTAGAGTTTGAATATATACGCAGTACAATATATACAAATAACAGATTATTATTTTGTATTTTTAATAGCTTCGAATGGGTTTTTAAACTTTTAGGCCAGACGTGTTAGCAAACTATTTTGAATATTTTTTTAATTTTTTTTTTATTGCAGGCACTGGAAAAATGACTAAAATTACAGATGGATAGAGTTCAAACTGTAAAACAGGAAACCTGCGTCTGTCTGATCTCCATATTGCGGTTAGCAAAGCTGCTCGCATGATTTATGTGAAAAACTCTGGGAATATTGCCAGCCACAACTCTGCAGGAGAACTGACTGAGACTTACTCAGTGTTGGAGTGGGAGGGTTATTGTGTGCACGTTTGTAAGAGAAGTCTGTTCTAAACATCACCCAGTGCTTTATATTATTATTATATTTATATAGTGCCCGTAGCGCTTTACAACAGGGGGGTTGAGGGCCCTACTCAATAAGCTTACATGCTAGAGGGAGTGGGTTAAAGTGACACAAAAGTTAAGGAATGCTGCGTATTACGATTATTGTGACTGTGCCGCAATCTGTCTACCCGAGAATTAGATTTATAGTCAGTGGCAGCTGATTAGCCACAAAATGCCAATCATTGTCTTTGTGTAAAAAACTGTTTTATTTCCATATATTTGCAGATATGGTTTATAACTAGTGATGTCCCGAACTGTTCGCTAACGGTTCGCCGCGGACTCATCATTGAGTAAACTTTGACCCTGTACCTCACAGTCAGCAGACACATTCCAGCCAATCAGCAGCAGACCTTCCCTCCTAGACCCTCCTACGTCCTGGACAGCTCACTAAGAATGCAGCTTCAAAATGGGGCGAACCGTTCGCGACATCACTATTTATAACACATAAAACTCAAGTATTGGAAATAAATTTAACAAAAATCAAATTGTTGAAATTTACATACCTTGTAAATTTTGGTGTAACTGATCACAATACTTAGTCCTGGTACCAAAAAATCTAAAAGGATAAATGAGACATCCCAAGCAATTTCTTCTGCAATCGTAGGCCAAACTAAAGTACAAATCTGGACGTCCTGTGAAAGGAGATTAAAACGGAACTTTTTTATAAAATAATAATTTTTATATGAATGGCACATGAAAACATCTTCCCTGGAGTAGATAGAATTGGAATGTTGCTGGTAGGAAATGAAATGTAACCAGTTGTTTTCATAAGAGAGCACTTTTTTAAAATTATATTTTTTATTTTCAGGTATTTTTGTTTTTATTTTGCAATTCTTCTAGTTTTTGTTGTTGTCTTAATCTCCAAGAGCAGAAGTGAGAATTTCAAGGGCATAATTCATTTATCAGTTTTGTCCTCTGCTGCTGGGGTTACCATTCGGATTATGACATCCAATGATTTTTGTGCACAGAAATACCAGGTGGACTTGGAACATTTTGCCCAGTAGGACCAAGTGGACTTGGCAATGCATCAACTGGTACTTATCAGAGTGGCATTTGAATGAATGTGTGCAGGGCCGCCATCAGGGGATGACAACCATGATGGCTATATATATGTGCAGTGCAGCCACGAGCCCCCGGCTCCCTGTATTTGCAGAGGGGGCCCATCAGTCTGCAGCAGTACTTTACAGCTCTTCCCTCTCTAACTCCCGCGAGATGTGCCGCCGTCAGAGCGTTGCCACGAGTTACCATGGCAACGCTCCATGCACATCACGCTCACAGGAGTTAGAGAGAGGGAAGAGCTGTAATGTACAGCTGCAGACTGCTGGGCCCCCTCTGCAAATACAGGGAGCCGTGGACCCCACCATGCCACCTGACCACCAGGGATGCAATCTCCCCACTCCCCGGACCAGGTAAGAAGCAGGGAGGGGGGAATAACAGATTTTACATTTACATTATTACATTACATGCATACACTAGTAAACACACACACACACTCTGCATTCACTACACTGACACACACTCTGCATTCATTACACTGACACACACACTGCATTCACTACACTAACACACACTCTGCATTCATTACACTGACACACACTCTGCATTCACTACACTGACACACACTCTGCATTAACTATACACACAGCATCCACTACACAAACATCCTGTATTCACAGTACACACACTACATCCATCACACAAACACTCTGCATTCACTATACGGAGACACTGTGTCTAATACACACACTACATCCACTACAGACACTGCATCCACTAAACACATTGCATCTAGTACACACAAACACTACATCCACTACACAAACACACACTACATCCACTACTCAAACACACTCTGTGTTCACTATACACACTGCATCCGCTACACAAACACACACTCTGAATTCACTGCACAAACAGTATCTAATACACACAAACACTACACCCATTACACACATTCTAATTCACTTCCACTATACACACCACATTCAGTCCTGCATCATTGTCAGCGGACTAGGTAGGAGTGGGGCGGCCCGGTGGGGGGGACATGGCGGGTGAGGTGGGCGGGCCCGGGAGGGGGGGGGCCCAGACCTTGTGATTTGTCAGGGGCCCCAAAATATCTGGTAGAGGCCCTGAATGTGTGATTGGGGTGAATAGGAGGTATGGGATGACCAGGGCTATATACAGGTGATACTCGAAAAATTAGAATATCTTGCAAAAGTTCATTTATTTCAGTAATGCAACGTAAAAGGGGAAACTAATATATGAGATAGACGCATTACATGCAAAGCAAGATAGTTCAAGCCGGGATTTGTCATAAGTGTGATGATTATGGCTTACAGCTCATGAAAACCACAAATCCACAATCTCACTCAATTAGAATATTACATGCAATCAATAAAACAAGGAGTGTACATAGAACAATATCGGACCTCTGAAAAGTATAAGCAGGGATATGGACTCAGTACTTGGTTTGAGCCCCTTTTGCAGCAGTTACTGCCTCAATGCAGCGTGGCATGGAAGCTATCAGCCTTTGGCACTGCTGAGGTGTTATGGAAGACCAGGATGCATCAATAGCAGCCTTCAGCTCTTCTGCATTTTTCACTTGTATAAACTTATAGCAGCTGTTGTATCAATGCCATTAATGTATTGGGCAGTTTCATTCCTCCTATCTAATAGTTGGCATTGATCTTAAACTATTTATCTCACAAACCTCCTGCAGGGTAGGAGATTTTGGGATAACATAATTGAACCTCAAATAACGTAAAATGTGCTATTTCCCCCTATTTTATAATTATTTTATTAAGAGACTATAACTGTAGGTTTTGAACAAGTGCTAAGAACAAACATTTTCTAACGTGTAACCCACTGCAGCAAGGTAGACAGGGTTTTTTACTAAATGGAGTATTGTTGGGAATTCAGACCAAATTTTACATTTAAAGCCAAAATAGCCGATTTGTAAACATCCTCCAAGTGAACTATGCTTCCAGTTCTGCGATTTGTGTCTAGAATTTTAGATACAAAAACAATTCTCACGTTAGTAAATAACCCTAAAAGTGCTATTTTTTTTATTTTTTTTTGCAGAATGACAGAGGGTAATGCAGATTGTAGAGAAATGTATTTATACTTTGGGGTATAATTCTAGTGTATTGGAAACTGATCTGCAAAATATTTCCAAAAATAACGGACTTGGAAAAATTGAAATCAATAACAGTCCCAGCTTTGCTATTTTAGTCTCAATGTTACAATTCAATGTTTAGGAAATAAACCCTTTGGTTTCCAGGGTAAGGAGAATCTTATCATGCAGCACAGATATTTATTTATTACACAAATTCACACGCAAGCAAGCATGAACGTACTAACAAGACCGAAATGCAGATCACCACTTAAACCACAGACAGAGCAACAACATATATTTCATCAAAAAAACCATGAGTGATGTGGTGGTATTGGTGGGAGTGGGGGGTATTTAAATTGACATTTTAAATCTAGCAGAATATACACAAAACTGATCATCCCTATACTGACTGTCTGAGCCAAACAAATTATCCCCATACTGACTGTCTGAGTAAAACAGATTATCCCCATACTGACTGTCTGAGTAAAACAGATTATCCCCATACTGACTGTCTGAGTAAAACAGATTATCCCCATACTGACTGTCTGAGCCAAACAGATTATCCCCATAATGACTGTCTGAGTCAAACAGATTATCCCCCATACTGACTGTCTGAGCCAAACAGATTATCCCCATACTGACTGTCTGAGCCAAACAGATTATCCCCATTCTGACTGTCTGAGCCAAACAGATTATCCCCGTTCTGACTGTCTGAGCCAAACAGATTATCCCCATAATGACTGTCTGAGTCAAACAGATTATCCCCCATACTGACTGTCTGAGCCAAACAGATTATCCCCATTCTGACTGTCTGAGCCAAACAGATTATCCCCGTTCTGACTGTCTGAGCCAAACAGATTATCCCCATTCTGACTGTCTGAGCCAAACAGATTATCCCCATTCTGACTGTCTGAGCCAAACAGATTATCCCCATACTGACTGTCTCGGACAGATTATCTTCAAACTGACTGTCTAAGACTGAGTATCCCCATACTGACTGTCTCAGAATGATAATCTTCAAATTTACTGTCTCATACTGAGTATCCCCCATACTGACTCTCTAAATCAAACAAATTATCCCCATACTGACTGTCTCAGATTGATTATCCCCATACTGATTGTCTCAGACTATTTATCCTTCTATTGACTGTTTCAGATTTATGATCTCCATACTGACTGTCCCTGTCAAAGTGATTATTCCATGATAGAGCCTCAGTCACGTTACCCCATTGTTGATAACATTAATAATAAGGACATGTGACCCACATAGGTCCAGTAGAAACACTTCCTATACATCCCATATACTGAGTCAAATACTTCCATTGGCTTGGTTGCTCAAACAAACAAACAAATAAACCCTATTTCTATACCTACAGTGCTTTTCTTTGCACTCACTAAATCATTTGCCCCGTGACTTCGGTTGTCGTCATTACCTTTTAGAAAATATACACTACTCACCTGTCCAATACTACAGAATAGTAACTGTACCTGTCCAATCAGACTGTCCAATACTACAGAATACTACAAAATGTACTACCTCTTTTGGATTCCACTACCACCTGTACGCTGATAACACCCAGATATATCTCTCCTCCCCGGACCTCTCCCCTAACGTCCTTCAACGTGTCACTGCTTGCCTTTCTTCCATCTCTGACATCTCTCTAAAACGGAGCTACTTGTCTTTCCTCCTCCTAATACTGATTCTCCTCTTTCGCTCTCCCTTCAAGTTGGTAGTATCCACAGAATTCCATCCTTGCAAGCGCGCGGTCTTGGTGTCATACTTGATTCTGGCCTCACATTTGAACCTCACATCCAGTATGTTGCCAATCCTGCAGATTCCATCTTAAAAACATAGCCGGCATGCGCCCCTTTCTTACGCAAGATGCTACCGAGGAGCTTGTCCATGCTCTAGTAATTTCCTGCATGGATTATTGTAACCCTCTCCTGATTGGTCTTCCCAAAAGCAGTATTGCCCAGCTACAGTCTGTAATGAATGCCGCCGCAAGCCTGATTTTCCTCTCTAGTCGGTCCTCTCACACCTCACCCCTCTGTCAGTCCTTACATTGGCTTCCTGTATCCTACAGGAGTCAATTCAAAGTGCTAATCCACACCTGTAAAGCAATGACCAATTCTAGCCCCTCCAATATTTTTTCACTGATCCGCAGGTATGTCCCTTCTCTGTCTCTCCGCTCTGCCCATGACCTTCTTCTGTCTGCTGCTCATACCTGTATGGCCAACTCACGCTTGCAGGTGGCTCCTTTCCTTTGGAATAGCCTGCCTACGACCATCAAGCTCTCCCCTAGTCTTCGATCATTTAAAAAGTGCCTCAAAATCCATCTCTTTAGGAAAGCGTATGGCCTCCCCGAGTAACCTCTACCTCACATACCTGTCTCTTGCTCTCTCCTAAAGGCAGCACTCTACTCTCTCCTCCAGCTCTGCTTCACTCCCACCTTATTTGATTGCTATTTCCTGGCCTAATGTGTTTTATACCCCATCTCCTATAGACTGTAAGCTCGTTTGAGCAGTGTCCTCTTCAACCTATCGTTCCTGTACGTTTTCTTGTAATTGTCCTATTTATAGTTACATCCCCCCTCTCATAATATTGTAAAGCGCTACGGAATCTGTTGGTGCTATATAAATGGCGATAATAATAATAGTAACTGTAAATGTCCAATACTACATGACAGAAACAATACCGGTCCAATCAGACTGTCCAATGCTACAAGACATGACACTATTCTGTAGCATTGGATAGTCTAATTGGACAGGTACAGTCACTGGATTGTAGTATTGGATAGGTGCAGTTACTATTCTGTAGTATTGGACAGTCTGATTGGACAGGTACAGTCACTATGCTTGTAGTATTGAACAGTCTGATTGGACAGGTACAGTTAGACTGTCCAATACTACAATCCAGTGACTGTACCTGTCTAATTAGACTGTCCAATACTTCAATTCAGTGACCGTATCAACAAGAGCTAAGGGTGCAAAATGTTCCAGGTAGGTCAATCCACCCATTATAGTCATACAATTTTTCCACTAAAAGTCAACACTATAAATACCTGTAGGAACTATTTATTCTTGTCTCTCTCCCGTATAAACTTGTTGAGTTAATTAGCATAAGGCTGTAAGCATTAAATTAAAACTGATGTATTGCAATCACTTTAATCTCCTATTATTCTTCTTTAGTGTTAGTTTAAAGCTGACGTGTTCGCTTACTGGAAGCCTGAGGTTCTGAATGGCACGTTGATTGCAGATACACATAGATCAGAAATTGGAGCATTTGTTGTGGTTACTGTATCAGGTAGCCAAATTAAGAGCCTGTTAGATATGCGGGTAAAATACTATGATGAGCCCTGGGTTTCATGCCACTGCAAACATAAAGGACATACTCTCCAAGCTTTCTGTCACCAACCTTTATAAGCTATAAAGCTTTTAATATTTTGAATATATTTTTTTTAAATGATTTCATAATTTTAAACTAAACTTTTTGAAAACATTTTTTTTTCAAAATGTTAAAATATCAGCATATAAAAATATACATAACAGGGGGGCGGAACCTGAGCCTCATGCTGACCAGATGTGTACAGGGCGAGCTCCCATTTGACTCACCGATTCCGGGGCTCATCTTCACTGGGTGGGGGTTATCCTGGTACCTGCTGGACGGACCTAACCATAGCAGAGAACTCCTGCAACTAACTATGCTACCCAAGATGGCAGAGAGGCCTTCCCTGACGGCCCAGAGCCTGACACTAACTAGTGCTTAGGAAAACAGCATCGCTGGGTGCCCCCTGCTGAGATTGGATACAATCTTCCAGGACTTTTGGGCCTTGCTGGAAATGCGTTTTGTGACAAATTCGCTGCATCATCAAAAGCAAGTCTGGGGACAGAATCCATTACCCAGCAGACCACCTCAGGGTGACACACGCCGATGGAATCCTGCTCGCCTCCAAGAGCACACATCTAAGCAGCAGAACTACCAGGGCTCAACCCCTCCCCATCTCCCACGAAGGCGGAGGCCCCCACGCCTCCGGTCATGGCGGCAGCAAGCCATTCCATCATTCACGGCGGCAAGAGTCAGCACTCCAAAGCCCGCAGCAGCGGAGAATCGCACTCCCCCTACTGACCCAGCGGAGATTCACTTTCACACTCTATCCACCGCAGCAGCGGGGAAACATAAGGCACCTGTGGACACTAGAAATCCGGACTCACAGTGTAAACTCTCGAGCTCATAAGACAGAGCTGCCGACTATTGCCCAAATCTGGAGAGGAATGCGAAGCCCTACACCGACAACGCCAAGCTGCACCCTCTTACGGCCTACCGTATCCCCCACTAGGTAGGAGTGGGATGACGCCTCGGCCTCAGCAGAAAAAGGGCCTACTACCTGAGAGGGCGACCCAGGGAGAGTCCCAGAGACAATCTCCTTATATTTTGTTTCTTCCTGTTTACTTTGCCCAGCGATAGCACGTAAACCTTTTATTATTATTTCTTACAGACCGTATAGAGCAGTCATCCTGACTTCAGGTTCAACACCAGTAATATGTGTTGCCAGGCTAGCTAGATTTTAATTAGACCTGTTGGTCTTTAATACTATTGTTTTCACATTTAAAAACACCCTCCTGCCATTATATCTAGCTGTAGTAACACCTCTAGCTTACTCCCCCTTGAAGTGGGCATACTGTCTGCCACCTAAGATTTGAACCCCCTAGTTGATAAAAGGAGACCATGTTGCCGGCAACCACTACCGTTTACTCTTGAATTCTCACGCTACGTAAGGCGGTGGCAACGCAATTAACTAGGCACCAGCAGTCCTTCCTCTTTTAATTCACCCATGTTGATCTTTCAGGTCAGAAAGCAATATCACTTGGTGAGTTCTCCTCAAGTTTTAGACTAATAGCCTGTATTTAATGTTTTTTACATGTCTGCCTAGCATGATTATCGTATACTATAAAACGGTGCTGATTTCTTACATTGCCATAAAATTGTTATATCCTGTTTCCTGAAGAGCTTACTCTTAGCTATTGTGGCGTTGCAAGCCTGCATGTTTTTTCACTGCACAACAATAAAAAAAAATAATTACAAAAATATATATAACATTTATAGGCAAAAACATCTAAATATTAATATATTTTATGTCAAAATATGAAATAATTGTAAACATTTATCTTAAAACATGAAATCATTTGAAAATCTTATCCAAAAATGTCAAATTGAAGCCATAATTAATAAAATTGTGGAATGCTATAGCACACTTGGGTGAAAGGTTCAGAGATCTCATTCTGAAATATGTCCCCAGGTATCGTCAAGGACTTCAAAAGATGCCCATCAAATTGTCAGTGTGTATCAAAGTGTCAGGGTCATACCGCGGCATTACAGAACCTTCTAAAATATGGCTAAGGCAGTGAAAACTAATTAAACCATTGGTGTCATTCCACTGGATTTATTTGTAGTATTTTGAAAACAGTAGTGTTTTTAAAAACAAGATTGAAACATTTAAGTAAAAAAATAACTGATTTGGAAAAATGATCTAAGTCTAGTCACAGCTTGGCTGTTTGTGGCTGAATTTTGAAATTTAGTTGTCGATGCTTAAATTTTGGGTTTGGTGGGCAATTCCCAGATCACATTAAAAATAAGAGCATAATAAACTAACTTGCTCTTCTCCCTTCAAAGTGTACATCTGCATATAGAAACCTAAAAGGATAATCCAAGCACCATGACCACTTCAGTGATTTGAAGTGGTTATGGTGCTCAGAGTTTGTATGCA
>OW240922.1:86544386-86588038 GCA_933207985.1 Pelobates cultripes
AGGTTTTCAAACCCCAGGGGATCCTCAAAAGCCTACCACAACAGCCCAGGCCCAACTTAGTCCTTTCTCTCGGGGAGCTGCCAGGGGAGTAGCTCTGGGTAGAGGTGGTCTGCATGCCACCTCAAGGCTCGGTAGAATTTATCCAACAATAACTCAATTTTGACCAACCGCTCCGGTTCTCTTACCCACTCCTCTATGGGCTGTTCTCCCAGAAACGGCATTCGTAGGTCGAATTGGTCCCATCGGCGTTGGTTGGAATCTGGGAACATTTCTCCTAGAACCCCCACCCAGAGTTCGGTTCAGAGCGTCACCCTCCATTCCAACTCTTTTTCCGCTGAGAGGGTGTAATCCAAACTGTGACGAACTTCCTGTAACTGCTGCTGAAGCTGAGTGTCAATGCTGCATACTGCCCAATGGTACATGCCTCCCATCTCTGAAGTAGGGCTAGTTTTCCCAATGCTAGGGAGCCATCCCACTGCTGCCACCAATGTGATGGACCTCCCTGTACCCCAGCTTGGTACCTCCGCCAAAGGATCGCTTCCTAGCTGATACAGGGGACAAACCGTCGCACTTCTGTCCACAGTCGCCGTGGCTTGACTGGGGCCCTGGAACCGCTTCTTCCTGGAGCCAAATGGGGAATTTGCTCTAGACACCCCCAGGCACTGGACGACACTCAGTCCTGGGAGCTCTAGTCCTTACAAGGACTTTCCCCGTTGAATCCCCTGCAAGCTGGAACAGCAGGCACAGGAGTTAAATCTTCCTTCTCTCCAATAATAGGACGACACACAGTTTTTGAGTGCAAGCTGGAATCCTTTAATGGCGGCCACAACTGGCTTTATATGCATGTGCCCATGCAAGGGGCACTCCCCCCTGGACCTTATAGGGGACTGCAGCACAAAGTCACAGGCCAATGACAAAGGTGTTTAAATACATGACACTTCCATATACAAGCATACAATCCCTCCCCTCTGCCTGGGAGATAATTGGATCAGTAACTGTACTAATTCTAATCCAACTACCTCCAAGCACAGAAAAAACATACTTTTACAAAACACCCCAAAAGTACCATAAAACACACAAACCCCCCCACAAAAGTCACATCCCCTGATAGCCCTGATCTTGGCAACCAACATATCCAAAAATCACCCACATCTGTTCAGGGGTTCAGGAATTTCCTGGAAGCCTTATTTTTGGTCCTATGCCCAAAAACAGTTCCAGGGAATCAGGGCTAACGGTGGGTCTCTCTGTCTGGAGTACAAAAGTACATAACTCACATGAACAGGGCCTTTTCAAGTGCATTGGGCAAGGTATATTGCAGGGCCCATAGTCCTGAGGCAAAAGGTTGGCCAGCAGGCCCCTCCAAGAACCCATGACGAAGTTCAGTTCTTCACAGATACCTACCTTATGGACAAACTGACTGCTCAAGTTAGAGGTTTGACAAGTTCATTTGAAAGAGTATGGGAGGAATGGATTAATAGTGATGTGAACGATTGACTCGGGAGATAAGAGTCGGTAAATGTCTGCTCTCATGCTCTAGCCCCTGAACCAGTTTTCACACCCCTGTCCACTGATGCCCTTCCTCAGCACTGAATGTTTGCGACATACTCCCCAGAGATTATCCATCTCATTCTAATATGCATGCTCAAGAATACTTTCTCCCACCTGTTTGACTACGGCTCCAACCGCCCACACCCTCCACACCTTCCCGTCATTCTTTTCCTCCTTATCCTTGCTCTAATATTTTCCTATCCACTCCAGTAGCAAATAGAGCTTGGTTCCTAATTTTCAAGCAGGGCATGTAAATATTATCCGACATGCTTAGGCACGTAAAAACCTAAAATGATTTCCCAGTCATATGTTTAACATAAACTTAATCTATGTTTTTTCTTTTCACAATTAATCAAAACTTTTTAACAGTTCGTATCCAAGATGGTTTTTGCAGACAATAATGACAGTCTTGAGATACCTCACTTTCTTTAATTATGCTGTAGAAAGGGGTTTTCTTATTATACATATGGAGATGTGGTTTACGTTCTAAACTGTGTATACCAGTCTATGTTCAATACCACATATGTCCTCTGTCAAAGCAAAAATAAAGAATTTAAAAACAACAAAAAAACAATTGAAAAAAAGCTTGAAACATTGGTTTATCAGGTTGATCTGAGAATTTCAAACATATCAGAAAATAATTCTGAAATCTTTAAAGGAACACAAAATATTTACTACAGACAAAAACTACAATTAAGAATGTTGTTAAAGTTTTCTAAAATGTTTTTTTTTTAATCCACAGATTCAGAGACAGAAAATAATAGGCCCTAATCAAGATCTGTTGAAATATTTGGAGTTGTGTTCTTTTTGTTAATTGTGTCTGTATCCAGATTTTCATCAGCAGAACAACAAAAAATTATTTGCCACCATTTCTTTTTGAATAAATTAATGTTATATAATATTGGATTGATGAATGAATTGCTGAAAGTAAAGGCTACTATCCAAAAGAAGAGCGTTGAAGGAATAGTGAAATCTTTGTGTAGGTTCTGGACAAGAAGCAATGAAACAGTAATAAAAATCGGTGTCCACATCACAAAAAATGAGACCATCAGGATGAGCAAGGTCCGAAAAAGTTTATAGTCCCTTTGAGAGACCTTAAGTTGATGGTTTTCAGAGTATGCCGTGCTTGTTATCAGACGCTCCCTCATTTCTCTGGTGATCTGCGTATATCAAAAGAAAAAGAAAAATTAATTAGTTGCGTTAGTGATTAATTGTAAATAAGAAATATTTTACAAACATAACTAAGTATCCACAGTATGATAAGTAGAATATAGAAACATGATCAACCACCTGATAGATGCTCATAGATAATAACTAAATAATGAGTGAAATCCCAGCTTGGTTCTCTATGACCTGCTAAAAGTCCATGACCTTTTCTTAGGGCTAGAGATCTTTTGCTTGAAAACTCGTTGACCCTGATAGGATTGTGTATCTTTCACTGCCTTGGATTGAGTGGGTTGTGAAACACAAGCTGGAAAATTCCTAAAATACAGAATTTGCAGTTTACGCCTGAGATGATTGTTTCAGCCATAATTTCATAAGGAAGTTGGCTGAAGAAAAACTGAATATAAAGAAAGAATACACATTTGGGAATTAGTGTTGTCCCTGCAGTAACAAGCTCAACACATTTACAAATATGCATACATTGACAAACACCTTAATACATTTTGGCATGCAGCAGCTCCTATGACACTGATTCTTGCCTGATGAATCAATTCCCTCTCTCTCCTGTATGTGTAGCAGGGTTAAGAAGTGGTGGCCTTGGCACTTTATTAATTACCAGGCCAGACATAAATTCTTTTCAGCAGGAGCATTTTGCCAAGGGTACTGCCCCGGGATCCATCACTGATTTACCATTGCCAAATATCACCGGAAACTGCAGAGTTCTAGTGGTAATGAGAAATTTGAGGCCAAAATAGCCAAACCGAAAACTGACTTGGAGAATTTTTCTAATTCGTCTAATTTTGACCTAAATTTTGAAATTCCCTTTTGAATTCCCCGGCAATTCTCACTTTAGAGAATAACCCAGTATGTGAGTATCTTGACAAATTCTCATATGAAGATTGTAAAAGAATTTGGATTTTATTAACCAAATAGTGACTTGAAAGTGGATTTCACCAACACATTACAATACAACTTGTTGTTCCACAAGAACCATGATATATGAACACATATGATGGGCTAGGAGTCTCTCCCAGCCTATTAAGGCATCATGTATAGCAGGGAATGAGTGATGTTTGCTTAGAATATGAATGAAACATGGATAAACTTGTTTGGTGATTAACTAAATCTAGCCATTTAACAGACAAGTCTAGCTTGATGTTTTTCAAATTCCTTAAAGGACCACTCTAGGCACCCAGACCACTTCAGCTTAATGAAGTGGTCTGGGTGCCAGGTCCCTCTAGGATTAACCCATTTTTTTTATAAACATAGCAGTTTCAGAGAAACTGCTATGTTTACAAATGGGTTAATACTTCCTCCAAATCCTCTAGCGGCTGTCTCATTGACAGCCGCTAGAGGCGCTTGCGTGATTCTCCTATGCGACCGGCTGAATGCACGCGCAGCTCTTGCCACGCGTGCGCAATCAGCCGAATGGGAAGAACGGAGGAGGATCGGAGGAGGAGAGCTCCCCGCCCGGAAAAAGGCACCCTCAGGGCACTATAGTGGTCCTTTAACTGCGGTGCTGGAGTGGTGCCAAAGGTATACATTTTAAAATAAACAGAGCAAAAATAGTTTCAACACCTAATCAAATTGACAAAATAGCAAAAAATACAATCAACAGAAATAGGCACATACGGGAGATCTATATTAGAGTTTGAATATATACGCAGTACAATATATACAAATAACAGATTATTATTTTGTATTTTTAATAGCTTCGAATGGGTTTTTAAACTTTTAGGCCAGACGTGTTAGCAAACTATTTTGAATATTTTTTTAATTTTTTTTTTATTGCAGGCACTGGAAAAATGACTAAAATTACAGATGGATAGAGTTCAAACTGTAAAACAGGAAACCTGCGTCTGTCTGATCTCCATATTGCGGTTAGCAAAGCTGCTCGCATGATTTATGTGAAAAACTCTGGGAATATTGCCAGCCACAACTCTGCAGGAGAACTGACTGAGACTTACTCAGTGTTGGAGTGGGAGGGTTATTGTGTGCACGTTTGTAAGAGAAGTCTGTTCTAAACATCACCCAGTGCTTTATATTATTATTATATTTATATAGTGCCCGTAGCGCTTTACAACAGGGGGGTTGAGGGCCCTACTCAATAAGCTTACATGCTAGAGGGAGTGGGTTAAAGTGACACAAAAGTTAAGGAATGCTGCGTATTACGATTATTGTGACTGTGCCGCAATCTGTCTACCCGAGAATTAGATTTATAGTCAGTGGCAGCTGATTAGCCACAAAATGCCAATCATTGTCTTTGTGTAAAAAACTGTTTTATTTCCATATATTTGCAGATATGGTTTATAACTAGTGATGTCCCGAACTGTTCGCTAACGGTTCGCCGCGGACTCATCATTGAGTAAACATTGACCCTGTACCTCACAGTCAGCAGACACATTCCAGCCAATCAGCAGCAGACCTTCCCTCCCAGACCCTCCTACGTCCTGGACAGCTCACTAAGAATGCAGCTTCAAAATGGGGCGAACCATTCGCGACATCACTATTTATAACACATAAAACTCAAGTATTGGAAATAAATTTAACAAAAATCAAATTGTTGAAATTTACATACCTTGTAAATTTTGGTGTAACTGATCACAATACTTAGTCCTGGTACCAAAAAATCTAAAAGGATAAATGAGACATCCCAAGCAATTTCTTCTGCAATCGTAGGCCAAACTAAAGTACAAATCTGGACGTCCTGTGAAAGGAGATTAAAACGGAACTTTTTTATAAAATAATAATTTTTATATGAATGGCACATGAAAACATCTTCCCTGGAGTAGATAGAATTGGAATGTTGCTGGTAGGAAATGAAATGTAACCAGTTGTTTTCATAAGAGAGCACTTTTTTAAAATGATATTTTTTATTTTCAGGTATTTTTGTTTTTATTTTGCAATTCTTCTAGTTTTTGTTGTTGTCTTAATCTCCAAGAGCAGAAGTGAGAATTTCAAGGGCATAATTCATTTATCAGTTTTGTCCTCTGCTGCTGGGGTTACCATTCGGATTATGACATCCAATGATTTTTGTGCACAGAAATACCAGGTGGACTTGGAACATTTTGCCCAGTAGGACCAAGTGGACTTGGCAATGCATCAACTGGTACTTATCAGAGTGGCATTTGAATGAATGTGTGCAGGGCCGCCATCAGGGGGTGACAACCATGATGGCTATATATATGTGCAGTGCAGGTGCAGCCACGAGCCCCCGGCTCCCTGTATTTGCAGAGGGGGCCCATCAGTCTGCAGCAGTACTTTACAGCTCCTCCCTCTCTAACTCCCGCGAGATGTGCCGCCGTCAGAGCGTTGCCACGAGTTACCATGGCAACGCTCCATGCACATCACGCTCACAGGAGTTAGAGAGAGGGAAGAGCTGTAATGTACAGCTGCAGACTGCTGGGCCCCCTCTGCAAATACAGGGAGCCGTGGACCCCACCATGCCACCTGACCACCAGGGATGCAATCTCCCCACTCCCCGGACCAGGTAAGAAGCAGGGAGGGGGGAATAACAGATTTTACATTTACATTATTACATTACATGCATACACTAGTAAACACACACACACTCTGCATTCACTACACTGACACACACTCTGCATTCATTACACTGACACACACTCTGCATTCACTACACTAACACACACTCTGCATTCATTACACTGACACACACTCTGCATTCACTACACTGACACACACTCTGCATTAACTATACACACAGCATCCACTACACAAACATCCTGTATTCACAGTACACACACTACATCCATCACACAAACACTCTGCATTCACTATACGGAGACACTGTGTCTAATACACACACTACATCCACTACAGACACTGCATCCACTAAACACATTGCATCTAGTACACACAAACACTACATCCACTACACAAACACACACTACATCCACTACTCAAACACACTCTGTGTTCACTATACACACTGCATCCGCTACACAAACACACACTCTGAATTCACTGCACAAACAGTATCTAATACACACAAACACTACACCCATTACACACATTCTAATTCACTTCCACTATACACACCACATTCAGTCCTGCATCATTGTCAGCGGACTAGGTAGGAGTGGGGCGGCCCGGTGGGGGGGATATGGCGGGTGAGGTGGGCGGGCCCGGGAGGGGGGGGGCCCAGACCTTGTGATTTGTCAGGGGCCCCAAAATATCTGGTAGAGGCCCTGAATGTGTGATTGGGGTGAATAGGAGGTATGGGATGACCAGGGCTATATACAGGTGATACTCGAAAAATTAGAATATCTTGCAAAAGTTCATTTATTTCAGTAATGCAACGTAAAAGGGGAAACTAATATATGAGATAGACGCATTACATGCAAAGCAAGATAGTTCAAGCCGGGATTTGTCATAAGTGTGATGATTATGGCTTACAGCTCATGAAAACCACAAATCCACAATCTCACTCAATTAGAATATTACATGCAATCAATAAAACAAGGAGTGTACATAGAACAATATCGGACCTCTGAAAAGTATAAGCAGGGATATGGACTCAGTACTTGGTTTGAGCCCCTTTTGCAGCAGTTACTGCCTCAATGCAGCGTGGCATGGAAGCTATCAGCCTTTGGCACTGCTGAGGTGTTATGGAAGACCAGGATGCATCAATAGCAGCCTTCAGCTCTTCTGCATTTTTCACTTGTATAAACTTATAGCAGCTGTTGTATCAATGCCATTAATGTATTGGGCAGTTTCATTCCTCCTATCTAATAGTTGGCATTGATCTTAAACTATTTATCTCACAAACCTCCTGCAGGGTAGGAGATTTTGGGATAACATAATTGAACCTCAAATAACGTAAAATGTGCTATTTCCCCCTATTTTATAATTATTTTATTAAGAGACTATAACTGTAGGTTTTGAACAAGTGCTAAGAACAAACATTTTCTAACGTGTAACCCACTGCAGCAAGGTAGACAGGGTTTTTTACTAAATGGAGTATTGTTGGGAATTCAGACCAAATTTTACATTTAAAGCCAAAATAGCCGATTTGTAAACATCCTCCAAGTGAACTATGCTTCCAGTTCTGCGATTTGTGTCTAGAATTTTAGATACAAAAACAATTCTCACGTTAGTAAATAACCCTAAAAGTGCTATTTTTTTTATTTTTTTTTGCAGAATGACAGAGGGTAATGCAGATTGTAGAGAAATGTATTTATACTTTGGGGTATAATTCTAGTGTATTGGAAACTGATCTGCAAAATATTTCCAAAAATAACGGACTTGGAAAAATTTAAATCAATAACAGTCCCAGCTTTGCTATTTTAGTCTCAATGTTACAATTCAATGTTTAGGAAATAAACCCTTTGGTTTCCAGGGTAAGGAGAATCTTATCATGCAGCACAGATATTTATTTATTACACAAATTCACACGCAAGCAAGCATGAACGTACTAACAAGACCGAAATGCAGATCACCACTTAAACCACAGACAGAGCAACAACATATATTTCATCAAAAAAACCATGAGTGATGTGGTGGTATTGGTGGGAGTGGGGGGTATTTAAATTGACATTTTAAATCTAGCAGAATATACACAAAACTGATCATCCCTATACTGACTGTCTGAGCCAAACAAATTATCCCCA
This sequence comes from Pelobates cultripes, assembly GCA_933207985.1. NCBI lineage: Eukaryota > Metazoa > Chordata > Amphibia > Anura > Pelobatidae > Pelobates > Pelobates cultripes. The sequence goes on from OW240922.1 coordinate 86,552,729, forward strand.
TACTGACTGTCTGAGTAAAACAGATTATCCCCATACTGACTGTCTGAGTAAAACAGATTATCCCCATACTGACTGTCTGAGTAAAACAGATTATCCCCATACTGACTGTCTGAGTAAAACAGATTATCCCCATACTGACTGTCTCGGACAGATTATCATCAAACTGACTGTCTCAGACTGAGTATCCCCATACTGACTGTCTCAGAATGATAATCTTCAAACTGACTGTCTCATAATGAGTATCCTCATACTGACTGTCTAAATCAATCGGATTATCCCCATACTGACTGTCTGAGTCAAACAGATTATTCCCATACTGTCTGTCTCAGACCATTATCTTCAAACTGACTGTCTCAGCATGATAATCTTCAAATTTACTGTCTCATACTGAGTATCTCCATACTGACTGTCTCAGATTGATTATCCCCATACTGATTGTCTCAGACTATTTATCCTTCTATTGACTGTTTCAGATTTATGATCTCCATACTGACTGTCCCTGTCAAAGTGATTATTCCATGATAGAGCCTCAGTCACGTTACCCCATTGTTGATAACATTAATAATAAGGACATGTGACCCACATAGGTCCAGTAGAAACACTTCCTATACATCCCATATACTGAGTCAAATACTTCCATTGGCTTGGTTGCTCAAACAAACAAACAAATAAACCCTATTTCTATACCTACAGTGCTTTTCTTTGCACTCACTAAATCATTTGCCCCGTGACTTCGGTTGTCGTCATTACCTTTTAGAAAATATACACTACTCACCTGTCCAATACTACAGAATAGTAACTGTACCTGTCCAATCAGACTGTCCAATACTACAGAATACTACAAAATGTACTACCTCTTTTGGATTCCACTACCACCTGTACGCTGATAACACCCAGATATATCTCTCCTCCCCGGACCTCTCCCCTAACGTCCTTCAACGTGTCACTGCTTGCCTTTCTTCCATCTCTGACATCTCTCTAAAACGGAGCTACTTGTCTTTCCTCCTCCTAATACTGATTCTCCTCTTTCGCTCTCCCTTCAAGTTGGTAGTATCCACAGAATTCCATCCTTGCAAGCGCGCGGTCTTGGTGTCATACTTGATTCTGGCCTCACATTTGAACCTCACATCCAGTATGTTGCCAATCCTGCAGATTCCATCTTAAAAACATAGCCGGCATGCGCCCCTTTCTTACGCAAGATGCTACCGAGGAGCTTGTCCATGCTCTAGTAATTTCCTGCATGGATTATTGTAACCCTCTCCTGATTGGTCTTCCCAAAAGCCGTATTGCCCAGCTACAGTGTGTAATGAATGCCGCCGCAAGCCTGATTTTCCTCTCTAGTCGGTCCTCTCACACCTCACCCCTCTGTCAGTCCTTACATTGGCTTCCTGTATCCTACAGGAGTCAATTCAAAGTGCTAATCCACACCTATAAAGCAATGACCAATTCTAGCCCCTCCAATATTTTTTCACTGATCCGCAGGTATGTCCCTTCTCTGTCTCTCCGCTCTGCCCATGACCTTCTTCTGTCTGCTGCTCATACCTGTATGGCCAACTCACGCTTGCAGGTGGCTCCTTTCCTTTGGAATAGCCTGCCTACGACCATCAAGCTCTCCCCTAGTCTTCGATCATTTAAAAAGTGCCTCAAAATCCATCTCTTTAGGAAAGCGTATGGCCTCCCCGAGTAACCTCTACCTCACATATCTGTCTCTTGCTCTCTCCTAAAGGCAGCACTCTACTCTCTCCTCCAGCTCTGCTTCACTCCCACCTTATTTGATTGCTATTTCCTGGCCTAATGTGTTTTATACCCCATCTCCTATAGACTGTAAGCTCGTTTGAGCAGTGTCCTCTTCAACCTATCGTTCCTGTACGTTTTCTTGTAATTGTCCTATTTATAGTTACATCCCCCCTCTCATAATATTGTAAAGCGCTAAGGAATCTGTTGGTGCTATATAAATGGCGATAATAATAATAGTAACTGTAAATGTCCAATACTACATGACAGAAACAATACCGGTCCAATCAGACTGTCCAATACTACAAGACATGACACTATTCTGTAGCATTGGATAGTCTAATTGGACAGGTACAGTCACTGGATTGTAGTATTGGATAGGTGCAGTTACTATTCTGTAGTATTGGACAGTCTGATTGGACAGGTACAGTCACTATGCTTGTAGTATTGAACAGTCTGATTGGACAGGTACAGTTAGACTGTCCAATACTACAATCCAGTGACTGTACCTGTCTAATTAGACTGTCCAATACTTCAATTCAGTGACCGTATCAACAAGAGCTAAGGGTGCAAAATGTTCCAGGTAGGTCAATCCACCCATTATAGTCATACAATTTTTCCACTAAAAGTCAACACTATAAATACCTGTAGGAACTATTTATTCTTGTCTCTCTCCCGTATAAACTTGTTGAGTTAATTAGCATAAGGCTGTAAGCATTAAATTAAAACTGATGTATTGCAATCACTTTAATCTCCTATTATTCTTCTTTAGTGTTAGTTTAAAGCTGACGTGTTCGCTTACTGGAAGCCTGAGGTTCTGAATGGCACGTTGATTGCAGATACACATAGATCAGAAATTGGAGCATTTGTTGTGGTTACTGTATCAGGTAGCCAAATTAAGAGCCTGTTAGATATGCGGGTAAAATACTATGATGAGCCCTGGGTTTCATGCCACTGCAAACATAAAGGACATACTCTCCAAGCTTTCTGTCACCAACCTTTATAAGCTATAAAGCTTTTAATATTTTGAATATATTTTTTTTAAATGATTTCATAATTTTAAACTAAACTTTTTGAAAAATTTTTTTTTCAAAATGTTAAAATATCAGCATATAAAAATATACATAACAGGGGGGCGGAACCTGAGCCTCATGCTGACCAGATGTGTACAGGGCGAGCTCCCATTTGACTCACCGATTCCGGGGCTCATCTTCACTGGGTGGGGGTTATCCTGGTACCTGCTGGACGGACCTAACCATAGCAGAGAACTCCTGCAACTAACTATGCTACCCAAGATGGCAGAGAGGCCTTCCCTGACGGCCCAGAGCCTGACACTAACTAGTGCTTAGGAAAACAGCATCGCTGGGTGCCCCCTGCTGAGATTGGATACAATCTTCCAGGACTTTTGGGCCTTGCTGGAAATGCGTTTTGTGACAAATTCGCTGCTGCATCAAAAGCAAGTCTGGGGACAGAATCCATTACCCAGCAGACCACCTCAGGGTGACACACGCAGATGGAATCCTGCTCGCCTCCAAGAGCACACATCTAAGCAGCAGAACTACCAGGGCTCAACCCCTCCCCATCTCCCACGAAGGCGGAGGCCCCCACGCCTCCGGTCATGGCGGCAGCAAGCCATTCCATCATTCACGGCGGCAAGAGTCAGCACTCCAAAGCCCGCAGCAGCGGAGAATCGCACTCCCCCTACAGCAGCGGAGATTCACTTTCACACTCTATCCACCGCAGCAGCGGGGAAACATAAGGCACCTGTGGACACTAGAAATCCGGACTCACAGTGTAAACTCTCGAGCTCATAAGACAGAGCTGCCGACTATTGCCCAAATCTGGAGAGGAATGCGAAGCCCTACACCGACAACGCCAAGCTGCACCCTCTTACGGCCTACCGTATCCCCCACTAGGTAGGAGTGGGATGACGCCTCGGCCTCAGCAGAAAAAGGGCCTACTACCTGAGAGGGCGACCCAGGGAGAGTCCCAGAGACAATCTCCTTATATTTTGTTTCTTCCTGTTTACTTTGCCCAGCGATAGCACGTAAACCTTTTATTATTATTTCTTACAGACCGTATAGAGCAGTCATCCTGACTTCAGGTTCAACACCAGTAATATGTGTTGCCAGGCTAGCTAGATTTTAATTAGACCTGTTGGTCTTTAATACTATTGTTTTCACATTTAAAAACACCCTCCTGCCATTATATCTAGCTGTAGTAACACCTCTAGCTTACTCCCCCTTGAAGTGGGCATACTGTCTGCCACCTAAGATTTGAACCCCCTAGTTGATAAAAGGAGACCATGTTGCCGGCAACCACTACCGTTTACTCTTGAATTCTCACGCTACGTAAGGCGGTGGCAACGCAATTAACTAGGCACCAGCAGTCCTTCCTCTTTTAATTCACCCATGTTGATCTTTCAGGTCAGAAAGCAATATCACTTGGTGAGTTCTCCTCAAGTTTTAGACTAATAGCCTGTATTTAATGTTTTTTACATGTCTGCCTAGCATGATTATCGTATACTATAAAACGGTGCTGATTTCTTACATTGCCATAAAATTGTTATATCCTGTTTCCTGAAGAGTTTATTCTTAGCTATTGTGGCGTTGCAAGCCTGCATGTTTTTTCACTGCACAACAATAAAAAAAAATAATTACAAAAATATATATAACATTTATAGGCAAAAACATCTAAATATTAATATATTTTATGTCAAAATATGAAATAATTGTAAACATTTATCTTAAAACATGAAATCATTTGAAAATCTTATCCAAAAATGTCAAATTGAAGCCATAATTAATAAAATTGTGGAATGCTATAGCACACTTGGGTGAAAGGTTCAGAGATCTCATTCTGAAATATGTCCCCAGGTATCGTCAAGGACTTCAAAAGATGCCCATCAAATTGTCAGTGTGTATCAAAGTGTCAGGGTCATACCGCGGCATTACAGAACCTTCTAAAATATGGCTAAGGCAGTGAAAACTAATTAAACCATTGGTGTCATTCCACTGGATTTATTTGTAGTATTTTGAAAACAGTAGTGTTTTTAAAAACAAGATTGAAACATTTAAGTAAAAAAATAACTGATTTGGAAAAATGATCTAAGTCTAGTCACAGCTTGGCTGTTTGTGGCTGAATTTTGAAATTTAGTTGTCGATGCTTAAATTTTGGGTTTGGTGGGCAATTCCCAGATCACATTAAAAATAAGAGCATAATAAACTAACTTGCTCTTCTCCCTTCAAAGTGTACATCTGCATATAGAAACCTAAAAGGATAATCCAAGCACCATGACCACTTCAGTGATTTGAAGTGGTTATGGTGCTCAGAGTTTGTATGCACAGTGTTTTGCTATGAAACGATGCACACATAGAGTTTAACCCTTTGCGGACGGAGTTGTAACTCCACCTCTGGCAGCATCACTGTGACGTCAGCCAGCCTGGAAAAAGAGTTCAGAGCGAGCTAATATCAATTCTGTGCATGTTGGTTGTCAAATGTCAAACAACAGGTTCAAACGGCGGAGCAACCCTCTGTGCTGCCCATGTACTCTCTCAGCTCTCAGATACAACTTAAAGCAGAACTTTTGTAAGAGATAAGATCTCCAAATTAATTTTTCACTAAGTCTTATCTCCTTTGTCTCCTAGGCTCCTTTAAAGGAACAATCCAAGCAACACCCTAAAAATAGCAGTGGGCTGTAGTGGTTATGGTGCTATTAGAGTCCTGGCAGCTCCCAATATTAGAGGTTAAATAAAAAGAAAGCAGGTAGAAATGTTAATAGAAATGTTATTTAAATTATCTTCAAAAACTAACTTTAAAAAAACTAAAAAACAGTTTCTGCATTTTGATGTTCCGCTGTATAACGTCATTATAGAAATGGAATTTGTGTATAACAGCCCCAGTTCTACCTAAGAATTTAGCAAGTGACTTAGGGACAGGATGACCTGGTAGTTTGAAAGAATTTTATAGGCAAACATTAAAGGATTCAAATGCAGTATGTGAAAAGGATTGTCAATGATATAAACAAAACAAAAAAATAACCACATTCATGCATTTTATTACCAAACAAGTAATAAAATACTCAGAGCGGGAGATGAACCTTAACCCAATTTATTACAGATATTTTATTAGTGCAGTGTTCTGCTAGGCCTGGTAATTGGATAGGCCTTGGATATGAAAGCGTTAACAGCTGATGATGTTGAGATATATGGTTTGTGACTATCAGAAAATGATGTAGTGTTTGGTATTCACGCTCAGTTTATTGCATGAGAAGTCTTGCCGTGCCAAGTGACTTTGGGAGTAATAGCTTTCTTTTCAATATGTTTGTTTTTTTAAAAATATTTTTTAACATAACACGTTGCACTGGCTGGACAGACTGTATAAAACCAATTTTCAAATGCCATGAATTCAAATGATTCACAGGAAATTGATTCTTTTTTCGGTTACCAAAATCAATACAGCTGCAAGCACTCGTTGTGACCCCTGTACATAAAGTGACTTTATCATTACACATTGCCTGTGTGGCACCATACAGCACTTTAAAACTGTCTCTACTTTCTGCCGTTCATTTAATCGGTTCAACAAGGAATAAAATAATTTATTTTGGAATTCCTGGATATGGGGAACAAATCGTCCACAAATAAAGAGTACAGTCAAAGGCTAGAATTATGTACACAGGGAAAAAAGGAATTCATACGGTTTTACCATTACGAGAGTTCAGCCAGGCGAGTTATCACCTAATCAATACCTACTACAACCACAAATAGTTCTATGACTTAGGTCCAATCCAAATTTTACATTGACTCAAAAAAATTAAAGGATCACTATAGGGTCAGGAACACAAACATGTATTCCTGACCCTATAAGGTTAAAACCACCATCTAGCCCCCCTGAGCGCCTCATGCCTCCATAAATATAGCAAAATCTTACTGTATTCAAGCCTGAAGCATGCTGTTTGCCTCAGAAAAACAAGCTGTCTGCTGACATCATCAGAAGTGGTGGCCTGTTCCAATCACAATGCTTCACCATAGGATTGGCTGAGACTGACAATGAGGCAGATCAGGGGCAGAGCCAGCATGAGTCAAACACAGCCCCAGCCAATCAGCATCTCCTCATAGAGATGAATTGAATCAATGAATCTATCTGAGGAAAGTTCAGTGCCTGCATGCAGAGGGAGGAGATACTGAATGCTTGGATGCATTTTAGGCAGCCATGACCCAGGAAGGATCTCTAACAGCCATCTGAGGAGAGGCCAGTGAAGTTATCATTAGGCTGTAATGTAAACACTGCATTTTCTCTGAAAAGACAGTGTTTGCAGCAAAAAGCCTGAAGGTAATGATTCTACTCACCAGAACAAATTCAATAAGTTGTAGTCCATTTAACATTAAAACATTGTACAGAGGGGGCACAAGAAGGAGCGGCGCTAACCTTTCCTGAGACCTGAGGAGTTGCATTATCAGCACAAAATGTGTTGGCTCCTCTCCCTCCTGTTCCTCCTCTCTATACATTGTTTCTATGCTAATTGTTTTTTTCTTTTTATCAATGTTCAAGTTGGGTGGAATAAAATAATCGCTTTTTATCTCTACGATCAAGCTTAGATCTTTTTGTCCTTTGGAACGGACCTGGAGCCATTGATTTTATCGTACAAGGAACACATTCTCCCAGAGTTAGCAGAATCTGTTTCTTCTCTCTGGCACAGTGCAAAGGTGGGAGATACGCCACAAATAAATTTTGACCTGTGTATGTTAAAAAGTTAACACAAGTTATAGGTGACTTTCAATGTTTTCAATAGTGTAAATTCCAGAGCAGTAACAGTTCCCCTTTAAATAAATCCTTCTACATATCAATGTTCTAAATTGGAATAATGGGAGATATGTAGATTTGGGCAGCCATATATAGTTTCGCTTAAATCAGGTTTGTGAACATACTTATATCTCCATCCATAGCAACAATTATTGCAGCTGTAACGCTCCCTCTTTGTCTTTCACATATATACAAAGTAATTATCCCAGTAAAAGATTTGGAAATGTTAGTATTAAACCCGCACCTTAGAGATTAAGATCACAATATACTTGGCATCGTATGCCAATCGGATTGCTGTTGCAGTGTTAGAGTAAGCATGATAATTGTACACTAAACAACGCCCTCAACTATTTTTTTTAATTTTATTTAAAGACAAATGCTTTTACATTACTTTAATAGATTTGTAGCTGATTACCCCCAGGAGATTGCACATAAATTACAGTAATATATCTGTATAAATACATACCTAGCTAAAATGGAATTTCAAAGTCTAAACGTCCAGAATGAACTATTTTATAACAAATCTTTTCATTCTCCTAGATGCCAAATTACACATCTTCACAAAAATAAAGTGTATTCCCATTAACCTGGTTGCTGTAGCAACACAGCTGAAAGACAACATTCCCGGTCATTTATCAATTCATCAGTGATAGTTATACGTTAAAAAATGCAGCATCTACAGACTACTGACCAGTGATGCTTCACCAACAGCTGTGTGGACCTTCTCTGGTTAACAATTTATACTATTTATACATCTACTGAATTATATGCATCTATTAAAATAAGTATTTCAATGGAAGCAGTAAATGTAAATGATAAGAGGTTTAATATAAGGATCTCTGTAGACACCTAGCAGCACCCCTGCCATTAGTTTTAATATTCCAGTGTCCATTTATAGTTTACTAAGGCGTGAAACCATTGATGACATTTACTGAATTAAATCCCAGTGGCAGAATTGGTGCTAATCTAGCCACGCTGTGACTATTGCAGAGTTGGAGAATTTCTCCAAATCAGCAATTTTGGCCACAATTTTGCTATTTGGATTTAATTCACTAAACGTCGGCATTCAGCAAGTAACTTTGTTTTTGTATTGAATTTTACCTAACTGAAATTTGAATGGTAAAATAGCCCATCTATGACTCTAGCTAAATTGGAGACTTGTTCTCGGATCTGCTATTTTAGCCTTAACGTTGCCATCTAGATTTCAGTTCATACAATTTGGGGTTTAGTGAAAAAAATCGTACATGTTTTTAACTTGCCATTAGAAAAAATAAGCAACATATTTGTTGTATAGGGAGGACATCAATTAAACACTGGTAACATATGCTATTCTTATATCCAATTAAATGTATTACCAGGTTACATTTTTTATTCAACATTCCACTAGACTCGATGTTCCACGGTTCCTCCGATTTCCATCATTGCACCTGTAGGTCGATATATTAATATACAGCCAGGTGTAACAAAAAAAACAAAAACTATTAATGATTAGCAGTGTGAGCAGACTTACCGAGCCATTGATTGTCACGTTTACCACGTTGAAGAATAAACACAGAGGCAGGGCAGTCATGGCTGAAAATCCCCAGATGCTGAATATTCCTAGAACCACCACTTTAACATTGCAAGTTGCAGCTTGCGTTACCTTCATGATGCAGATCATCCTTTCGAGGCTCACTGCGGACAGGGATATAAGAGTGACGCATCCACTCAGGCAAATTATATAAAAGTGCATGTGGCAGACGAACTCCCCTAAGACCCACACTTCTGTCCAGCGGATTACCAGAATTAGAGGAATCATACTTATGAAGAGTAGATCGGCACAAAAAAGGTTCAACACAAAACAGTTAGCCGTAACCAGCCTTTTCTTTCTGGTCAACAGTACAATGGCGCAGATATTCGTGAAGAGCGAAAACACGAAGACTGAAGATAGAACTACAGTTTCCACGACTGTTGCAGCCACCTTGCTATTGGACTTAAAGTCTGAAAAAAATGTAAAGAATGACCGGTTCGGATTAATCTGGCCATCCATGATGTAGGCACAAATTTACATCAAAATGATAGTACCATTTCACTGAGGACAGAGAACTATATCACGCAAAATCCAAGAGAAAAAAAGCCTTCTTGCTATGAAACCCAAGGCTCTTTTTGATGAAACCAAAGGACCGGACCATTACAACATTGATGCAGCTAACTCTAGTTAAGATCAGTTAAGATTCAACACTCTGTTAAATAGAAGCTTCCTCTACAATTTGAAACAAGGAAGTAACTCTTGTAAATATACACCCATCTAAAACAAAGATTAAGGTGTTTGGTCCGGCAAACAACTGACATTTAATATCAAATAAAAAAAATGTGTATTTGCATTGGGTCATTTGCCATGTTTGGAGAAGAGAAATACATTCTTATAAAACTGTTAACATTTATATGTAACATTTAACCATTTAAAATGGCACTCCTATTATTTAACAGCTCTAAATTAAAATAATCTTCAGAATTAAAGTTTGGTATGAGGAATATGTTAAAGGTATTGTGTAACTTTCAATCATTTTAGGAAAAACATATGGTGAAACATACGTTCAATTTTGTACATTGTTATCTACAACATTTCCTATATCCCATGGTATATCAAGTGGTGTATGTGCACAGTTTTTTCTAATTTTTTCTTTTTGTACTGAAACACTTCAATCTATATCTTTTCCACAATTCGTGCAAATAAACAGGACCCACATTAAAGGGAAAAGGCAAACACTGGGAAACTGACACAAATAAATGTAGTAGTGGTTGATGGGAAAACTTAATTTGCATGAAATGCCTTGCTTGTGTCCTCTTAGAAATGGGTTATGATAAACCCGTGTAGATGAAACAGGAACTATGTAAAATTGCCCCATATATAACAATAAAAGCAATGACAGTGGCAATAGCTACTTTTATATATTGTGTTAAAGGGACTCTCCATTGCCAGGAAAACAATCCGTTTTCCTGGCACTGCAGGTCCCCTCTCCCTCCCACCTCCCATCCCCGGTTGCTGAAGGGGTGAAAACCCCTTCAGTCACTTACCAGAAGCAGCGACATGTCCCACGTCGCCGCTCCTCCCCTTCATTACGTCAGCCGGCGGGGGAGACATCCCGCCCGCCGGCTGGGGAGACCTAATGCGCATGCGTGGCAATGCAGCGCATGCGCATTAGACCTCTCCATATTCCTATGGGGATTTTAGCGACGCTGGAAGTCCTCACACAGCGTGAGGACGTCCAGCAACAGTATAGCACAGAAAATCTGTGCTATGGACCAGGAAGTGCCCTCTAGTGGCTGTGTAGTAGACAGCCACTAGTGGAGGACTTATCCCTGCAAGGTAATTATTGCAGTTTATGAAAACTGCAATAATTACAGTTGCAGGGTTAAGGGTAGTGGAAGTTGGCACCCAGACCACTCCAATGGGCAGAAGTGGTCTGGGTGCCTGGAGTGTCATTTTAAGGAAGGTTCTTATTTTATGTCCACCACCCAACATTGTTTTCCTCCAAAAAGACACTGAACCACATGCTTTCACACCTTGCTCTTTAACCCCTTAAGGACACATGACATGCGTGACATGTCATGATTCCCTTTTATTCCAGAAGTTTGGTCCTTAAGGGGTTAAATCCAGAAGTAGTTAGTATTGGAGTGAGAAACTTGCTTTTATATTTTTCAGTGGAGCCTTAAGTATATTTACTTATATTTAACTTAAATAGAGTTTGATTAGTGCTCCCTTGTGGGTAGAAATTGAAATAGGGATGTTATGTGATAGAGATAAGGTAAGGTAGTAATAATGATGGCTCAGGACTATGCGAATTTCTGTAAAGAGCAGGTCTTTAGTGGTTACCGAACTATGAGCCTTATGCCTGGAACACCTTTGGTTAAGCGCCTTGTTCACCATATTGGTAATATTTCATGTTAGCAATATACATTATGACCAGACTATGAGGACAGTGATGAGACCACCAGCTGACATGCTCAGCCTATCACTGCAATACAGATATGAACAAAAGTGAGAACGCAGATGCGGAAGTGTAACGTCTACATTAGCAATATGGAGAGTGAGTGGCTGAGCTGTGGGTAACTGGGAAAGCCCTGCTTTGTGTCAAAAGACAAACAGTTTGATACAAGACCAAAGATGAGGCTCATAGCCTATTAGCTTCATAACCAGAACAAGGTGCTGTAGTGGTTATGGTGTTTAGATTGCCCCCTTTAAATAAGGAATTGGCCAGGAAGTTGAACATTTTTTCCCAAATGTATAATATAATTTTCTTTTGCCATATTTCATACTTCTATAAGGGGCAAATGACAAGCTGTGATAGTGGTTATGGTCACATAGGCTATGGATACCCTTGTCTGGTCCTGTGTCAAACTGCTTGTCCAATTTGTGTCAAACTGAGTGGATTGACACAAAGTGAGCAACTCTCAGACAAACATTCTATATCATAACAACCTTACAGTTAACATTAAGTTTATATGAGCACATGATAAATGTTGGAGAGGTAAGCCACAACTAGGATAAAGTTAAACAATCCAACAAATAAATATTATGATATATCGGATACTGGATATTTACAATGCTGTACCAGAACCTAAATTAAAGCTGTACAACACTGCCCCCTGCCTGTGGCAAAACGGTCATGGATTAGTCTGAAACTCCATAGTATTACAACTTTAGCCTGGTGTTCAGTTAGTGAAAGTGTCCATCCAGTAAGGAACATTGTAGGCACCATAAACACTTCAACAGAATAAAGTGGTTATGATGACTAGGGTTTTTCAGGCTGCGCATCACAGCCAATCACTGTACCAAACAGTTTAGCAAAGAGTGCTCACTCTGCCATTTGATCACTTGAGGCCAGGATACAAGAGACTGAGAATCTCTACGAAACTGAGTAATTTTAGTGACATAGTATCCAGCACCCCAAGCCATTGAAGTGCTTATGGTGCCACAGTATTCCTTTAAAATCAAGGTTACCCTTAAATAGGCATAGTTTAAATTTATATTGGACTGTTGAAATCGCCAACAAGTAGACATAATGAAAGAAGCATCCCCTTTAATCCCTTAAGGACACATGACATGTGTGACATGTCATGATTCCCTTTTATTCCAGAAGTTTGGTCCTTAAGGGGTTAAAAGGCCCCCCATCTCTTGCAACATTGCGTCAATGAATGTGTCTGATACAGTCCCCCCAAATGAAGAATCTGTAAATTTCATGTTGCATATTAATAGCGGAGACACCACTGTGTCACTTGGAGGTAGGATTCTGACGATTCAACATTTGTAGATCTTATCACTATGCCATTGGTACATCCTCTGTGTGTACTCCCACCTCTAATGCTCGCCTTCAAGACTTCTTTAGGGCTGCATCGTTCCTATGGAACTCACTTCCCATCTCCTTTAGACATTCACCCAGTATAAATTCCTTAAAAAAATAAAATTAAAAAAAATAAAAGATTTAATACTCACTTCTTCAGAAAAGCATATCAACTAAACTGTTAACAGCTTTCCCTCCCCACACCCTGATTCCTCTCCTGAAACGGCCTACAAAAAATAAAAGATAAATAACACATTAAGTCCTCAGTGAATAATTTTCTAGCAACCTACTTTTCTACCCTACCCTTACCCCTGTGTCACTTTAACCAACTTCCTCTGGCATGTAAGCTCAATGAGCAGGGCCCTCAATCCCTCTGTTCCAGTGTGGCCAACTCATCTGGTTACAATTATGTGTCTGTTGGTCCACCCATTGTACAGCGCTGTATATTTTGTTATATAGTTTTCCACTATTATAACCATGATTGAAAAAGAGCAAAGTGGAGGTGTTCAGTTCCAGGATAGAGCTAAATACAAAAGGAGTGAATCTTACATTTATTTGTTTTTTTTACATCTCACAAAAACGCACAAAATGTGAAAGTAAACACATTTAAAATCCTGGTAAGTTATGGCTCCACCCTAACAGTCTGTTCTGTAAAAACAGAGAAATACCAGAAATGTGTTAATAAAATGATCTTTTATTTTTCACTCAAAGACAAAAAATATATATCTTTTTTGAGAGCCAAAAAAAAGTTTATTGAATTCATACATTCCCACGATATACATTTTACTTTGTGCATATCAAATATATTAAACAAAGATAAACAAATGAATCATTTACAACTATGTTAAAATAAAAAGTGCAAATGAAAAGTATAAATAATAAAAAGTATTTCATAATTTGCCATAATTCAGCCACAAAAGGATTGTAAAACCAGCCTGTGGAAGATTCAAGTTAATCTTTTATAAGGAATGCGATGTCAGCAATGGCTAATCTTGGCATTACAGGTGGGTGGCTGTGCATCATAAGTAATAAAATTACCAAACTTCTGAGTTGCCAAAATAAACCATCAACATGACCTCGAAATAAGTGAAGAGTTTCATAGAACGTAATGATGTTTATCAGTCACATTCAATATACAGTAACAAAATATAATAGCAGTGCAATATATAAGCCAAATGCCACGCTTTTGCAACATCTGACGAATCCCTTCAATGGATCAAGCAGAGTAATTATCGTAAGTTGTCAGTAGTTCCTTTAAAAAACACATTGTAAATCCACACACATATATATACCAACAGTAAATAGATACAATTAACAGTCATAAGATATTACATGTTCTTAAATCTCCGGAGACCACTGTGTCTCAAAAACCTTTTACCCACCTGTAAAAATGTCATAGATTACAATGTAAGCTCTACTGGCTGAATATTAGCTCAATTAAAGTCTCCTATTCTTACTGGCACATACAATACACAATGAGTAATAAGACGAATTATTGACACATAGTTCTAATACATTAGAAAGGAGTGTAAAAATACATCCACTGCCCCTCAGGAAAGCAGCAGATTTTGTCAGTAATATCCGATGTATGTTGAGGAAGGGAGTTTGCTTTCCTTATTCAGCTGGTGCAGTAATCAATGTGAGCAAGAAGTTCTCGGTGCTCGCTTGTAGGATAAATTGCTTTACACTTGGGACACTCCAGGAAGCTTTCATCCAGGGGGCTTCTATGTTTTGGGGACGGGTATTGCTCTCTCATAGACAGCTTCTCATCAAACTCTGTGTGGAAGTTCTTGGACGAGTCAATGTAGCAGACCTCATGGAGATGTTTCTAGAAAAACAAAGCAGAGATAGCTCAAAATTCTAAGTTTTATTAAAAAAAAAACAAAAAAAAAAACACTGAAACAAATTAACTGTACGATTGCCAGTTCATTCCCTTGCCTTCCAAATGGTAACAGGAAACTGTTAAATAAATTACATACTCTGAATTAAAAATAACATTTGTGGCAACAACGATGAAAATACAGCAAAAAATGAAAAACACAAAATCTATTAAATAAGGTTGTTTACCTGGAACTATAGCTCCCTATAGTCCCCCCCTCCTCACCAGTGGTGCAGAAGGGGGTTTATAATAATAAAAATAAAAAAAAATATTTAAAAAAACACGGCGCTGGCTCGGGGTCCGACTTCGCTCCTCCTCATCGGCTGACCTAATGCGCATGTACGGCAATGGCCGTGCTTGTATTAGAACTGCCCCATAGGAAAGCATTCCACAATACTTTTCTACGGTGTTTCGTGCAGCGTGAGGACACCCAGCGTCAGTTAGGCAACTAAAAGTCACCCTATGACAGCCACTAGACTGGTAGACAGCCTCTAGGGGTGGGGCTAACCCATAAAGATTATTATTGCAGTTCATTAAAAACTGCAATAATTACCTTTCCAGGGTTAAGGGACCAGGGACTATGCACCCAGACCACTTCAATAAGTGGAAGTGGTCTGCGTGCCTAGTGTCCTTTTAACCATTGAGCCTCACGTATAAGCCAATTGCTAACTAAAAGTTAGCCATGTGTTTAGCCAGTTTGAATGCCTTGCCCATTTGTTCGGGAATGGCATGTTAATGACCTTGACTACTATAGTGCATTTTGCGTGTATGACACCACCGATGGAATGTCTGACCACAGCATTTCTCTGTAGATGCCTGAAGCATTAAAGTACCACTCTAGGCACCCAGATCACTTCAGCTTAATGAAGTGGTCTGGGTGCCAGGTCCAGCTAGGGTTAACCCATTTTTTGATAAACATAGCAGTTTCAGAGAAACTGCTATGTTTATTAATGGGTTAAGCCTTCTCCCTAATCCTCTAGTGGCTGTCTCATTGACAGCCACTAGAGGAGCTTGCGTGCTTCTCACTGTGATTTTCACAGTGAGAGCATGCCAGCGTCCAAAGGAAAGCATTGTAAATGCTTTCCTGTGTGACCGGCTGAATGCGTGCGCAGCTCTTGCCGCGCATGCGCATTCAGCCGACGGGGCGGAACGGAGGAGGAGAGAAGGAGGAAAGCTCTCCGCCCAGCGCTGGAAAAAGGTAAGTTTTAACCCCTTTCCCCTTTCCAGAGCCGGGCGGGAGGGGGACCCTGAGGGTGGGGGCACCCTCAGGGCACTATAGTGCCAGGAAAACGAGTATGTTTTCCTGGCATTATAGTGGTCCTTTAAGTTGTGGCAAATCACCTAGAACACAGAAATGCAGTGGAAGTTACTCTTTACCTACTTCCACTGCATTATTCACCCCTGGTAAATGTTCCAATGGGATGAGGGAGCTGGGAATTGTCACTGTCAGAGAAGTGACAGTTCTGCTTTAATTTGTCTTTAAGTTTCTATATAAACCAAGCCAATGATATCCTGTAAAAATAAAGGAAACATTATGGTTTAAAAATAAAAATGTTTAAACTAAAAATATACACGTATACATACATAACACGTTTCGGTACTATCCTGTGCCTTAATCAAGTCCGAAAAAACAGTGTGATACACTCATAAATACCATCCACAATGAGCAAGGAAACAGTAGGTGTAGAGGGCCCTGCCCAAACAAGCTCACAACTGCTTCCATTGAGTGGTACATGAGCATTTCTGTCAAAATGGAGGAAATAACAGTCACAGCAGACCATGCACATGCTCTGCAATAGGAATTTAATTGAAAAATCAGTGGTCAACGGTGCATGAAGCACACACACACTAATTTGACCATAATGGGACTTCGAGATAACCAGTTCATGATTTTACAATAGAAGTCATTGTAGAAGGACTGGATTCTGTGTAAAACCTCAGACAGGAATTCACAAGTAACTTGTACAAGTAAATTTATTTTTGTACATAGTATTTTTAGAGGTATCACTAATCAAATCAGGTTTTTAAGCTATGGCTTTTTGCACCTAGAAGTCTCAGTCCTTTAACCTACCACCACCAGAAGGGAAAGCTGCAAGCGCAGGACGACAATGAAACCGCAAAGAAACTGTTTAATGAAACTTACAGTTGGCTCCAGCCTAGTTATCTGCTCCCGGGCCTTCCGCAGTTCTTTGAGAACTTTATGTAACTGATGTTGAACTTTTTGGCGGTCGATTTTCTCATTCTCGAAGTCTGAAGTACACCGTTGGATCTGATTGCCAAGAAGAGAGAGTTTAATTCTTACTCTGAGTCATGCACACAGTTGTGTAGAGTAGTGCTTAAATCACTTCCAAAAAGTAGCAGCAATTGCGCAAGATATTACACTACTAAAAGGTATGTGATTTTAAGAACGGCTAAATTTAGTATTCATAGATTACTGATATATGATCCTGTTTGATTTGCAGTATATGGTGTATTCCATTTACTATAAATTGTTTTGAGTCCTTTGGATACCATTGATAAGCTTCACTGTGTTTTAATAAGTGCACCCCTATTGTTTTTTTTCTATTGGATTGTTATACGGGGGGGAGGAGGAGAGACACACACACAATTCTTTAGGGAGTTTCCTGTGCAGATATTTTTATTTATTTATATTTTTTGGTCACATTGTTTATATAATACAATATAAATGTAGACTCTCAGCATATAGGGAAAGATTCAAAAATCATTCTTCAGAAAACAGAATAATAAAAGTTCTCTCTGCAAATTTTAGGCTGTATATCTGCATCCATAAAAGCTAATGGACTGCGATGTTTAAACAGGAAGTGAGAAGACACCCTGAACTTGGCACCAAAGCTGTGATTGCTTTGAAAAGCTTTCTACTTTACTATATTTTTTTAATGGCTGAAATCTTTGAGGGTGTGATTAATATAAGTTAAGAGCCTTAAAAAAGGTTACATACTGAAGAATTAGAGAGAACGGAAGAGAGGCTGTGCTGACCCCACTGATCGCAGGTGTGCACAGGTGCCTTCTTTGACCTGGTAACAGAATTAAACTTTCATTTTACTTTGGTGGCAACATCTGAACAATGTTGAGCATGCATTGTTCAGATGGTTTTTCTTTTGTCCAGTTATTGTAAACACACAGAAAATAAAACCCCAATGTAGATATGCAACCAATTTCTACAGCACAATACCTGCTGTTCCAATGAAATAACTCTCTTCTCATCCTCTTCATTCTTTAATAATGACTGCTGCATCGCTTGAACCTGGAAGGTAAAGGTACAAATCTGAAATCAAGCCCAAGGAGCAAAAACTCCAACTATCACCTTACTACTCATTGCATTTTCAAATACATCACAAGTGGATTATGGTTTATTATATAAAATTTAATTATTTTTAAAATTATGGTTTCAATTTCAACTGTATGTTGTATCCAAGCTATACAAACAAAACAGGGTAAACCGCGCTGGAGCTTCCAATTACATACATAGAGGGAGAGGGTGCTTTCCAAAATGTGTATCTTATATGTGCAGCGTATTAACTAAATAGTGCAAATATTAACATAGTGCCAAATTATCACTCACGCTTTATAGAGCTATATAAGCTCTATTTCATGGGCATAGCTTGAATAATCTCAGTCTGTCCTTTTCTTTTAAGATACATATTTTGGAAATCGCCTTCTACCTCTACGAATGTAATTTGAAGCTCCAGCACCGTTTACCTTGTTTTGTTTGTACTGATTTGTATTCCACGAGGGTGGGGGAACTCCTTGTTGGTGAACTGCAGCTATTGTACCAGATAGAGGGCGCTTATTTTGTTTTGTTATAGTTGAGAATCCAAGATATGTAGGTTGTAAAGCTATAGCAAAGTGTACATGAAGTAAACCATTCAAATACTTAAGAGCATTAAATATTTGAGTTTCATATGGAATACAGTCCTTTATTTATCGTACCAACATCAGTCTCTGAAGCATTATGAATAAACTCCCAGGCTTATTAGCTAAAGGTTCTATGCACAAACTGCTTTCTATAATGTGACATTAAGGATCAGTTCATTCCTCTGCACATTCAGATTTTAAAGTGGAATGGTCACTTCTGTTCTTTGTCCCCTTATACCAGTAAATGCACTGATCTCTGATGTACACTCCTGCTTTCAGGGTAACACAGCACGCCATGATAAGCAAGCCACAAGAATCTACAGAGAAATGTCACAGGCGTGCATATTCTTCTCAGGTTTCCTTTCCATAGCATTTTACTCCCACAAGTGAGGACAGCCAGGCATGCCATGTAAATCTTAACATAGAAACAGAGTATATTCCATGAGTCAAATGTGAATTAAATAAAGCACAAACCAAAACCAACTTTTAGTCAGACTGTGAAAAAAAGGCATATTGAGACACCACCCCACCCCCATGGTGTCTGGAGTCAGTATGCTTCACTATGTGCATTGTGTTATTAAAGCATCATTAGCCAGCCTGGCCGGGCCAAGTAAGCGGGCAGAACAGCTTGCCCCATTACCGGAAAACAGGGCCAGAGCACTCCTAGGATCATAAGCACTTCAGTAGGAAGTTGTGATAACTGGAGTAACCCTTTAAACTGCAGATATAAAGGTTTGTGATTATTTTCCAGGTTTTAACAGACATAAATCAAAACGCACTTATTTTTACAGCGTATTATGGTCCCTCTTTTTCATAGCCAAACAAAATTCCTTGGGGGGAAAAAAATAAATTCTAAACTTTACCAGCGACTGGGTAGTGAGCGGAATCGGGGATGCAAAAACACTGAACACGTTGTCATGTCAACATTCAAAATAGTCAAAACGGGAGAAAGTTTTCAGCTTCGTTATATTTAGAGCTGAGATTTACAAGAACAAAAAGAAAATGCTCCTTTAAAACATGAAACAGTAAGAAATAGAAACTGATTTGTGAAAGATACACTGGATACATTCAGACTATTTACTGGACCTTAAAATGTGTTGGGATTTACCTGATTTAAAAGTTCTGAAGATCTATTCTTTTCTTCTACAACTTTGTTTCTGCACAGTTCAAGCTCAATCTTTAACCTCTGGATTTTGTCCTTCACTCGTCTTCGTTCATCTTCCCGCAGTTGTTTCTCATCCTCACGCACCAACTGGACTGATACAGAGAGTTCCCCCACTTCTTTCTTTTTCTCTTCATACTTCGTTCTAGTGGTGGCAAGTTCAGCATTTAACTGGGCTACCAGTTTCTGTTCCTCTTCAAGATCCTTCTTTGCGGTCAGTAAAAGCTTGTCATAATATTTCTGCTTGTCATCTTGTTTTGCTAAAATGAATGGAATTATGAATCTCAACAGGAGTTAAGAATTTTATAACATTATGAAAAACCATGACATCAGAAAACTACAAGAAAAGCAGGGTGACAACCTTTCAATTCCATTGAAGAAAAAAAATAAAAAAATAATTGAGTATATATATATATATATATATATATATATATATATATATATATATATATATATATATATATATATATATAAAAACAAAAAACATGGTACATAATCACTACGGAAAAAAGGCAGGTCTGCATAGTGTCCTAACATTTTTAATGTGAACCTGCAATTCAGTAAAGAGTACCACTTTACGGAGTATAAACATTGATTTAAACTTAAATTTCAGTAGGTAGTTCTTATTTCCATCGGCATGAACTACGTAAATAGCAGTCGCAGTGGATATGCTTATATTAGGAATGCATCTTCCCAATGTCTAGAACATAGCCATCCACAAAGTATTATGGAATAGCACTGTTGTATGGTCACAGCTTACAAGAGTAATGTGCACAGCACACAGCAGAGTATAGTAAATAAAGCATGGGATGTTAGCATCACAATGCACAGATTACATTCTATATAGTGTGCGTGTATAATATATATATATATATATATATATATATATATATATATATATAGATATAGAAGGTTCTTGGCACTCACCCTTAATTTCTCAAAAAAAATGGTACAATACTGCCTGGGTGCAGTCCTCAGCGTTTAAATATAACAAAAATTAATAACAGGTCTTCATCTGAATACTAATTTATTCCAAGGTGCAAATTACATGTGCAATAGACGTTTCGACCCTCACAGGGTCTTCTTCAAGATCCAAGATATTAATTTTGTGTGTGTGTATATATATATATATACACACACACACACACACACACACACACATATACACACACACACACATACTTATACACACACAGTCACAGCTTGACAAAGATCCAAGTGTGGATTGCAACGTTGCTGTGTTTCTCCAATAAATCGGTTTGAAAAAGACCCTGTGCGCCTGGACTACATTGTCTTCACTATATGGAATGGGGGTTTGCCAGCCCTAGGAACAGTGCACCGAGGTCTACAAGTGATGAGAGTGCCAATGCCTGCTTTGTTTGCAATCACTGATATGCAGTGGGCATTTTAGAAGAGGCAATCTTCATATAAATGATTTACATATTCACGGTATATTTAAACAGCAAAATGAAAAGACATACCTACCTGAAGAGGAAATGACCATCCATAATGTTTGTGGACAATATTAAGTAAAATTGTTTTAGACTTACCGTAATTTTCTTTACTGATCATTATACATGGCAGCATTTACTCATGGGTTAGCTCCTCCCCTCACAGCAGAAAAAACAGGAAATAGAACTCTGAAATTGGTATAACTAGATCCTCCCCCATCAGGCAGTCTTTGTAAGTAACCTTTGCAGCTCTCAAAGTAGATGAGGTGGGAATGTAATGCTGCCGTGTATAATGATCACGAAATGAAAATTATGGCAAGTATGAAACAATATTTCATATTCCTGATCAAACATGGCAGCCTTTACTTGTGGGTAATACCCAAGCAGTACATTTACTGGGAGGGACAAAGTTCAAATACAGTTAATAAAAACCATTGTTGAGCTGCACAAACCTAATAAGACTTACCAAAAAGCCAAACAAGTAACCAATAGGATATTGTCATAATATCTGTTCAGACATGTTATTATATCCCAGGCACTGCTGGTCAGCAACCCCCTGGTATTCAAATATAGGGAATATCCTGGACAAATATAGGGTCAGTTAGGAATTAAGATCGTGATAACCAATACTATAAAAAGGAACAAGACTAGATCAATACTAGACAAACTCCTGTAAGAAATGAAACACCCATCTTGCATGTGTATTGCTATGGAGAATAAAATAGATCAGAGGAGAACCTCCTTAAATCTGAAAGACACGGTCTGGAAATTAAACATATTTGGACAAAAACAGAAGTTAATGTCCTTCTCTAATATAGAGAATATACTCAATGGATGGCACTTTCAAATCAGAACCTGTTCAAAGGCATAACATCCAGATACCAAGCTGAAACAAGCCCCGAAATTCCAGACACTGCTCAATAAAAACAGTCACACCTTGCCATCAAACAGGGAGGAGATATTAAACTGAAAACCCACCATTCTTTGGATGGATGTATTTATTAAAGACAATTCTCACTGCTTCATCTTGCCTTGTGAGCAGGCTAACACATAAGCAAAGACTGCCATGTTTCATCAGGAAGATCAGTTTAAGGAAGTTACAAGAAGGATGTTCGTAAAAAAAAACTTAATTACTTGAATGACAGATTATTTCCACAATTCTACATTGACTTTACAACCCCGATTACGAATCGAATTAGGCTATTGTGGAAAAAGAAGCCTGTGATAAAGTATATCTAGGGCTCAACATTCCCCTGCCTCTGTGATGATGTAACCCCGACATTCTGCTTGGCTTGCCTTAGTTGCCCCCAGAATGCTAAAATGCCCAGTAAGTATTAGTGCAGTGACTGCTATAATTCTGAGCATAGCATTATCAATGCGGTGGAGTGTTATACTATACCATACCATCAGAAGAAGATTCCTTGACTTGCTGTTGAAGAGTCTGGTTAACGGCTGCAACCTGCTGCTCCAGTTCGTAGATTCGCGCCATTAAACCCTGAACATAGGTCTCGCGCTGCTGGTCATAAGACAACCACTGTTGATTTTTCTCAAGAGCCTTTAGACGGGATGTGGAAAACCAATAGTAAACAGATAGTCATTCAAAGCAATGTTTGTCAGTCTTACAAGATGTCAATATATGAATGTGAGTTATAAGACTTAAAGTACAGTATCATGACAATGTTTTCTCATCCTGCTTAAAGGACCACTTCAGCTCAGTGATGTGGTGTGGATGCAGTGGCCCTACAGTTTTAGCCTCGTAATGTAAAATACTGCAGTTTTCTAGAAACAGCAATGATTCCATTGCAGTGTTAAATACACCTTTTAGTGGCATTGATACTGACAGTCACCAGAGGCGCTTCCCTACAAGAACTGAGCCAAACTCTGTTTTCAATAAAATGCTGCTTCTAGAGCAGTATTTGATTAGTCCAATTTGGTAATTTGCTGTTAATGCACACAAGTCTCCCAATGTTTCCCCATGGAAAAGCATTGCACTGGCTGAGATCATCTGTCTTGATCTCAGCCAGGGAGATGATGTGGCTGCTACAAGAGGGCAGCGAAGGAGTACAGATGGTGGATGGATACCTATATGGGTAGTATAAAACTATAGAGCTAGTAATAAGTGCTTGCATTCCTAACACTATAGTGTTCCTTTAACTTTAGCAGACCACAAGGTGAAATGCACTCAGCAATGAAAGATATAGAACGGTTTTCTATAATTCACCATCTGCTTCCTATTTCTTTTTTACTTCAAACTTCTGTCCATTGGGTTTCACACAGACATCACCCGACACATTATTCCAATGAACCATCTTAATGGGATATGTAACGATAGGTGCTGGAAGATCTGGTCAAAACCTCTACACAAAACATCAATACCATGTTATACAACGTTATTGAATGGAGAAATAACTCTTTTATAAATCCAACCACAAGAGGATCATTAGCAAAACTAAAAACAAAAAATAAAAATAAAAAATTGTATATCAAATGTGTATAAAGTGCAAATAGCACACAAAGGGAGCTGTGCATAAATTATTTTCCTAAAGATGTTGCAGAAACACCAAGGATTAACATAATGGTGTAAAATAAATAGCAGCAGTATTTTGAACATGCACTGAAAAGGAAAGTGACAACAGACATGAAATTGAGTTTTGCTGTGTAAATTGTCCCATAATTATTATATTTATATAGCTCCAACAAATTCTATAGCACTTTACAATGAGTGGACAAACAAACATTTAATTTTAACCAGACAAGTTTGACGCACAGAAACAGAGGGGTTGAGGAAATGGAAACTAACAGTTACCACAAAGGTGGTGTTGCACAATTTCCATGTTGCTACAATGAGTTAGAAATCTAATCTCTGCAAAAATCCAAACACACCTAAAGTCACTACAATCCATTAGAGCAGGAAGTGCGGGCCAATAAAACCAGTTGCCGGAACACTCTTGACATAAGAGACACCAGCACATCATGAAACGTAGAATAGCTTTTTGATGTTCCCAAAGTTAATTTAAGGGATACAAATGGTTTCACCAAACACATCAGAATATTAACCAAATTACTAGAAACGGACTAGAATACAATGTTTAATTACATAGACTGAACAAAGCAAGAACATGGATTATCCAAAAGAATGGAATCCACGGTGTGTCAAGAGAACCCTATAAGGGGGTAACCCTTAGAGATATATATAAAATGCTAGAGATGATCCCTGGCCAAAAAGCCACAGGAACACAAAAAGAGTTCTCTGGGTATTGCAATTACATATGAAAATAAAATAAATAAAAAAAACTCTTTATTGTAGGGTATAAATTCCCCAAAAATAAATAAAACTTAACAAAAACCTAACACACACTAAAGAGAAATAAGAGAATCTAGGTGAGGAAGGAGAGGTGAAAGTAAAGTGATACTAAAAGGTATCACAACAGGAAAAAATCTTAGTACACAGCAATAAGCTATGTCTCCCCTAAAGTTATATAGCGATCTAGGTAGCAGCTATCCTGTATTACAAAGTATAACAATTGCCAAATGTTAGCCCTAAATGCTGATTATGGATACAAAGTATCCTCTAAAGTAGCAACAGCTAGTGAGCATAGAAGGCAAAAGTACTCACATCTTTTAACTGCACCTGAAGAATGTCCATATTTGCATCTGCACCTTCATTTGTCATTTTCTTAGGAGAAAAACAAAAAAAAACTATTAAAATCACTACATATATCTCCAAAATGTTTTAAACAGATAGTAAACAGATTGACAGTGCACGGTACATCAATATTGGTGTGAGTGGCCATAACTGAGCATTTACCTGTAAAGCAAAATAAATAAATAGAATAAGTCAATACACCAACAGAATACAAGACAGCTCTATTTAGTCCTCATCTCAAGTACCCTCTAAAAATTACACAAAGCAATGAAGGAGGTGGTGGGGGGGGGGGGGTAATAGAAAGAAAATATACGTTTACACGGGACACCCTACAGCTTGATATTGTGAAATAAAATGTATGTTTTGATAATTTAAAATAAAAACCCGGCTTCTTGTGTGTCCTGTACAACCAGTGGAGAGGTCAGACTGAACTTGCCACCCCATGCCTAATGTAGGAAGCCAGAACTTTTCAGCAGGTAATTCAACAAACACACAATGTCTGCAAGATTATAATTTGTATCTTCTACGAATCTATGTGTTAGTCTACCGGTATATTAAAATGTTTAATATTCTTTAGGAAATACTTAATTTGCAGAAGATAATACTTTGTATTAAAAAATCCTTTCATCTAGGCCAGTAATTTTGCTCCTAGGTTGTACTTTTTAACTGAAGAAACAGTTAATTTTAAAGGACCACTATAGGCACCCAAACCACTTCAGCTCAATGAAGTGGTCTGGGTGCCAGGTCACCCTAGTTTCAACCCTGCAGCTGAAAATATAGCAGTTTCAGAGAAACTATGTTTACACTGCGTGGTTATCCAGCCTCTAGTGGCTGTCTCCCTGACTGCCACTAGACGCCAATTCCGTTATTTACACTGAGTAAATCACACTTATTTGAGCCCAGCGTCAAATAAGATTCCCATAGGAAAGCACTGAGTAATGCTTTCCTATGGGTGGGTTTGAAAGCGCGCCTCTGGCCGCGCATGCGGCTCCACTCGAGAGCAGACATCGGCAGGGGAGGAGAGATCAGGCGCTGGATTAAGGTAAGTAAATGAAGGGGTTTTAACCCCTTCAGTGCCGAAGGAGGGGGGACCCATTAAACCTATAATGCCAGGAAAACGGTTTTGTTTTTCTTGAACTATAGGATCCCTTTAAAGAAAACCAGCTACACCTCTAAATTAGTATGTAACGCAATACAAGCTATCATTTACAGATCTTTACAGGTCTTTAAAACAGAGAAATGCTTCCCCCTAGTGGACATATGAAGCAATACACTACAAATACATTTGTGAAAAGAAAAATCACAAATGTCATGTTTCCCATTACTAAATAACAAGAGTACAAATATAGTGACAGACAATCCCTAAAGCTATATAGTGTTTTTTTTTGTTTTTTTGTCAATCTTTCTTTTATTAAAGGCATATAAGATGGGGTACAGAAGAAAAACAAGGGAAAAGTACGATAGTTACGGCATAGGGTTGATACAACGTTTAGCAATGTTAATGTACATTTCCAAAGTAGCGATGCCTCATTTTAAAAAAAATTTTTTATGGTTGTTAAACTATTTATTGAAGATACAAGCTATGGTTCATAGGGTCATGTTAATTAAAGGCGCATCAAGCAGAGAAACTAACTGTTAAACAAGCAGAGGTATCTACTGTGTGTGTTAATATAGTTAAACCATATGCTATACCAAAGGGGTCTGTATATTAACATGCTAGGCTCGGACAATATTCTACATATGTAGAAAAAGGGCAGACATACATGTGTAGCGACCTCACGCCAGAGCTATCTACGCCCAGAGTAGGTTAAACATCAAGGTTCAAGATATACTGAAACAGTTTCCTAGCCTGATGTTTAACTCGGCTCATTATTTTGAAAATACAAGCTATGGATCACATTATCCGGTTGGTAACATGCTAGCTAAGTAGCGCAGCCTAAAAACAAAAATAAAAAATGGTTGCATAGTTGTAAGCTTATACAGATAAACGTATTACAGGCTGATTCAGCATGTCAGGGATGGTAAGGCATGTTAGAACATCAGGCTTGTGTCAGTATACATACATGCCCGCTCAAGTGCAGTAAGGCTAGTTGTCGTGTTATAAGGTATATCAAGGAACAGGCATTGCATAGTTACTTAAGTTGCACTAACGGTTAAGTAGAGTTTAGATGCTAGACATGCTGAACCGTTGCGTCTTGGTTACTAAGAGGCGCACAGTATTGAGAATAAGATGTAAAAAGTACAATATAAATTGCTAAGGCACGCTGGCGACATAGTATACATCTATCAGTTAGGCGACATTCGTAGAGTATTAACTTAAAAAAAAAAAAACACATTACGGCGCGTGTGAAAAGAAACCTTATGAGTAAAACCCTCAGGGTATGACAGTGTGTCTCTCTCGGTTACTTGGAGCAGTCCAAGGCATCGAGTACAGCAAGCGTCCATGCAGTTATTCAGCCCACCCCACATGGAGGAGTTGTGCTGTAGTATGTGGTGTCTAGTCCACTTGGTTGTGGTGGGCTGCTCCATTGAGGCTTGTGTCTGTTTCTCTAGGGTGGGTGTTTTGACCCGCCGGGTGCTTGGCCCTCTGAGTTGTGGTTCCCCTGGTGCACCTCCCAGTTCCATTTCGCTTGAGTATCCTGTGTCTTCGGCCGAGGCCTTAGCGGAGGCCCTTGCCACAAGTCCATTGACCCCATCTCCAGGGTCGTAGGCCCAAGGTTTCGCCGGATTCCGGTTGTTCCCCTGGGTGTATGGGTGGCGGTGAGGAGTAACCCTCAGGTGGGCTCCCTGCTCGGAAGAAGAGTGGGGAGAGCTCTTGGGAGCACGAGGGGTCCCCAGCACTCTGTGGCTGTGCTCCGATGCTGGTTTTCCTCCCATGAGTTTACCTGCAGGCAGAGGATCTCTCCTCCTGCGGCGCCATCTTGGGGCCCTGAGCTGTTTAGGAATAATGCGTTGGCGGTTGTGTTGCTTAAATTGTTCTTTGCTCTGGCATGTGCTCTGGTTATTCAGCCTTGTCCGGTGCTCCAGCTGTGCCCAGAAGGCGTCGAAGAGAGCGGTGAGTTTGGCTTCATAGTCTGGCATGACTGTGTGGCGTTCAGCCTGGTGCGCCATTTTAGTTGTGCCTCGTGTTCGCCTGTCCTGTTGCTGTGTTGCCCCATGTTGTAGGCTCAGCCTGTAGCCACCTCTCCAGTCGCTTGTTGTGGACCGAGATGACCCCCATCGGTCCAGAGGGGGGGGGGAGGGGGTAGGAGGTGATGCCCCCGAGGTATACCCGACCAGGTCAGTCAGCGCGGGAAGCGGCCGTCTCCCCGGCGCTCGATCTCCGGTAGGCCTCACGGTGTGGTATAATCTTGAATTTGGTGTCGGTCTATTCTCCCGGGTATCCCCGACATGATTTCTCGTCTCTGGTGTGCGACTGTGCCGTGTTTTTTGGGGTTTACCCCCACGAAGTTCAATAGGTAGCAGGAGCTGAAGTGTAGCACAACCGCTCAGCCTGAGTGCCAGGCTCCGCCCCCCGCTATATAGTGTTCTAGTGCCTATTTAGATATCTGAGCCTGCCTAAATAAAAATAAATAAATAAAATAAAAAAAGTAAAAAATGTTTTTTACTTAAACCACAATCACTGTATATGTTTAATACTAATAATATACCGTTTATTATGCTAAAGTGACAGATATGCATCTTTGTTACGCAATGCACAACTAAAATAAGGAATTATAAAAAAAAAAAAAAAAAAAAAGTTTACTTAAAAGGGAATCTTCAGGCACCAAAACAACTTAATCTAAATGAAGTTGTCAAGGTGCTAGGAGGCCCATGGAGGCACTTTTACCTCAAAGGGTTAAACCGTTCTTTAACAGTCTAACTACAAAGTTGCCTCCAGTTGCGATATCTACTCCCACGGGGTCATCCAGCTTCTGAATTTTCAGATTCAGATAGTGCAGAGTGCTGCCAGGCAGGGGTTTGGAAAGAAAACGCACCTTTTTCAAGCCAGTTTTGTGAATGGGGAGTGTTACGGACTGTTTCAGCACATAAGGAGTTAAAACCGTTTAGGCGATCGTCCCTGTTACGGCACCCCCAGGCATAAAAGGGTTAAACCGCCGTTTAGTACATCTTCCCTTCTAGAGACACAGGCACAGCTACTGCAGAACACCAATCCGCCGAACAGGAAACCATATGAATGCTGTAAACAGCCGAATAGGAAAAACCATCTGAATAGGTTTACACTCCTAGCAGTCAAACTGGAACAGCATACAGTAAATCCCCCCAAGAACGAGACAAAGCTCCGTGTTGAGGGTCAAGCAGTGAACAGACAGAGCTGCGGGTTTATTGTTCTTATATACACATTAGTACCACCCACAGGGTTTTGGAACACAACCAATAAACACATACAATACACTCAGACACTCCCACACAAAATCCTCCCCTCTGCCTGTGATTCAATTACCTTACACAACGGGTAATTTAATTAGCAGAAGCCGAGAAATACAATTTTTCCACATTATTCATAAATTAAAAAGTATGCATCACATTCACATAAAACTTACATTTTCAGAATCAGCATACTCCAAATACAAACATACGTCAAAATCATAAAATCTAATTTATCCAGTGGTTCAAAAGATAGATCGTAGTCCTTTGTGACCACAGGAAGCATGGCTTTTCTGCCCAAAACCAGTTCCACAGTCTTCTATCCTGGCGATAATTGTGAAGTAATCCAATTATCTCCAAAGACAGAGACAAAACTCCATTGAACACATGGCAACAAAAAGAAAGTAAAATACAATAAAATACACAAAGTTACATTTATGACAAAATACAGACATGCAACATATTCCCAGATAGCTTAGGTCTGAGCGCACATTAATACTGAATGGCGCTCAGACCAGAAACACATACAGTTCAATTGCCATCGAGCCAAAGTCTTTTATTACATGAATAGTCTCCATAGCATACCTATCTCGGTTATATGAGTTCATTCAGTAAATCCGAGAATCTACAGAACACCGGGCAGAAAAGCATGAATAAGTCTTTTCTGCAGTGAAAAAGGCAGCAGGCGAGCAACCAGGCCTCTCCAATGCAATGTGGCGAGATTGCTCTCGTCACAGGGAGTTAATGACTGACATCATCAGTTGACGCTTTCAGCCAATCAGTAGTGCCCCTTCCGGGCGGCATTCTGCGCTTCCTGAATGTGAAAAGCCTGAATCTGAAGCCCGATGCCACCAGTGGGAGGGCACATCACCTGGACAACTTTGTGGTTAAAACCGTTCAAACCTGGCACCCTAACAACTTACTTTAAGATGAAGTTATTTTGGTGCCTGGAGTGTCCCTTTAACTTGCTTCCAGTACAGAGACCCAGTCCTGATAGCCACTCACGCAACACTATGTTGCCTTCAAGAGATCTTTATGAGGAACTTCAGAGGAGGTTCAAGATCCTCATGCAATGCATGAGGATGTCAAACGTTACAGAACCGTGTCTGACTTTGTTGTAGGAGTGGAAGCACATTCTAGTGGCTGTCAGGAAGACAATCACTAGAGGAGCATTTAGCCTCTGGAATGTAATCATTACCATATCAACAAAACAGCAATGTTTTATATTGCAGAACCAATGACAGGTCCATGATTCAAGTACCACTTTGTTGAGTGGTCTTGGTGTCTATAGTGGTCCTTTAAGAGCTACTTTTAATTTTCTCTTCATATTTCTCATTAATCCTACCTAAAGTTTATGAATCCTTTAGAATTAATCTCTGTTTATTCCTAGGGCAATAGGCATAAAAGCTGAATTTTCTGAAGTTATGACAACTACAGATTTTAATGAAGTAGTTACAGTAAAACACACACACACACTGGCCTGTCTACAACCTCCTCTTGTTTTCTTGTACTGTCTGTTAGAATATTAAACCACATTACACACTTTTATAATAAAATATTTAGGAGTCTCTTGTCAAAGTAAGCCCCATTTGAATCAATCTCTTAATATAGAATTTTAAAAACCAAATTGGACTTTAGGATAGAATTTTGAAACTCAAACTAAAAAATAACAAAAATATATCCCTTTACCTCTGTGTCCCCCCATTTTGGAAACACTATAAATATGATAGGCAATCATTGGTAAACAATGAGATCTTACCTGGGGATTTTGTTGAGAAGTTGTAATTGCAGGTGCCGGGTTCCTTAGACCCTGAGCAAGGTTTGCCATTGTTTTTGCATCTGTTTCAGCAGTTGAAACTTGATCATTAAGTTTAGATTTCAGTGCATGCTTCAAGTTTTCTATCTCTTGATATTGTTTGGTAATCTCTTGGGCATTTTTCACTTTCAAGGTTTCCAGCTCAAGGATTTTCTGTAAAAAAAAATAAAAAAAAATAAAAAAATTATATATATATATATATATATATATATATATATATATATATATATATATATATATATATATATATATACACACACACACACATACACACACACACATATATATACACATACATATATATATGCCGTAACTGACGACGTAGTAGGCCTGAAATAAAAGAGGGACTACCTCAAGAAATTATTTAAATGATTTAAAGGAGGAGAAGTGGGTGGGACAAATCTCAAGACCTGAGCCGGTAGCAGGTGAAGGGCTGGAGCTCCTTAAGAAGGGGAACCAAGCCCCTCCCACAACTTCAGGCCCTGCCTTCCATTTGTGGTCAAGGCATAAAGCCGTGGAGTTAGTAACTTTAAACCAAACAGGACATGAAAAGTCAGTTGGGGTGTGCCGTAACTGACGACGCAGTAGGCCTGAAATAAAAGAGGGCAAAAAGATGTAACAGTTTATTCAGCCTACAATACAGGACAGATTATCACACCATATTCTTGAATGCTAGTCGTACTTCCTGAACTGGCTGGGGAATGTATCGTGTATAAGCCGTGGACTTCCAGCGGCCCATAATCTTAATGATGTGTGCTGGGATATTCTTTTTTGAAGCGGTAGTAGCGGCTCCAAATCGGAATGAATGACCAGAATGTTTGGCCGGGTTTAGCCCCAAGCGTACTAACAATGTTCTTACATAAAGCATGAATTTACTGATGGGCCGTGTTTTACCATACAATGCCAGTAGAGGTTGATGTGGAGTTATTGGGATGGACGAGAGGTACTGGTCGAAGACTATTGTCAGTAGGGTAGTAGGGTATAATGACAGACTGTCCCTTCATACTAGTTTTCGTATGGTGTAGGAACAGTGAATAGTGGTCGTGTGTTTTAACTAGGTTAGCTGTTGTGAGGAAGTTTGGGGTGTTATAATTAGTAGTGGTAAATTCTTTGTACCGAAGGAACCCATAGAATGCCAAGTATATGGCGGTTTTGATAACCTGATTGGTACGAGTCTGAAACGGTGAAGTGTCTAAAAGATTTGACAGTGACTGAAATAGAACGTCATGTATAGGTAATCTGGAAGATGTAGGTGCCGGGGTGGAGTCTTTGATACCCTTCAATACAGACTTTACTTGATAAGAGGAGAGGAACCGTTGTTTATCAGGCCAGGTGGTGAGGATGTGGTGTTGAATACCCATGATGTATAATTTAATAGTGTTAAATGATAGTTTTAAGTGAAGATGGCAAAAATTAATAAACGCAATCATAGTGCTCATGGCAAATTTGTCAACAATTTTGTGTTCCATCACAAATTTATTAAACAACAGAAAAGCCCTGTCATAAACCTTTTTAGTGTTTACAGAAAGCCCTAATTGTGAGAGATGATATCCGTGAGCGAGTAATCGGTTTAGTCCAATACCATCTCCTGCCACTGTGGTACGGGAGTGGGTATTAAGGCTGCAGTGGGTAAGGCCGCCCGGAATTCCTGAAAACGAGATCGGGACAAATGTCAGCGGCAACATTGAGAACCCCAGGAACATGTATGCAATTCAGGAAAAAACTGTATTTCGCTGCTTGCCATGTGAGATTTCTAACGAACCGCATGATGGCCAGGGAAGCGGAACGTCCCTTGTTAACAATATGGCATGTTGCCATGTTGTCAGAGAAGCACCGCACCGACTTCCCTGACCAGATAGCTCCCCATTTTACCGCTGCTGCCACAATGGGATAAAGTTCAAATAACGCAGACGTGTCCTTGAACTCTGGTATCTCTGCAATTTCCTTTGGCCAGTTGCCCCACATCCATTGATTGCCAAAAATTGCGGCAAAACCGGAAGTGGCTGCAGCATCTGTCCAAATAGAAACAGACTCATCTGATAATATTGGTATGAATAAGCTCTTCCCGTTCCAGTGTCGTAAAAACTCCCTCCACATGTGTAAGTCAGCGGTGGCATGCTCATCTAACATTATACGAGAGGAGTCGGTCTGAAACCTAGGGAATAGACTGAGTAGTCGAGATATAAAAGCCCGTCCTTGAGGAATAATTTTCATGGCGAAATTAAGAGAACCTAACAGGGATTGCAACTCCTTTTTGCTGCAGGACTGTTCGGTTAAGTAAAAGTCAATGGCGGTCAGTATACGTTCAATCTTTTCCCTGGGGAGGCTAGCCTGCATGTGTACAGAATCCAGCACAACCCCCAGGAAATTGATGACCGTATCGGGACTTTCCGTCTAAGTCTGTGAAATCGGGACTCCAAGTTGTGTAAAAAATCGTGTTGTGGCCTTGAGGCTAATGGGAGGTAAGAGGTTGCTTTCTATGGAAAGAAAATCATCCAGATAATGGATAATGGTCGGGCATCTACAGGTGTTAAGCAATATCCAACACAACGTCTCAGCAAACATATCAAAAATACGTGGGCTGCTCTTTGAACCGAATGTGAGACGCATGAAAAAATAATATAACCCTTGCCATTTAACACCATGTAAATGCCACAGGGATGGATGAATAGGGAGTAGTTTAAAAGCATTCACTATGTCTGTCTTACTAAGCCAAGCACCTATTCCAGCCGAGAGGATGGCCGTGATGGCATTATCTATAGTAGCGTATTGCAGCGAAAACTCTTCAGACGGAATAAGTGAGTTAAGACTTGGTGTAACTGATGCATGGGGAGCAGAGAGGTCCAGAATCAACCTTTTCTTATTTGAGGATTTACCAGTGACCAGACCTATGGGGTTAGTTCTCCATACCGCAAATGGTGGAGAGTCAAATGGTCCAATAACAAATCCTTGGTCAATCTCATCCTGTATCAGTCGGTCAATAGCGTCCGGGTCTGCCAAGGCTGTTTGCAAATTCTTGCATTCTAAGACCCCAGTAGGCATGTGGATGATACCCGTGTGAAAACCTGCCGTGAAACCTGACCCCAAAAATTCCACTAAATGTTGGGATGGGTGATCACATAATAGCTTTCTCAGCAGTGAAACATTAATAGACGATAAATACTGCTTGGGGTATAATTTATTTGGGAACATT
Source organism: Pelobates cultripes (assembly GCA_933207985.1). Classification (NCBI taxonomy): domain Eukaryota; kingdom Metazoa; phylum Chordata; class Amphibia; order Anura; family Pelobatidae; genus Pelobates; species Pelobates cultripes. Next base: position 86,586,980 of record OW240922.1, read on the forward strand.
GCTTTAGAGTGAGCCCGGAAACACAATGAACAAACATGAAGCAACCTACATGCACTGAACCCGCACGTGCCTGTATTAAAATTGTTGCAAACTTGCGACTTCCCCCCAAAAATTATATCACGGCCCAGTTTATCTTTAAGGACCTTGGCCGGTCTCCCAGTCGGTGTCATATTGGGAAGGGGGTAGAAAGTATTTACCTCTGGGGTATTGGGACATAGGTTTGACGTGTGTGAATTGGAAGCACAAATGGCACAAGCCGGCGTCTTGAGGCCCGCAAAGTGCCGACAAAAAAGCTCCGTATCCAGCACACTCCAGTCAACTTGATAGCTAAACTGGGATAGAGCTGCCGACTCCTTTGCGGCGAAAGCACGGTGGTAGTCATAAAAAGCCGTACCACCGTACTTGTACCCCAAATCCACCAGCTTGTGTAGGTATAGGTCCAATTCCTCCCTTCTGTGGGGATGCATTGAGCATACAACATCCCTGTAGGTCCCAAAAGCCAGGACAAATTCAGGGATAGATAGCTTACGGTTTAGTCTGGGGTCCCTAGATTTAAGTACCACGGATATGTCACCATAAGCGTACGTCTTATTTTCCAGGACATCTTGGGAGGCAATGAGTAGTGATACCAAATTTACCTCCTTCCCCTCCAAGATGTCCTTTCTCAAATTAGCAGGCACCAAATGTGCTGGGTTAATAATATGCGGATTTTTAATCCCCGCCGGAATATTACCAGTAGAAGTGCTGGGAACAACCGCCGTGTCACTATTTCCCAGAGCCGTTTGCGACTGCTGTCGGCTCTCTGTGTCCATTTTATCCAGTTTATCGGTAATACGACCTAAAGAGGTCAATACCGATGATAATACCGCGTGCAGATCAGAAGACTGACCGCCACTAGACCCTTCATCAGCCCCAGTATTATCAGTTTGCGTGTTTAAAAGTCTATACAATTCAGCTTTCCTAGCCGTAGCTGGGAATGGAATATTCCTTTTCCTCAATTCGGCGGTGATCCGAGGAATCGTCCGGGAGCGTAGAGATGAAGGACTCGCATTGTCGACT
>OW240922.1:86588138-86605638 GCA_933207985.1 Pelobates cultripes
ATCACTAATCAAATCAGGTTTTTAAGCTATGGCTTTTTGCACCTAGAAGTCTCAGTCCTTTAACCTACCACCACCAGAAGGGAAAGCTGCAAGCGCAGGACGACAATGAAACCGCAAAGAAACTGTTTAATGAAACTTACAGTTGGCTCCAGCCTAGTTATCTGCTCCCGGGCCTTCCGCAGTTCTTTGAGAACTTTATGTAACTGATGTTGAACTTTTTGGCGGTCGATTTTCTCATTCTCGAAGTCTGAAGTACACCGTTGGATCTGATTGCCAAGAAGAGAGAGTTTAATTCTTACTCTGAGTCATGCACACAGTTGTGTAGAGTAGTGCTTAAATCACTTCCAAAAAGTAGCAGCAATTGCGCAAGATATTACACTACTAAAAGGTATGTGATTTTAAGAACGGCTAAATTTAGTATTCATAGATTACTGATATATGATCCTGTTTGATTTGCAGTATATGGTGTATTCCATTTACTATAAATTGTTTTGAGTCCTTTGGATACCATTGATAAGCTTCACTGTGTTTTAATAAGTGCACCCCTATTGTTTTTTTTCTATTGGATTGTTATACGGGGGGGAGGAGGAGAGACACACACACAATTCTTTAGGGAGTTTCCTGTGCAGATATTTTTATTTATTTATATTTTTTGGTCACATTGTTTATATAATACAATATAAATGTAGACTCTCAGCATATAGGGAAAGATTCAAAAATCATTCTTCAGAAAACAGAATAATAAAAGTTCTCTCTGCAAATTTTAGGCTGTATATCTGCATCCATAAAAGCTAATGGACTGCGATGTTTAAACAGGAAGTGAGAAGACACCCTGAACTTGGCACCAAAGCTGTGATTGCTTTGAAAAGCTTTCTACTTTACTATATTTTTTTAATGGCTGAAATCTTTGAGGGTGTGATTAATATAAGTTAAGAGCCTTAAAAAAGGTTACATACTGAAGAATTAGAGAGAACGGAAGAGAGGCTGTGCTGACCCCACTGATCGCAGGTGTGCACAGGTGCCTTCTTTGACCTGGTAACAGAATTAAACTTTCATTTTACTTTGGTGGCAACATCTGAACAATGTTGAGCATGCATTGTTCAGATGGTTTTTCTTTTGTCCAGTTATTGTAAACACACAGAAAATAAAACCCCAATGTAGATATGCAACCAATTTCTACAGCACAATACCTGCTGTTCCAATGAAATAACTCTCTTCTCATCCTCTTCATTCTTTAATAATGACTGCTGCATCGCTTGAACCTGGAAGGTAAAGGTACAAATCTGAAATCAAGCCCAAGGAGCAAAAACTCCAACTATCACCTTACTACTCATTGCATTTTCAAATACATCACAAGTGGATTATGGTTTATTATATAAAATTTAATTATTTTTAAAATTATGGTTTCAATTTCAACTGTATGTTGTATCCAAGCTATACAAACAAAACAGGGTAAACCGCGCTGGAGCTTCCAATTACATACATAGAGGGAGAGGGTGCTTTCCAAAATGTGTATCTTATATGTGCAGCGTATTAACTAAATAGTGCAAATATTAACATAGTGCCAAATTATCACTCACGCTTTATAGAGCTATATAAGCTCTATTTCATGGGCATAGCTTGAATAATCTCAGTCTGTCCTTTTCTTTTAAGATACATATTTTGGAAATCGCCTTCTACCTCTACGAATGTAATTTGAAGCTCCAGCACCGTTTACCTTGTTTTGTTTGTACTGATTTGTATTCCACGAGGGTGGGGGAACTCCTTGTTGGTGAACTGCAGCTATTGTACCAGATAGAGGGCGCTTATTTTGTTTTGTTATAGTTGAGAATCCAAGATATGTAGGTTGTAAAGCTATAGCAAAGTGTACATGAAGTAAACCATTCAAATACTTAAGAGCATTAAATATTTGAGTTTCATATGGAATACAGTCCTTTATTTATCGTACCAACATCAGTCTCTGAAGCATTATGAATAAACTCCCAGGCTTATTAGCTAAAGGTTCTATGCACAAACTGCTTTCTATAATGTGACATTAAGGATCAGTTCATTCCTCTGCACATTCAGATTTTAAAGTGGAATGGTCACTTCTGTTCTTTGTCCCCTTATACCAGTAAATGCACTGATCTCTGATGTACACTCCTGCTTTCAGGGTAACACAGCACGCCATGATAAGCAAGCCACAAGAATCTACAGAGAAATGTCACAGGCGTGCATATTCTTCTCAGGTTTCCTTTCCATAGCATTTTACTCCCACAAGTGAGGACAGCCAGGCATGCCATGTAAATCTTAACATAGAAACAGAGTATATTCCATGAGTCAAATGTGAATTAAATAAAGCACAAACCAAAACCAACTTTTAGTCAGACTGTGAAAAAAAGGCATATTGAGACACCACCCCACCCCCATGGTGTCTGGAGTCAGTATGCTTCACTATGTGCATTGTGTTATTAAAGCATCATTAGCCAGCCTGGCCGGGCCAAGTAAGCGGGCAGAACAGCTTGCCCCATTACCGGAAAACAGGGCCAGAGCACTCCTAGGATCATAAGCACTTCAGTAGGAAGTTGTGATAACTGGAGTAACCCTTTAAACTGCAGATATAAAGGTTTGTGATTATTTTCCAGGTTTTAACAGACATAAATCAAAACGCACTTATTTTTACAGCGTATTATGGTCCCTCTTTTTCATAGCCAAACAAAATTCCTTGGGGGGAAAAAAATAAATTCTAAACTTTACCAGCGACTGGGTAGTGAGCGGAATCGGGGATGCAAAAACACTGAACACGTTGTCATGTCAACATTCAAAATAGTCAAAACGGGAGAAAGTTTTCAGCTTCGTTATATTTAGAGCTGAGATTTACAAGAACAAAAAGAAAATGCTCCTTTAAAACATGAAACAGTAAGAAATAGAAACTGATTTGTGAAAGATACACTGGATACATTCAGACTATTTACTGGACCTTAAAATGTGTTGGGATTTACCTGATTTAAAAGTTCTGAAGATCTATTCTTTTCTTCTACAACTTTGTTTCTGCACAGTTCAAGCTCAATCTTTAACCTCTGGATTTTGTCCTTCACTCGTCTTCGTTCATCTTCCCGCAGTTGTTTCTCATCCTCACGCACCAACTGGACTGATACAGAGAGTTCCCCCACTTCTTTCTTTTTCTCTTCATACTTCGTTCTAGTGGTGGCAAGTTCAGCATTTAACTGGGCTACCAGTTTCTGTTCCTCTTCAAGATCCTTCTTTGCGGTCAGTAAAAGCTTGTCATAATATTTCTGCTTGTCATCTTGTTTTGCTAAAATGAATGGAATTATGAATCTCAACAGGAGTTAAGAATTTTATAACATTATGAAAAACCATGACATCAGAAAACTACAAGAAAAGCAGGGTGACAACCTTTCAATTCCATTGAAGAAAAAAAATAAAAAAATAATTGAGATTATATATATATATATATATATATATATATATATATATATATATATATATATATATATATATATATATATATATAAATATATAAAAACATGGTACATAATCACTACGGAAAAAAGGCAGGTCTGCATAGTGTCCTAACATTTTTAATGTGAACCTGCAATTCAGTAAAGAGTACCACTTTACGGAGTATAAACATTGATTTAAACTTAAATTTCAGTAGGTAGTTCTTATTTCCATCGGCATGAACTACGTAAATAGCAGTCGCAGTGGATATGCTTATATTAGGAATGCATCTTCCCAATGTCTAGAACATAGCCATCCACAAAGTATTATGGAATAGCACTGTTGTATGGTCACAGCTTACAAGAGTAATGTGCACAGCACACAGCAGAGTATAGTAAATAAAGCATGGGATGTTAGCATCACAATGCACAGATTACATTCTATATAGTGTGCGTGTATAATATATATATATATATATATATATATATATATATATATATATAGATATAGAAGGTTCTTGGCACTCACCCTTAATTTCTCAAAAAAAATGGTACAATACTGCCTGGGTGCAGTCCTCAGCGTTTAAATATAACAAAAATTAATAACAGGTCTTCATCTGAATACTAATTTATTCCAAGGTGCAAATTACATGTGCAATAGACGTTTCGACCCTCACAGGGTCTTCTTCAAGATCCAAGATATTAATTTTGTGTGTGTGTGTATATATATATATATATATATATATATATATATATATATATATATATATACACACACACACACACACACACATATACACACACACACACATATACACACACACACACATATACATACTTATACACACACAGTCACAGCTTGACAAAGATCCAAGTGTGGATTGCAACGTTGCTGTGTTTCTCCAATAAATCGGTTTGAAAAAGACCCTGTGCGCCTGGACTACATTGTCTTCACTATATGGAATGGGGGTTTGCCAGCCCTAGGAACAGTGCACCGAGGTCTACAAGTGATGAGAGTGCCAATGCCTGCTTTGTTTGCAATCACTGATATGCAGTGGGCATTTTAGAAGAGGCAATCTTCATATAAATGATTTACATATTCACGGTATATTTAAACAGCAAAATGAAAAGACATACCTACCTGAAGAGGAAATGACCATCCATAATGTTTGTGGACAATATTAAGTAAAATTGTTTTAGACTTACCGTAATTTTCTTTACTGATCATTATACATGGCAGCATTTACTCATGGGTTAGCTCCTCCCCTCACAGCAGAAAAAACAGGAAATAGAACTCTGAAATTGGTATAACTAGATCCTCCCCCATCAGGCAGTCTTTGTAAGTAACCTTTGCAGCTCTCAAAGTAGATGAGGTGGGAATGTAATGCTGCCGTGTATAATGATCACGAAATGAAAATTATGGCAAGTATGAAACAATATTTCATATTCCTGATCAAACATGGCAGCCTTTACTTGTGGGTAATACCCAAGCAGTACATTTACTGGGAGGGACAAAGTTCAAATACAGTTAATAAAAACCATTGTTGAGCTGCACAAACCTAATAAGACTTACCAAAAAGCCAAACAAGTAACCAATAGGATATTGTCATAATATCTGTTCAGACATGTTATTATATCCCAGGCACTGCTGGTCAGCAACCCCCTGGTATTCAAATATAGGGAATATCCTGGACAAATATAGGGTCAGTTAGGAATTAAGATCGTGATAACCAATACTATAAAAAGGAACAAGACTAGATCAATACTAGACAAACTCCTGTAAGAAATGAAACACCCATCTTGCATGTGTATTGCTATGGAGAATAAAATAGATCAGAGGAGAACCTCCTTAAATCTGAAAGACACGGTCTGGAAATTAAACATATTTGGACAAAAACAGAAGTTAATGTCCTTCTCTAATATAGAGAATATACTCAATGGATGGCACTTTCAAATCAGAACCTGTTCAAAGGCATAACATCCAGATACCAAGCTGAAACAAGCCCCGAAATTCCAGACACTGCTCAATAAAAACAGTCACACCTTGCCATCAAACAGGGAGGAGATATTAAACTGAAAACCCACCATTCTTTGGATGGATGTATTTATTAAAGACAATTCTCACTGCTTCATCTTGCCTTGTGAGCAGGCTAACACATAAGCAAAGACTGCCATGTTTCATCAGGAAGATCAGTTTAAGGAAGTTACAAGAAGGATGTTCGTAAAAAAAAACTTAATTACTTGAATGACAGATTATTTCCACAATTCTACATTGACTTTACAACCCCGATTACGAATCGAATTAGGCTATTGTGGAAAAAGAAGCCTGTGATAAAGTATATCTAGGGCTCAACATTCCCCTGCCTCTGTGATGATGTAACCCCGACATTCTGCTTGGCTTGCCTTAGTTGCCCCCAGAATGCTAAAATGCCCAGTAAGTATTAGTGCAGTGACTGCTATAATTCTGAGCATAGCATTATCAATGCGGTGGAGTGTTATACTATACCATACCATCAGAAGAAGATTCCTTGACTTGCTGTTGAAGAGTCTGGTTAACGGCTGCAACCTGCTGCTCCAGTTCGTAGATTCGCGCCATTAAACCCTGAACATAGGTCTCGCGCTGCTGGTCATAAGACAACCACTGTTGATTTTTCTCAAGAGCCTTTAGACGGGATGTGGAAAACCAATAGTAAACAGATAGTCATTCAAAGCAATGTTTGTCAGTCTTACAAGATGTCAATATATGAATGTGAGTTATAAGACTTAAAGTACAGTATCATGACAATGTTTTCTCATCCTGCTTAAAGGACCACTTCAGCTCAGTGATGTGGTGTGGATGCAGTGGCCCTACAGTTTTAGCCTCGTAATGTAAAATACTGCAGTTTTCTAGAAACAGCAATGATTCCATTGCAGTGTTAAATACACCTTTTAGTGGCATTGATACTGACAGTCACCAGAGGCGCTTCCCTACAAGAACTGAGCCAAACTCTGTTTTCAATAAAATGCTGCTTCTAGAGCAGTATTTGATTAGTCCAATTTGGTAATTTGCTGTTAATGCACACAAGTCTCCCAATGTTTCCCCATGGAAAAGCATTGCACTGGCTGAGATCATCTGTCTTGATCTCAGCCAGGGAGATGATGTGGCTGCTACAAGAGGGCAGCGAAGGAGTACAGATGGTGGATGGATACCTATATGGGTAGTATAAAACTATAGAGCTAGTAATAAGTGCTTGCATTCCTAACACTATAGTGTTCCTTTAACTTTAGCAGACCACAAGGTGAAATGCACTCAGCAATGAAAGATATAGAACGGTTTTCTATAATTCACCATCTGCTTCCTATTTCTTTTTTACTTCAAACTTCTGTCCATTGGGTTTCACACAGACATCACCCGACACATTATTCCAATGAACCATCTTAATGGGATATGTAACGATAGGTGCTGGAAGATCTGGTCAAAACCTCTACACAAAACATCAATACCATGTTATACAACGTTATTGAATGGAGAAATAACTCTTTTATAAATCCAACCACAAGAGGATCATTAGCAAAACTAAAAACAAAAAATAAAAATAAAAAATTGTATATCAAATGTGTATAAAGTGCAAATAGCACACAAAGGGAGCTGTGCATAAATTATTTTCCTAAAGATGTTGCAGAAACACCAAGGATTAACATAATGGTGTAAAATAAATAGCAGCAGTATTTTGAACATGCACTGAAAAGGAAAGTGACAACAGACATGAAATTGAGTTTTGCTGTGTAAATTGTCCCATAATTATTATATTTATATAGCTCCAACAAATTCTATAGCACTTTACAATGAGTGGACAAACAAACATTTAATTTTAACCAGACAAGTTTGACGCACAGAAACAGAGGGGTTGAGGAAATGGAAACTAACAGTTACCACAAAGGTGGTGTTGCACAATTTCCATGTTGCTACAATGAGTTAGAAATCTAATCTCTGCAAAAATCCAAACACACCTAAAGTCACTACAATCCATTAGAGCAGGAAGTGCGGGCCAATAAAACCAGTTGCCGGAACACTCTTGACATAAGAGACACCAGCACATCATGAAACGTAGAATAGCTTTTTGATGTTCCCAAAGTTAATTTAAGGGATACAAATGGTTTCACCAAACACATCAGAATATTAACCAAATTACTAGAAACGGACTAGAATACAATGTTTAATTACATAGACTGAACAAAGCAAGAACATGGATTATCCAAAAGAATGGAATCCACGGTGTGTCAAGAGAACCCTATAAGGGGGTAACCCTTAGAGATATATATAAAATGCTAGAGATGATCCCTGGCCAAAAAGCCACAGGAACACAAAAAGAGTTCTCTGGGTATTGCAATTACATATGAAAATAAAATAAATAAAAAAAACTCTTTATTGTAGGGTATAAATTCCCCAAAAATAAATAAAACTTAACAAAAACCTAACACACACTAAAGAGAAATAAGAGAATCTAGGTGAGGAAGGAGAGGTGAAAGTAAAGTGATACTAAAAGGTATCACAACAGGAAAAAATCTTAGTACACAGCAATAAGCTATGTCTCCCCTAAAGTTATATAGCGATCTAGGTAGCAGCTATCCTGTATTACAAAGTATAACAATTGCCAAATGTTAGCCCTAAATGCTGATTATGGATACAAAGTATCCTCTAAAGTAGCAACAGCTAGTGAGCATAGAAGGCAAAAGTACTCACATCTTTTAACTGCACCTGAAGAATGTCCATATTTGCATCTGCACCTTCATTTGTCATTTTCTTAGGAGAAAAACAAAAAAAAACTATTAAAATCACTACATATATCTCCAAAATGTTTTAAACAGATAGTAAACAGATTGACAGTGCACGGTACATCAATATTGGTGTGAGTGGCCATAACTGAGCATTTACCTGTAAAGCAAAATAAATAAATAGAATAAGTCAATACACCAACAGAATACAAGACAGCTCTATTTAGTCCTCATCTCAAGTACCCTCTAAAAATTACACAAAGCAATGAAGGAGGTGGTGGGGGGGGGGGGGTAATAGAAAGAAAATATACGTTTACACGGGACACCCTACAGCTTGATATTGTGAAATAAAATGTATGTTTTGATAATTTAAAATAAAAACCCGGCTTCTTGTGTGTCCTGTACAACCAGTGGAGAGGTCAGACTGAACTTGCCACCCCATGCCTAATGTAGGAAGCCAGAACTTTTCAGCAGGTAATTCAACAAACACACAATGTCTGCAAGATTATAATTTGTATCTTCTACGAATCTATGTGTTAGTCTACCGGTATATTAAAATGTTTAATATTCTTTAGGAAATACTTAATTTGCAGAAGATAATACTTTGTATTAAAAAATCCTTTCATCTAGGCCAGTAATTTTGCTCCTAGGTTGTACTTTTTAACTGAAGAAACAGTTAATTTTAAAGGACCACTATAGGCACCCAAACCACTTCAGCTCAATGAAGTGGTCTGGGTGCCAGGTCACCCTAGTTTCAACCCTGCAGCTGAAAATATAGCAGTTTCAGAGAAACTATGTTTACACTGCGTGGTTATCCAGCCTCTAGTGGCTGTCTCCCTGACTGCCACTAGACGCCAATTCCGTTATTTACACTGAGTAAATCACACTTATTTGAGCCCAGCGTCAAATAAGATTCCCATAGGAAAGCACTGAGTAATGCTTTCCTATGGGTGGGTTTGAAAGCGCGCCTCTGGCCGCGCATGCGGCTCCACTCGAGAGCAGACATCGGCAGGGGAGGAGAGATCAGGCGCTGGATTAAGGTAAGTAAATGAAGGGGTTTTAACCCCTTCAGTGCCGAAGGAGGGGGGACCCATTAAACCTATAATGCCAGGAAAACGGTTTTGTTTTTCTTGAACTATAGGATCCCTTTAAAGAAAACCAGCTACACCTCTAAATTAGTATGTAACGCAATACAAGCTATCATTTACAGATCTTTACAGGTCTTTAAAACAGAGAAATGCTTCCCCCTAGTGGACATATGAAGCAATACACTACAAATACATTTGTGAAAAGAAAAATCACAAATGTCATGTTTCCCATTACTAAATAACAAGAGTACAAATATAGTGACAGACAATCCCTAAAGCTATATAGTGTTTTTTTTGTTTTTTTGTCAATCTTTCTTTTATTAAAGGCATATAAGATGGGGTACAGAAGAAAAACAAGGGAAAAGTACGATAGTTACGGCATAGGGTTGATACAACGTTTAGCAATGTTAATGTACATTTCCAAAGTAGCGATGCCTCATTTAAAAAAATTTTTTATGGTTGTTAAACTATTTATTGAAGATACAAGCTATGGTTCATAGGGTCATGTTAATTAAAGGCGCATCAAGCAGAGAAACTAACTGTTAAACAAGCAGAGGTATCTACTGTGTGTGTTAATATAGTTAAACCATATGCTATACCAAAGGGGTCTGTATATTAACATGCTAGGCTCGGACAATATTCTACATATGTAGAAAAAGGGCAGACATACATGTGTAGCGACCTCACGCCAGAGCTATCTACGCCCAGAGTAGGTTAAACATCAAGGTTCAAGATATACTGAAACAGTTTCCTAGCCTGATGTTTAACTCGGCTCATTATTTTGAAAATACAAGCTATGGATCACATTATCCGGTTGGTAACATGCTAGCTAAGTAGCGCAGCCTAAAAACAAAAATAAAAAATGGTTGCATAGTTGTAAGCTTATACAGATAAACGTATTACAGGCTGATTCAGCATGTCAGGGATGGTAAGGCATGTTAGAACATCAGGCTTGTGTCAGTATACATACATGCCCGCTCAAGTGCAGTAAGGCTAGTTGTCGTGTTATAAGGTATATCAAGGAACAGGCATTGCATAGTTACTTAAGTTGCACTAACGGTTAAGTAGAGTTTAGATGCTAGACATGCTGAACCGTTGCGTCTTGGTTACTAAGAGGCGCACAGTATTGAGAATAAGATGTAAAAAGTACAATATAAATTGCTAAGGCACGCTGGCGACATAGTATACATCTATCAGTTAGGCGACATTCGTAGAGTATTAACTTAAAAAAAAAAAAACACATTACGGCGCGTGTGAAAAGAAACCTTATGAGTAAAACCCTCAGGGTATGACAGTGTGTCTCTCTCGGTTACTTGGAGCAGTCCAAGGCATCGAGTACAGCAAGCGTCCATGCAGTTATTCAGCCCACCCCACATGGAGGAGTTGTGCTGTAGTATGTGGTGTCTAGTCCACTTGGTTGTGGTGGGCTGCTCCATTGAGGCTTGTGTCTGTTTCTCTAGGGTGGGTGTTTTGACCCGCCGGGTGCTTGGCCCTCTGAGTTGTGGTTCCCCTGGTGCACCTCCCAGTTCCATTTCGCTTGAGTATCCTGTGTCTTCGGCCGAGGCCTTAGCGGAGGCCCTTGCCACAAGTCCATTGACCCCATCTCCAGGGTCGTAGGCCCAAGGTTTCGCCGGATTCCGGTTGTTCCCCTGGGTGTATGGGTGGCGGTGAGGAGTAACCCTCAGGTGGGCTCCCTGCTCGGAAGAAGAGTGGGGAGAGCTCTTGGGAGCACGAGGGGTCCCCAGCACTCTGTGGCTGTGCTCCGATGCTGGTTTTCCTCCCATGAGTTTACCTGCAGGCAGAGGATCTCTCCTCCTGCGGCGCCATCTTGGGGCCCTGAGCTGTTTAGGAATAATGCGTTGGCGGTTGTGTTGCTTAAATTGTTCTTTGCTCTGGCATGTGCTCTGGTTATTCAGCCTTGTCCGGTGCTCCAGCTGTGCCCAGAAGGCGTCGAAGAGAGCGGTGAGTTTGGCTTCATAGTCTGGCATGACTGTGTGGCGTTCAGCCTGGTGCGCCATTTTAGTTGTGCCTCGTGTTCGCCTGTCCTGTTGCTGTGTTGCCCCATGTTGTAGGCTCAGCCTGTAGCCACCTCTCCAGTCGCTTGTTGTGGACCGAGATGACCCCCATCGGTCCAGAGGGGGGGGGGAGGGGGTAGGAGGTGATGCCCCCGAGGTATACCCGACCAGGTCAGTCAGCGCGGGAAGCGGCCGTCTCCCCGGCGCTCGATCTCCGGTAGGCCTCACGGTGTGGTATAATCTTGAATTTGGTGTCGGTCTATTCTCCCGGGTATCCCCGACATGATTTCTCGTCTCTGGTGTGCGACTGTGCCGTGTTTTTTGGGGTTTACCCCCACGAAGTTCAATAGGTAGCAGGAGCTGAAGTGTAGCACAACCGCTCAGCCTGAGTGCCAGGCTCCGCCCCCCGCTATATAGTGTTCTAGTGCCTATTTAGATATCTGAGCCTGCCTAAATAAAAATAAATAAATAAAATAAAAAAAGTAAAAAATGTTTTTTACTTAAACCACAATCACTGTATATGTTTAATACTAATAATATACCGTTTATTATGCTAAAGTGACAGATATGCATCTTTGTTACGCAATGCACAACTAAAATAAGGAATTATAAAAAAAAAAAAAAAAAAAAAGTTTACTTAAAAGGGAATCTTCAGGCACCAAAACAACTTAATCTAAATGAAGTTGTCAAGGTGCTAGGAGGCCCATGGAGGCACTTTTACCTCAAAGGGTTAAACCGTTCTTTAACAGTCTAACTACAAAGTTGCCTCCAGTTGCGATATCTACTCCCACGGGGTCATCCAGCTTCTGAATTTTCAGATTCAGATAGTGCAGAGTGCTGCCAGGCAGGGGTTTGGAAAGAAAACGCACCTTTTTCAAGCCAGTTTTGTGAATGGGGAGTGTTACGGACTGTTTCAGCACATAAGGAGTTAAAACCGTTTAGGCGATCGTCCCTGTTACGGCACCCCCAGGCATAAAAGGGTTAAACCGCCGTTTAGTACATCTTCCCTTCTAGAGACACAGGCACAGCTACTGCAGAACACCAATCCGCCGAACAGGAAACCATATGAATGCTGTAAACAGCCGAATAGGAAAAACCATCTGAATAGGTTTACACTCCTAGCAGTCAAACTGGAACAGCATACAGTAAATCCCCCCAAGAACGAGACAAAGCTCCGTGTTGAGGGTCAAGCAGTGAACAGACAGAGCTGCGGGTTTATTGTTCTTATATACACATTAGTACCACCCACAGGGTTTTGGAACACAACCAATAAACACATACAATACACTCAGACACTCCCACACAAAATCCTCCCCTCTGCCTGTGATTCAATTACCTTACACAACGGGTAATTTAATTAGCAGAAGCCGAGAAATACAATTTTTCCACATTATTCATAAATTAAAAAGTATGCATCACATTCACATAAAACTTACATTTTCAGAATCAGCATACTCCAAATACAAACATACGTCAAAATCATAAAATCTAATTTATCCAGTGGTTCAAAAGATAGATCGTAGTCCTTTGTGACCACAGGAAGCATGGCTTTTCTGCCCAAAACCAGTTCCACAGTCTTCTATCCTGGCGATAATTGTGAAGTAATCCAATTATCTCCAAAGACAGAGACAAAACTCCATTGAACACATGGCAACAAAAAGAAAGTAAAATACAATAAAATACACAAAGTTACATTTATGACAAAATACAGACATGCAACATATTCCCAGATAGCTTAGGTCTGAGCGCACATTAATACTGAATGGCGCTCAGACCAGAAACACATACAGTTCAATTGCCATCGAGCCAAAGTCTTTTATTACATGAATAGTCTCCATAGCATACCTATCTCGGTTATATGAGTTCATTCAGTAAATCCGAGAATCTACAGAACACCGGGCAGAAAAGCATGAATAAGTCTTTTCTGCAGTGAAAAAGGCAGCAGGCGAGCAACCAGGCCTCTCCAATGCAATGTGGCGAGATTGCTCTCGTCACAGGGAGTTAATGACTGACATCATCAGTTGACGCTTTCAGCCAATCAGTAGTGCCCCTTCCGGGCGGCATTCTGCGCTTCCTGAATGTGAAAAGCCTGAATCTGAAGCCCGATGCCACCAGTGGGAGGGCACATCACCTGGACAACTTTGTGGTTAAAACCGTTCAAACCTGGCACCCTAACAACTTACTTTAAGATGAAGTTATTTTGGTGCCTGGAGTGTCCCTTTAACTTGCTTCCAGTACAGAGACCCAGTCCTGATAGCCACTCACGCAACACTATGTTGCCTTCAAGAGATCTTTATGAGGAACTTCAGAGGAGGTTCAAGATCCTCATGCAATGCATGAGGATGTCAAACGTTACAGAACCGTGTCTGACTTTGTTGTAGGCGTGGAAGCACATTCTAGTGGCTGTCAGGAAGACAATCACTAGAGGAGCATTTAGCCTCTGGAATGTAATCATTACCATATCAACAAAACAGCAATGTTTTATATTGCAGAACCAATGACAGGTCCATGATTCAAGTACCACTTTGTTGAGTGGTCTTGGTGTCTATAGTGGTCCTTTAAGAGCTACTTTTAATTTTCTCTTCATATTTCTCATTAATCCTACCTAAAGTTTATGAATCCTTTAGAATTAATCTCTGTTTATTCCTAGGGCAATAGGCATAAAGGCTGAATTTTCTGAAGTTATGACAACTACAGATTTTAATGAAGTAGTTACAGTAAAACACACACACACACACTGGCCTGTCTACAACCTCCTCTTGTTTTCTTGTACTGTCTGTTAGAATATTAAACCACATTACACACTTTTATAATAAAATATTTAGGAGTCTCTTGTCAAAGTAAGCCCCATTTGAATCAATCTCTTAATATAGAATTTTAAAAACCAAATTGGACTTTAGGATAGAATTTTGAAACTCAAACTAAAAAAATAACAAAAATATATCCCTTTACCTCTGTGTCCCCCCATTTTGGAAACACTATAAATATGATAGGCAATCATTGGTAAACAATGAGATCTTACCTGGGGATTTTGTTGAGAAGTTGTAATTGCAGGTGCCGGGTTCCTTAGACCCTGAGCAAGGTTTGCCATTGTTTTTGCATCTGTTTCAGCAGTTGAAACTTGATCATTAAGTTTAGATTTCAGTGCATGCTTCAAGTTTTCTATCTCTTGATATTGTTTGGTAATCTCTTGGGCATTTTTCACTTTCAAGGTTTCCAGCTCAAGGATTTTCTGTAAAAAAAAAAAAAAAAAAAAAAAATTATATATATATATAAAAAACACAAGATCCAGCGCACTCACCTATCCACTAAACAGCAACTTCAATGTTGAAAGATTTTATTAGTTTTTTTAAAAACACCTAATCTAGGCAAAAATAATGGGGGTTTAGTTACATTATATGATCATACATTGCATAAGCCTGCCACAACGTCAATGTACCCCATCTTTAGCAGGTCCTACACTAACAGCCTAATGTCTGCTCTTATATATATATATTTGTGGTCAAGGCATAAAGCCGTGGGATTAGTAACTTACACCAAACAGGACATGAAAGTCAGTTGGGGTGTGCCGTAACTGACGACGTAGTAGGCCTGAAATAAAAGAGGGCAAAAAGATGTAACAGTTTATTCAGCCTACAATACAGTACATGATTATCACACCATATTCTTGAATGCTAGTCGTACTTCCTGAACTGGCTGGGGAATGTATCGTGTATAAGCCGTGGACTTCCAGCGGCCCATGATCTTAATGATGTGTGCTGGGATATTCTTTTTTGAAGCGGTGGTAGCGGCTCCAATTCGGAATGAATGACCAGAATATTTGGCCGGGTTTAGCCCCAAGCGTACTAACAATGTTCTTACATAAAGCATGAATTTACTGATGGTCAGTGTTTTACCATACAATGCCAGTAGAGGTTGATGTGGGGTTATTGGGATGGAGGAAAGGTACTGGTCGAAGACTACCACGGGACACCATTTATTGTCAGTAGGGTAGTAGGGTATAGTGACAGATTGTCCCTTCATACTAGTTTTCGTATGGTGTAACAACAGTGAATAGTGGTCGTGTGTTTTAACTAGGTTAGCTGTTGTGAGGAAGTTTGGGGTGTTATAATTAGTAGTGGTAAATTCTTTGGGCCGGAGAAACCCATAGAACGCCAAGTATATGGCGGTTTTGATAACTTGATTGGTATGAGTCTCAAACGGTGACGTGTCTAAAAGATTTGACAGTGACTGAAATAGAACGTCATGTATAGGTAATCGGGAAGATGTAGGTGCCGGGGTGGAGTCTTTGATACCCTTCAATACAGACTTTACCTGATAAGAGGAGAGGAACCGTTGTTTATCAGGCCAGGTGGTGAGGATGTGGTGTTGAATACCCGTGATGTATAATTTAATAGTGTTAAATGATAGTTTTAAGTGAAGATGGCAAAAAGAAATAAACGCAATCATAGTGCTCATGGCAAATGTGTCAGCAATTTTGTGTTCCATCACAAATTTATTAAACAACAGAAAAGCCCTGTCATAAACCTTTTTAGTGTTTACAGAAAGCCCTAATTGTGAGAGATGATATCCGTGAGCGAGTAATCGGTTTAGTCCAATACCATCTCCTGCCACTGTGGTACGGGAGTGGGTATTAAGGCTGCAGTGGGTAAGGCCGCCCGGAATTCCTGAAAACGAGATCGGGACAAATGTCAGCGGCAACATTGAGAACCCCAGGAACATGTATGCAATTCAGGAAAAAACTGTATTTCGCTGCTTGCCATGTGAGATTTCTAACGAACCGCATGATGGCCAGGGAAGCGGAACGTCCCTTGTTAACAATATGGCATGTTGCCATGTTGTCAGAGAAGCACCGCACCGACTTCCCTGACCAGATAGCTCCCCATTTTACCGCTGCTGCCACAATGGGATAAAGTTCAAATAACGCAGACGTGTCCTTGAACTCTGGTATCTCTGCAATTTCCTTTGGCCAGTTGCCCCACATCCATTGATTGCCAAAAATTGCGGCAAAACCGGAAGTGGCTGCAGCATCTGTCCAAATAGAAACAGACTCATCTGATAATATTGGTATGAATAAGCTCTTCCCGTTCCAGTGTCGTAAAAACTCCCTCCACATGTGTAAGTCAGCGGTGGCATGCTCATCTAACATTATACGAGAGGAGTCGGTCTGAAACCTAGGGAATACACTGAGTAGTCGAGATATAAAAGCCCGTCCTTGAGGAATAATTTTCATGGCGAAATTAAGAGAACCTAACAGGGATTGCAACTCCTTTTTGCTGCAGGACTGTTCGGTTAAGTAAAAGTCAATGGCGGTCAGTATACGTTCAATCTTTTCCCTGGGGAGGCTAGCCTGCATGTGTACAGAATCCAGCACAACCCCCAGGAAATTGATGACCGTATCGGGACCTTCCGTCAAAGTCGGTGAAATCGGAACTCCAAGTTGTGTAAAAAGTCGTGTTGTGGCCTTGAGGCTACTGGGAGGTAAGAGGTTGCTTTCTATGGAAAGAAAATCATCCAGATAATGGATAATGGTGGGGCATCTACAGGTGTTAAGCAATATCCTACACAACGTCTCAGCAAACATATCAAAAATACGTGGGCTGCTCTTTGAACCGAATGTGAGACGCGTGAAAAAATAATATAACCCTTGACATTTAACACCATGTAAATGCCACAGGGATGGATGAATAGGGAGTAGTTTAAAAGCATTCACTATGTCTGTCTTACTAAGCCAAGCACCTATTCCAGCCAAGAGGATGGCCGTGATGGCATTATCTATAGTAGCGTATTGCAGCGAAAACTCTTCAGACGGAATAAGTGAGTTAAGACTTGGTGTAACTGATGCATGGGGAGCAGAGAGGTCCAGAATCAACCTTTTCTTATTAGAGGATTTACCAGTGACCAGACCTATGGGGTTAGTTCTCCACACCGCAAATGGTGGAGAGTCAAATGGTCCAATAACAAATCCTTGGTCAATCTCATCCTGTATCAGTCGGTCAATAGCGTCCGGGTCTGCCAAGGCTGTTTGCAAATTCTTGCATTCTAAGACCCCAGTAGGCATGTGGATGATACCCGTGTGAAAACCCGCCATGAAACCTGACCCCAAAAATTCCACTAAATGTTGGGATGGGTGATTACATAATAGCTTTCTCAGCAGTGAAACATTAATAGACGATAAATACTGCTTGGGGTATAATTTATT
>OW240922.1:86610638-86655098 GCA_933207985.1 Pelobates cultripes
CACTCAGGTAAGGTGCCAGACCGTTCTAAAATGGAACAGGAAATGCTCTTGCCAGACAAATATCACAGCAATTCATATGCAGTAGTTCCTGTGACAGAAAGAAGAAAAACACCTATAAAGGGATTCCCCGGCTGCAGCCTGTCACGCAAGAGTCAGAATAGAGATCTATACCAGTAGAGGTTTCATTCCATTCATTATATTTCAAGGAAATGCATAATTCAAGAAATGTGTATTCTGTCATAACAGGCATACTTTAATTGCGTGATTCTCAGCCCTGGCCTCATAGTTTAGTCAAGAGAAACAGCGTACAAGGAAGTATATCAATGATAATTTCTATCACTGGTAATCAAACACAAAAAAAAAAGTCATTTACTGTGGGGCGGGCTGATGGATCCTTGGGTGGGGGGCCTTGGGGGGAGAGTTGGGTTCGTGATGTAGCTTCCCACTCTGCGATCATCTCATTGCTAACATTGCTAACACTCTGGAACTCCTCACTGCTGGGATTCAGGTGGAATGTTGGATCCACTGTTGGGCTATGGGTTGCTGGGGGCTCTGTTGGGGGGTGGGGGGGACCGTGGGGGGAGATATGGTCGTATTTACTTTACTGCATGTATTTATTTGCTGCCATGCACTGTTATGTACATCACGTTAAATGCAATTGTTCAATGCTCCAGTTTGTTACAGTTGATACACTCATAAGATATCACGGAGTACATTTACAGGTTGTTTATTACTTACACCCTTGGCATTTGCACTCACAGGAACTCCCCCTGAGAGGCCCACTCCCTACCACTGACTAACGCACGAGCATGCAGGTTCTGACTCCTCCTCGCTCACCTCCATCCCTCCCCTCCCTCCTTTACCCCTCACCTCTTCCCACTCCTCCCCTGGAGACATGGCTTCCCACACAGCAATGACCGGGACAGGCGCTACACGGTCCTGCACTGGGTGGACCTGAGGAAGTGACTGCGGGGGGACACCCCGGGATGACCAGGGACACCAGGGACTCCATGGTTACGGGTTCCCCTATATGCTAATGCTCTAAGGGGCCAGACAAATGTCACCTGATCATCACTGCCCTACACGCCTGGCCCACGGGCGGATGGGGAACGTTCAGGGCATGCCCGGAGGGGGTTGCTCGGAGGCACCCTGTGGAGGGGGGACGCCTGGGGAATGGTGGGCTCCTCTAGACACAGCTAGATTACTTCAGACTCAATCAGTACATTTTCCGCTTACCTAGCGCCTGACGCTTATGTATCTTTTCTGCTGAAGCCCTATACTGGGGACCTTCCTGCCCTGTTGGCATAGCGTTGAGGGGGCGGCTGGGGGCGGTTGCCTACTATTTCTCCGTGAGATTTCATTTGGGCGGAGCTCGAGACACTCTTCTACACCCATACGCTCGTGCTACACGTGGTGTGGCCGCATAGGGGGTGCTTCGGCTTCCTGGGCTGGTTACCGGAACGAGGCACCACTAGTGCCGGTTGCTGCACGAGATAACCCCCCCCCCACCCTGGAGGGGGGGCATAGATTTGGACCTAGTCCAAATTCTGAGAGGGTATCGCCGATAGGGATACACACCTCCTTTTAACTGACATAGGGATAGCCAGTCCCGCACCCGGGACGCCGGCTCCTGACTCACTCTCCATCCTATCACATTTCCTTTCTACTCAGCTCTCTCTACCTCCCTTCCCCTACTTCCCTTCCCTTTTTCCCCACTCATACATTGTACTAACTGACCCACCGATTGAGAGCCTTCCTCGGAGCCTCACGGTGCTTTAATCACCGATAGAGCCAGTAATCATGGCCTACCGTAAAGCTCCACTGAAGATTATGACGCAGAATTGCAGAGGTCTCAACGTGCCAGAGCGCAGGACACACCTGCTGAGAGAACTGAGGAAAAAACATGTCTCTATTGCCTTACTCCAGGAGACTCACTTCAAAGAGGGGACACAGTCTAGGTTAAGAAATCGATATTACCCCAGTAACTATTTTTGCAACCACCCCACGTCACACAAAACCGGTGTGGCCATTCTCCTAGCAGCTGACATCGGTTTTGAAGAATTGGACCGGATGCAGGATTCACTAGGAAGGTATCTCTTCCTTAAGGGAGTTATAGCTAACAAGATTTACACGATAGCCTCCATCTATGTACCAAACAAGAGGCAGGCTCCCTTTCTTCGCAACGCTCTTCAACAGTTGGAAGAATTTTCGGATGGTATCCTAATTGCAGGAGGAGATTTTAATACCCCACTGGACCCGATATTGGATTCCTCGACGGGACATAGCTGTATGTCGCAGCGCACTATCAAATCCATCCGACAATCGATGGAGGATTTGAGATTGGTAGACTGCTGGAGGGCGTTGCACCCCTCGGTGAAGGACTTCACCTATTACTCGGCGCTCCACAACCGCTATTCCCGTATAGATTATCTCTTTATCGCTCGAGAGGGCCTTACACACCTACTGGGAGCGGACATCACCCAGCCCTATGTTGCCGATCACGCATAATGAAGAATTGGGTGGAGGGCTCCCAGTGGGAGCATGGCCCGTTGAGAGTACGCGCGAATATGTACCTATATATACGGTTCTCGCCGACGGAAAACTGCGGGATCTTCCCTCACTGTTGGCAGGCAGGCCGCGGACACCTCTTTTACAACTCCGGTACCTACAATTGAAACACTTCCACGCATCACTACCGCACAACGAACGTTTATGCAGGGACCTTACGTGGTTCGAAAAACTCTGTGACCAGGGGGTCGCCCTCGATCACGCAATTTCGACTCTGTATCAACATCTGCTGACCGGAGGCACACCTACCCAGTTGGCGTTTAAACGGCAATGGGAAGGACTGCTAGGAAAAACACTTACCACCCAACAGTGGGATCTAGCATTGCTATGGCAACATAAGAGCTCTATGAGCTCTTACTACCAAGAGCTGAATTACAAACTCATATCCCTTTGGTATAGGACGCCAGTATTTTTACATCGCATTTGTCCATCTCACCCCCCGGAGTGCTGGAGATGCCAAGACGAAATTGGCACGGTATCCCATATCTGGTGGGAGTGCAGAGTCATTGTTCCCTACTGGGAAATGGTCAAAACCACGGTGACGCTTATCATGGGAGACGTCCCGGACTGGACCGCGGAATTGGCCTTGTTACACATCTCCACTCAACCCATCTCGGTGTACAAGAAGTCGATTTTACGACACTTGCTTAATGCCGCCAAAGCGAACATCCCGGCCCATTGGAAGTCGACCGCGGTACCGACTAAACAGGAATGGATTCGCAGGGTGGAAGAGATCCAGGGGGCAGAAGAAGCCCATGCCATCATCACAGGCCGAGAAGCCAAGCATGCTGAAATGTGGACCCCGTGGTTCTTATATATTGCCGAACACCGACAGGAAGCGGACGCTCGAGGAAGTGCTGCTCAGGTTACAATGCCCCCCCCCTTTTTAACTTTCTCCTCTCCCTCTATGTAATGAGTCGTCAGGGGTCCGGTCCGCCTGGGATCGGGACTGACAGGACGAATACAGGACAGGTAGATGACGACATACATATTATGACAGACATTGACACCAACAGATAGTGACTCTGGACTCGGGCTTGATAAAGGATCCTGGAACCTGATTGCTAACCCCATCACTAGGGAAGGGTACTGCTCTGGTTGTTCCTTGAATGGAACGCGACCTACACCGTATCACTCGACGGATAGGTACCGCTACGCGTACATGTAACAGAGTTAGTCGCCCCCGATAGGGCACAAATATTGATGCGATCATACGGCACGGGAACTCTCAGACGGCATGGGGATAGGGAAATATACCATACAACTCTCGAGCTCTGCTGCAGGTGGTGGTCACGGGGGAATGGTCGGTCTCTGCTTCTAACTTGGATCTTGGGATATGGTTACTCACAAGAGGAGATAATGGGTGGGGGCATTAGGGTCGGGAAGTGACAAGGAATGGGCTGATAATCACAACGGAAAAAGATACTTAAGCGCCATTGCACACACAGAAGCCTATCTCATACGCATCCACGATGCGGAAGAAGTCCCAGCCCCGACCCTGTAGCACACACGCCCGACTAGACTCGACAGCACCCCTGACCATAAACCATCACCACTCTGATTTCCCTGACTCGAATCGGCAGACCCTCACCACGAGACCAAATAGCCCCCTTTCCTATGACATGGTGTTGTATGACTTAACCTATGCTTCCTTGGGGGGCAAATGTACATAAGTTAGGTTCGCTTTACCTAAACCACACGGACTACGAACACGAACGCTGCCTGACTCCTGAGTGGCCACACGTTGAGAATACACACATGTACATTAATTCTTTGAACTTGTTATAGCTTGGTGTATATTCCCTTCTCTTTTTGCTTACAACATATATACCTGTATCGCCCGATGTGAATGTGATAAGTAATGTGGTACGTTATGAGCACACACGTATCTGTGTCTACATATATGGATACACTATATTAGGCCGAAGCACTCCCATTGCACCTTCTCACAGGGGATAGATGTCACAATGCATATACACAGCCAAGAACTCGAAACCTCAAACCACTTCACGACATGTTATGTTTGCTTGTATTTCATTGAACCTTGAACCTTAACGTTTATCCTTTTTGCTATCTAAAATATTGCATCTCTACCTGGCCTGCGAGCCAACTTGATACCACTGTTATACTTCAATAAACAGATTTTCTCAAAAAAAAAAAAAAAAGTCATTCACTACAGTGTAAATTGCAGGGAATTCACAGTGAAGTCAATGTGACTTTAAAATTTTAATCAGTAAAAACAAAGGAATGGGGGCGCGTGCCTTTTGCAGTAATGGTGCAGCTGTAGTGACCACAATTCATTTTAAGGAAAAGCGCACACAGAAATACATTTTTACATTTTACAAGGCTACTTCACACCAGCACACCACTATTTCACACTAACCCAATATCGGTGGTTCCTATGCTAATTCCAGCGTGTAAAACAAATCAAATAGTGCTAGTGCTAAATAAGCAAAAAAGTATTCTAATAATCTGTTGTAAGAGCATTGTGAATATATATATATTTTTTTTCTTTTCTTAAAAAGCACACCTGAACGAAATGGCAAATAATAAAATACACTAAAATACACTTTTACCCCAAAACCTCTTTAGATTTATAACTTGAGGTGACTTTGGATAGTTATGTCCCTTTTATTATAATTTAAAGCATGGGTTGGGTGGCCTTTCCTAAAACATATCCATTTGCTCATTAGAAAATACACTATTGTGATTAACAGTGGTTCCTATAACTCTCAGTGTGTTTACACAGAGGAGGATAATATACACTATTGTGAGTAACAGTGGTTCCTATAACTCTCAGTATGTTTACACAGAGGAGGATAATATACACTATTGTGAGTAACAGTGGGTCCTATAACTCTCAGTATGCTAATACAGAGGGAGGATAATATACACTATTGTTAGTAACAGTGGGTCCTATAACTCTCAGTATGTTTATACAGAGGAGGATAATATACACCATTGTGAGTAACAGTGGTTCCTATAACTCTCAGTATGTTTATACAGAGGGAGGATAATATACACTATTGTGAGTAACAGTGGTTCCTATAACTCTCAGTATGTTTACACAGAGGAAACATAGAAACATAGAAGGTGACGGCAGATAAGAACCATTCGGCCCATCTAGTCTGCCCAATTTTCTAAATACTTTCATTAGTCCCTAGTCTTATCTTATAGTTAGGATAGCCTTATGCCTATCCCACGCATGCTTAAACTCCTTTACTGTGTTAACATCTACCACTTCAGCTGGAAGGCTATTCCATGCATCCACTACCCTCTCAGTAAAGTAATACTTCCTGATATTATTTTTAAACCTTTGTCCCTCTAATTTAAGACTATGTCCTCTTGTTGTGGTAGTTTTTCTTCTTTTAAATATAGTCTCCTCCTTTACTGTGTTGATTCCCTTTATATATTTAAATGTTTCTATCATATCCCCCCTGTCTCGTCTTTCCTCCAAGCTATACATGTTAAGATCCTTTAACCTTTCCTGGTAAGTTTTATCCCGCAATCCATGAACCAGTTTAGTAGCCCTTCTCTGAACCCTCTCTAAGGTATCAATATCCTTCTGAAGATACGGTCTCCAGTACTGTGTACAATACTCCAAGTGAGGTCTCACCAGTGTTCTGTACAATGGCATGAGCACTTCCCTCTTTCTACTGCTAATACCTCTCCCTATACAACCAAGCATTCTGCTAGCATTTCCTGCTGCTCTATTACATTGTCTGCCTACCTTTAAGTCATCAGAAATAATCACCCCTAAATCCCTTTCCTCATATGTTGAGGTTAGGACTCTATCAAATATTCTGTACTCTGCCCTTGGGTTTTTACGTCCAAGATGCATTATCTTGCACTTATCCACATTAAATGTCAGTTGCCACAATTCTGACCATTTTTCTAGTTTACCTAAATCATTTGCCATTTGGCTTATCCCTCCTGGAACATCAACCCTGTTACATATCTTAGTATCATCAGCAAAAAGACATACCCTACCATCAAGACCTTCTGCAATATCACTAATAAAAATATTAAAGAGAATGGGTCCAAGTACAGATCCCTGAGGTACCCCACTGGTGACAAGTCCAAGCTTATATATACACACTATTGTGAGTAACAGTGGTTCCTATAACTCTCTCAGTATGTTTACACAGAGGGAGGATAATATACACTATTGTGAGTAACAGTGGTTCCTATAACTCTCAGTATGTTTATACAGAGGAGGATAATATACACTATTGTGAGTAACAGTGGTTCCTATAACTCTCAGTGTGTTTACACAGAGGAGGATAATATACACTATTGTGAGTAACAGTGGTTCCTATAACTCTCAGTATGTTTATACAGAGGGAGGATAATATACACTATTGTTAGTAACAGTGGGTCCTATAACTCTCAGTATGTTTATACAGAGGGAGGATAATATACACTATTGTTAGTAACAGTGGGTCCTATAACTCAGAATATTTATACAGTATGTTTATACAGAGGAGGATAATATACACTATTGTGAGTAACAGTGGTCCTATAACTCTCAGTATGTTTATACAGAGGGAGGATAATATACACTATTGTGAGTAACAGTGGGTCCTATAACTCTCAGTATGTTTATACAGAGGGAGGATAATATACACTATTGTGAGTAACAGTGGGTCCTATAACTCTCAGTATGTTTATACAGAGGGAGGATAATATACACTATTGTGAGTAACAGTGGTTCCTATAACTCTCAGTATGTTTATACAGAGGGAGGATAATATACACTATTGTGAGTAACAGTGGGTCCTATAACTCTCAGTATGTTTATACAGAGGGAGGATAATATACACTATTGTGAGTAACAGTGGGTCCTATAACTCTCTCAGTATGTTTATACAGAGGGAGGATAATATACACTATTGTGAGTAACAGTGGTTCCTATAACTCTCAGTATGTTTATACAGAGGAGGATAATATACACTATTGTGAGTAACAGTGAGTCCTATAACTCTCAGTATGTTTATACAGAGGGAGGATAATATACACTATTGTGAGTAACAGTGGTTCCTATAACTCTCAGTGTGTTTATACAGAGGGAGGATAATATACACTATTGTGAGTAACAGTGGGTCCTATAACTCTCAGTATGTTTATACAGAGGGAGGATAATATACACTATTGTGAGTAACAGTGGGTCCTATAACTCTCTCAGTATGTTTATACAGAGGGTGGATAATATACACTATTGTGAGTAACAGTGGTTCCTATAACTCTCAGTGTGTTTATACAGAGGGAGGATAATATACACTATTGTGAGTAACAGTGGGTCCTATAACTCTCAGTATGTTTATACAGAGGGAGGATAATATACACTATTGTGAGTAACAGTGGTTCCTATAACTCTCAGTATGTTAATACAGAGGGAGGATAATATACACTATTGTGAGTAACAGTGGGTCCTATAACTCTCAGTATGTTTACACAGAGGGAGGATAATATACACTATTGTGAGTAACAGTGGGTCCTATAACTCTCAGTATGCTAATACAGAGGGAGGATAATATACACTATTGTGAGTAACAGTGGGTCCTATAACTCTCAGTATGTTTATACAGAGGGAGGATAATATACACTATTGTGAGTAACAGTGGTTCCTATAACTCTCAGTATGTTTACACAGAGGGAGGATAATATACACTATTGTTAGTAACAGTGGTTCCTATAACTCTCAGTATGTTTACACAGAGGGAGGATAATATACACCATTGTGAGTAACAGTGGTTCCTATAACTCTCAGTATGTTTATACAGAGGGAGGATAATATACACCATTGTGAGTAACAGTGGGTCCTATAACTCTCAGTATGTTTATACAGAGGGAGGATAATATACACTATTGTGAGTAACAGTGGTTCCTATAACTCTCAGTATGTTTATACAGAGGGTGGATAATATACACTATTGTGAGTAACAGTGGGTCCTATAACTCTCAGTATGTTTATACAGAGGGAGGATGGGCCATACACCTGGCTGTGAGTAACAGTGGTCCTATAACCTCAGTATTGCCGGCACAGAGGGAGGATAATATGGCCAATCTGGCTGCATAAACAGTGGGTCCCATAACTCCCAAAGTATGGGTTTATACAGAGTGGAGGATAATATACACCACAGGAAAGTAACAGTGGTCCTATAACTCCCAGTGTGTTTACACACAGAGGGGAGGATGTAATATACACCTCATTGTGAAAGTAACAGTGGTTCCCATAACCTCAAAGTGTTTATACAGAGGGAGGATGGCCACACTCATTGTTAGTACCAGTGGTTCCTATAACCTCAGTATGTTTATACAGAGGGAGGATACACACCCACAGAGTAACACAGTGGTCTCTACACCCTCAGTAAGGCCACACAGAGGGTGGATAATATACACTATTGTGAGTAACAGTGGTTCCTATAACTCTCAGTGTGTTTATACAGAGGGAGGATAATATACACTATTGTGAGTAACAGTGGGTCCTATAACTCTCAGTGTGTTTATACAGAGGGAGGATAATATACACTATTGTGAGTAACAGTGGTTCCTATAACTCTCAGTGTGTTTATACAGAGGGAGGATAATATACACTATTGTGAGTAACAGTGGTTCCTATAACTCTCAGTATGTTAATACAGAGGGAGGATAATATACACTATTGTGAGTAACAGTGGGTCCTATAACTCTCAGTATGTTTACACAGAGGGAGGATAATATACACTATTGTGAGTAACAGTGGTTCCTATAACTCTCAGTGTGTTTATACAGAGGGAGGATAATATACACTATTGTGAGTAACAGTGGTTCCTATAACTCTCAGTGTGTTTATACAGAGGGAGGATAATATACACTATTGTTAGTAACAGTGGTTCCTATAACTCTCAGTATGTTTATACAGAGGGAGGATAATATACACTATTGTGAGTAACAGTGGGTCCTATAACTCTCTCAGTATGTTTATACAGAGGGAGGATAATATACACTATTGTGAGTAACAGTGGGTCCTATAACTCTCAGTATGTTTATACAGAGGAGGATAATATACACTATTGTTAGTAACAGTGGTTCCTATAACTCTCAGTATGTTTATACAGAGGAGGATAATATACACTATTGTGAGTAACAGTGGGTCCTATAACTCTCAGTATGTTTATACAGAGGAGGATAATATACACTATTGTTAGTAACAGTGGTTCCTATAACTCTCAGTATGTTTATACAGAGGGAGGATAATATACACTATTGTTAGTAACAGTGGGTCCTATAACTCTCAGTATGTTTATACAGAGGAGGATAATATACACTATTGTTAGTAACAGTGGGTCCTATAACTCTCAGTGTGTTTATACAGAGGGAGGATAATATACACTATTGTTAGTAACAGTGGGTCCTATAACTCTCAGTATGTTTATACAGAGGGAGGATAATATACACTATTGTGAGTAACAGTGGGTCCTATAACTCTCAGTGTGTTTATACAGAGGGAGGATAATATACACTATTGTGAGTAACAGTGAGTCCTATAACTCTCAGTGTGTTTATACAGAGGGAGGATAATATACACTATTGTGAGTAACAGTGAGTCCTATAACTCTCAGTATGTTTATACAGAGGGAGGATAATATACACTATTGTGAGTAACAGTGAGTCCTATAACTCTCAGTGTGTTTATACAGAGGGAGGATAATATACACTATTGTGAGTAACAGTGAGTCCTATAACTCTCAGTATGTTTATACAGAGGGAGGATAATATACACTATTGTGAGTAACAGTGGGTCCTATAACTCTCAGTATGTTTATACAGAGGGAGGATAATATAC
The DNA here is from genome assembly GCA_933207985.1 of Pelobates cultripes. Lineage (NCBI taxonomy): Eukaryota > Metazoa > Chordata > Amphibia > Anura > Pelobatidae > Pelobates > Pelobates cultripes. The sequence continues at coordinate 86,621,035 of OW240922.1, forward strand.
ACTATTGTTAGTAACAGTGGGTCCTATAACTCTCAGTATGTTTATACAGAGGGAGGATAATATAAAGTGGGTCAGTGGAGAAGCTGGAGGTGACAGCTCGGTGGATTAACGAGTAAAGCCCATAGAGAGACACTAATCACCGGCCAAACACATCCAACAACCCGCACTCCAGCTACTGGGGACTACACGTCCCATGATGCAGCTCACCGAGGCAGTGAATCAGGGAGGGTTCTCCGTTCCAGCGGTGACTGTTATGCTCCTCCAGCCGCTGCCATGACAGCTGCCCGCAACCTCCAGCACAGCGCAGCCACTTCCGGACAGTTTGAAAACCGCGCCGCACGCACGCACGTTCCCACGCTCGCTGTGCGTCACCGAGTAACAAACACCAGAGACATCCGCAAGGAGTGTAGAGATGTGTCGCCAGTGCTGTAGTCGCACTTGGTTTATTACTCCTGAGTCATAGGTTCTTCTGTGCTAGCAGTGTTTAAAAAAAAAAAAAAAACACACACTCTCTCTCTCTCTCTCTCTCTCTCTCTCTGTGTTGGCATGTTAAATGGGAATTGCAAAATAGAGATCGCTCACTTATTTTCATTGGTGGCTCTAGGTACAATTTATTGGGTGGCACATTATTATTATTATTATCGTATTATTTATATAGCGCCATCAAATTCCGCAGCGCTGTACAATGGGTGGACGAACAGACATGTAGTTGTAACCAGACAAGTTGGACACACAGGAACAGAGGGGTTGAGGGCCCTGCTCAATGAGCTTACATGCTAGAGGGAGTGGGGTAAAGTGACACAAAAAATACCACCGTCAAAACTGGGGGGCTCTAACAATTACCACTGGAGGGCGCAGTAACATAATGAAATTGGGGCTGTCTGAGGACAGCATTCTGTGTATCTTAGCATTAGACATCAAGTAGGTACAAAATTCACATACTTTTTTTTACTTAAATTTGGTAAAATATTTTTCATAGACATCGCATTTGGTGGGTTCAATCCCTTCGAATCGGGAAGACACGTGACATCTCGTGGAAAATGGAGAAACAATATCAATGAACTGGGTATCCCGCAAATTTCAACGTGGAGCACCTAGGGGGTATAATGTCATGCATTCCACGATTTCCACGGGCCCGCACTTATTTATGTTTCCTTGCATTGCTGTCCTGCGATTCTCCAGTTCACGCTTCCCTCCGTGGGGCGGCTAGATTAAACGGGAAAATGGCAAGATAGTAATGCAGAGAAACATAAATAAGTGTAAGCGCATGGAAATCGCGAGATGTGTAAAATTATATCAGTAGGTGCTCAGAATTCTTGTTCTGGGATAATAATGACACTACAAGCGGCACTGTCACCATTTGGGGAGTTTCCGAAATTTGCAAAGTCCCCCTACGGTGAGATTGCTGTCGGTGGCTCGGGGGGGGAGAGCAGGGTGAGAGCAGGTAAAAGTGAACCTGTTCCTCGCGGATGCTGCCATCTTCTTCGGCTCTTCTATGAGCTACCGCGTCATGTGACCGAGTTTTACTTTGTCAGTGCAGTGGAAGCACTTATAGAGGCGTGTTTAACCCTGTGTTTTAACAATGCAATTTGTACAAAACTCTAATGTTTTACATTGCACGATGAAAAAGACACTACTCCTGCACCCTGTACACTTCATTATGATGAAGTTATCCCGGTGACTTTAGTGGTCTTGATAGTTATATTGAACCTTCTGCAACATGATTCACGACAGCAAGGGGTATAGTGAAATTACTAGTGATTTAAAGCCTGCCAATATTTCTGCCATGGAATGCAAAATAAAAAGTTAAACGTTCCAGGCTTTGATGTTTCCTTGAACACCAGTTTATGCAATATATTTAAAAGAGAACTATCATCCCCAAAAAAACAATCATTATTTTTGGACTATAGGTTCCCTTCTGTCCTTTATTCAATAAAATGACATTAAATAATGCTTACTCACCTGCTTTCTAGCTCAGACTTTCCACTGCTGCAGCCTCCAACTCAGCTTCCTGTAATATCACCATCCAAGCTGACATCGCCTGCGATCTCCTCCATTCCAGTGAAGTGGTCTTGGTGATTATACAAAGATATTCACTTAAGTGAGAACTCAAAGTGAATTTTAAATTTAAAGCCAGAGTAAAGTGTTTCTTTAAAGTGGTATTTCAAATAAAATACATTTATGTTTTCCTATTCTAAAGGCTGACAAAGAATCATGGGACTCGTAGTAAAAGGGCATCTGCAGATCTATCTTTTGGGCACCTCTTAATTAAGATATCCCATGGGATGAGTTGAGATAAAGAGGGAGAATTTTTTCATAACATTTTTTTAATATAACTGTTCCACTGTTTTACTCACGTTACAATATAATCGGTTACAAACTGTTACCCAATATGTTAGAGGTGTGTCTGAATTAGAGAATCCACAGTATACTAGTACCCGTTGTATAGCTTCTTCAATTCATCTAGATTTATATAAATAGATCATCTATATCAACCTATGTCACTGATCATTTACAGGCAGGTTCGTAAAAGGAGTATAATTAAACTTTACAAAAAGAACCTTTTGTATATTACCAAATTACTGTAGACAACATTTAGAAACATAAATATAGAGCTTTTTATGATAGAGTAATTTTAAAGGTCCCAAGACATGGGAGTGTCAACAAAGGGCGTGTTAGAGGATTCCAAAAAATGGGAATATAAACAGGAATTGAAGTATATATTGTTTGTGTGCAAATACAAATACCCGTATACACTGCTACTATGTAGTATTTGAGAAAATAACAAATCTCTGCTTTATATTTAAACATACATTGGTGGTTTGTGATGTAGAATCTCTGTCATAGGTTTGACTCCCAAAAAGTTAAAATCACGTTTTCATTTTCATTCATAGGCTGATAAAATTAAAGGAATGTATTCCTAATGCTATAGTGTTATATTCAATATTTAGATTAGAAGCCCCCCTAATTTAAAAAAAGAAAGGTTTTATTTGCACTTTTTCCAGTACTGTGTTGCCGCCCCTATCCACATTGTCACCTGCCCTACTAACTCTTCTCGCGCTTCTCGTACCATCATATGATTTTTATAAAGAACCTAAATAGGCTAGAAGTGCATGCACAAAAAATGTGATGCTCTTCTAATAAAATGCTTCTCGTAGGGTCTTTTCTATGTTTTAGTTTTCTCTTTGTTAATTAATAATATTAATGTTTTTTATAAATTAAAGTCATTTAAACAGGAAAAAGAGGAGAGAGAAAACATTGATGATGACTAATACACCAATGCCTGAGATACAAAGCTGGAAAGAATAGAGGCTGGTAATGTCTGAAATTAAACAAAAAAAAAATGCTTCTCGTAGGGAAGCATCAAATCTAATGCTTCATTATGAGCAGAATTTGATGACATTCAATGGCCCCATGGACGAAGAACATCACATGATGTGTCAAAATCAGCCATCGCAGTGGGAGCACCTCTAATGACTGTCAGGAAGACCCAACATCAGAAGCGTGTTCAACTGCAGAACTAAGAGGTCAGGGCAACTGCACCCAGATCACTTTATTGAGATGAAGTGGTCTGGGTGCTTTTAACATTCCTTTAAAAAGACACTCTAAACACCAAAACAACTTTAGCTTAATGAAGCAGTTTTGGTGTATAGATGATGCCCCCGAAGTCTTATTGCTCAATTCTCTGACATTTAGGAGTTAAATCACTTTTGTTTCTGTTTATGCAGCTTAGTCACCTCTCCCCTGGCTGTGACTCACCATTTCCATGAACAAAATAACAGAACAGTGTGCTTTATCCAATCACCTATAATGTATACTCAGATTTATTACAGTAAAATAAAACACAGTATGTTTAATGTGAGCAAAAATAGATTTACCTCAATCAGATTTTACAGCATGGTGTGTTTATCCCTTTATAAATCAAGGCTCTTGATAAGATGCAACATGTTTTGTACCAAGGCCTTTTTGTGTTGTTCATTCTACCACAATTTTACTCTTTCTGTTTAAGTGCACACACACATTTTATATATCATTTTAAAATTGCAATTGATGTCACAGGAGGCAGATAGCCTGTGCACCACCTCCCCAGCACTTATCTGCATCGGCTGGCCGGGTAGATCCTTCGATCTCTCCTGTCGGCATTGGCCCATGGCCATAGTGGCCCACCGGGTATTTGCTTGGTTTGCCTGATGGCAAGTCTAGTCCCGGATGCCAGCAAGACACAGCGCAGGGGACTCAGGGCTAATAATAATAAATGACAACATTTAGACTTAGGGATTTTCGTGTACTTTTACTCTGTATTATAAGCATTCACCTCAATAAAAAAAAATATTGACAAACAAAAAAGACCTTGATTGTTATATTTATAAATATTTAAAGTCAAGTGTAACAACTCTTTCCTTTTAGATTAATGTGATAAAATGTAAATTTCTTAAATATCTTATATTACTGGCAACAGAAGGTTGCAAACAGACATAGGAAAAGATGACATTTGCAAAGGAAGGTAACATTACCATAATGAAAAGAGTTTATAAAGGATTTATCAATATCAGTTGTTCTGAAATCTCAGTTAAGGGTTACTCTAAAGAAGTAAAGGTTTTTCAAGGATTGCAAAACCGAGATTACAAAACTAATACTTAGAAATGCATTCCATCATAAGGCCTAATTAAACAGCGGAACACAAAATGTATTCCTCAAACACTTCTTACAAGTGTCAGGAATTCCTATAATACAAATACATTGTGACCCAATGACACATAGGCAGGACAATGATTTGTTTACCATCTAACATAACATTTAATGGTGTGGTTCCAGATCATCCCACTGAGTGCAAAAAAACCGAAAACCTCCAGGTGAGACAAGTGCCTGGCTGAAAATGTTGTGAGTTTCAGGGCAAAAACATCTTGAAGGCATTAATCGCAAAGCCACCTATCCTGTAGTCCAATAACATAAGCCTCTAGCCCCTAAGTCTTATAACCCATAGCCCAATAAGCACCATAACTACAAGTCCCCTTAACATTAAAGATCTCAACTTTACAACTCCAACCTTACCCCAGTGGAGTTGTTTTGTTCATGATTCACATATCGCAAATTTCTTGCCCACACACATTTTGGTTTTGGAGTAGAAGGAGATTGGTTCACAGACTTAAACAGAGAAACATAGAATGTGACGGCAGATAAGAACCATTCGGCCCATCTAGTCTGCCCAATTTTCTAATTACTTTCATTAGTCCCTGTCCTTATCTTATAATTAGGGTAGCCTTATGCCTAGTCCATGCACTGTGTTAACCTCTACCACTTCAGCTGGAAGGCTGTTCCATGCATCCACTACCCTCTCTGTAAAGTAATACTACCTGATATTATTTTTAAACTTTTCCCCTCTAATTTTGTCCTCTTGTTGTGGTAGTTTTTCTTCTTTTAAATATAGTCTCCTTCTTTACTGTGCTGATTCCCTTTATGTATTTAATGTTTCTATCATATCCCCTCGTCTCGTCATTCCTCCAAGCTATACATGTTAAGATCCTTTAACCTTTCCTTGTAAGTTTTATCCTGCAATCCATGAACCAGTTTAGTAGTCCTTCTCTGAACTCTCTCTAAAGTATCAATATCCTTCTGGAGATACGGTCTGCAGTATTGCCTACAATACTCCAAGTAAGGTCTCACCAGTGTTCTGTACAATGGCATGAGCACTTCCCTCTTTCTACTGCTAATATCTCTCTCTATACAACCAAGCATTCTGCTAGCATTTCCCACTGCTCTATTACATTGCCTGCCTACCTTTAAGTCATCTGAAATAATTACCACTAAATCCCTTTCCTCAGATGTTGAGGTTAGGACTCTGTCAAATATTCTGTACTCTGCCCTTGCGTTTTTACGTCCAAGATGCATTATCTTGCACTTATCCACATTAAATGTCAGCTGCCACAACTCTGACCATTTTTCTAGTTTACCTAAATCATTTACCATTTGGCTTAATCCTCCTGGAACATCAACCCTGTTGCATATCTTAGTATTATCAGCAAAAATACATACCTTACCATCAAAACCTTCTGCAATATCACTAATAAACATATTAAAGAGAATGGGTCCAAGTACAGATCCCTGAGGTACCCCACTGGTGACAAGACCATGCTTCGAATATACTCCATTGACTACAACCCTCATGGCACCTCCTACAATTAAATGCAGCAAGTGCCTCCAATTACAACCCTGGCACACCAAGCTGACCTGTTACCTCCAAAAATGTTCTAGAACTACTGAACACTGCTGGAGAAAGTCTCACTTTGCATCTGACTTCCTCCACTATAAATTTATGCTGCGCTCCTACAGCCTGGCTCTCTCCGCTCCAAAAGTAAATTACTTTAGTATCCCCATAAGTACACTGTCCCATCAACCCAAACACCTATTTCACACTTTTGATGCTCTTCTTCGCCCTTTGAATCCCCCTCCTTCTACCACCTTGTCCGCCACAAACTTTGCATCTCACTTCACTGAGAAGATCTCTACAATCAGAGAAGAGATTGCTAAATTCTCACCTTCCCCTACATCACCCAACCCCACTCCCTCCACCATTCTACACTCATTCAAACCTGCTACAGCAGAAGAGGTTTCTGCTCTGCTCCGGTCCTCCCATCCCACCACTTGTTCCCTCGATCCTATTCCTTCATATCTCATCCGCAGTGTGTCTCCCTCTCTTGCTCCTCCCCTCACTAAAATTTTCAATCTCTTCCTTTCATCTGGCACATTTCCCTCACCCTTCAAACATGCAACTGTAACCCCAATTCTGAAAAAGTCCAGCCTTGACCCTAACTCCCCATCCAACTACCGCCCTATCTCGCTACTGCCATTTGCCTCCAAGATCCTCGAGAGAGCTGTGTACACCAGACTGACTGACTTTCTCGAAACCAACTCTCTGCTTGACCCCCTTCAGTCTGGATTCCGTTCTGGTCATTCTGTCGAAACAGCTGTGACCAAAGTATCCAACAATTTAATTGCTACTTAATCTCGCGGCCATTACTCTATCCTAATTCTCCCTGATCTTTCTGCTGCCTTTGACACTGTTGATCATCAAAATCTTCTTCGCATTCTCCGTAATTTCAGTCTACGGGATACTGCTCTCTCCTGGTGCTCCTCCTACCTCTCCCAGCGCTCTTTCAGTGTTTCTTTCTCTGCCTCTTCTCCCCAACCACTCTCTGTCGGCGTCCCCCAAGGTTCTGTCCTTGGTCTCCTACTGTTCTCTATCTACACTGCCTCCCTTGGTAAACTCATCAGCTCCTTTGGCTTCCGTTATCACCTCTACGCGTATGACATGCAAATCTACCTGTCCTCTTCTGATCTCTCTCCACCCATCTTGACTCGTGTCTCTGACTGCCTCTCTTCGATTTCCAAATGGATGGCTGCTTGCTTCCTTAAACTCAACCTGTCCAAAACAGAACTTCTGGTCTTTCCTCCCTCAAGTGTTACTACTCCCGTGTCTGTCTCCCTCCAAGTCATTGGCGCTACCATCACCTCTATCTCGCAGGCTCGCTGCCTGGGTGTTCTTTTTGACTCAAACCTCTCCTTCACCCCTCATGTCCAATCAATCGTCAAATCCTGTCGCTTCCATCTCAAAAACATAGCGCGCATCTCCCCCTATTTAACCCCGGATGCGGCTAAGGTGCTGGTCCATACTCTTGTTCTCTCTCGCCTGGACTACTGCAATATTCTTCTCAGTGGTCTTACGTGTTCCCAGATTGCACCGCTGCAATCTATAATGAATGAGGCAGCGAGGCTCATTTTGCTGTCCGCCCGCACCTCTCATGCCTCCCCGCTCTGTCAGTCCCTGCGTTGGCTTCCCTGTTAGATATAGGGTTCAATTTAAAATTATGGTGCTTGCTTACAAGTCCATACATAATGCTGTTCCATATAGTCCCCAGAACCACTATAGCTTAATGTAGGGGTTCTGGTGTCTAGCCTGTCCCTGCAGGCCTTTTAATGTAAACACGGTGGCACTGCAGCACTGGTGTTAGTTAACATGGCAGATTATATGGGTGGGGCACTGTGATGTCACTTGGGGGGGCGGCAAACTTTACTTTTGCCTAGGGCGGAAAAATTCCTTGCACCGGCCCTGCAGGCACTGCATTCCTGTGGGCGGACTCGGGGGGCGCAGGACTTTGGGCGGACTCGGGTGCAGGCACCGGGGGGCCCAGACCTTGAGCTGTGTCAGGGGCCCCACAATTTCTGATGGCAGCCCTGGTGTCGTCCAGTGCCTGGGGGTGTCTAGAGCTAATTCCCCAATCGGCTCAAGGAAGGAGCGGTTCCAGGGCCCCAGTCAAGCCACTGCGACTGTGGGCAGAAATGCTGCAGTTTGTCCCCTGTTCCACCTAGGAAGCGGTCCTTGGCTGAGGTATCCAGCTGGGGTACATGGAGCTCCGTTGCAATCATATCTGATAATTAAAGGTTAAACAAACGCAGGATGTTCCGGTAGGCTCTAGTAAGCTATGAACACAGCAGTAGATAATACATTCTAAATTAAACACACTGTTTAGTAAGGGACTTTTTGATTTAACTCCTAAGTGGTAGAAAACTGAGCAATGGCGCTGCAGGTGCATGATTTATACACCAAAATCTCTTCATTAAGCTGAAATTGTTTTGGTGCTTAAAAGCGTCCATTTAATAAATTAAAGATTTACTCCAAGCAACATGACCACTTCACTAATTTGAAGCACTCAAGGTGCCTGGAAACTAAATGTGCAGCATTTTGCTATGAAATGATGCACATAAAGAGATGAACACCACTGCTCCTGGAGGTGTCATATTCTGTGCAAAATTGGTGCCTGACGCAAGCACGCACAGCACGCAAGCACGCACAGCCCAGGGGAGTGAGGTCAGAGGATGAAGAATAGGCTGCAGAGAGAATTTGGCCTCAGACCTGAAACAGAGTTATGTTTTATAGTTTAGTTTTTTGGGGGTTTTTTTGTGTGTGGGGTATATAGTAAGGGTTACTCTGACCAGAAACAAGGTTTTCTTAAAACACTGTTTTTTGGTTGGAATAACCATTTATTCATTATAACTTCTCCCCACAGCAGTTTGCAAACACACATAAACAGAAGTTATTTTCACAGTTTTTAAACGCTTTATTTTCTGCACTTTTTATTAAATGCAATAAAACATCAATAGCTTTGTTTGCCTCACATTACTAGAATACTGGGTCTGTGATGTATATTAAAATAACTCAGCCACTTCCTCAATTTGTGCACAAACTAATAGCCATCTAAAAGTTAGCTATTAGCTATGTTAGTTTTTACATTTCTTTTTTGATTTGCATGCTTTGCCGGGCAAGGTATGTAAATTATTTGACTGTTGCAGTACGGTACGCACAGCAGTAATGGATTGATGGATGAGCACACATTTACAGCACTTCTCTGCTAGACGTGCACACCCCTGAGGCATCATGGGAGAGCAAAATCACTGTAACACCATAGTGCAGTGAAAGTAAGCTTTTTTAAATTTACCTATACTGTGTTATATGTGTGATCCCAGCAAACACTGAAATAGCTTTTACTGGAGTGAAAAAACAAAGTACTGTCACAAAGGGAAGGTGCAGAAGTGTATTTGTTAAAGGGATAATATAGTGCTAGGATTACAAAGTTCTATTTCTAGCACTATAGCTCCTTCGCGCCCCCATCTCTCTTGCCTCCCCCCCAGCATAGCAAGGTTAGGACCTCCCCACAGGAACGGATTGCTGCAATGCTTTCCTATGGGGATTTTACTAATGCTGGATGGCCTCATGCATAGCATGAAGATGTCCAGCATCAGTTAGACGACCAAAAGTCATCTAACTGTGGCATTACTTACCTTCACCGAGGCGCACAGACCCCCTCCTGCTGCGCGGTCCCACCGCTCCACACGTCTGCGCGGCACACTGAGGGAGACTCACCTCCATCGATCCTAGCAGACCTCCTCCTGCCGCGCGGTCTGACTGAACTACGCGGCAGCATGGCAGGACGTCTATATATAGATGTGGACGTGACATCACGCGCACCCTTAAAGTGACCATGTCATCATTGCAATCCTAATCTGTTTTCAATCGCATTGATTACGTGGACCTATCAGAACATAGGTAAGCCTATTTAAGGCTTGTTTTAACCCCCATTCATTGCCCTATCGTGGTTTCTGTTAGATCCTCGTTTAGTGCTTCTAGAGATTCCCTTGTGATTTCCTGTGTTTGACCTCGGCTTCGTATTTGACTTGTGATTTCTGCTATCCTGACCTCGGCTTCATATTTGACTCGTGATTTTTGGTATCCTGACCTGACTTTGTATCAACTCTGAGTATTCCTGTTATTCCTGTCCTTGATTTATACTTGACCCTGTTTCTTGTTGTATATTTACGTTAAGTTCGGCCATTATAAGCCTCGGTAATACGTCTTTCAGAGCCACCTTTTGTGGTTTCCTCTTTCCTGCGTGTTGGGGCACCCGTTACACTAACAACCAGGAAGTGACACTAGTGGCTGTCTGATTGGCAGCCAATATAGGCAGTCTTACCACTGAACGGTAGTTATTGCAGATTCTCAGAAACTGCAATTAGTACAATTGCATGGTTAAGGGGACAGGGTCACCGCACCCAGACCACCTTAATGAGCTTACGTGGTCTCGGTGCCTATAGTGTCCCTTTGATGAAAGAGGAGATGCAATGAGGGATAGAATAGATAAGGCTTTGTAAACGATTTCAGTTAGTTTGAACTGAATTCTGAAAGGTATGGGAAGCCAATATGAGGACTGGCAAAGGAGTGAGGTGTAACAGCAATGGTGAGTCAGGATGATATGCATTAACTACTGATTGAAGTGGATCAAAGTGGGTATTTGTAAAGCAATGAGAAGTGAGTTACAATAGTCAAGGCAGGAAATAAATATCTTGTGCTTGATAGAAGTGAATAAAGGCAATATTTTTAAGGTGGAAGTTATGTAATATGTAGACAGACTGGATGTAAAGAGAAAAGGTAAGACCCAAATCAAAAATAATTGTAAGACAGCAAGCTGGAAGCTGGAACAAAAAATGGGCCAGGCCCTCAACCTTGGGGAACTCTAACTGAGATAGGTAGTGGGGGTATGTGGCACCAGAGGAGAAGACATTGAATGACCATTGAGAAAGGTGTACTAAAAACCAGGAAAGTATAGAGTCACGAAGACCAAGGTTTGAGTTGAGTAGTTTGAAGTGAGTGGTCCACAGTGTTAGAAGCGGCAGAGAGAAGAATTAAAAGAGAGTAATGACCTTGACATTTAATGGATAGTAATGGGAGGGTGCAGACTCCAGATTGAAGAGGGTCAGGGTGTGAGATTTTATGAGAGTGCCTTAGATGAGTGTAAATAAGCCACTAGAAGTTAGGTCAAGAAATTGCTTTTTAAGATGGACTGATGATTGTAATTTTTAGGGAAGTGAGGAGGACAGCAGAAGACAGAAAGAAACTAATATACATTAGATATAGTACAAGACTGTGAGAAACTGATTAGATAAGGTGTGAGGGAATTAGGTCAAAGGGGCAGGTGGTGGGGTGAGAAACTTCCTGTTGAGAGACTTAGTGGGAGCAATTTACAGTGAAGAAGGAACAGAGCTGAAGTTGAGTTGTGGGAGGAAGAAGGGAAGTGTGGAGATATTCTTAGTTTGGATGATCTTGTCAGTAAAGTCACATGCAAAATTTCTGGCAGCGAGTTTAGTGTGGAGGGGGCCAGAGATGAAAGGCGAATAAGAATAGGTGCTGATGAGGGAGATAAGAGGAAATCCTCTTTGAATATGACTAATCTACATACACTTAAAAGGAAACTATAGTGTCAGGAAAAAAGTTGTTTTTCTGGCACTATAGCTCCCTGTATTGCCCCCTCCTTCATGTCATCCCTCCCCAGTGGTGCAGAAGGGGTTAAAAACCCCTTCTGTCACGTACCTGATTCTAGTGCTGATATCCTTCGTCTCTGGTTCAGGCTTCTCCTCCTCTGACGTCGATGGGGAGACCTAAGGCGCATACTTGGCTGCACTCACATTAGGACTTCCCTCATAGGAAACATTGTATAAAGCTTTCCTATGAGGTTTCGGGTGACGCTGGATGTCCTCATACAGAGCGTGAGGTCGTCCAGTGTCAGTTAGGCGACCAAAGGTCACCTAACCACCTGGATGTCCCTCTAGTGGCTGTCTAGATGTGAAGTTAACCCTGGCAGGTAATTATTGCAGTTTATTAAAAACTGCAATAATTACCACAGCAGGGTTAAGGAACCAGGGACACTGCACCCAGACCACTTCAGTAAGATGAAGTGGTCTGGGTGTATATAGTGTTCTTTTAATTGATCAAGGCTACCCTGCTATACATGTACTTTAACTACACAGAAAACACATGATATCTCGTCATCTCGGAATATTCTTATATGTTCAGATTAGATCACTTTAGACAGTTTTTATTGATTTACAAGCCCTATTACTCTAAGTCAGGTGCCAAAATAAGAGTTGTGGGGGTGTCAAATGGGCAAATCACCCTTTATTTGACTGGTCCATGGGTAAAAGGGACTTTTCACAACCTAGATGACCTCACTCAAGCTTCCTTCTTTTGAGGAGCAGAGATGACATGGAGGAAGTGAAGTTACAGCCAGAAAGGATGCTTGAGTCTGTGCCTACGGACACAAAATCATTGTGCTTCTCCCACTTCCAGTGCAATGCTCTAACTGTGAAAACAAAAATAGTAACTTCATCTAAATGTCATATTAATATACTATGACAAGGACAGCTCTGGGTCTCGGGTGGTAAAGAGAAGCTGTCACATGTCCATGATTTTTTTATGTTGTATATGTGATGTTACTAAAATGGTAAACTCCCAGTATGTGCTTGTAAGGACAGGGAATGCATAGCTGTAGCTATAGGACAGCGAGATTGGGGGGACAGGAACAGGAGATCTTCTTGTACTGTAAACTATGGGGGGAACATAAGTTGTTATAGTGCTTAGAATATCCCTTTAAGGATGACTGAGCATGATGGAAAATGTAGTTCATTAACATCTGCAATGTAAAAGTTGGGCATCATTTTGTTAGAGTATGCAGCTCATGACCTTTTTCCCCTGAGCTCTTTTACCAAATAAGGAATGCTTTGCAACAAATCTGGATCCAATTAATGCATGTCACACTCGATCTCTATCACTAGGGGCAGCGTTTCTTTATGCTGAATACAGCTTCAACAAATTGTATTATAACAAAGGATACAACTTATACAGGACATTTACAGACCCCATAATGCTTGCCTGACAAAGCTTCATGTGACCTGCAGTGCAGTAACAGTTGAAACACTATCCTTGTGTCTCCTGTATTATAGGTTGCAAAAAGAAATGCTTCTTAGGGATAATTTTGGTGATATCATCTCCCAGTAACATACCTCTATGGGCCATATGAGGGGTAGGCAACCTTCAGCACACCAGATGTTCTGGATTACATCTCCCCTGATGCTTTGCCAGTGTAATGGCTATACGAGCTTGATGTGAGATGTAGTCCACAACATGTGCAGCACAGAAGGTTGTCTAACCCTGGGCTATATAGACTAAGCACTCTCCAATGTCTTAAAGGTACACTGTAGTCACCAGAACCTCTATAGCCTGTTCCTGCAGACTTATCTCAATATAAACATGGCCTTTTTAGAGAAAAGGCATTGTTTACATCGTTGCTTAGTAATACCTATAGGGGCAGTCACTCGGACAGCAACCAGAGAGGCTTACTGGGTTATGTCGTGCAATCTTTGCAGGACCTTTATCCAGCATCTCCACACACTGTATGTAAACGCTGAATGCTCCCCATAGAGATGCATCTCTATGAGGAGATGCTGATTGGCGCAGGGTGGCATTTTGATCTTGATGATCTCAACCAATGAAGCGGTACCAGCCATTCAGCACAGTGATGAAGAAAAGGTAAGTAATATAACCTTTTACTCCATTCTGGGGAGTAGTCCAGCACTAGCATTAGGAAAACTTGTTTGTATTACTAATGCTATAACGTTCTTTTTAACAAAGTTATGTAAAGAACATATTGAGAATTATTGTTTATGTTTATAAATAACATTTCTTATTAATGTATACAATGTATAGAATACATTCAATTGTAACTCATATTTACGAAATATAGAACACATTGAGATTTTTTTTTTTATATATATAAATAGTAAATATTAAGTGGTGAATATATTGAGAATCTCCTTTTTTGATTTATGCTTCCTTTTTTGTTTTCTGTATCCCACCCCGAATGCCTCAATAAAAGAAAGAGTGACAAAAATAATGCATTGCTTTTTTTTTTATAAAATAAAAATAAAGGGATTTATAATTAACATATAAAGTCTAAAAATACATTGGGATTTCTTTTGTTTTTATTACATATGTCTTAAAGTGTACATAATATATAACAATACAAATTTACTACAAGACATATACAATACAATGCAGCTTTGACAGACTAAAGATCCAGTGAGGGAAATACATTGATTGTAGACTGGTGACAAATTTCAAATTTTCTGCAAAGGATATTTCTCATCTGTAAGCGAAGGTTGTTTGTCCCAATCCCATTTCGGAATTTTGCGTGGTCAGTAAAGTGCTGATGGTGGTCCACAAGACGTAGCAGGTTCATGGAGACAATTGGATGAATAATTCTTGCATGCTGTGACCAGATACAACAGGAAAACAGACTATATCCAAAAAGCTACATTTACACAGTTTGTAAATGAGTAACATGGTACCCTGAACACTCAATGTATCAGATAATACAGATAATTTCTTTCAATCCTGATGAATGTTCTTTCAGTAACTCAACACATTGAATAAAATCATGTAACAATCCCTGTTTTCAATTTTAGTGAATAAGCGTATACTGTGTCTACTGGGGCTGGTAGTGCCTTCCTGTTTTCAATTTTAGTGAATAAGCGTATACTGTGTCTACTGGGGCTGGTAGTGCTCTGGGTATCTCCACTGCATTATGTGTCTAGTACAGGGGTGCCCAAAATTTAGCTCCCCAGATGTCTTAAAACTACAGCTTCTGTGATGCTTTGTCATTCTAAAGGCATGCAAAGCATCATGGAAGTTGTAGTTCTGCAACATCTGGGGATCTACTTTTTGGGCACCCTGGTCTAGTATATGTCATCACATAATGCTTCAGTTGTGCTAATGCATGCTGGGACATATGCACAGAAATGCAACATGAATGCATGCTTATATTTATTTCAATATTGCCACACAGCGGTTCATTTAAAGGGACTCTCCAGTGCCAGGAAAACAAATCTATTTTCCTGGCACTGCAGAATCCTGCAGTGCCCCCCTCCCTCCCATGTTGCTGAAGGGCTTAAAACCCCTTCAGTGACTTACTTGAATCCAGTGCTGATGTCCCTTGGTGCTGGGTCAGACTCCGCTCACGCTCCTCCCACGCCGAGGTCAGCCGGCGGGGGAGACCTAATGCGCGCGCATTAGACCTCCCCATAGGAAAGCATTATTTAATGCTTTCCTATGGGGAATCCGGCAACGCTGGAGGTCCTCATGCATAGCGTGAGGACGTCCAGCATAGTTTAACCCCTTAAGGACACAACTTCTGGAATAAAAGGGAATCATGACAGAATATTTCCGTCATGTGTCCTTAAGGGGTTAAAACACTTGTTTTAAGAACCCGGAAGTCTCTCTAGTGGCTGTCTCATAGACAGCCACTAGAGGAGGACTCAACCCTGCAAGGCAATTATAAAAACTGCAATAATTACACTTGCAGGGTTAAGAGTGATGGGAGTTGTCACCCAGACCACTTCAATGGGCAGAAGTGGTCTGGGTGCCTGGAGTGTCCCTTTAATTAACATGGATTAAGTTGCCTGTGCAAGCAACAGGAGGCATGGCCATGTTAATAAAACATTTAAACTACTGAGAATTTTAGAAAATAAAACAACCCAAATCTCAGTAATGACAGGTACACAAAGAAAATTTTTTTCCCTAACAGTCATGGTAATATAAACATAATATGTCCATTCATTCAATCAGGAAAAGCAATAATCTCATATACTGAATTATAACAGACACAAAATGGGAAAGTTGTGCAGGGTGCATTTTAAAAATAATAATCGTATAGGAAAAAAATAAATGTAAAAAAATAAATAGATAAAAAAATATATATATTCTCTCTCTCTATGATATGCCTCCGCAATATTATAAAGCCAACAACTCTACTTCATCTCTTCCCCACCCCCCACCCCACTCAGGGCATGTAGAACCCCCAAACTGTTTTGACCAGTGATTTAAGGACAGGACACTGATTAACCCCATCCTCCCCAACTCTCTGAGCTCATAGCATCAATAAACCCAACCAGTCCATGTGCAGCGTTTTGGGGTCTCTGGCTTTCCGTACCAGGTATGTAATTACCACATAGTGTGAGTAATCATCCAAAATCACACCAGTCCCTGCAGAGTATTGTTACCCTTACATCTAATAACTGAATGGATACATTAACGTTCTATCTCCCAGAACACTGACAAAGTTACTTTATCCACTATACCAACCATGTGTTACTGTGTATTAACCCCCACAGCACTGGAAATGACACATTTTATACTTTTTATGAAGTAACTAAATAGTTTAAATGCAAACGAGGTTGTTGTTTTTTTGTTTTTTTTTTTAAATTGTTACCAACAAATTGTGTGTTTTTTTTTCTATCAATGCAACAAAACGTGCAGGCTGGGACCTGCTTTTTGTGTTAGCTAAAGAGTAATCCACAGAGATCAGTTTACAGGTATTTTGCACTGCCTTCACTCAGTAATAGGGAACACCCAGCTCCTTTTTAGAGAGCTCAGAGCAGAGCTTCCCTCTTCTCTCATTAGCAGCTGCCTTGTCCCAGCAAGAGGAAGGCAGGCAGTCTGCTGTGCACAGACACACTATTCACCCCTCAGTGTCCCCCCTTCACAAACACTGCAATCATGCTGAAGGTGTTTGTAGAATCTGCAGCTAACATCCCCAAAACCAAGCTTGGCAAACCTGATCCTATAGTCACCATCACCTTTAAAGGTAAGAAAAAATACTTATATTTGGGGCAGCCATTCAGCATGAGATCATTCTCTGTCTCTCCACCTCCCTCCCCCCCAAAAAGAAAAAAATTCAGCTGGGAAGGAAACTTTTTGTATGTGTTTCTTTGAAGTGCATCAAATGATCCAATATATTAAATGTAGTCATGGCAATGGAATTCTGTTTGTTTCGACCAATCAAAAAAAAAAATACCTTTGTTTCTGTAGGGAACTCCAAACTAAATCAAGATCCCATGAAAAGTGTTATTTTTGTAACTTGAACTTGTTAATTTTGTGACCACCCCAAAACCAGGAAGTTTTTACTGTATCTAGCGTGCTTTGTACACACATGTTCTGCTGTGGTAACATTGAGCATGCCACAAGTGGGAGTTATTCGCTAAATGGTGACATGTGATCAAATGGAATCTGGAAAAACTTGGTCTGGTTGGAGTTTATAACTAAATTACAGAGATTGGATTTATTTTATGTATATTGCTCAGCATGTTCTTGTTTAAAGGTGCTTTTCTGTGAGTAGTTTATTGCAGGACAGAGACAAGTTTTCAAACATTTCTTTTAACCAGGGTGTATCTGTGAAATGGCCATGTGATCTTCTCAGCATATTACTGGGTTTATGGTACTCTTACTAATCTTACCAATGCCAATAAGGGGCAGAAGTATTTTGTTTGTTAAATTCCTCCTTTTTAAAAATTTTTTTTTAAATTTATTTTTTTTACCACTTTTTTGTCAATTAAAGGGTTAAATTAGCCTTGAGCATACATTTTGCAGCTGTGCAGAATATAAACTTAACCCTATCTATTTATCCCAATTATCCCCTATTACCTTATACAATAGGACTGTGCATGTTGTGTCTGTACTTGTAGTTAGCAATTGCTGGATTGCTCCAGGGATCAAGGTGTGGGATTTGTAAAGGAGTATACACTTTGGAATAATGATCGTCCTATAAATTTTTCGTTTTGTAGCAATAAATTGTTTTTTAACTACCTGGATGCGCATACAAAGAAAATATTTGGCATTTTAAAAGGAGCTACAGCTCAGATTTCATTTTCTGCTATGAAAAAGGCATTTGCTCTATGATCCAATATCAATCTGAATGAACATCGTCCTCTAGTAAACTTGTTTGTAATAACCTATAATTATTTAGAACCTGAGGAAAACTATTTGAGAACTGAGCACTTCTTGCGGAAAATGGCCTAAGAAAAAGTACTCCGCCTAAGCCTGAAAACTGATTCAAGATTGTAATACCTTTCCAGGATATGAAATCGCCAAATATAATTCCCTCTAAGGATCTGGTTGATATTTATTTCAGTGAGTGATTCTGTTCTGCTTACATGACAGGGCCTGTAAACCATGGGACATTGACAAAGTGATTTGCACCTAGTGTACAGCGCTGCAGAACTTGTTGGTGCTTTATAAATAACAACACCGTACATTTCAGGCCTACATATCAGAGTTGGTGGGGTGGGGAAACCATGATATTGATTTTTTTTTTTTTTATAAATTCAGCAATTCTGGCCTAGAATGTTTCACATTGCCAGAGGAAAAGGACAGCATCTATGCTGCAGAACTATGCACTTAGGGCCACCCACTGGTCACGTGCTATCAGTGCAACGCTCGTACCGGCAGCTGGGAGGAAGTGAGAACCGGTCACTTCCTCCCAGATTACAGCCTGAGATGCGCGGGAGGGAAGAAAGGAGGAAGAGCTGTCAGAGAGGAGTTACATTTCAACTTATGTTCAATTTCTAAATGAGAACTCAGAGCACCATAACCACCGCAGCCAACTATAGTGATTATGGTGCCAGGAGTTCAATGGCCATCACCAGTTTTAAGGAGTGAAACCTCTTTGAATGGTTTTACTTCTTACCTTAGGTCTGCTAAAGGCCACTCCCCACCTCCACTACTTTTTTTTTTTTTTTTAATTGATGCCCTATGAGGCATTTCTAATATGTCACGCCTGTAAAAAAAACAAAAAACACTGTTTTTAAACATACGCGATATCCAGCGCCAGTTGGAGCTCACAGCGCTGATCTTCCATGCCTTTTGTCAGTGTCATGCCGGCACTCGTGCCGTCCAATTACAGGTTTCTCATAGGAAAAAGCTGTGATTGGACCATTTTGCAGACTCGGAGAGCATGCACACAATCTAAGCCTGAGAGGGAGGCATATTTTAATTAATTAAAAAAATAAACACCATTTTACAAAGGACAGCTATCTTTCCCCTTGCAGGTGCAGATGTGTTGTGCTTCAAGCAGAAATAGTGCACTTTCAGACTCTTATCACCATGACCACTACAAATCACTTAAGTGGTTGTGGTGGTTGGCGTAATCCTTTAAATGACAAGACACCAACTTTTTTTTTTCTTTATTTCAAAATTAATAATTTTTATTTTCATTATTTATCATCCTATATAACCACTTAAATGGACACTCTAACTTTAAAAATATATGTAGTTTAAATAAAGTGCTCCTTCTTGTTTTGTTTTAAGGCCGTCCATTATTACAATAAACTGATTATTTTGTGTTTTTGTTTAGTTTTATTTTCCTTTTGGTTCTGCTACAATCTACTCAACACGGGCCGATCTTCCCTTGCTAAGAACATCACGTGGGATGATCTCCATTCCAATTGAGAACATGTAGTGCATTTTTGCGAATAGCTGCATGCCGTCCATATGATGTTTGTCCTGGAGAAACATTGTTTCAATGCGTCTCTCTATAAGAAGCCTTGCCTTCTACTTTGAATGAGTGAGGAATGTCGCGCAGTCGAGTGGTTGCAATTAAGAACTTCTATGAAAATGCTGAATTCTCTTGAATTTGGAACTTTTCTAAAATAAAACACAACAGACCTTCTGTTAACACCCTAAACATTTCAGCTCACTGGCATGCTTTAGAGTACTGGAGTGTTCCTTTAATCAAATACAGAATAATGTTTTCTACCTCCATCTTCATTTTACTTTTATCCTTTCTAGCTTTCTTTGTTAAACTTTCCTATGCTCTTCTGTGATGTATCAAGTTTCACAGCACTGCCAGACTTAACAGGCAGCATTACTGTCCTCTGAATCATGATTATGGTCTGATGTTTTCACTTACAACAGGTCCTGTTTTGTTTAAAGGGAAACTTCGGTCACCATAACAACTTAATCTAAATGAAGTTGTTATGGTGCCAAAAGGCCCTCGGGCAAACGCTTACGTTTTATCAATGGGGAGCTACTGATTGGCTTAGAGTGTGAGCTGATGGCTCTAGACCATCAATGGCATCCCTGCCGACTCCAGTCATTAATGTGACATCCAAAGTGACAGAATAATTTATCTGAAATCCTGTGAGTGCAGTTTTATTTATTTTTTATTTTTTTTAATTATAGGCATTCATTAGAGCTTTCATATGGGTGAGCATCCACTACTTTCTCTCAGGAATGTGGACAAATGGGTTCTTATTTTTTTTAAAGAAAAAATGTTTTCCTGCTGTTTTGTGTTCGTTGTGCATATTAAAGCTGTATTCCTGGCACTATCACTCCCCCACCCCTGTGTTTAATACAGGTTTAAAAATCCTTCTATTTACTTTCCTTATCCTAGTGCCAATGTGTTTCGGCACTGGGTTGACGTTTTGCCCCCTCCGACGTTCCGCGATGAGAGAGTGCGAATCCGCACGTTCATTACATACCACCATAGGAAAGCATTCAATTAATGCTGGATGTCCTTGTGAGGACATTTAGGGTTAGATACCGGAGCAAAGGTCAGTTGCGGTCGAGCAAGTGCCTTTAATGGCTGTCTGGTAGACTGGTACACTGGAGGCAGACTTAGTGCTCCAATGTAAACATTGTCATTTTACAATGCAGCATTAAGTGCAAAAGGGACACAGCACCCAGACCACTTCAATGAGCTAAAGTGGTCTTGGTGCCTGTCATTTTATTACTGAAAATAAATGATCATGTTAATCCTTAACAGCAGCACTAACTTTTTTTTTTTTCATTTTTTAAATCTTTTAAAGGGACACTGTAGGCAATGCTATATAAATAATAGAAAAAGTGGTGCGTTGGCACCCATGAATTTCGCTTATGGAAAAAGAAAATTGGAAAGATGGATCAAAGGGTGTGAAAATGGGCAAGTCGGTGTATTCGAAAATTATGTACATAATTTTTATTGATATATTGTGCTGTACACTAATAGGTGCATCTTCCCAGCATTTGTTTCACTGTGAATAAAATCAACATTTAACGCCTGTCCCTAGACATCAATTTTTATTTTATTTTTATTCTCCCACATAATCTCTTAAATCACGAAACAAGCAAACCTGCTCGTCACCTATACGTTTTATATTTAAAAAGTCAGGATTATTCACAGTTGAATTATACAAAAGTAAAACTGGAATTGCAAAAATTAGGCAGTCTGTTAAGATTAGTGAATAACCCTATAGAAAGGGAAAAAGCATGTAATATTGGACTTGTGGTTGTACTGATCTATTTTTGTTTGGCAACCGTGTTCTTCCTGATTTTCATCTCCATCCCTACCCCCCTCCATTGCTTTTACATCTGTGTTTTTTGGTGTTTTCTTCAGCACGCCTATATTTAGAGAACACATTTCAGGTTTGCTTCGAGTAAATGTTGATTTGTTTATCTACATTCTATAATGTAAAGAGCAGAATGCATTCTTCCAATCCTGCTGCGTCTCATCAGGTATCCGGTGATTCTCAAACCAGCAATAATTTTTAATTTTTTTTGTACATCATGTGTTACATCAAAATTTAAATAAGTAGTATGTCTGTCTAATTTGTAATCCCTTTTTAATGTTTGTTTTTCCTCAAAGCATTTGATAAAGATGGGTGGTGAAATAATTTTTTTTTAATTTTTTTTTTCTGTCATATGGTGGCAGTACTACTGGGTTTTTCTCCTCCCTGTGGACAAGACATCTAACAAGTAATTAATGATCTAAAAGACCCTTCCTCTTGCCCCATAAAATGTTGTACCGCAAAACCTACCCCAGTTTCCTTTCTTGTCCCAAGAGGGAAGGACAGGACATCCACAGGGTAAGACACACGGGCTGTCTGTCTTGGGGACCTGGGCGGTATGCTGAGAGACCATGCTCCTCAAACAGTGTTACAAAGCAAGTGGAGGTTAGTTCTCTTATGCCGAGAATGGTTCCGGCAATGCTTCCTGGAGGCGTAGCTTGTCCGGAGCAGGCGCACAGCAGTGAAACGCACGCCCGGGTGGTGATGCATTCCACCTAAGCTTCCGGGTGCACTAAAACGCATGTGCAAACCGGAAGCTTAAAGGTACACACACAAAAAAGTGAAAATTTTGAATTCTGGTGTATAAATAGAGCTGTGCAGGTACCCACTGACTGCTAGAGATGTCGCGAACCGTCCGCGAACTTCTCGCGAACGGTTCACCGCGAGCTGTTCGCGGCGAACTCCGGTCAGCTGACACATCCCGGCCAATCTCCAGCAGACCCTCCCTCCCAGACCCTCTTACTTCCTGGACAGCATCCATGTTTCGCGGAGAAGTTCGCGGACGGTTCGCGACATCTCTATTGACTGCATGGATGCAGGTCAGAAGAGGTACACCGTGTCACCTGCCCCCCACACGGCTCAGAGGTATTTTGAGGTAAGATTAAAGAAATCTTTACTTTAAAATATTCTCTGGAAAACGTTTAGGAAATATGAAACAATCCTAAGCCTCCGTATATATTTTCTCCACAGATATGTCTAGCCCAGCTCTTCCTGATATTGACAAGGAAAAACTGTCAACCTCCATGCCTAGAAAGGCTACGGTAAAATCAAAACATCTAGTTTGCAGTGAATGTGCAACTCCTCTTCCAGACAGATCAAGGAAGAAGGTGTGCAGTCAGTTTACTGCAAATTCTTTGGAAAGAGATGAGCAAAAATATATGCAATCTTTCCTAACCTGGTTCCAAGAAAATCTGGACCAGACCTTGGAGACTATTAAAGAGTCTAAAAAGGTGGAATCATCTATACAGCAAGGACATCAAAGAATCAAGAAAAGAAGATCATCGTCTACATCTGAAACGTCATCCGGGGAATATTTTTCCTCCATAGATTCAGATGGGTCAGGATCCTCATCAAGTGAACCAGTGGGGTTTCCTTCGGATGAAATCCGTAAATTCATAAAGGAAGTTAACCTGACAATCCTACCACAAGGCCCTGAGAATCCTAAAAAAGGTTTTTCTGTTCAACAAAACCTCGTTGATGTAATATTCAGGGAATGGAGAAACCCTGAGAAACGTGCCTTTATATCCAGACACTTTAAGGATATCTTCAGACTGGCTGGCGGAGTTATCTGGGAAGATCTCCTGAAAGTAGATGTTCAAGTGGTGCAGATTGCTAAAAAGACCACTATCCCTATAGGGGAAACTTCAGCTTTTAAGAATCCAATGGATAAAAGAGCCTCTTGTAGGCGAGCTTACCAGATGGCCGGTTTTCAATGCAGGGCTTTACTGGCAGGAGCAGTGGTTGCCAGAGCAAATGGCATTTGGTTAAACACGGTACAAGATATTTTATCTTCTTACCAAGATAAAGAGCTTAGCCACATGTTTCAGAACATGCACTTGTCTAACGAATACCTGTTGGATATGTCAGTAGAAGTTCTTAAGTTGGCATCCAGAATTATGGGATTGTCTTCGGTAGCAAGACGAGCCTTATGGTTAAGGTCATGGATGGCTGATTCTGCTTCCAAATCGGTGCCTTGTGAGCTTCCACTACAAAAAACAAAATTATTTGGGGCTCCTTTTAGAAGAAATTATTAAGCAAATGTCAGAAACCAAAAAGGGGCTTCCTCAAGATAAGTTCTCCTGGAGATCAGGTTACAGGAATTACCAGTATAAATACAGGAGATCATATCAAGAGAGACCGCATTTCTTTCAAAGAAGGGATAAAAATCGGAAATTTGATGTTAAAAGAACCTTCAGAGATAAAGATCGATGTTTCTGACTCCAGAAGTGTGGGAGGAAGACTCCAACGGTTTTTTCCAATATGGGATACCAGTAAAACAAAGATTTCGGGGAGTTTATTCAAGATTATTCCTAGTTTTAAAACCAGACCACTCTTTTTGTCCCATTCTGGATTTAAAGAACATCAACCGGTTTATCCCTTATCAAAGATTTAGCATGGAATCAATTGCTTCTATTTGTCCTCTGTTACAAAGAGGCGACTTTATGGTAAAAATAGACTTGAAGGATGCTTATCTGCCTGTTCTGATTGCTACCGCTTCAAGAAAATTTCTAAGATTTGCGATAAAAAGCGGAAGATCCACCGTTCATTTCCAGTTCAGGGCTCTGACATTTGGTCTGTCATCCGCCCCAAGGTTATTTACAAAGATCTTGACTCCTCTCACAGCTCATTTGAGGGAATTGGGAATATCGATTATCCCTTATTTGGACGACTGGCTTCTCATGGCACATACAGCAGAACAGCTGCTCAGGGACCTGCAGGTCACTATCAGATTTCTTCAAAACCACGGCTGGATCTTAAACCAAAAGAAGTCAGTTCTCATTACAACAAGAGAAAGAGTTTCTCAGATTCAGAATCAATTCAGTCTCCATGTCGATTCATCTTCCCAAACGGAAAAGGAGGAAAATCCGAGAGGCGATTTCCAATCTCCAAAGGATGGAAAGCTGTTCCTTCAGACAGGCCATGAGTGTATTGGGCCTTCTAACTGCCACCTTTCCAGCAGTCAAATGGGCAAGATCAGAAGTCAGACCTCTACAATGGAACATCCGGACTACCTGGTCAAAAAAGGAGGAGGATTTAGACAAACATTTCTTGTTATCCCCTCAAGTAAAGACTCCGCTTACTTGGTGGAAAACCTCAGAGTGCCTTTCAGGAGGATTGTCTTTTCGTCCAAAAGACTGGATAATAGTCACTACAGACACTTCAAGGACAGGTTGGGGAGCTCATTTAGGCTCCACCATGTTCCAAGGAAGATGGTCAGTCAGGGAGGTGAAAGAATCCGCAAACTTCAGGGAATTTTTAGCAGTTCTTTACGCTCTACATCACCTCAGGCCTTGGTTACAACAAAGAGCGGTGAAGATTCAATCAGACAATCATACAGTAGTCTCCTATATCAATTGCCAAGGAGGAACCAAAGTAAAGAAGCTTTACAGTCTTTGTGCAGAAATTATGGAGTGGTCACAAAGAAATCTGGAAGACATTTCGGCAGCTCACATAAGAGGGAGTGACAATGTAATAGCCGACAATCTAAGCAGAGGGAAGTGGGATCAAAAAGAATGGTCTTTGAAACCGGAAATTTTCAGAATCCTGACAGAAAGATTTGGAGTTCCGGAAGTAGACTTGATGGCAAGAGCTTCAAACAAAAAAGGTTTACAACTTCACCTCCCTATTCAGAACAGATCAACCCAATTGGATAGACGCTCTATCAATAGAGTGGAACTTCTGTCTGGCTCACGTGTTTCCACCTCTGCCTTTTAATCCCAAAGGTCCTTCTCAAGATACGAACAGACAGAGCGATCGTATTGGCAATAATCCCATATTGGCCAAACAGTCTGGTTTTCGGCGGTAAAGAAGATGGCCATCGATCATTGGGAACTTCCCATATCAAACTTCCTCATTGTGAACAGGGACCTGCCCTTGAAAGTTCTAGAAATATTCAGGTGGACTGCTTGGCTACTGCAAGGCTAATCCTTTGTAACCCAGGTTTACAAGAAGACAGAATAGCGGTCTTACTTCACGCTACTAGGAAGTCTACGTCTAAGATATCCTTTAGGATTTGGTCTGTTTCTCCACTGGTGTAAAGAACACCAGTGCCTGGTTTTACATCCATCCATAGATAACATTCTCCATTTTTTTTACAAGACGGTTTTGCAGCTGGTCTGGGAGTCTCCACACTCAAAGTTCAAATATCAGCCTTAAGTTTTTTTTGTTTTGTTTTTTCTAATTAAGGATTTGGCCTCAGTGTGAGGACGTCCAGCATCAGTTAGGCAACGTTTGGTAGCCTAACCACCCTGAAGTCCCTGTAGTGGCTGTCTGGTAGACAGTCACTAGAGGTGGTGTTAAACCCTCAAGGTAATTATTGCAGTTTCAGAGAAACTGCAATAATTAAACTTGCAGGGTTAAAGAGATTGGGACACTGCACCCAGACCACTTCACTAAGCACACACACTGACACACACAGATGTCATTGATAGTCAGACACACTGATTTCACACTCCTTTATTGACACTCATTCATTGACACACACACACACACTGACACTTATTGTCAGACACACTGATAGTCATACAATCAGACTCTCGCTGATCTGACACATGCACTAACAGACACTCAGACACTAACAAACCCACATATACTCAGACATACACAAACTCAGACAAAAAAAAAATACCACCTAGCCTCCCTACCCGGAATGCTGGTGTGGATCTGTTCCTGGGGTCCAGTGGGGCTGCTGTGATTCTAGATGGCTTACCATCTGAGATGGCGAGGGAGCGGTGATCTCTCTGCTCCCTCGCACCACGCGGGCTGTCTACTGATGCTGGGAGCCGGAATTACGTCATATTGTCTCTCACTTCATCAGTAAACTGCGCGCGAGGTAGCAGAGAGATCATAGCTCCCTCACCAGCTTGCCTCACAGCAGCCCCACTTGACCACAAGGACAGATCCACACCAGCTCTCCAGGTAGGGAGGCTAGGTGGAATTTTTTAATTAATAAGTTGTGTGTATGTCTGTGAGTATATTAGCTAGCCAGCAGGTCAGCTCTTGGGGCCCCATCCCCATTCGCCATGACCGGGGAATCACAGGGAACGCCTCGCTGGGCGTTTGGGGGCGGCATTTTTTGCCGCCTCCTAATAGTGCCGCCCAAGGCAAAAAAATGTCTAGTTTGCCTTAGGCTAAATACATCCCTGAATACACCCCTCACATTTTTGGAAATATTTTATATCTTTTCATGGAACAACACTGAAGAAATGACACTCTGCTACAATGTAAAGTAGTAAGTGTACAGCCTGTATTACAGTGTAAATTTGCTGTCCTCTCAAAATAACTCTACACACAGCCATTAAAGGACCACTATAGTGCCAGGAAAACATACTCGTTTTCCTGGCACTATAGTGCCCTGAGGGTGCCCCCACCCTCAGGGACCCCCTCCCGCCCGGCTCTGGAAGGGGGAAAGGGGTAAAAACATACCTTTTTCCAGCGCTGGGCGGGGAGCTCTCCTCGCGCATTCAGCCGGTCGCATAGGAAAGCATTATCAATGCTTTCCTATGGATGCTTGCGTGCTCTCACTGTGATTTTCACAGTGAGAATCACGCAAGCGCCTCTAGCGGCTGTCAATGAGACAGCCACTAGAAGATTTGGGGGAAGGCTTAACCCATTCATAAACATAGCAGTTTCTCTGAAACTGCTATGTTTATAAAAGAATGGGTTAACCCTAGCTGGACCAGGCACCCAGATCACTTCATTAAGCTGAAGTGGTCTGGGTGCCTAGAGTGGTCCTTTAATGTCTAAACGTTGGCAATAAAAGCCATTTTCCCTCCCCAGTGTCACGTGACTTATTAGTGCTACAAGGTCTCAAAATAGTATCACAGCCATGTTGTTGTACAGACGTGCAAAGTCTTTAAAATAGAAAACTCTGGCTTATTTTATAAACTTGTGAGATGCCATATTGTTGCATGACATTCAGATGAATTGAAAGCACTAGCTTCCAGGTACACACATAAAGCATAGCAATCGACGCAATATAAAATAAAATTTTCTCTGTATGTCAGACATTGTTTTGTAAAGTACACCTTGTTTTCAAACTTTTGCCTCTTGGCATTTATGACACAGCAAGAGAAGTAGCTTTGCTTGGATTTCCAAAGTTTTCACGCCATAGTTACACTGTATCTCTAAGTAGCAGTTAGAGAAGGTTGGCCAGTCTTGTCTTTAGCGTTTAGTAGACTGGGTGTGGGGTAAATATATAGCCAGTTTTATTTCCCTCAGGCATGCAGAATTGTATCAGCTAATGAATTCCTTAGACCTGTGTCAGCAATCTAGTACCTTCTAAGATTTGGCTTATTGTTTTTATTTTTATCTTTTTCCTGCTATAGTATTGTATAGAAATGTTCCTTGCAATTGTTTTATAAAGCCGGAGAGCCATCATAGGTCTTTTCTTTCCTGCTAAAAAAGTAAGCCATTTTGTCGTCGTTGATGCGTTTTCAACAATAAAAAACAAACAAACCCCACAAACTGAGACACTAGAGGCAGTCTGACATTAAGACTGTTCACATTTCTTCTTTTAAAGGGTTACTCCAAGCATCATAACCATTAGAGCGTCAGCTGACTGCTTTCAGCCACCTAATGGCACAAGTCCGGGACTGGCTGACATTCCAATTACACTGCCGCGGGTGGGGTTTCACCTCTGGCATCAGATGGATTAAACTCCATATGTGCAGCGTTTCAAAGTATAATGCTGCACATTCACACTCTGGGCACCAAAACCACTACAAACCACTGAAGTGCTCATTGTGCTTCAGGTAGCCCTTTAAGAAACAATATTTATTTTGACTTCAAAATACACTGATATAAAAAGGTTATTTGTTGTGCTTACTTGGCTGGTCATTTTTGTTTAGTGGAATCCGTGGTGGTTTTAATTTATTTTTTGTACTCTTCAGTATCTGCCTTTCTGTGTGGGATGCAGAGAAGTGGTGTGTGTGGGTTTTTTTTGTTTTTTTTTAATTATTATTTTTTTTTTTATTACTGTAATTAAATTTGTTATAACAAGTTCCTCATCAGAGGAATAGAGCAGAATATAGCAGTTCTGCATTTTGTGATCTAAAACATTTGGATAATCTGTAGAAGTTTTGTTATGCATCCTTGCATGGGTGTAACTTTCCTCGTATGTTCCGCTTAAATCTCTGTAGCATAGTACTGTCGTAATATATGGTGATATAAACTAAAGCAAAATGGTACATCTTTATTACTGTTCTTAAATACCTTTTTTATAGTTTAAAGCAGGTTATTTGCACTGCTAGACCCACCTTAGTCAAAAGCAGGAAAGTTGTCTTTCGAGCCTATATTTACTCACTAGATCATTCAGGTTATACACTCCCTTGTCTAAACAATGTCTGTAAACAAAGCTTAACCTTTTTATCAGGCTTTGTAAGGAGAATAGAATCCTCTGTTTGTTCAATGGACATTGATTACTCAATTACACTTGTGGTGTGGAAGCTGTGAGAAGTTCCTAATATTATAACATTTTTTTTTTTGTATGCCACATCCTGGTAGTCACGGAATAAGTCGAATGTCTTCTTTTAGCTCTGTGATTCGCATATTGCTACACGATGGCAATGTACAATGTATCTTTTATATTCACCAGGCCCTGTTTGTGCATTCTACATTAATAAAATGTAACCTGTCTTGGGTGAACATGCCCACAACGCGGTGTGCCAGACCGGCTCAAACTTTAGTTAAATGAATTGCTTTGGTGGGTGCCCTTTTTTATACTGACTTCATACAAGGAAACCTGGAGAAATAAACAGTGGGTCCACCTGCTGAATGGACAATATTTTATGCAGTTTTGATATTATTGTGCTAATTCTGTTGATGTCCATGATGACTTATAGTTTTATACCGGAATACCATGAAATTGGGTAAATATTAACATCCCCTGGATGTTGGGCAAAAGTAACCTCCCCAGGACGTACTTGGAAACTAGAGAGTATCTGAATGTAAGTTTCCTTGATAAACTCTTTATTTGCCCAAATATTTGTACCGATTCCTTGTGTGGCTCTGTGCCTGCAATATACTATAACTGAATCTACTGCCTACATAGTGTAGAAATGGGGCCCATAGCAGACTTACAAATCAGGATCTCGAGCTCTTTGGAAATTGTGTAGCTGGAGAGTGTTTACATGGGTGTGGTGCATCTTTTTAGTGTTTGTGGTTTTGTTTTTTCTATACTGCGCAAATTTTTTATTTTTTTTATCCGAATAGGTACAGCTGAGCCATAGTTCTCCTCAGTGCTAGTCTGAACCTGCTTGATGTGATACAAATGAGGATAGTTTTTTATGTTTATTACCACACCCTCCATTTCTGATAGCAATAATTGACTGCCATCCTGGGTTATCTTTGTTTTTACAGCATTGTTGACATTTTGGGTGGCCCGTTAACTGTTCAAGTGGTAACACAAACTGAGCAATGCTAGCAGGTTCAATCCTGGTACAGGGGAATTCATTGTGAACAAGGCAAATGGGTCCTTTAACAAGTTAATATTCCACATACATAAACCAGTTTTATGACAGAGATTGTTATGTCTCGTTTTAGATTGCAGCTACATTGGATTCATTATAGTGGCTAATTTAATTTTTGTTCTCTCTAAACTAGAATGACCTTGTGATTTCTATAGTGTATTACAAAGCGACGTGTTGGACACACCCTGGCATTTAGATGGTTAAACCTATTCTCTGAAGTTTACTAATCTATTACAGATGGTGCCTCATCCCCCTGCCAAGACACAGCTGCAACATAGTATCTCAGTCTCCTCAAAGCAAGAACCAATCTTGACCTTTCATGTGCAAATATACAGATTTACCATTCGCCCATAAAAATCTCACAAATGCAAACTGTACTTAAAAAAAAAAAGTCACTAATTCCCACCCTAAGAGCGGCAGGAAATAACAGCCCTCAAAGTGAGTCACTTCTTCCAAAGGAATGTTAATATCACAGAATTCTTAACCAGCAACAATGCAATTCTGACGGCGTGTCTTAGCTCTGTATGTATTGTATTTATGTGTGCTTACATGTTTGTTTTAACTTCATCTGTTGAATGCCGTCATGTTAGAATATGATCACTTTATTTTCACTAGCAAAGGGGTAACATAGACCTGTTTCCCCTTGGATATATTCCCACCTTTCTTTATTGGTAATGTGAAAGTTTGTCTGGA
The DNA here is from genome assembly GCA_933207985.1 of Pelobates cultripes. NCBI lineage: Eukaryota > Metazoa > Chordata > Amphibia > Anura > Pelobatidae > Pelobates > Pelobates cultripes. The sequence continues at coordinate 86,651,958 of OW240922.1, forward strand.
ATTTTTATTATGTTAATAATTCTGTGAATCTTTGAGAGTGCAAGTAAAATAAACAATATATTGAATGCTTTGTGTGCCATGGTGAAAGTGAGAAATTAGAGTTTGCAAATTTCAGGTTCTGTGTTTTGGAGAAGTACAATTGAGCAACTGAAACTGGTTTTCCCATTCCTTTTTATATATTTTTATTTCACTTTTGTTTCTTTTTTTCTTTTTTCTTTTTTTTTTTTTCTTCACGCACATTTTTTAACCATAGATAGTGAGTTTATTATGATGTACATGTAACAGCTAACTTATCTTCTTCCTCTGAGTTGTATGTTTTGTACTTTTAACAGTAACAAAAGTATGTAACTCCCCCGTTTTCGGTCAGTCAATTAACATTAACAGAATTTTTAAAATTGCAGTGGAATGTTTCCTGTTGGAGAATTCAAAGTGTGTTTTAGATTTAAAGCAGCTCTGTCCCATGTATTTATTTTTAAAGTTGTACGTAAGGGAAAGGGGCTTATTTTTATTACGGTATGTATAACTTTGACGAGGGGTCAATTTTGTCATTGGCTTTACTCTGCTCCTTCTAATGATGCGTGACTTCAGAGAGTGACACGTCAATGGAACTCAGTGTTGACTCTCGCGCGATCGCAAGTGACAGTACAGGTCCATTGGTGGACTTGGGTGTTCACGTCTTTATTCCCAAAATTCTACTTTCTTAATAAAGCTTCCTGTTTTAGTCTGCGAATTAACTAGACGAGGGTCAATTGAGGAGGGAAATGCATGTTAAATCTGTCAAAACTATAACTCTTTTATTCGAAGAGGGCAGTGGAATTTTATTACATCTCCTGGCAATATGTGATGAAATGCAACCTAATGATGTCCCACAACTCACTGTATCCATGGCGACAGCTGCTAACTGGGAGTGTTACTCCTAATAAACTCAGCAGTTATGTTACTGACCTCACAGTATATGTGATAAAACATACGGTCTATGTAGGTACCTCCCTCTTGAAAATAAACCAGCGTGTAGGCCGTGTATGACACAGAAATTAGAGTAAGTAGAGTTGTAAACACAGAAAGATGATATACATTGAAGTTTCACATGGCAAAAAATTATGGTCGATATTGCACTATATTTTTCATTCTTACTACTCGCCCCATGCATCAGATTTGTTGTCTTCAGCAGGATTCTGATGTAAGCTGAACACTATATAGAGCATTTCTGTTGCCAATGTATATCCTCTTTAGTTCCAGTCTGCCATCACATTCTGACTGTGTACATGCACTCCTTGGCTGTTGAATGTGTATTCTTTATATGCTTGGCTTCTTGGTCACAAAACACATCTCATTTTAATTTATACTGCAACTATTGCGAACCGTGTAATCCTCATTAATTAAGAGTCTTATCAACTTGACTTCCATACCTACCAATCTTTCCTGACTACCTTTTAGGTGGGTGGTAAGCAGAGAAGAGAGCGGGCATCACATAGTAATGTCACAGGGCTGGATCCGCCCAGATGGCCTGCTCCCTCGAGTAGTCTATGCCGGTGTAGACTGTGTGTTGAGCCATCAGATTTTCAAAAAGGAGGGCAGGTCCATGGCACCTATATCAGCTGTTACAGTACAACAAAATGCCGAACTGTCCCAGCAAATTCCAGACTGTTTGCACCGATGCTTTACCTTTCCATGTTGGAGATATTTGTTTGAACCCAAAATAACAATGTCTACTCGCTGGTTTATTTAAACAGCAGGAAATGAATTTGTTAAAGTGCCTGGAATTCCTTGGCACTGTCCAGTGTTTAATCATTTGTGGGCAAGTTAAGACTAAAAAAAGAGTCCCTAGCTCCCTGGCATTCATTGCTCATCCCCTACTGGATGTATGGCTAAGGCGAAGATTACATACGTGGTTCTGGCCGTGATAATTCTTAGGCTAACACTATCAGCCAATCGCAGCCATCCATTGCTGCCCAGGTTAAAACTTCTATATTACCCCAAGCAGCACAGAGGGGATAGGCTGCTAAGGACTTGGACTTAGTGTAATTAAATTCAAACCAGTTTAACACTGAATGGAAGGACACTATACCCACTTCAATGAGATGAAATCATGACACTGCCTACGGTGTCCCTTTAAAGATCCCAAAATTAAGACCTTAAAGTTGACTAAATCTAAACTGAAGGGGTGGACTGCTTATTGACCCAAAATTTAATGGACAACCCGCATACACTCACACACAGCCCACACACATGCATGGTACACAATTGTGCATCTGGCATTATCAGAATGAGGCATTTTATTAACTTTGTTTTTATAAATCGGGAGCTTAGCAAAAATTAAATGCATGTGATCTATGTCTAAATTTATTCACAAAGCATGATATCATTGTCTCATTCTTTTTAGATGAAAAACGCAAAACCAAGACTATAGACAGTGAACTGAACCCTGTGTGGAAAGAGGTAAATGGGGATTGATTATTTATTTTTTGCTTTGACACCTTGAAAATGTTAGTTTTTTTTGGTTTGGTGGGTATTGCTGTTGTTGTTTTGAGCTGTAGCTTGATGGCAGGGTAGCTAAACCTCCATGGCTGAGATTAGAAAAACATTAGGAGGCTAGTGCGCATGTGTGCAAAAACGCTGCGCTGTGCCAATCAGATGATCTCTCTGAGTTTTACTCTTATATCAAATGTTCTTCTAGAAAAGAGGGAAAAAAACCAAAACCAATTCTTATATATAATAGCTTTTATTGGAGTTAACACCGGTATTTAGGTGTGGGATCTTGTCAAGCAGCTCCCTTATCTCTAGAACTGTAATAGTGTATGTTCATCAAAGTATATTAGCAATTGCAGCTGTACCTTTTCAGATGAGTAAAATTCAGGTTCCTTACTACTGTGGGTGTCCAAGGAATCAAATACACACCAGATCATCAGTTATTTGTCAAAGCTAGAGGGAGACTTAGTCCACCTGCAGAGCTCTGGTTCTAAGGCTATATATTCTTAACAGAATGGTAAGAAGGGGAAAATGGAACAAGGTTTTTTTTTTTTTAGCGGGGGAAATGTACTTACATTTTTTGTTGAGTATACCCTATTGTCCCCCCCTCCCCTCTTCTTACCCACCTTCCCCCCTCCCCTCTTCTTCTTCTCCCCCTCCCCTCTTCTTCTT
>OW240922.1:86655198-86720198 GCA_933207985.1 Pelobates cultripes
AATGTCACGTTAGTTTTTTTTTCTTTGCTTCATTTTTACGTTGCTGTTTTTTGACTTTCAGCTGCTCGAATTCGATCTAAAGGGGATTCCGCTAGACTATTCTTCATCCCTGGATGTTGTTGTGAAGGACTTTGAAACAATTGGAAAAGACAAGTATGTTTTTGTTCTTTTTTTTTTTTTTCAGCTTTATGGACGCGACACTGTACTAATTTGTGAACCGTTCAATGTCATGCTTTGTAATCTTAAATGAGACTTGTTTGGTAAATGCTACATTGTGTTATTTCTGGATATATCTCTTATACACTATTAGCATGTTGTTTCGGCTATAAAATTCTGGTTTAGCATGGTTTGCAGGCCAATCTTCTCTTGTGCAACAGGCCCCTGTGTCAGTCTTTAAAGTTAATATTTCTGTGATTCTCTCTTTGAGTGGTTGGCCATCTTCTGGGGCTCCATTTTGACATTCCTAGACTCTTGTAAAAAAATAAATCTTCCTTACAAATTAGTTTTTTCTGAATCTCCAAATTAAAGGTATTATTAAATCTCGTGAGCTTCCATTGCCATCTCCCAATTTAGCCAGTTTTTTTTCTTCTTCAGTACATTATCCTGTTGAACTATTTTCTGAATTTTAACTCCATGAGAAGGACAGATTGGTGGTGGTCTGACGTAAGAGACTGGCCCTACTGCACATTATGCCATAGAAAGCTATATATATTTAAGAGTTTACACTATGGTGGTGGGCAAGGAAAGGGCTACACAAGGAGAGTAGGAAGATATACAAACGTATGTACACAAACGGACCCAAAACAATGTAGAGGGACACACAATGGGGCTTCTGTAAGCTTGCTCAGCAGTTTTGTTTGCGTCTTTTTAATGAACTGCTGCCAAGTGCTGAACTACATACTATGAAACTCCTTCTGGTAAAGAGTTTATGGGATATGTTCTGCACGCTTTATGTATTCATTCATTATTTTTACAGTAAACAAAACAATTGTAGTTTATCTCGGTCATATGAAATATGTATTGATGGATGGCTCATCACTCCTAAGTTTCGTCCAGGATTTCTGTGGGACTTAGGCTGTACATGAATGGCGCAACCATTTATTTAAATGTCACACCAAAAAAACAGTGTAGCACTTACCAGTTAACAAAGTGTTTGTTTTGAAATGTGACACACAAAATACCTTTTAAAATGTGTTTTTATATCAGCAGAAAAAAATATTTGAATTGTAAAAGAACCATGTACCTTTAAAACAAAGATGTACACAATAGTTTCGAACCGTATGAAACAATTATACAATGTTCGATAAGACAATTGAACACTCACACATTCATGAGTTAAACACTTAGCTTTAGTGGGAACAGCTTGGAGGTCCGTAAAGGTGTCCCTCCCCCTTTTTTATGGTGTAATCTCTTAATAGGTCCTGGGTAATAACTCAGCAAAAAAGACATGGGGTAATATGCAATATACAGAGAATCCAAACCTTAACAAGTGAATACTCACAAGTATGGAGCCAATACTATGTAGAGCCTTGTCGAATGTGCTGGATGGTAGCTGGTCTCCAATCATTCATAAATAGAATGGTATTTATACTAATAGCCTTTCTGCCATTTTTGTTAAAGTTTTTGTGTTCAAGGTTTTAAATGTCCTTTTTAGACTATATGGGCATCAGATCATTAATGCCTAAACACAAAAAATAGCAAAAGTGGTATATGAATGCAGAATTGGAGGATGCATACGTTTTTAGTGTCCTCTACTGTAAACGCAAGGTTGCTTTACTTAAGATTCGAGTCCAATTGAGGACATGCTTCCATTGCAACCAAATTCTCTACAGGTTAAAATTTGCTATTATTTTAATGTTCTAAGCAGGTCAATTTTTGATCCTGCTGTTAGATTGTATCTTTGAGTGCAGCTATCTTTTCTGCACTTGAGTGTATAATCCTATAAGTGTTTACAGATCCTCTTTATGGATGGGATCTAATAATTTGTATAATTAAAGGATCACTAAAGGGTCAGAAACACAAACATGTATTCCTGACCCTATAGTGTTAAACCACCATCTAGCACCCCTGGACGCCTCATGCCTCCATAAATATAGTAAAAATCTTACTGTATTTAAGCCTGAAGCTGTAACTCTGCATGCTGTTAGACTCAGAAAAACAAGCAGTGTGCTGACATCATCAGAAGTGGTAGCCTGATCCAATCACAATGCTTCCCCATAGGATTGGCTGAGAATGACAAAGAGGCAGATCAGGGGCAGAGCCAGCATGAGTCAAACACAGCCCTGGCCAATCAGCATCTCCTCATAGAGATGAATTGAATCAATGAATCTCTATGAGGAAAGTTCAGTGTCTGCATGTCTGAGGAGTGGCCAGTGAAGTTATCACTAGGCTGTAATGTAAAGACTGCATTTTCTCTGAAAAGACCATGTTTACAGCAAAAAGCCTGAAGGTAATGATTCTACTCACCAGAACAAATTCAATAAGCTGTAGTTGTTCTGGTGACTATAGTGTCCCTTTAATGATCACAAACCAGCTACAATGATATACAGTATGTGATCTGCAGCTTGGTTTGGCATCAGATGTATCTTTAGATATTTGTACATAATGATATAGACTTGTAAGTAGGATACTGTGCGTTTCAGGGGTGGAAACTATTTTATCACCATTTATTAAATGTTAAAGTGCAGTAATGAAATATTTGCTATCTTTAATTGTATTTCTTACTTTCCACCCATGTATATAAAAAATAAAATAAAAAAATCACCAGTTTTCATATTAGTCTGCAGCTCATACGTGATTTGTTGTTGTTGTTGTTGTTGTTGTTGTCTGAGCCACACCATACATGTCTTTTTAAATGGAAACATTTGAAACCTTTACAGAGTTACGCACTAAGGTTTTATTCACTAAACATTAAATGGTAACAATGAAATGACATATTTTATGCCAACTATAGTTGGAGAATATTTCCAGCTGAGCTATTTAAAGGAACACTATAGGGCCAGGAACACAAACATATATTCCCTGACCCTATAGTAGCCATCTAAGGAGTGGCCTCTTGGAGGTGTTCCTAGGGTCAATGTAAACAGAGAAGGCAGTGTTTGCATGAAAATGCCTGTAGGAAATGATTATACTCACCAGAACAACTACAGCTTAATGTAGTTGTTCTGGTGAGTATATAGTGTCCCTTTAACTCTGCCTAAATATTTGTGAAATGGGATTTCATTTGGTGCAATTCTGAGTTTAGTGTAAATTTTCAGGAATCAAAGTGAGATTCAAAATATAGGCCACAGCCAAGACGAAAAAGTAATCGGTTACTCCACATAGCAATATCGTGTCAAGCCCACCACTATTGTGTGTGAAGAAACACAAAGCAAAAATACTAAAAAGTCACAAATTAAATTTCATAAAAGGCTCCTAAAGGGATTACTAAGGAGTTCACATCCTTGTCTGCAATTACTTCCTTTACATATGCAAAATTGTTATTTATGTTCTGCTGTGTTAAACCCTCTGGCAAGAAAAATGACTGTGGTAATGTTTAAGAATTCGGTATAATGACACATTGCCATACTGTTTGGTATCCTAGCAACACAGGAGGAAATCTGGTCATACCTTGCTGTATGTAAGGGAATGTGCAGATATTAACCCCTGAGTAACTTTAACTTCTGAAAAATACGTAGAATAGTTAATTATTAATCATGTTGTGCTTTAACGTTTCCGGTTTTTTAGAACCTTTTGTATAAGTTGTCATGGAGGTTTGCAATATATTGAAACTGAAAGTTACCAGCGTTCTCTCCAAAATCCCTATGCACATTGAAATAATTTGAGTTTTTTCAATATTGCTCCAATGTCCATTAGATTGTAAGCTCACCTGCCACGTCAATGCAAAACACCTTAGGTGAGTCCTACACTAACCATTCACCTTGCATGCTTCAGCTAACAGGCAACAATATCTAATAAGAGGTGATTTTTATGAACCCCTACACACTTCTTAACCCTTGATAGGGTGAACATGGGTGGGGGCAGTACTTTAACATGACTGTTTAATGTGCGTAGGTATTTGGGATAGAGCGCAGGTATCTCCTTTTTTTTTTTTTATGTACTTGGGGTGTTGAATAATGTAGCCATTGTTGCTGCCTAGTAGTAGTGGGAGTTTAATTTCAGGACCTCATTTTGTGTCAATACATTTAACCTATTTTCCTTGTTGCAAACCGTATAGAATGAAACTTTCTTGAAGAAATCACAATAATGAAATGTTACACGTATTCCAAGCACCATGACCACTTTTAATCGCTGAAGTAAAAAATTCAAATTACTTGTCTGCTGATAATCATGGCAGTTGATTAATTACATGTTAATGTATAGAAATGTGTTTTAGTTTGACCTTCACACTAAACAGCAAACTGTTATGTTAGGAGTCGTCTATTGTCCCTGTATTGTGCTGTACTCTAACCGTCTATGTAGGCATCCAGCATGACTCCTGTTTACAACAGAAACCAGTTCTTTGTTGTTTGGACACACTGTATCTATAAAATTACTGCTTGCCATTTTACCTGGTCGTCCTGCGCAGCACACAATGAGTAGCTGATCTCCTCTTGACTTTGACATTTTTCTCACGTGACTTTTATAACCATAATCCGGTTTACTGTCCCGCCATGTCTAAAGCATGTGCACTCTCTCCCCTCTGTCTCTCTCTCCCCCCTCTCTGTCTCTCTCTCCATTTGTTTTTTTTTTTTTGTCTTTGCTTCTTTCTGCCCCTGCTGACATTTCCTATCTATGCCTCTGGTTAATGAAAAATATTTTAAGCTGTATGACCACCCTTCATGCTTGACGAAACTATTACGGGAAGATCAGTTCAACTATGCGTAAAACCGTGAACTATAGACTCATGGTGAATGCTTTGTACTGTTAAGAAAGAAAAGTTTCAATTGTATTTATTTTTTCTTAAGATCTTTATAGTCTTGCTTGACTGGTAGTAGTTGTATTATTCCTTCCCAGCATATCCATCTGCAACATGGAGCCCCCACCTGAAAAAAGTTTAAAAACATTTTATTTTAAGAATCTTCTCTGGTGTGCCATTTTAAGTTGTCCTCTTCTAAGTGTAATTGCTTTCAAATTACTGTTAACATTGGATTGCAAAGCACTTTTATTTTTTTCTCTCTCCTCATTTTACTCCCTATTGTGTCTGTGTCTGTCTGTTTTTATTTAGTTCAACCTTCTTGGCCTGTTAATATGGCGTTTGTTTGACCCCCATTGACTTCCAGGTTAGATTTCACTTCATTCTACAGTGAAGGTTGAGTGGAGAAACACTTGCTGGGTTAGGAGCATTCCTTAAGACATTTCTCTTCTTCCAACTCCTCTTTTGCTTTCTTGTGTCCATATCTCATGCTCCTGCTGTTAATTTTTTTTTTTTTTTTTTCCTGGCTGGATTCCTTGAATACTCTCCAAAGAAAACTTCACTTGCAATAGCACGTACTAGGCACAGTGTCAAAATCTACACAGAATGCATGGGCTTTTTAAATTTATTTTTATTTTTTCTTTGTAACCTCTGGGATACTTTACATTAACCCTTTTAAAACAAGTCTGATTTTCCTTTCTATCTTGTTAAAGAAGGGAGTCTACTGAAAAAAAAATGCATTGCAAACATTCAAGATTTGTTTGTTCCATGGGCAAACCATAACCTGTAGTTTGTAAAGCCTGTCTTTTAAAGTGACACCTCAGACAACACCACAGCAGCTAATTTGTAGTGGTTATGGCGCTAAAAAGCTTTGAGCCGTCACTCCAGTTTTTGTCAGACTTTTTCCAAAAGAAGGTAAAACAAAATGATTCACTGGCGTCCAATGGCCAACCTCTTGGCTTGCAAAGTCAAAATGAGGAAGTGGCACAACCTCATTTTTGAACCGCTTGCTGGTACAGGTTACAAGGCCGACAATTCATTTGAGTTTCAAAACTCTGAGGTTAAAATTTCAGTTGACCATTCAGTTGCCAATAAATAGATGCAAACTCTCTTAGGGCCTCTCATTGCAAAGAAATTTATCAAAATTTCCTTCATAACATATATCGCAATCACTTTTATTCGGTGTAGACCTCTTCAGTTACTGCACATTTGAGACCATATTCCCGTTAAAGCAAATACATACACGTTTTGTTTCTGCCATTAATTATTTCACACGTATCACAATGTTTCAATTTACAGTAAGCAATGCTGTCACACGAACAGACATGAAAATTATAGTCTAAAATGGCTGCGTTGTGTAAAATGTCCAATATACTAAATTTTTAACTATATCCTTTTTTTTTCATTGTTACCCTTTCTTTGAATTATTTTGTTTAGTCCTTGGACAACAATCACACTGCTTTCAATTTTGTCTGTATTATGATAAAATATAACTTCCAATGTCAGGAACACAAAAAGGATTTAATGTTGAATAATTATTTCTGCTTTTTAAAAATGGTAAACATTAGCTGTTCCTCAGTTTTGCATTCTGTTATATGTTGGGCAATCGTTACTCAAAGTGTTTATTTTAGTCCATTGACTAATGCAATCCATTATCAAGTGTTTCCATTATGTGCAAATGTCGTAGTTTGTGAAAATGTTACAGCATGTTTTATCAGAGTATCTTTGCCCTTTCATTTCACCTACCTACAGTTTGTGAACACAAGATGCCAGCTTTACATTTCTACTGAAAAGTGCAATTTTAGGTTTATATTGGTTTTAATTTACAAACCTTCAGTAGTAGTAATGTACTAAACCCATAACTCCATGATCTTGTATTTACCATTGTTATATAAAGCTACAAATTGATCAAGGGTTACACCCGCTGTAGTAGTTCTGATGTGAGGGAATACTTTGGCTTGGTTACCCCGGTAATGGGGCAAATTATATTGCAGGATCTGAGGCTCTCTGGTGTTGTGAAGCTCTAGAAAATGGAAGCCGATGACCTCACTATTTGTTGGCTAACTGCTCTCCGCCAATGACTGACATTCTGTGCAATGAAATTTGCACAGAAAGGTCATTCGGCTCCCCAGAACTCCGGCCTGGCTGCTAAAATCCCAAAAGATGCTACTGAAGGAGCAGTTACACCTCTGGCAGCAGAGATGCTAAACTCCCCCTCAAAGTGAAGCATGCATACAGACCATAACCAATTCAAATCACTGAAATACCCTCTAAATGAAGGGTGCTTCAACTTCAACTGAGAATGGACACAAATACTAGTTTATCAAAAATGTTATTAGAAAATTGCTGTGCGTGTGTGGTGTGTGGGTTTTTTTAATTTATTTTTTATGAATTACAGCTGAGTGTCATTTCTAGCTGGTGTTGCCCTTTTAAGTCATAAAACACATTTTATAAATCTTCCTTTTAAGTGTGTAATTGCTTGTGAGCTGGTGGTAAAAAGAAATACTTGCAAACTGCTTTTTGCGCTCTCTCCTTTTTCCTAATTGTATTTGTGGTTGCCAATTTGGCAGTGGAAATGATGTCCTTCTGTTCCGATGTTGCTTATTTTTCAATATTGGGATGTATGAATTCAGGACAGAGGGTGTATGGGCTTAGAGGGGTTGCTGTGAGCATGATAATTTGCAGGACCATCCAGAAAAACAGTGGTTCCTTCCAAAAAGGGTAACTGCTAGCCTGGCATAAATATGTGCCAGGCTTGGCGACAGCTGTGCTGGCTACCACCACTCATGGATGCTCTTGCACAGTGGAATAAACCTGGGATGGAGGCTTGTAAGCTCTAAATCAGGACTGCTCCACCAAACATGGGTCTTTTGGAAGGTGTGGAATTCCTGAGCTCACTTTAAGATACATGAGTTACAGTTTGACAGAAGCAGTCTAACTCCTCACAACTAAAAAGAGAATATGAGTACTCTGAGAATGGACAAAAGTTTAGAGAAACTCTGTAGCTTGCCCTTCAGTAAATCCCCGCTCAGGTCTCAAAATAGTGTTTGTTTATGTTTGTTTTTTTTTATTTTTTTTTTCTTTTCCTACTTGTGCCATTACAGAGATAACTTATAATGAAGCATATCAGACTGCTCTCACCCATAAGGGTAATCCAGAACTGAAATGTCAGAAAGTTCTCACTTTATGAGAGCTACAGCAACCCCAGACTATTGTTTCGGCCTTCTTTAAGCCTCATCAGTGAGTTGTAGCTGATCCCTCTTTAGGCACAGTAAGCGTGGGGTCCACGTCTGCATTAACCTTTAATCTTGGGAAGAGCCAAGTTAATGCATTGCAACAAAAACCGAGAATATTAGAACTCTGTAGCTTGCCCTTCAGTAAATCCCCACTCAGGTCTCTAAATATATATATAAATAAAAATAAATAAAATATATATATTTCTCACTTGTGCCATTATAGAGAGAACCTATTCTGAAGCATATCAGACTGATCCTCGCCTCAGAATGGGTAATAATTAAAATAGTTTTAGTCGATGAAAGTCCAGTAAACTATCCATAAATTAAATGTTATCCTGTAAATAGTTCTAGGGACACTATAGGCACCTCTTCCACTCATTTTGGTAGTCTAGGTGTAATGTCCTTGTCCCGTAAGCCACTAAACCCCCCCCCCCTTTTCCAGGAAGAAAACTGACTATTTTGGTGACTGACACTTGGCCACAGCGGCCTGGAACTCTGTGCCAGATCGAGATGTTGCTTCAGCCCAATCAAATTTCATTTGACGATTTCTCTGGCTAGGTACATCGGATCTGGGCACTTTTTGGACATTTTGCTTGGGGCAACAAAAGCCTATTCGGTGATTGTATGATTTATGCGTCCATGTTATGTTTAAATTTGTTTTTATATTGTTTTATTATTTGGCATTAATTTTATTATCTCCCAGACTCAGAGACTCCTGGGTGGTAACACATTATTCTTGTATGTGACCCACTTGCCTTGGTGACAGTAAAGCATGTTCTCTCCTGTACACTGTTTTGTCCAGTGCTTGGGGAGGTGGGCTATAATCACTGCAGCAGCCTTTCTTCTAGTCTGAGGGATACTTTAGCGGAGATACAAAAAGTAACTATTTTTAAAGACGGTGTATTTTAAGGTGGTAAATTGTAAAATTTATTGAAAGTTCACTCAGATAATTTCTTGGTTTTTCCAGAACTCATTTCATGTATTTTTTATTTTTTTTAATAGATTTATTGGAAAGACCACCATATCACTGAAAGAACTGGCTGGTAGCCAGAGCCGATCTCTACCTTTCAAAGGTTTGGCTCTGTTAAGCGAGAAGGGACAACCTATTGGAGTAAGACCTCACTTTTTTTTTTAAAATATGTTTTATATGATTAATTTAAGTCAGTTTTGTTTTATTGTTAAAAAATGTATACCTGGTCCACATGGAAGGAACTAACAGGTAGCTCTTTAGCTTTTTAATTAAAGTAATCTTCATCCGCCCTCTACCAACCAAAATACTGACTGGGTATGATGGAATTTGTTATATTCTTGTAGTATGAAAACCTCGTCATGTTGGCACCCAGTACAGTTACATGATTGGCTAATGTCCAACACCTCGCATAGTGCAGTTTAAATTGTTTAATCCTGTCAACTAATGCCGTAATGCCAAACTACACCAGCTGGTGTATGCTGGAAATTGAATTCATGATCATACAGATACAAATGCGTTTCCTTGCATATTTAGAGAGATCAGAGAGAACAAGTGTTGCTGATGGGGGGGGAAAGCAAAACAAGAAGATAAGAGTAGACGTCCCCTATCTCTTTTCAGTTTCCAGGCTTCACAATGCAGCCTCTTTATGTAATGTGCGGTTTGCAAGGCAAATTAACTAACCTCCCAAGTGACTGGTTCACTTTAAGCTAGCAATTAACAGTACAAATGGCAGCTGAACATGACTGTTGTCAAAAGTGTATTGCTATAGATCAACGTTCTCCAAACTCTAGCCCTCCCACATGTTGCTGAACTACAACTCCCATTAGTCTTTGAATTAAATAGATATCCAAATAACCATGGAAGTTGTACTTCAGCAATATCTAGAGGGTCAGTGTTTAGAGACCCCTGCTATAGGTAAAAGATTAAACATTTCTAACATGTGTAGGACTTTCACCATCACACAAAATAATTTGCAGTAAAACTGCACAGTTACTTGGCATGCTAACTAGAAAGGAGACCTCATAATGAAGCACTGAAACTTGACATCAGGTGTAAACTGTGGATTGGATCGGTATTGGCTAGAGAGCCTCGTGCAATCTTAATAAACCATTACATTTTTATTATGCGTGCCAAGTAGCATTCAGACAAGAATTCTTCATCATTTTATCTGGTTATTATGCATATGCTAACATTCTTTAAACATTGTCTTTGCAGTCAACAATCGATTTAATGATTTCCTATGAAGCTCCCCCAACCTCTACTGGCAATCCGAATGACCCTGGAGGAACAAATGTTCAAGGAGATGGTGGTAAAGGATATTTCTTAATGGGTTTGTTACATTTGACCTGCAGATATGTCCTTAAACGGAATTAATCAAGCACCACTAATAGACCAGAATGTAGGGATGATTATAGACATAACCCTTACAATTGGCCACAGTCACTATGGTGCTTGAAATATCCCTTTGAAAAAAACACTAACTTTGAAACCTATTTAGCCTGTACATAAGGTTTGGTTCTGAAATTTACAAGCTCAAAGTATTTAATCAGGAAATTGTGGCTGGTTTCCATTTATATTCTGGGTATTCTTATTACTCAACTTAATGGTAAATGTTTTATTGACATTGAAAGGATAAAAGGCTGGATTGTAGTGAACCCGTGATTCTGAAATCCTGTTGCTCGAGTCCTAACTATTGCACAATCTCACCTAAATTTAAGTGTCATAAAATGCATGGGGTGAGTCTTATCAAAGTATTATCAAATCTGAATTAGCAAGTAGATAAAGACTGTATTTAATTCATTGCCTATCTGGAAAATGGACAAATATTTTCAATATATACATTTGAATGACCTTTCTCTGTGTGCTGGTGTTTGCAGTCCTTATCACCTCAGTTGTCGTCTGTACATATAGCTTTACATTGTGTTACAAGTAAAAATAGACTGTAATAATGTGAATGCCTTAAAACAACTGGTGTTTAAAGGCCAGAAATGACTTGCACATTCACTCAGTATGAAATAGCTGCCATCTGCTGTATGTTTATAACACGTGGGATGGGCAGTGGTAATATAGATTTTAATTTAACTTTTTTTTGTAATTTTGTTTCTCCCCTCGCTAAAATTTTCATACAATGCATTTTTTGTCATAGTGAAGCGTAGGGTGCTGCAAAGAATTTGTATGTACAGGGCACAATATTTATTTAATTTGGCTTTGTTTTGGTGGTTCGCCTAAGAAGTAACAAACCTCTACTTGTAAAGCTGTATGATTTCAAATAAAACTGTTCTACAAATAGCAAGAGGGCCCTTGTAAATGTTACTAGAAAAGTATAATTTTTTTTTTTTTTTTTTTATGAAATAGCTTTCTGTAGCTACCGCTTTACTTTCTATGTGATCCTGACACTCCTCATTTTTATGACGAAAGTCGTACAGACTTGCTCCTCACATAGTCATTAGTGATGCGTGTTAAAGTAGCTCTGTTGCATGTCTGGTTTTTGCACAACTTGTTGGCTAACACAGTTATTATAGGTTTATCTGGCTATTTCTTTTCCCATTTATTTTTAAATTGCAGTGCATGCCTGGCTGCTGTAGCACAGTCAGACCTTTCCATACAGATTACTTTATAGGGACACTATAGGCACCCAGACCATTTCATCTCATTGCATGCAGTGTCCCTGTTCACTTAGCCCTGCAATGTAAAACAATATACTTCTAGAGAAACTGCAATGTTTACATTGAGGTGCTAAGACTGTCTCTAGTGGCTGTCTACCAGACAGCCACTAGGTGATTTACCTGCTGTTTGACAGTATTGCCTGTGACTTACATTTTTCATGGAGGTGGAGTTACAGCCATGGGACTTGTGGCTAGGGCCAAAAACACGTGAGCTGACTCCTAAATGACGGAGAATTGAGCATGAGACTGCAGGGGCATAATCTGTACCAATAGTTCCCAAAGAAAGCCTCATAACCCACCAACAGTCCCAGTTTTGCCAGTATCTATATTGGAATAAACAAGGGGAATACATAAATCCTGGATTGTCAGTGGGCCATGAGGACTGTTTTGGAAACCACTCATCTATACAAAAATGCATCATTAAGCTAAAGTTGTTTTGGTGTCAAGTGTATCCTTTTCACAAACCACCAATGGTATAATCCCTCAATAAACTCTTAGCATTTATTTGGTGAGGAACCAAGGCGTTTTCATTTCCAGAGAAGCAACAGGTCTACTTTAATACGAGGTGGTGTAGATATTTCCTCTGCAATTGAGGGACTACAAAGAGCATGTGGGGTGTATTTCAGAGATTTATGACAGATAACCGTGTTACACTGTCACTATTGATACATTTTAAAAATGTATGTTTTGAAACCGTAATATCCTACTTTTACATATGGCCTGTAACACACCACCTCTTTTCCAGGTAGGATTTTGTCACAGATCTTTTAACCACAGCCTTCTAGGGTAATGAAAGTCCAGGACACATCCAGCTCAGTTTTTCAGATTTATTCGGTGAAATATATATACAGGTGTTTCAAAAATGAAAAATAAACAAAACAAAATTCCTTGCTCTTGCTTGAGCACTTATTATACACAGCAAATCCCTATCTGGAATTGGGTGGCTTTTTCCACTTGCCAATTTACAAAAAGTATAACTGCAAGACACCATTCCTCTGGCTTTTCCTCCTCTCTCTGCAGCATACTGATCCCTTCTTTTTAAAAGCCTGCTAGCTAATTGATCAGATACAAGTGAGGTGCAATTAGGCATAAGTGAAACTATTAAGCAAAATAAAAGTTCTGGTCCGACTGTTACTTAGCAGCTGGTGCTATTGGAGCACTGGCCCACCCTGCTCTCAAAGTGCTCCGCCCAGGGACCCATACCGTGGTTTGCAGAGTACCAGTGATGCATCTTGCAAACCTAACATCTCTCCCTGGGACATTTAACTCTCAAACCTCAGGCTGCTGTTCAGTAAATCAGGCCTAATGTATATGCCATCAACTACCAGACCACATTTTCTCTCACAAGCCCTATAACTTGCACAAAAAAAAAAGCATGTAAACACTGTGTGTTTTTAAACTCAGGACAACCTTTTTAATCTATTTAGCAGTTTTTTTCATTCGCTTTTGTAGATGTGTAAAAGATTTTTCAAGTAAAAGTCAAAAACATGTGTTTTTTTTGGGGGGGTGGGAGGGTTTAGTTATTCACCATATTGAGAAAAAAATTTTTTTTTTAAATATGACATGATACAAATAATGGTATGTAAGGAAATCCTTTCTTGTCCTGGAAAAAAAACCATATATAACGTGTATGGGAACCGTAAATGAGAGGGAAAATTACAGCTAAACACCACAAAAATGTTAAAACCGCCCTGGTCCTTAACGTACAACATGGCCATTTTTTTTTTGGCATTATTCTACACAAAGGTCAGTCTGGCAATGTGATGTTCTCCTAGTGCCTAACAAGAGCTGCTGATTAAAAGTGATATAATTTTTAAGGTTTTTTTTGCAGAAATGTGTTTTCATCAATCTCCATCCTGTGTACGGTTTCCTGTTTGATTGGCAGGCAGGTCAACCTGGCATGAATGCACAGAACTGTGTTAATTCTGTGCATGTACATACCCCTTTTGGGCCTGACCCCTTTTGCACCACTCATCAGCATCCCACTTAATAGGATGCCGAAGTTGGGAGATCTTTGGAGGTCTTTAAATTTTCTTGAGGTATGCTCCTGTGAACATAGCACCAACAGGTTACAGAGTACCTTCGTCATAAAGATTATGGTAATTGTACACTCCCTGATTCATTTATGAAATCTTTCATTATCCCTGCTAATATTGATAATATATTAAAAAGCAGCAATTTTTTTTTTTTTTTTTTTGTAAAGGAATTTCTTGAGCTAGTATGGGTAAAATCTTGTCCTCAATGTATTTAAGTTTTTTTACAATATGGTTGTAAATTATTTTTATAACCATGTCAATGTTTAGGGTTCTAGAGTTCGATTTCATAAAAGAGGTGTATTGGGCTACCGCTTTAGTCCATTGGGTAAGTGGATTTTTTTTTTTTTTTAACTAAAAATTTAATTTTAAGTGTGTATGTCTATCATAAATAAACAATCTCTGTGTGAGTGTGTGTATATGTGTTTTTATTGAAGGTAAGATGGGTTACAAACCTCATCAATTGTTCCATCTTACATATTGTTATTGCATCAAATGTGCTAAAGGAAACCAAAACGTAAGGAGGAAATATTAACTGCATGTTCCCAATTGATAACAAATCCGGCAATTTAAAAGTACCCAGCTTTTCAGCATCAAACGGCTTTGTTATGATATAGACCTTAATGGCTTTCCTAGCAATTTCCTGCCATTGTCTAAAATGGTCAGTGTTTTAATGCTTTATAATTGACTAACCCCAGAACATTTTTGGTTTGAGAATTATTGTGGGCGTTTTAATATTATAAAAAATTAACATTTAAAGGAGACACTCCAAACACCATGTCTGAAATGGCTTAATGTATTGGTTCACTTTTTCTGTGTGTGTATATTACTTTGCACATTAATGTGATATTTGATCAAAATAAAAAAATTTAAAAAGTGCAGATACCCTTCACAGACTTTCCCCAGTAGATTATAAAGCATAGAGCAGGTGTCCTCAAACTGCAGCCCTCCAGATGTTGCTGAACTACAACTCCCATGATTCTTTAAATTACATAGCCAGAGAGAGTTGTAGTTCAGCAACATCTGGGGGCTGGAGTTTTTTTTTCAATTTGACAATTTTTATTTTTTCTTTCAATGCAAACTTGGGATACAGAATAAAGAGAGGGAGGGGGGGAAGGAACATCACATATCATATTCTCGAATTACATGCCATCCAGCTTTACATGATACATTTTACACTGTTCCACTAGGGCATAATTATCCATTGTCTGCATTCTCCTCACTCTCTAGCCCCTATTCTAGGACCTGCTCCTGTGCTCCTCTGCTAGTCTACTTTGCCTTGGTCACTCTTTAGTGTCACCCCTGTACTAGATGGATGCATACTCTCGTTCCAGATTACTGTTCCTAGATGAGGGGTGGGGAGGGAGGAAACCAGCTGAAGGAGGGGGTGGGGTAGGGGGGGGGAGGGTTGTGATGTGCCCGTTCTCCCTACCGGTGCTGTGCTATTCATTCTCTGTTTGTGTTATAAACTCTCAATTCTCCCGTTTGTCCAGTGACTCTTGTCTATTCCCTTTCTTCCCCAAGGGGTCCATTCCTCTGGATTTCCCTTAGTCGCGTGGGGTGTCTTACTGTTTGGCCTTATACGGGTGTGTTGGCGTAGTAGAGGGATTTTATATAGTCGGAATAGTCTCTTAACCCTTGTGACACTAGGGTCAGACTCTGTTCCTGATCTCCCCGGACATGTTTACTTCTTCCCACCTATTTTTCGCTTCCTCAAACCTGTGTGCGTTGCCTTGATTTTTCCTGGCCACTAGTTCATATTGTAGGTTGATGGCAATCTGCCTTTTTAGGGCTTGTTTCGTCGGTGCGGAGTCTGTCTTCCATTCTCTGGCTATTAGCGTTAGTGCCGCTATTAGGGTGTGAAAAACTAAAATTGCCTCGCTTCCCCGGAATCTGGACATATTCATGAACAATAGGCCTGTTTCTGGGGTGAGTGTAGTGCTAACATCTATTGTCTCATTTAGCATGCTTTCTACCATCCCCCAATAGGGTCGTAGTACCTCGCAAGACCACCATATGTGGTACATCGTACCTTCTGAAACCACACATCTCCAACATTTGGCCGATGTTTGGGGGCTGGAGTTTGAGGACCCCTGACCTAGAGCAGCCTGTATGAAATGTCTGTGATAATTTGCCAGTCTGCTATTTCTTACACCCTTATTTATAGCAAATGTGCAACTATGAAATGGTGAGCAGAAATCATGCAGTTTTGATGCAAAAATAATGAGCAATTATATCCACATACCTTGCATAGAAAAACCTCACACTGTGCGAAAAATATGCCACTTGAGAAAATAAATATTTAAATACAAATATTTAAATATTACCAGTGGCTATTACATTTCAAGCATTAGTGAGTTTAATTAGATTGACTTGATTTCTAGAGTTGGCAAGCAATTGTACAGTGGCTTGGTAATTATGAAACGGTTAATCTGTTGGAGAGCCTCGGGGCTCAGACTTGTATAGATGACGTTTGGTCTTTAGGTCAAAGCAAAACCTTTGCTCGCTTGTAAGGAAACCTGTTTTGCGACTTCATTTTCACAAGGCGAGGCCAGGTGAAATTATTTTGGTTTTGGTTTTTTTTCTTCTATTTAAGGACACTGTCTTTTATAATCTAACAAAGTGTGCCATGTGTTTTGAGATAAATGTTAAAAACTAGTTTAAAGACCCATTACAGTGAATATTATTGCTGTGAAACTCTTTTTGGGGGGGGGGGGAAGGAGAAATAGGGTTGAAAAGTGGTACAGAGGGAATTGGGAACAAAAGAGGGACTCTCTCCTTAATAGGGACAGTTGGAAGATATGAAATACCTATTTCTGTCTTTTCAGACTATGAAGATGTGGAAGATGGAGATGTTGTCGATGCTGGAATCAGCCCATTTATCCCAGGAGTTCCTGGCCAAGCAGACAATCAAATTGCCCGACGTCTTACTAAAGGAAAGAAGACCAGAAGAATTTTGTCAAACAAACCACAAGACTTTCAGGTATTCAAGCTTCTCTCTTTCAGTGTTATTCACTATAGGGTTAATCTTTAGACATGTGCATTCGCTTTCAATTGAATTGTGATTTGTCTGAATTTTGGTCGATTGTTAATTTCGTCCAAAAACCCAAACTCAGTAATGCCATATGGACGAATCCCGAAACCATTGAAGTGGACAACGACCAAATAGATTTGTTTAATTCTTGATTTGGATTGATGGGGGAAAAGATGATTGGTTCATAGGGTACAACCACTAAATGTTGATTTTATTCATAGATCAATTGAGTAACAAAGGGGAGCGGGGGCTGGGGGGGGGGGAAAGGAGCAGTAATACAAAATATCTATTGCTACATTTGATACATTTAATATACAACTATAATTTAAAAAAACTAACTGCTCCTCCCTTTTTTCTATTGGTTACTTCTTCTGGTTTGCCCTATCAGTGTACTAATAAAAACCATAAAAGTCCACTCTTTATGCCATTTCTTTATGATGATCAAGTGATAAGTCAGAAACCTAAATTATATAATAGAAAAAGCAGATGGACATTCCGTGGACTCTCCCAAACGCCTCACGCTCTAGACACATTGGTTAAACACCCAGTAGCAGTATGGCACCTGAAGAGGATGCTCATTATTATTATTTTTGTAAACTCCGTTTCCTCAACATAAGCAATTTATTTTGATGCCGTTGTAATGATTTGAGAAATCCTAAATGATTGTTTTACCTATTCCTTGCTAAAAATTTAGAGTAATAGTTTGTTTTTCTGTAAACTGACATGTGTCTGCAATTGACCAGGGAATGATTAATAGCCTTTTTTTTAGCTTTAACTAAAATAAACAAAAAATCTGCATATGTTCTTCCTTCCATAGGTTCGTATTCGAGTTATCGAAGGACGTCAGCTTACTGGCAATAACATCAAGCCCGTTGTAAAAGTTACTGTGGCTGGTCAGACGCACCGGACAAGAATCAAGAGGGGAAATAATCCATATTTTGATGAAGTAAGCCACTTGAATTTTTTAGTAGTTTATGTCCAAATTAAAATTTGTTTTATTTTTGCTGCCTTCTCTCACAATACACTTATTAAACATCTATTTTTTTTTTTTTTTTTTTCCTGCCCCTGTAGGCATTGGCTAAGTGCAGGCTGTTATAACACTAGATTGAGTATGGGAATTTTTGACAGTGTTTATCAATGCTGTGGGCATCAGGGAAATCAAACTTTGAACCTCCCCAAATACTAATGGATAGTACACATTATATCGGTATACATTTATTTTGCCAGATCCAGTCCAACTTGTAGATGTATTTTTTTGTAGCTTGAGCTATTCAGGAGAATTGTGGTTTTTATTGAAGCCCGATATTACCGTGCGACAATATATTTATTTTGGCTGTAGTCATTATGTCGCATACTGGTTCCATCCCTTCTTAATGGATTACCGTATGTCATTGGTTTGTAACAATATTCTGCATCTCAGAGAATGTGTATTATAATTTTCTTTTTTTTATTCTCTCCACCTATGAACAGCTCTTCTTTTATAATGTGAACATGACCCCTTTAGAACTGCTGGATGAGTCTGTAGTCATTCGGGTGAGTATACAGTTCTGCATAAAAACTGGGTACCGCTAGGTTGTGTAATGATTGCTCGGCTGACCCTTTATTCCTCACTAGATATTCTCATGTAAAGAACATATTAATAAAGTTTAATGGATGGGATAACCATTTCACTTGTACATTATATTTGACAAATATGTATGTGTCAAACGATGAAATGTAGAAATCAACAAGTCCATCTGACTTTACTACTTCTGCCAAGTAGCTCAAAAATCAAATCCACTTAATAAATATCCCACTCTGATTGCTCGTTTATATTTTTCTTTTTTGTTGTTCAGCTCTTCAATTCTGGTTCAATACGATCTGACAGTTTGATTGGTGAATTTAAGGTAAAAAAATATATTTTTATAAATTGGTGAATATGACATTCATTTTATGTGTGGAAAAAACTATGCGCTTCTTTATTCTCAGTGACTCTATGCACTGTAGCGGTAGAAATTCTAGTTACTTTGGTTTTCTTTATAATTCATGTTTATACATTCTCTGTAGGAAGATTTAAGCCACAGGAAAATGTTTCGCTCCACAGATTGAAATTTGTCAGTGTATCACCGTTTTGATCCTATTTAACATAACCATTTAATCAAAGATGATGCATTTTAATTCAATACCTAACCGCTGTGCATCATATCCTCTATGAAATGTCTTTAGAATGTCTGTACTTACTGTATCTTCCTCTACTGTAAAATAACTTGGGGAAACACTAAATACATCTGCCTGGATCATATCAATAAAATGTACCTATGTTGCTCAACTGGTGCACATGCTTGACTTAAGACCTTCAAGTTGTTTTGAAAGTCTATATGTTTGCATTCTGCTACTCTATAAGTGGCAAATATTTTGCTTGCACCAATCCAATGATGGTACAAGTAAAATAAAATGTATATAATATATTTTATTTTGCTTATTTTCTTCTCCATTAGGGGCTGAATCTAATCAAACTAAGAGGAGCACAACTAACTTTAAAAATATAAATATTCTATTATAAAGTTAGTGTCTCTTTAGTACAACTTAAATGCGCTCAAAGTTTGCACAAGTCAATTGGCCAAATTCATTTAAGCATGTTTTCAGTTCCCCGATTGAATAAAAATTGGCATAGGAGCTTGGCTCAAGGGACATCTTTACACCCAGAGTTAGCAGAGTTTAAACCCAGCTAAGGAAGTTGTAAAGCTCTTTGCATTGAGCTCATCGGGTTCCCAGACCAAGGATGGTTTATGCCATGTTTAACCCATTGAGTTACCCTGTGTTTTGTCTGAGAATTTAAAAAAATCATAAACCGAGTATTATGCCGTCTGGATAAATTAATAGTGAAATTTTAAGTGTATAACTGGGTTTAATGGTGAGTGCACTGGAAGTTAACGAGTGAATGCAACTATCGGTGTTGTGCAGTAAAGTGAGCATTGGGAAGTCAATTTCAAATTTAAGGCCAGAAAAGCCAAACATTTTATTTTTTATTTTTTACACACAAGTCAAGTATGCTTTTGGTTCAGCTGTTTTGACAATTTTCACTTTACTGAATAACCCTGTAAGTTATGATGTAATTTTGCTTTGATCTTTGAAACAGCTTTCAGGGAACGTTAAATATTCTAAGTATTTTCGTGTACAACTAAACACTTATTTTTCTGCAGAATTTATTTAATTTCTTGCATTTTTTTTTTGTTTGTTTGCAGCTCGATATAGGATTTGTTTTTGATGAACCAGGTAAGATTACAGATTTATTTTACTTTGTCAAAGGGAAACTCTAATCAACTTTAACTTAGTGAAGCAGTTTTGGTATATGCTCCCTGGCCATGCAGTCTCATTATTTTTTCGTGTGTGGCTTCCCTTACTGCACTGTGTATGTAACTTTGAGTTTATGACCCCTGCTCTGTTAATTGTGTGCTAGACCCTGCAACATTTTCTTGGGTGTGAATAAAGTTCAATTAACAGAGCAGAATGAGACTGCACGGGCATGATCTATACACCAAAACGGTTTCATCTGGCTAAAGCTTCATTACTTTATTAACAATTTAGTATACATAAAAACTCCTAAAAACATTAATGTATTTTTTTTTTTCTTCATTGGTGGAGAGGCATTTCTACAGATATCGGCACTTTTCTAAAGTGTCACAAATATGGCCAACTCCAGACACACACAGATCATTTCAGAAAGCTGATGTGCATTGTGTCTGACGTGTCTACGTTTACCTTCTTACACATGAGACAATTGCATTAAAAAATAAAAAAAATTCTGGTTACATGGATCTTTCAAAGCAGATGGCTTGAATATTTTTGTAAACTGCAGATTTATTTTTAGCTTCAAGAAATTATAAAAATATTATTAAAATAATGAAATCTCTGAAGCTTTGTTCTGTGTGATACATCTGAAAACATTTAATCAAACGGTTTTAAAGTAAAATATTAGAGCTGTTCAAAGGTCTGAATGCTGTATTTATCTGACAAGTGCCCTCATAAGCAGAAACTGTCAAAACTCAAGTGCTTCCATAAATAAATAAAAATATATACAATTTTTTGATTGGACTAACAGAATTTAACCCCTGTATCACAACTCAACTTTGAATTATATGTGTCGTTTTGCTCTGAAATGCTTTAGACTTGAGAAAGGTAGGTTCTCCAGAAAGCTTGTCATTAAATTATTTTGTTAGTCCAATAGAAAAGGTATTACAAGATCCAAATTTTCAGTTTTTTACATCTACATCACTGGACTAATACGGCTACAATCTCTACTTGAATTGTGTGTGTATGTATGTATGTATATGTGTGTATATTGTGACAAAAGTACTCCTTTCCCTTGGTACATTGTCCTGGGATTGGGGTGTTACCAGTGGCGTACATACCAGGGTCGCAGGGGTCGCGGCTGCGACCGGGCCCGGCCCACCAGGGGGCCCGGCCGCCCCTGCGACCCGGTATGTAGCCACAGGGCCAGCCTCTTCTCCTGGGGGGCCCAGAGGCCGGCCACCTCAGGGCCCCCCCGAGGCTGGCCCTGCTGACCCCGGCGGGCGGGCTGTTTGGGTGGCCGGCGCGCGAGGGAGCACTTTACACTGTGTGCTTCCTCTTCAGCTCCCTCGCGCACCGCACTGATGCCGGAGCCGGAAGATGACGTCATCTTCCGGCTCCGGCATCCCTACGCGGCGCACGAGGGAGCTGAAGAGGAAGCACACAGTGTAAAGTGCTCCCTCGCGCGCCGGCCACCCAAACAGCCCGCCCGCCGGGGTCAGCAGCCCAGCAGCAGCACCACTGGACCCCAGGGAATCCCCCCAGCACCCCAAAAGGTAAGGAGGCTGGGGGGATTCAATTTAAAAAAAAAACATGTGTTAGTGTGTGTGTGTGTTAATGTGTGTATTAGTGTTAGTGTGTGTGTGTATTAGTGTGTTAGTGTGTGTGTATTAGTGTTAGTGTGTGTGTGTTAGTGTGTGTGTATTAGTGTTAGTGTGTGTGTATTAGTGTTAGTGTGTGTGTATTAGTGTTAGTGTGTGTGTATTAGTGTTAGTGTGTGTGCATTAGTGTGTTAGTGTGTGTGTATTAGTGTTAGTGTGTGTGTGTGTTAGTGTGTGTGTGTGTTAGTGTGTGTGTGTGTAAATGTTAGTGTGTCTGTTATTGGGTGTGTCTGTTACTGAGTGTCTGATGTCTGTTAGTGAGTGTGTGTTTGTCAGTGAAAGTGTATGTTTTGTAAGTGAGTGTGTATGTATGTCTGTCGCTGAGTGTGTCTCTGTTAGTAAATGTGTGTGTCTGTTAGCTAGTGTGTATGCGTCTGTTCGTGAGAGTGTGTGTCTTCAGCATTTACCTTTCTCCAGCGCTGGACTTCCTTGGCGTTGGGGATCCCGCCGCCTCTCAGCTCCGAATGCACATGCGCGGCAAGAGGCGCGCATGCGCATTTAAACCGCCAATAGGAAAGCATTACTCAATGCTTTCCTGTGGACGTTCAGTGTCTTCTCACTGTGATTTTCACAGTGAGAATCGCGGAATCTCCTCTAGCGGCTGTCAATGAGACAGCCACCAGAGGCTGGAATAACCCCCAGTGAAACATAGCCAATTCTCTGAAACAGCTATGTTTTCAGCTGCAGGGTTAAAACTAGAGGGACCTGGCACCCAGACCACTTCATTGAGCTGATGTGATCTGGGTGTCTGTAGTGGTCCTTTAGGTGTGTGTGCAGTATACCGCATTCGCGGGGTCGCAGCCCTGCGACAAGGTGCCCGCCGCCATGGGTTGCAGCCCCGATCCGCGCCGAGTAAGCGCGCGGGGGGGGGGGCCCTCGGATCAATTTTTGCACCGGGGCCCCATGGGTCATGTGTACGCCACTGGGTGTTACACACAGTCTTTTCAGGCTTTAGAGACACTTCACACGCTGGATGAGGTAAAAGGACTTGCTCTTTTTATTGTGGTTCCAAAATAAATGCACAGTAAGGTATAAAAGGTTATAACAAAATCCTTGCTCTTCTGAGCACTAACAAAACAAAATAACTGGCTAACTGGGTTGGATGGCTTGTCCATTTCCCAACATAAACATAAACAACCACCTTACTGTTTCAGGGTTTTTTCAGCTCTCTGTTTCCACTCACAGAAATCAAACACAATCTCTCTCCTCCTTTGGCAGGGGAGTACTTAATAGCACCTGTAATTTACAATCCTTTTCAGGTGAGGTAAATTAGGATTGAAACTCTGGAACTGGGCTTCTCACCTGTAGGTTCCAAGCAACTTCCAAAATGTGGAGTGGAGCATTGGCCCACCCTACTCTCCAAGTGCTCCACCCCAGGGCCCAAATATACACATATTTAAAGTGCAATATTCATTTTAACACAACACATTTCCCTGGGGCTAATTACACAAAGTAGGAACCTTGCAAAATCTGGGGAGATATATAGATTCTCCCAAGAACAATTCCTTGCTTTCGGTGTGTGTGTGTATGTATGTATGTATGTATGTATGTATGTGTGTATATATATATATATATATATATATATATAATATCTCTATATCATTGGGTCTGCTGTTGGAGTCTACCACATCAGTCAAGATCCAAGGTGCAGACTGTGCAAAGAGGCCTCTGAGACAGTCCAGCACCTAGTAGACGGATGCAAGATGTTAGCAGGAACAGTTGCTGGGATTGTGTACTGAAACCTCTGCACAGAATATGGATTGGACCTGCTTAAGTCCAGGTGGGAGATACCACAAAGAGTAGTTGAGAATGACAGGGCTAAGATCCTGTGGTACTTCAAGATCCAGACAAACAAGCAAGTGCTGGCCAACCAACCCGACATCATGGTGGTAGACAATGGATGGAAGACTGCAGTCATGGTGGATGTGGCAATACCCAGTGGTTATAACATAAGAAAGAAGAAACATGATAAGGTGGACACATACCAAGGACTGAAAGAAGAACTAGAAAGGATGTGGAAAGTGAAGGCAGTAGTAGTCCCAGTTGTGATGGGAGCACTCTGGGCTGTGACTCCGAGGTTGGGGGACTGGCTTCAACAGATTCCAGGTGGGACATCTGAGATCACTGTCCAGAAGAGTGCAGTTCTAGGAACAGCTAAGATACTGTGCAGAACCCTCAAACTCCCAGGCCTCTGGTAGAGGACCTGAGAATGAGGAATAAACATACCACCCAAGAGGGGTGAGAAAATTTTATGTGTGTGTGTGTATGTATATATTGCAATGTTAAACACAAATACACACACCAGACAAGCCATAAGACTTGCTTTTACCACAGAAACCTCACTTTAACTGTGTGTGTGTGTGTATGCTAAAGTATCTGGCCGCTCCACAGGTTTTTTGTTTATCTATTCTATCAATCAACCAATCCATCTATCCCAAACAAAGACAACCTTTGGAGTGGCTAGATACTATACTATAGCATATGCCAATAGAAAAAATGAAAAAAATAATTAATGTATGTATATGTGTAAAATTTTCCTTTCCCAGGTCACGCAGTCATGCGAAAATGGGTCCTGCTGTCTGACCCAGATGATTTAAATTCTGGTGCAAAAGGTTATCTGAAAGTCAGCATGTTTGTTATTGGGACTGGAGATGAACCCCCAGTAAGTTTTTAATTGTCTTTTACAGAAGTGTTTACAATCCTGATTCTTGCAAGCCGCTAGCTATTTCTGATAGTGCACAGATTTTAGATAATTGCAATATGAAAAATTAAAAATGGCCAAGCAAATGCTTCAACACAATAAATATAGTGGGGAGGGACAGGGGGGAATAAAAAGCATTTAATAAATGTAATTAAAAAAACAAACACTGGGAGACTTTATTTATGATGATGTGTGAAAGCCATGTATATAAAAGCCAGCCCTTTACTTTTGAGAACGCATTTCCTTGATGTCCATTTTCACAAATCTGGAAGAGCCTTAATGGCGAAATGCGCGTTGGGACATTATACAGTATGGTGTTGGTCTAAGGAATATGGGACGATCTGCACCAATACCTTAATGACATTACCACCCATACTTTATTGATCTACTTATTAGGTTTTAGTTCTCAATCTTCACCTTTGGTTACTAACAGTTATAGCTGACTAGACCTACGTGATACCTCTACAGCTATTTAGCTAACCATAGGTCACTAGGCAGGAAATCTAAGAGGAGGTGGGGGGACTAGCAATTTTTTAAGGGGTGCCCTTGAAGGCACAGCAGAGTAGGGAAGTCAGCATTTATATTTAAACTTTTCCTGCAGGGCTTTCTCCCTGCTTGAGTTTCAGACTTGCTACTTTGTTGTTTCTCTCCCCTCCTGGCTAATTGGTTATACTACAAATGTACCTCTATCCTTTTTGTTACTTTAGCCAATATATATATATCCCTTTTCACACAAATTGCAATGCATGGTGTGATCATAAAGCCATCACATAATTAATTTATTATTGATTTCTAGTTTTTTCATTACATTTTATTTTCATTTTTTGACTATTATTTACCGATTTATTTTTTTGTTCGGAATCTATTCTCCTATTGTAGATATTAATTATACCCGTGATGAAGTACCTCAAATGGAATATTTTAAATGATTAAGTTCTATTTTACCTGGGTTTCTCTCCGCACTAAGGGTTCATCTACTAAATGGTTAACTCTTGGGTTTCTTTTGTTTAATTATCCATTTTCACGAAGTACACCTGCAAGCAAGTTTTACTTATTGAAAATAGATAAAAATCCTTCTGAGTGACATTTATTGCACATTTATGACTGTGCGGCCTAGCAAACATGTATTCAACAACACCAGGTAGGACTGATTTCGAAGGCCTATTGATCCAAGGTGAAAATCCAGTCTGAATTTGTAAATTCTTCTTGACTTCATAAATGCCAATCAAATTCCTTCTTAGATCAGCAAACTGGCATCCCACACATATTTGAATATTCTGCTTTCCCCCTACCCAAAAATATGCAGAAACCATGTTTATAAATCTCTATTGACTCTGATAAAAACAGGCAGAGCATTACACACATGCAATGGATAGGTTTATATGTTAAACATTTGCTACGTATTTATCTGTACAATATGCTTTCTGGGCGCAAGATTTCTGCATCCCCTACAGATGTCATCTATTTAGTCCTTAGTGTCATTATTTACAAATGAATTAGCATTTTAACACTATTGCATGCAAAGTTGGCTTGTTCCCATTTTAATTTGCTTTATATACTATTTTTTCCAACTGACCGATATTGTAGTTTTGTTTTTGTATGGTTTTAAATGTGTGTTTGGGTTGTTTTCAGACTGAAAAAAGAGACAAAGAGAGTGAGGCTGATGATGTTGAAAGTAATCTCTTGTTACCAGCTGGAGTGACACTTCGATGGGTTACATTCTTGCTTAAAATCTACAGAGCTGAAGATATTCCGCAGAGTATGTAACGAATTCCCGTAAAACTATTAAATGATATAAAAAACCCTGTAACATTATATCTAAATAAATGGACCCCTGATAATGTGTAACACATGCTTTTATTGCAATGGGTGTTTCTCCATTAACTCTGCGCATTTTAGATCTGGAACTGTGAAAACAACCGCATCTTGCAATTTGCTCAATTGAAACTGCAGGGTATGGTTCTGAAGATCTATCTAATAAAATGTATAAACGTATTAGAATTCTGGCAGCTTCAAAGCCTATATCAACAAAGCGTAGATTATAAGTTGGTTAATAAATATGATTTTACTATCCATTGCACATAATGTATTTAAAACTTTTTCATGCACACAAAAGTCCGTAACCGATAACATTAAGTTCATACCTACGATATCAGTGAATTCATTCGATAGTATGAGGTTTCAAGACCCCCGCCCCCCTCTAAAATGTACATGTTAGAGAATGTTATAATTCAGTAAATTTTTTATTTTATTAGTTGTATTTTTTTTAAAAGGAACACTATAGCATAAGGAATCAAAACCTGCATTCCAAACTCAAATGTCCTGGTCCCTGATGAGTTTAGGGGCACACCCTCCTCCCCATTGCCCCACTATTTTCAGTAAAAACCTGAATAATACATTTTACTTAAATGTTCTACTGCTCGGAGTCTCCTCTGGAAATCCCAACCCGGTGATGTTTTCTCCAGGGTTCTGCTTAATCCAATGCTCCTGATAGCACACAGGTTTGCATCCAATCAAATTTCACTTGGTTGCTGCATAGGAAGTGTCTCTAGAGGCTGTTTGCTTTGCAGATAAGAATAGTCATTTTTTTTCCTTGGTGGGGAAAAGTGTGGCATATTTAGATATGTTGAGTGTTAACAGATATGCATTGGGTAGCTTGTCTTCAAAATATTGTAGACGTTGATTTCAGGTTTTTAGCGGATTACTTTTTTCATCTCTCAAATAACATTAATGCTGTCTTATCCAGTGGATGATGCATTTGCCCAGTCAGTCAAGGAGCTGTTTGGTGGAGAATCTGACAGGAAAAATTTGGTCGACCCATTTGTTGAAGTTTCCTTTGCTGGAAAAAAGGTAATTTTACATCGGGCTGGTTCCAAAAAAAAAATTTCAAACTAATTTATAATGTGCGCTTACTGAGAAATTATGGAGAATTTAAAAATGTACCTTTTCAGACTCCATAACGGTGAATGAAGATTATGAAGTGAATTATTTTCTTCCATGTTTTGAATAATTTGGCAAAAAATGTGTAGTTACAAAGATGAGATCCGATAATCCATAATCCAACCAATCCATATTTCCTCGAGCCGGCTAACGAGGAGAATTATGTGATCCCAGTTTGAATGGGCGCTCCTTCTCCCATCGGTCGGCACAGACTTCCACCGAGGCCTTGTGGCCGTGAGACGCACCGCTTGTTTCCCCTGCGGTCTTGCGTTCTAACCACATTCTAAGCGCCCCCCCGTGGTTAGAGTTATTTGCATTAATTAATGTGAAAATTACGGAGGAATTAAAAAGGGACATCATACATTCCAGGAGAGCACATCCACACATAGGAGAGGGCAATTCACAGTTAGGTAGCGGTCCCGCCACAGCAACTTATCTTCCAAAGTTACACTATGTACTACTTGTGGTAAAGGGGAAAATTTATATCCCGTCAGCTTTGGTTACTGTAACTTTACATGAACATATAGACCACTTCTTCATCACAAAAAAAGTCTGCAGTATCACAGGGTATAACTTTTAAAGGGGAACTATCATTTCCCAGAATTATTTTATGTTCTTCTTCACTTATACCCATGTTTAACAAATATGTTTTAGAGGGCTAAGAATTAAAACTAAATGTTGAAATTAACTCCTTTTTATCCTGCAACTGGGCGCCTCCATCTTCACTCCCTGTCCACCTTTATTACAGCTGACTATCCGCATGGAAAAAGTGAAGCGTTTAAAATCAATTTTTTTCTATTTCTCATCCTCATTTTGCCCTGGCTGTGCTTGAACAGAATAACTGTCATTCAAATTGCTAAATCTTAAATATAAATTTAATAGAAAACCGTATATCACATGAGTAAAAACAAATAACACAAATAGGTGATTTGCAAGCTTTTGTTCAGTTGCGCAATTTCCATAGAACTGATGGTTTCCCTTTTAAATATTGTAACACAAACTTGTTCAACACAGTGCGAGTGTGAGATTTTTCTCCCAATATTTTCTGACCACCTAAACAAAACCATTTGTGTACATATACCATTCTCTACTAAAAGAAGCTGTGTGGCATTCCTCCTCCTTAGTGATTGCATTTTTGATATTATACCAGTGCTTTTCACTTTTAGAATTGTTAGGGCTTTTCTAGCGGGTTTCTTGTTTTGCTCAGGCTTTTCCTAGTCTAGTAAGCTTTATATCTTTTTATTTTAGGTTTGTACCAAACGAATAGAGAAGAATGCTAACCCAGAATGGAACCAAGCTGTAAACCTACAGATAAAGGTATGAATTCATTAAATCCTGAAACATTCCTGTCCGAGTTGCATGAGAATGTGCTGTACTGCTGTCTTATATTAATAGTTTTGTCTGTTTCTTACAGTTTCCTTCAATGTGCGAGAACATAAGGCTGACTGTTTATGATTGGTAAGTTTTCAATAAATGCAACAAAAAGTCTACCAGGCGTAGAATGGGACCTTTGATTTAGAGCTTGGAAAATTTGTGAGAGTGACCACTGGATTTGAGGAGAGCTCTAAGCACCATCATTTCTATAGCTAAGTGTAGTGGTTATGGTGCAACCGTTTTATGGGTTTTTAATTTTTTTGTGGCTTTCTTGAAAATGTAAATTCCACATCAGCAATGTGGCTGGAAAGTAAATAGTCTATGGGTGCCAGGGAGCTCATAATTTTTGTCAAACCACTTGACAGAAATGTGTGGACAACGTGCCTAGCATTTTTGACTCATAACTACTACTGTGAGCTGTAGTTGTTATGGTGCATGTACTGCCCTTTAAAGATATGTTTTAGTGCATTTTCATTGACATTGTAGTACAGGTATACTATCCATTCCCAGATTTTCCTAGCCCTTTTGGCGTCTGAAAGTATTAATTGTATTAAAGACAGGAGACTCAAATATTATGCAGTATCTCTCTTTACTACTCAAACAGCAGCAAATGGGTTAATAAACAATGTAGAAAAAACCTAATGCAACCAAGTATGCCCACAATAGAACATTAGTAACAACTAACATTAACCACACATAATACAGAGCGTGACCCCACAGAAAACCCTTGTTTAGAGATACGAATAACTAGAATGGAGAAGAATAACCTAAAGATCAGGAACTGTAGAATGTGACGAAAGATAATCCAAAGATCATTGTCAGTGTTGTCCTTAAACTGTAGCAAAATAAACCTGCAGGTGGATTAATTATCTGGGATACTATTCACCTCCCTTCTTTAATACAATTTAAGATTTTCAGATGACAAAAGTGCTAGGAAAATCTGGGAATTTTTATAGCACACAGGAAGCTCACATTATTCAAGTTTGAAGATAGAATATAATTATAATATGGTCATAGATATATTTGATTGTGTTTAAAGTGAAATGTTTTTAAAGTGGATTTAAAGGACCAGTCAGCTGCTTTTAGAATGTCAGTCAGAGAACCTCCTGCTTGAAATACTTTGGTAGACATAGCGCCCCCTGGTGGAGTGAGCTCTGAATTGAGAGGTGAAAATCTTCACCATAGTCATAGAAGTCAGACCCATCTAGCTAAAATCGAAGAAGAAACTGGAAAATTGGGTTTACAATATGAAATAATAAGTTGCAAAAAATAAGGATTTCTAAGAGAGGAAGCTGTGATTTCATATGCTTTTGAAGTTAAATTTTTTTTAAGATGACTCTTAGTATTTCTGAATTTTTAACATGAAGCTAAAAGGACAGAACTGTCTTTGAGTAAGATCAAGGTCTCTAAAGTTAGATGCTCTTTTGAATGATACAAGCCCTAGTAAAACCTTTTTCATGACAATTGTTTTAAAGGCAATAAATCATTATCACCTCAAGATTCAATAATGTTAATAAGTATGTTAACATCCCAAATGGATTGATATTTAGAATTAGGTGGTCTTTTTTAAATTGTATTCCTTTAATTAATCTGCACATCAATGGGTGTTTTCTGATCAGTCTATGGGATTATGATTAGCTGAAATAGCTGAACGATAAACATTTATTGTATTTTTAGCTTTTCTGGAATAAAAAGAATGCAATATAAAATTCTATTTAAAGGGGCTTGTACATCCAAATCCTGTGAATCCAATATTTTTAGGCTGATCCACAATTTGTGTTGGTTCCTGGGGCCCAAGCTTTGGAAAAAAAGTTTGTTGCCCATAAAGTTCTTGGATAAAGATGTTCAATTTGATATCAACATCTGGATCTGAACACCAGCTGAAAAAATGTGGAAGTTGTCAATTGAGACATGATGCAAAAAGATCAATGTGAAGTGCACCCTAAATCGATACAATTCTGGTGAAAGATGAGAGGATCTTGTGTCCAGTCCCTGGAATAGACTAAAAAGCAGGAGTTCCAGTCTTCTACTGTATTGGATAATTCCAGAAGATATTCAGCGTAATGTTTCTGTCAAGACAATAATACTAAACATCTATTGCAAGAAGGGCTAGAGGTTTGGATTTTGTTTCCTCCCTACTTGATTCAATTATTGGACTGCAGAGATATTATACATCCACAATAGGGCACAATAGTCTGTTTTATTGACCAAGCTTTTTATGGCGAAGAAACCTACTAATCATTCTAAACAATTCATGTGTAGGAGGGATTTTTCGGTAGACCATCACCCTCCTGTGGACTGTGAATCACATCTTTCTCCCAGACCTACTCGACTGGCTTCAAATTCTTTTAAAATGTTGGGAAAAGAAACAAAATTACTTTTTTTTTTTTTTTTATTCCAATTTTGTAGCCATCATAAGAGTTCTTCCTTGGTGTCTGGATCGAGGGGTATTTTACCTGAAGAGTAAGCCAACAATACAGGCTATGGAGCCGATAGAGATCAGTCTTTTGTTGATAACGGAGTTGATTTCTTTCCAAATAGTTTGGTGTCCAAATTTGGAGAAAATGGGAATGTTTGCGTCCTTATGGTATGTGAGAAGAAGGGGTTAATTATTATCCTAAACTTTTTACGTTTTATACATGCATATAATCTCCAAAGGCTATTTGAGCGTCAAAAGTGCCGAAACCAGACCGAATTACAATAATAAACAAAGGTTGAGTCACCTCAGACAAAATGGCACTACTAGCACATCAAAAAGTGTTAAAATGGACATGAGATTAAAAAAATGGAGGCGACCATTCATGACTGTGGTAAAATGGTCACATACAAAGTGTTAATGTGTAAAATGTAAGGAATATCAAACCGGGCAATATATATCATTTTAGCTTGGAAGATCATTATACAGGTATAAATACTTAATTGTCCCCTTTGGGGGTCCCACCAATTATGTATATTTACATGCTGATTGGATATGAATGTTCTATTGTTAGCATGGTTTTTATTTTTCTCTACAAAGTTTATTAATCCCCTTTGCTGCTGTTTGGGTAGTAAAGATAAATATTGCATAATATGAGCCTCCTGTATACAATAAAATTTATATTTGTTTTAATACAACATTATATCTGCAGCTTATTTCTGAATTTATATATATTTTGTGCTTGTATGTGTACATACATACAAGCACAAAATATATAGAAATTGTAACCTATTGATGTCCCTAAACGGCAATATATTAGTAAAATTAATTGTTAATTTGTAATTTAATGTGCTAGATAACACGTTACTTCCCTTCCTCCCTTGCTGCTATGTTCCTTAGTTTGGAAAGTGCTGGTCCATGTAGGGGGTTAACCGTGAATTTCTTACAGGGACAGACTTACGAAGAATGATGCCATTGGAACAACTAATCTTAGCCTTTCAAAAATTGCTGCTTCTGGAGGAGAGATGGAAGGTAAGAAATGTTTGCTTCTAAAATAATGCCTGGTATTTACTAAACAAAACAGGTTGTAATGTTATCATGTGAAACATGAGCTGTTAACTCCTTTAGGATCAAGAGTTGTTTGTTTTTTGCATGTATGAAATATATCAAAATTATTGTAACCATTTTCTGCAGCTAAACCTCTGTATTGTACTTATCTAGGACATGTTTTTACGACTGTCATATTGTATAAAACTTATAAGCACAAATTATGAACCTGTATTTTATAATATCCAAACATAAGTGGGACATTATCTAATTTGTTGGCAATTTGACAGTTCACAAATTGAAGATTATACTAGCTTTAGTGTACCACTAATCTTAATTTTAGTAATGACAGGAGGCGAGTATTTCGTATAATCTCTCTTTACTAGCTCCACAGCAGCAAAGAAACATATAGAAAAAAAGAACCAATCACAAGAGCGTAGAATGTACATAAGGTATCGTGACCTAAACACTTCCTCTTTCAGACCGCGACATCAAGCAGAAGCAAACATAAAACAAGCAATAACAATACCTCCTAAATCCAGAATCCGAAGGAGCAAATTTCCAGAGAATTCCACACAAACAACCAAAACATCTTCAGGGACAAATCAAACTGAAAAGAGAATGTGTGACAGGTTTAGACAGTCATGAACATGGAAATCCAAGTAACACACAGTATACATCATTTCATAGTAGTAATTTGAAACCTACAATCTGATAACTGAACAACAATCATATAAAACTCCAATGACCATTCCAAGCCAATGGATATAAAATCATCAATGAAAACACAAAACATTAAGAGCCCGAGCTACCTTACACCAGTGAGACATATAAGGAAAGTAAACAGAAAGGGTGGGATAGCTTCAGGCTGCCAGACGTGGAGTCGATTACGAATCCTAAGAAGTGGACCATCCACTACGAAACACAACGATTCCAGCCGGACCACAGAGAATGGCGAATGTTGACGCAGTCTTGAATTCTCTGAACCAAACAGAATGATATCGTCCAGGTAAATAATTGAACATACGTATTTGATCAGACTACCATAATAGCAGGCAATGCTCACAGAAACTCCTGCAGGGTTGTAATCTGAATAGCGGCCAAATAAAATAGACTGGGGCTCACCCAGTAAACAGAGGCTGCCATAGCAAGTCTCCACTCAGAAGCACATACGTAGTAGGGGGCTCACCCCAGGTGCACAGGTTATGAACCGTTCAAGTGTTGACCACAGCCCTGATATAGTGCACTAATCTGTGCTCAAACCGTTAATTCAAGGTTGTGGGAGACCTTTCCTTAAGCAATATGTCCTGGAAACCTTGTCCAGCAGTTAACAGAGGCTGTAGCAGCATTCCTCCATACAGTAGCACAGTGTAGTAAAAAAAAAAAAAAAATATATATATATATTTATTATAGTAGGGGCCTCACCCCAGGTGCACAGGGTATGAACCCTTGAGTGCTGGCCACAGCTCTGACCAAGAGCATTAATCTGTGCTCAAACAGTTTAATTCAAGGTTATGGGAGAATGAGAGATGATAGTGACAGAAACAACCTCAAAAGAGGCAATAGAAACATAAAGTAATGGAGAAGAGTAATACTCTGACCTGTCTGCTTGATGGAGCAGCAAAGAAAGAGGAAGTGATTGTCCCTATACCTCATGTACATCCTACTCTCTTGTGATTTTTTTTTTTTCTGTGTGTTTCTTTGCTGCTGTGGAGCTAGTAAAGAGAGATTGTGCAAAATATGAAGCCTCCTGTCATGCTGTAAAATTGGATAGCACAAAATATTTTAGTAGTGGCGTAGCAATACGTTTCACACATCTTGTGTAGTATCAGTCCTATGGTTAGTGTGGTTCATTTGTTTTGAGGTACATTAAGTGTGTGTGTATATATGTGTGTATATGTATGTGTGTGTATGTGTGTATGTATATATGTATATATATATATATATATATATATATATATATTTTTTTTTTTTTTTGTAGAAACCTATTCTTTGTGTTCAAATAATTTCCTTAACTTTCCAGTTTGTGTAATATCTATCTATATATAATTTTTTTCTTCAATAAGGTGTTTTTTATGCTGCCGTTTTATCCCTTGCAATATCAACATACATGATTAATGTAGATCTCGCTTGTATTTACATTAACCTTCTATAACTGAAGTCTGTGCATAAGAGCATCACTGGAGCCATCCTGTAAAGTATGTTAAAGGAGAACTTCTGTAAAACTAACATTTTAAATAAATGGCTTCAGGGACAACATAATGGGTAAACCTTTAATGTATGGTAGTAATTTTAAGTTGAAATCGCAAAAGAAAATAAAACAAAATAAAACCGTTTTAGTGGTGGCTTTAAGCCATTATGATTGGTGTAGACCAGGGGTACGCAACTTGTCAGCACTCCAAATGTTAGGGACTACATCTCTCCTGATTATTTGACTGTGGGAGCATTGTGGCAGTTGTAACATACGACATCTGAAGTAGACTGTGTTCAATCTTTTGGGGAAAAATATATTAAAATTAATAAATCTTATGCTATATTACTTTACTCCTATTTAGTATTATTGTCATGCAGTCAGTATTCTAGGGACTGTTTTATTGGCCAAGAAGCCTTGTACTGTCCAATTCTAACTGCTTTACTATGTGAATCCCCTTCCTTCAACTTCCTACTGTTTACTCCATGACTTACGATCTAAACTACTCTGTATCTATCTAACTCTGTTCGCCCAATGAAATGTGCTGGTAGTTTAACAGAATCATGAGAATATAATGCATTTATTCATGCTGAACCTGAGAATAGCAACAGGGAGTACAAATGTATTTATTTTAACATATGAGATACATTGTGTGGTTGGCTATCTCTGCCAGTTAATGAACAGATAGATCCATGTCTTTTCGTATGGGCTTTTTCA
Source organism: Pelobates cultripes (assembly GCA_933207985.1). Classification (NCBI taxonomy): domain Eukaryota; kingdom Metazoa; phylum Chordata; class Amphibia; order Anura; family Pelobatidae; genus Pelobates; species Pelobates cultripes. Next base: position 86,690,349 of record OW240922.1, read on the forward strand.
GGTGAGTATATTTGTATGATTTAACTGTAGCATTTGTCCCCTATCCTCTCTATTCTGATCCTTCCTGTCCTGGAGGTGTTGATTTTAATATTCTTTGTGCATTTAATCCATATATATTTGTTCATGGTTATTACTTAACAAGCCACAAAAAAGCACTCACGCTATTTTTTTAATATTTTTTTTTTTATATATTCTTGGCACATCATGTGAGTGTAAGCACATTTTTTGTTATTGCCAGATGAGGTTGGGCAAACCACTAGCAATAGTCCCCATTGCAGTTTCTTGTGAAAATAACGGATTGATGTTTATAATGATGTCCTTGGCCCCAAAGAATGATTAATGTGTTCTGTTATTAATGCATTGTGGGGTAGGGGGGAAATTACATGGATTACACTTGAGTTTTTGTCAGAAACTTTCTCGAACAGGTTTTCAATAAATGGGTTAGTATTTGGGGTCCTAAAACAAGTATAAGAATGATGAACTGCAATGCTATTGGACTCCTGCTTTGGTTTGGATTTTGTCACTAACTTTAATTCAATATGCTGAGTTTCAATGACTTGGAGGAAAAAAGTACTGGAATATCTTCATAGTTTGAAATGCCATTTGGATTTGCCCTGGCTATACATTAATGATGATCCCTCCTCTTCTAGAGCCAAGACTATATCTTTAAAGAATACTTGAGCTTATCGCTCTGAGAACGATTTTTTTTTTTGGTCCACTTGGCCCAAGTCAATAAGTTTTAACTTTAAACCCAACAATTCTCCAGCTACCAATGGAATTTGTTAATTGACCTAAAGAAACAGTTAGTTTGACTATCATATAATTTAGAACAAAGTTATGTTTTGCTTTTCTAGGTTAAACCCCTGTGTGCATTTTATATAAAATGTAACGTTTTAACCATTCTCTTTTTGTAATATAGAATATGACTCTACGGGAGTTGGGTCTGCATCGTCTGAAGGTTTATATCCTGGTGTGTTCTTGTTCTTGGTATTCCATTGCCCAAACTGTAACTAATGCAATCTTTTGAGTGCTGCAAAATATTTTTTTTTTTTTTTTTTTAAAGTACACCTAAACATTGAAACAGTTTTGGCACTGGAGCCTATGTGCAGTGATTGCACAGTTTGAAAAAAAATTCTTGCTTTTTGTGCTTCTCTGTGGAATCGTATGAATCCTTTTATCTTATTTCTTTTATTTATGTTGCAAAAGGTGTCTGAGTAATATGGCTTTGTATTACATGGAAGGTGAAATGAGCAACTTTTAATTTATTCTAGAAAGTTAATTGGCTATCATGTATTTTGGTAACTTAAATTTAATAGTAAATGCTAATAGTAAAGGTATACACATCATTTAACATCCATGTACAAAATATATCGTGAATGTAATGTTAAATGGAAAGTTAAATTAATCTATAAATCGGAATCTTTTTAAACCCGAGCATTTTAAAACTTTTTACTAAAGGAATAATCAGCAGTAGTTTTTTCCCCTTTTAAATTGGATTAAAATTAATTAAAACATAATTACATTTCAAAATATGTATACATTTTCCTGGCATCATTGTTTTCAATTAGTTGAGTAAGAAATATTATTTAACTGAATTTTTACTTCTTGCAGACCACAGCTTGTGGTTTGAATTTTTGTCTTTCCTTATCTTCCCCCAAGCAGACTGTTGCAAAAGTTTAAAATATGAGATGCCAGGAAATGCTGCATATTTTAAAAATGTAATTCTAGCTATTTCCTTTTTTTTTTATTACATTTCTGTGAATAACCATGAAATCAGAATCTGTTTGCTGTGACTGATGTTTAACGTTTCTTTCTAACCCTTATGCAATGGAAACATTCCATGCATGACATTGTGTGTTCTCTAATACCAACTGTAACTGTGCCTGCCTTTATAACACACGGAAGCTGTTGTCCTTATGGAGCATTGTTTCAAACTATTGTATAAACAAACTAACTGTATTAACGATAAAAGAGCTTCTTGTGCTAACGTAACAGACTAAGAATACAAGTAGCGTTCATGCTAATGTCATGTTGTGTAAAATATCTCTTTAAAATGCATTGCATGCCCTTATAATGTTCTAAATGTTACGCATGTGTCCAACTATGGCTCCTTAATGGCTGACCAGCTAGGTTTCTCAAACCTTTATTGGGAACATAATCTTGCAAGAGTTAGAGGGCCAATAGTGGACACCCTTGGATTATATGGTTTAAACAGGAGACCATTTTAATCTGTAGAGAACCTGATCTTATTTATACGCAATTTCCAGGTAAAATCAAAATCCACTTTATACTGTGGATAAAACTTTTTTTAGCCATTGCATAAAGTGTTTCAAACCAGTGAACCTTCAGAATAAAATGGTCTCCTATTGTTCATGTGTTTGTCCCACTAACATTGATTTGTTCATTATAAACAGGTATCAGTGACAAACAGGAGTTTGGGTTTTTACCAACCTTTGGACCTTGCTATTTAAACCTTTATGGAAGTCCAAGGGAATATACTGGCTTTCCAGACCCATATGATGACTTAAACTTTGGGAAGGTAATTTTCTTATATGCTTGTAGTGCATCTTTTTTTTTTTTTTTTCAAACCGATATAATTTACCTTAAATAATTGTATTGCAATCTCTAAATTGAACTTTAATCACATACAGGAGGCTCTTGCAGGGTCTAGCAAGCTATTAACATAGCAGGGGATAAGAAAATCTTAATTAAACAGAACTTGCAATAAAGAAAGCCTAAATAGGGCTCTCTTTACAGGAAGTGTTTATGGAAGGCTGTGCAAGTCACATGCAGGGAGGTGTGACTATGGTTCATAAACAAATGGATTTAACTCCTAAATGGCAGAGGATTGAGCTGTGAGGCTGCAGGGGCATGTTCTATACACCAAAACTGCTTCATTAAGCTAAAGTTGTTCAGGTGACTATAGTGTCCCTTTAATTGTACATAAAATTGTAGAATTGGTTAGATAAATGTATCAGTTCAGAAGGAAATGGTTTTGGTTGCATACAGGTGAGTCCATAAAATTCATATTACACTTGACGACAATTTTTGCTTTCTGCATTTACTTTTTCATTTTTTGAGGACCACATGATTTGTCTGCAACCAGTAGCAGTTGAAGGGACACTCCACTGCTCATATACAAAAATAAATATCCCTGTTTAGTAGCTAAACCCACAATGAAACCATTCATGTCTTTAATTATGTATCTTCTTCATTGGGGGTATATATTAAACCATCTGGTAAATCTCTTCTCTGCAGTCTTTGCAAGCACCCCCTCCCACCTCCCCTCCTTGTAACCCCACCTAGTAACCCCACCTAGACTTCCCAATGCAGCCAAGTCTTTGCAAGGCAAGTGCTCTGAGCAATTGCTGTCTGTTAAGTTTAGCTCCACTGAGCTAAACAACCATGATGTAACAGGAGCAGTTGTGTGATTGACAGCCAGGGTGTATAACAAAGATCATTTATAAAATAAATAATTTGTAACAATCTCTACATTTTGTGAAATGAAGACAAGCTGAAGTGCTTTAGGGGTCTGGTATGTCCATTTAAATTAGATACTCTGAATAACCACACATTCTATTGCTGTTGATGGCGAACATGTTGGTATGGAACTAAAATACTCACAATGTTTGCTTTTAGGATGATTGCTGGGCAGTCTTAAACTACAGAGAGGGTAGTGGACGCATGGAATAACCTCTACCACTTCAGCTGGAAGGCTAACACAGTGAGGGAGTTTAAGCATGTGTGGGTAGGCATAAGGCCATCTTAACTATAAGATAAGGCGAGGGACTGATGAGAGTATTTAGAAAATTGGGCAAACTAGATTGACCGAATGGTTCTTATCTGCCATCACATTTTATGTTTGTTACATTGGAGAGCTAGCTGCCGGTTACATGTTCTTTGATTAACCCCTTAAGGACACATGACACATGTGACATGTCATGATTCCCTTTTATTCCATAAGTTTGATCCTTAAGGGGTTAACCATCAAGGCATTTGGCCAATAACATAACACATTGATTTAATTTCCAATTCCTGGAAATTTTTAACTCCCAATTCCAAAACTAGCCCACCTGATCAGATCATTTTTTTTAATTTATTTATTTTTTATTTTTTCATCTTATTTTTCATTGTATTGAGCAAAGACAACCCAACAATTTGGTCCAGTTCATTCAAATCTCATCCAATGGCAAGAAAGATTACTTATTCACTTTAGAATGTCTACTGTGATAGAGCTAGAATATATTACATATCTTCTTCTTAATCTCTTTACTTAATACTTATACTTATATAAGTGGAGCGCAAAATCAAATCCACATTTCCATGGAATCCTTTACACAGCTTCAACTCAGATGAATATAAAAAAGATAAAATGCATATAATAGTGAAGTACAGTTATGGTAAATTGCAAATATTTAATAATCGTTTCACTAGACATAAAACACTCCTAGCAATAAAAATAATAAATCAAAATCAATATTATACAAAATACATAAATAAATTTACATGAATTAAATGAAATAGACAATGAGCCTCTTACAGGATAGAAATAAGTGAGTGTATGCAGTCCCAGCTGCTACTCCCTAACGCTGTATAATTGCCTTAGTCCAGGCACAGGGTTGACAGGCAGCTGGCTTCTCTCTTGTCTCCTCCACGGATATCGTAGAGAAAGCGGGCCGCTGAAAGATCCTAGGTGCCGGTCTGGGGTTCTCTGAGCTTCCCGGGTGCTCCGCCCCTTTTGCGTCACTCCGTAATTGCCTGGACTAAGGCAATTATACAGCGTTAGTGAGTAGCAGCTGGGACTGCATACACTCACTTATTTCTATCCTGTAAGAGGCTCATTGTCTATTTCATTTAATTCATGTAAATTTATTTATGTATTTTGTATAATATTGATTTTGATTTATTATTTTTATTGCTAGGAGTGTTTTATGTCTAGTGAAACGATTATTAAATATTTGCAATTTACCATAACTGTACTTCACTATTATATGCATTTTATCTTTTTTATACTCATCTGAGTTGAAGCTGTGTAAAGGATTCCATGGAAATGTGGATTTGATTTTGCGCTCCACCTATACAAGTATTTTGTTTGATTTTTGGTGTGGGAATTGGGTTCACACAGGTGTGTAGCAGCTTTTTTGAATTTAACCCTGTAATAGAGGTGTTTAACATTTTGAAGGTGGTACAGAAACTTTTCACATTTTTTTCTGCCACCTCATCTGTGTATACAGAGTTATATGCTTAGCGCTTTTATATTTTAGATATAATCTCTTTACTTGGTAAAACGTTTGGCATTCCAAATTGTTAATTTCAGTGTATGAAATGTCTTGTTTCAGAATGTTTGTTTAATTCAAAGCCATCTGTGTAAATGTTCTGCCCAAAGTTTAATACAGTTTATTAACTTTAAGCCTATGATTTAGGAACTTCATGGTAATGTCAGGGTTATTTACTTATGGTATGCTTCACCAGCGTGTTCCAAACTTACATCTAACATTTGTGGTCATTTTCTAGGGTGAAGGTGTTTCATATAGAGGAAGGGTAATGGTTGAACTTATCACCAAACTTGATGGCACTCCTAGTTCGAAGATTGCGGATATCCCAAGTGATGATCTACTTGTGGTTGAGGTAATATATAAAATCCCAGAAAGCCTTTTTTGTTTTTGTTATTTACCTGTTCGACATCTATACCTAATATGAATAGGAACAGGCTACATTTTAATTTTCTGAAAAAACTATTCGGACGACACAATTTTTTTAATTTTGTTTGTCCGTGTACAGGTCTAACAAATATCTAATGGCAGTCCTGGTTAAACCTTCGCAATCAAGCGGTTGGTGAAATTAATTTCGTACAAAATAACACTGACCGATTTGCTTTGTTCTTCAAATACATTTTATCATAAAGTCTGTCAGACAATCATGGAAAATATAGTTAGCGAACAGCTGTTGACTTGGCCATTAATGATCCATAATGATTTGGTGAACTTTCCATGCTCTAGATTTAAGTGATGCTTCGATTACACATTTTGTTGTGTTCCCCAGGTGCCATACTAGATACTTTCTAGATGGTAAGAGAATATAAGCAATTAAGAACTTTTACACCTTTTTCTTTACCGGATACAGCACTTTTTTTTTATAACAGGAAAAATATATAGCCTCACAATGAAATTTATGTTAAAACAATTGCATTTCCTATGCACTGATATTGATTGCCACAAATAATGGCAAGCATAGTGAAAGTAAATAACTAACTAGATTATGAGAATCAAGCTAAAATCATGAGATAATAACAAATATGATTACCACCGGGTGTCATCTCTTCTTTGAGACACAATTCTGCAGCTAACTATAGACAGAATTTCCCTAAAATAATACAACAGAGTGATGCTTTTGTGCCAGAGTTAAACAGCGGCATGGAAGGTGTTACCATGTAGGTTAATTAGCCTATGCCTGACAGTTCATGTGTGCTGCCCCGACTGCTGTATAGCTGTGTGCCAAACTGGTCTCCGGTTTGGAGGTGAGGCTGTGTGGACATCTGCTACAAGCACCTGTATAGCATGCAGTGTATGCTGTTGCGGCAGCCTTGTACGGGATTCAACCCGCTGCCAGAAAGCTGTGCAGATCTCGTCGAAAGCAGCTTGGAACTTAGCCTTCCATTGTGTCACAAATGACTCCGTCAGAGCGTCGTCCATTTTGCCCAAGCCAAGAGAGGCTGCTTGTCACAGTTGTGCAAGGAGTGCTTGATGGCTTTTCCCCCAGTGGGGACCGGGATATCCCCCACCAGTCCAGAGGTGCTTCACACCTATAGTCCCAGGCTGGGAGATTGCCTGTTTCTCTCCTCTGTGGTCCACGCCAGGTGAGTAGGCCTCAGTAGCTTTGTTAGGCCATAGGCTAGAAAGTGTGACTCCAAAATTGCACCAAAGGGCTTGCCAACAGTTAGTCAGGTTAGTAGTCACTTGGGTAGTTCTGTGGGATGCCACTTCGCTTATAAGTATGAATTAGTCAGATTATGTGAGGAGCGCACAGAAAACACAGCGGTCGGCCATGATGGTTAGGCCCCGCCCCTTACTGACTCTCTTAATGCTCATTCTTGCATGATTATTCGAAGAGATTTTGGGTAGTTATAGTTTAGTTTTATTTCTCTATTAAACTGTAACTGTATCAAGCATAGATTAACATCTCACACACTCGTAAAACACTTACTGAAGTGCTACAAGTCTGGAGTTTGTAATTTTCTGGACAGATTCTAAAAGTATCGATTACAACAGAAATCTTTACTTTCATAAATAAGGCAGAAACACCTCCCTGGCTGCAGCCATCCAGAAAATAGTTTGTTCTGTAGACTAATATGACTTATTTACTATAATAATGGTTCTCTTGAGTTGAATGATGTGTAAAAATTTTTGTTCTGTAGAAATACCAGCGAAGGAGGAAGTTCAGCTTGTGCGCCGTGTTCCATTCGGCCTCCATGCTGCAAGACATTGGTGAAGCCATACAATTTGAAGTTAGCATTGGCAACTATGGCAACAAATTTGATAGCACCTGTAAACCTCTTGCTTCAACAACGCAATACAGCCGCGCTGTTTTTGATGGTATGTATTTCAATAAACAACTTGATGAGCTGCCCCCTCCAAAACAAAGTATTGAATAGAAAATCTAAAGAAATATAAAAGACAATTAAAAAAAATCAATGTTAACATGAAGTCCTGTATAACAATTATGTAGTTACAGGAGAATGGAGATAATATAGATATATATTAGAGGATTAAAGAAAGTAAAATTTACATGTTCGTTGCCATAACTCTATTTTCTTACGGATACAGAGACTGCATAAAATAAGCGTGTCATCAGTTACAGAGCATCACCTTTGTGGTGACCCATCACTGAACCTAACTTCTTCTTTGTACTGTTGCACACAGGGTGTAATGAGTGGGCAATTTTATTCACCTTCAAAGGACGGGGTAATTAAAATATTGTCCTATAGAAATTGAACTTAAAGTGCCATATTTTGGGGAACTGTTTCATGTAAATTTGTGTTGGCAACCTGCAAGAGCCTAGAAATTTTACAAAGGTGGCACATTTTTCTCTACACAGGCAGCTACTATTACTACCTCCCATGGTCTGCTAAAAAACCTGTGGTAACACTAACCTCTAACTGGGAGGACATCAGCCATCGACTTGACATTGTCAATATTCTACTGGCCATAGCAGATCGACTGGTAAGCAATATTTTCCCCATTTCGTCTGTATGAATATTAACTTTAAAAACTCAATTTCAAATGGCATTTCCTATTTCTGAGATCCGATCCTTCCAATGAAGTAAAATAAACAATATAAAGTGTCTGTGTGGATAGGTCAAAACGTGATATTCCAACTCCTATTAAGATTTTGTGTTTGAGTTCCAAAATGCATGGTATTCCCAATCACGATTTACTTTTAATATTCTTTACCGGGTGTGCGCAATAAGCATTAAAAATAAACATAAAAAAATTCTTCAAGAGAATGGAGTAGTTGTGCCAAACTCATACATGCACAACCACTTGGTTCATGAGTCTATTTTTCTATTTTATACCTGTTTAAATATGTATGTGGGCCATTCTACAAAAGGAGACTACAATGCCATAGCTTTGATTTGATGTAGGTCAAGGGTTGGTTAATCTTCTATTCTGCAAATTCTTGCTTTTATCTCCTGTAATATATTTCCAATCTGAAAATGTAGCCTACAGCAATCTGAAATGGTAGGGACTGCCTACTCAGAAGTTGGGCAACCATGATCTTAGACTAAGTGTAGGGGGAAAGTGACTTAAATTATGAAATAAAATAGAAATACATTTTGTTCTTTTCATGTAATTGTACTCAGGAACTCAGCCACAGTTTGAATTTGTACCTGTTCATAAGGGACTTTAATTGGCCAACATTATTGTTTGATAATTCTCTCAATATTTCAGTTGACATTTTTGTGACTAATTTGTAATCTGTGTCCACTAACACAATTTTGAACGTTTCATTTCTCTGCAGCAAACCAATATATCTTCCCTTAAATCTGGCATACAAGCAAAGCTTCCTGATACTCGTCTGGCAGAGATATGGCTCAAGCTGATTGATCAACTCATCGAAGATCTTGCGTATGTAATGTATTTTTTATTGCGCAAATGTCTTGGTGTCAACAGTTAGGGCTAGGCAAAAATTCTTCTGGGTTCACATTTTTTCTCCCTGACGAATTTGGAAAAAAATGTGAATGAATTAATCTTGTCACTGCTTGCTGAAAAGAAACTGTGATCAGCTCTTGAACGAAGAAAAGTAATCTAAAAAATCGTTTTGTTAAAACTAAGTAAATGGACACTACTTTTCTCCTTGCTAGAACTATAGGCTAATTTGTATTTTAAGAACTATAAAGTCTTGTATTTTGTGCCAGAGTTACAAAACCTTAATCTGCAACTTCAAAATGTGTGTAGGACATACCATGCTTTGTACAGTCAGAATAATAACATGCTCACTTCCCTACAAAGTATTTGTGTTCACCTTGTATGCCTTATCCTACCAGCCTCCTGTGATTCACTTAAGCACTTAATTTCTATAGAAAGTAAAAAAATATATATATTTTTTAAAAAGTACAAGTCAGGAGTCCAAATAAACATCAAGGACTCATGAATTGATTTAAAAAGCCTACAGCCGAGCTTCAGAAAAGGGATTAACCCTTGAAGTGGGTCATTAGGATTCTCATATTATTATTATTATTATTATTATTATTATTATTATTATTATTATTATTATTATTATTGTGGCGAAACCAACCTCACTACTGGGCATTGGAGAAGACTGATTACCAACCTCCTGCCATGTGACTATGGCCCCTGGGATGTATTGCCCTTTAAAGACATTATTTGGGCTTATTGGATTTTGAAACACTTTTTCTTCCCCTTTGAATACATGAGAAGGTGTGCCCCTCCCCCGTTTCCTGTCTGTCGTTCTCCAGCAGGGCGTTGTCCCAGGGACACTGCCAGACCAGTTGGAACTTGTTGCTATGGTTTAACCCCATGGCGATTTGACTGTGTTTGTGGGATCTGAGTGCTGCTCAGATATAGTGAGCGCTCAGATCCAAGCTATCTGGGGATAGGTTGAATGTGGGGGTTCTGTTAAGTATAATAGGAATTATGTATTTGTATGTGTTTTTACTGTTGTTGTGAATAGAGATATTTTCTGTATGCTGGAGGTAATTGGCTTACCACACCCAAGCCATGCTTGCAGGCGGTCACAAAGGGATTTCCAACTAACTTTTGACCCACTGGACCAATTTGTATGATTTTGACGTATGTTTGTATTTGGAGTATGCTGATCCTGAAAATGTGATTTATTTTATGTGAATGTCATGTTTAATTTTAGAGTTATGAATATTGTGTAAAACTGTGTATTTTCCTGCCTGTGATAATTGCATTAGACCATTGTGTTCAGTAATTATATCTCAGGCAGAGGGGAGAATTTTGTGTGGCAGTGTCGGAGTGTATTGTACGTATTGATTGGTTGTTCTGCAAAACCCTGTGGGCAGTATTATGTTTGTAGAATGTGAATAAAAAAGGCTGAATGTGCCAGTACAGTCAGTTCTACTTCACCCTCAATTTGGAGTGCCATCTCTTATTGGGGGAATGTGCTACAAGGGATTGCTATGCTCTGCATATTCCCTTGCTATAATCACTGAGCTCTTGTAAGAGCTTGTTCCTGTCTTGCTCTCTGAAGGAGTCTACGGTGGTTATGGTGTCAGCTGCAGTGCTTGGAGTACTCAGGATGCGCTAGGAGCATCCTTAAACGGAGGTACCCAGTCGGGGTGCCCGTCGATCCCTTACAATTATTATTATTATTATTATTATTATTATTATTATTATTATTGCCATTTATATAGCTCCAACAGACTCCCCATTTACCTCTTTTAGTACTTTCTGCTTTCACTCTGTGTGTGTCTGTATGTGTTTTGGGGTCTGTTAGACACTGGAGCTATCTGGAGGCTTTTTTTAGTTTGGACAATTTGTCCTTACCTAGCCCACTGGCACACAGTGTCGGCAACATATACCCTAGCACTACCACCACCTTTTTCCCACAGTCCTGGTCATTGTTGTTACCTTCCCTAGAACCAATAAAGGTAGGGCTTCCCTTCTCTCTCTGTACTGGCAGAGTTCCAATTTAGGACCGCCTAATTTTAAGGGATTCTTTTTTCAAATTATTATTTTCTATTGCTCTCTCCATTGGAACAAAATTCCTTAATCCTGAGCTAAGACACAGTGGGTTACATAATGCTGCTGTTAATCTCTTCTTTGGTAGTACTGTTCCAGTCAGAATTTCACACATAACTTGCAATTGTTTGTTTGTTTGTTCTAGTTAAGAATAGTCCATAGGGGTAGAAATTGATTTCTCCACCCACCCCCCCTCCCTCCCCCAGAAAAAAAAGTCCAGGGCAGGAATAATGCCATTTAAAATATATTTTTTAAAAATCTTCTAAACCATCAGCCCTTGGCAATACCTATGAACATTGGACCAAGATTAATCTCAAGCCTACTGATGTTGCCCCAGTAACTCTACCTTTGTTGAAGAATTCCATGTGCCCTAGTGAAATACAACATGTTTTATGACTGACTTGTCTATGAGGAATAGCTTCTATAAATGTCTTTTACTTTCTCTGGGCCATTATTGACCCAAGATCATTATGTTTATTCACAATGAATTAAATGTAAGCAATCTGAACCCTTTAGGAAACCACTGCCTTCCCATGAAGGAAAGTCCAATGTCACAATGCTGGACATGCAGCTGGAGAAGCTTCGTAACAATGCTCTAAAGATCATCATGGATTCCGCAGTAAGAATAAGAAGTGAAGCAACGGATGTTAAGACAACTCTGCCTGAGATTGAAGATTGGAGTGAGAAATTACAGCAACTGGCCGAAGAGGTCCGTAATCCTTTTATAATGTTCCTTTCTTTAGTACAAAATGTAAATGTTTCTTCCTCGGCAGTCTTGTTTGTGACCGTATTTACGGAGTTATTTGCTAAAGTGAGAATTCAAAGGGAGTTTCATATTTAAGGTCCGACTAGTCCGACTCCAAGCATAGCTGGCTTACAGAATGTTTCCAGTTTGGCTGTTTAGTAAATAACCCTGTTAGTCTTTTCAGTTTACTAATTTGTTTAAGTATGATTCTCCTGATACAATGTTTAGTAACATGTTGATATTAGTTGCTCTCCCTATACATCATTACCCACGCAATTCTTTCCTACTGTGTACAAGTGTTGCTTGTTAGTATCTTTATGATAACCCTCCATTTGTAAAATCTCACCTTTCGATGGTATAAATTACCTGGAAAAGATATTTTTTATTAATCCTGTTTTAGCTACAAAACAATGTCCTGTCTTTGGATAGTTTTGTGAGCATGCATTTGACTTCTGAACTTCAATCATCTTTATAAAGTTGTAGTCCGGAGATCTGTAAGGGAATGTCAACTTTGACCTAACTAACAGGTTCTCCAGGTCCGACATCATTTGAATATTATAAATCTATTATAGACAAACTAACTGGAAGGCAGGTTTACAGTGTTGGTATGATTTTTTTATCTTTTATAAATATGTTTACACATATATGTGGTGACTTTTTTTTCTCCGCATGCTTCCATTCATCGCTTGAATTTGAATTAATTCCTTCTAAATCTAATTTCTAAATTTAAAATTTTTTATTGGAAACATTGTCTCTGTTCAGCCACAAAACAGCATGCCAGATGTGATTATTTGGATGATTCGGGCAGAGAAAAGGTTGGCGTACGCTCGTGTTCCAGCCCATCAAGTCCTGTATTCCACCACCAGTCCCGAAGCTTGTGGCAAGTACTGCGGGAAAACCCAAACCGTCTTTTTACAGGTGAGCAGAGCATCATACTACAATGTTTTAATGTATGTCTTTAAGAGCATATTTCTCCTCCTTTCTTATTGCTCAGACTTATTTTTTATTTTTTTATAGTATTATCATGCAGATTTAAATTCTCAGTCTCAGCATTTTTATTTCATGCTATTATACACAAGCTCAATGTAGCATTTATTGTTACGGTCACTGGGCACATACGATGCAGAGAGAAAATATTGCCTAAAACAAGTATATATTGTATCGTGTGTCCCATAGAAGTCAAGAGATTTCTGCGTCATGACTATGGTATATGCTGTATGTTAACATGCTTTTGACGCCATGACAGAAGAAAGAATTCAAGAATTTTATGATTTAAGTTCAGCTTGTTATAAAGAATGACACTCTTTGACCCAATTTGTTCTTAAAAATAATGCAGTAAGTTTTCAAGTAATAGTTTGTGCCCTTGTGCGCCTCTTAACCTTAAGTTAAGCACTACCGTAAATGAAATATTTACCAAAAGTATGCCGAAAGGCTCTTTATTATGGCGTTTATTTCAAAATAAACATAATTTTTGTTGCTATAACCTACACTTTCTTACAAGTACGCTGTATTCTGTATTTAAATCATTAATGTTCCCTTCTTTCTTGCAATCTCATCTTTATTGTAGTATCCTCTCGACAAGAATAATGGTATAAAGATTCCAGCTCAGGTCAGATTGAACATTTGGCTGGGACTGTCTGCAGTTGAAAACAAATTCAACAGTTATGCCGAAGGAACATTCAGCGTTTATGCAGAAATGGTATGCTTAATGTGTGTATATATACATGCGCAGTGGTGAAACTAATGTAGAGAGGGCCCTGGTGCAAGAATGGTTTTGGGCCCCCCTCTTGCACAAGGGTGGCCAAAAGGTAGATCAGTCTGTTGAACAACTCTCAATATTCTATGCCAGCTGTAGATCTATCATTTCTTTCTGTATAGAGTATATGTGTGCATGTAAAGGTGTAATTTTATGTACTATTGCCAGTGGAATGCTTGTGTCTATTGTTTGCGTCTGAATACAGGGGTGTGTTTGTACTGTTGGCTTATAAATGCAGGTGTACATTTGTGTGCAGTGTTTGTATATGAATGAAGAGTGATTGTGTATAATTTTGGAGTTTTAATACTGGTTTGTGTTTGCAGGGGTGTGTTTGCATGTTGTGTTGGTGTTTGCTGGGATAAATGCATATACATGCACACACTGTCACATACATACACATTTACAGACATACAGACACATACACACACCAACACACACCCATATATATCAGAATTTCTATCCACCCTCCTTAACATACCTTTTATGTGCAGGAGGGTGGCTTGCCTGCATTCTTGCAGCTGGTTCAGACTGATTGGAGTGTGGGTCTGATGCTAATTCTCTCCCCTTCCTTTTGTGCTGTCTTTGCGGCTGCTCCTGTATCTGGGAGGAAGTGATCTGAAATTACTTCCTCCCAGCCGGCTGATGCTGAAAAGAGGCCAGGCTCATTTTACAACACCCATCAGGTGGCCCTAAGTGCATGCCCACCCAATCTGCCCCCTCGGTGAGCAGTCCTCTGTGCAGCTGCACCAGCGGTAGTTCCACCACTGTACATACTATTCTTGTGTCTGTTTGAAGAAAAAAAAAAATAATCTGCTTTCTAAATAAGTCAAGTTACTGTTAGAAAAACTTTTTACAGAAGTCACCATTAAAGTCTATGGGGATGTTTGTAGATAAATCATTTGGACAGTTGTTTTTTTCCTATTAGTATTAAATCATTTTGAAAGCTTATTAAATTGGGGCCTTAGTGTGGTGGAATACATTTAACTCTTGCTAGTTTTATGGTATCATATAATGCGTACAATGTAATTATGACTTGGTGTATCCAACATTAGTAGAAGTCTGACTAATTAAGGATGTGGTCTAATTGGGGTAAAGCCTTCATTTACACTTCGTCAGCAGGTGGTCTGTTGTAAAAGTGAGTTACAAATCATTGTGTTCATTTTTCTTTGACTAGTACGAGAATCAAGCCCAGTTGATTGGAAAATGGGGGACCACGGGCCTTCTGAAGCGTCCTAAATTTTCTGATGTCACCGGAACAATCAAGCTGAAAAGAGAAGGCTTCCTGCCACCAAAGGGTTGGGAATGGGAAGACGACTGGACTGTAGATCCTGAAACAAGGTGCAGTGTTTAGTGAAAGGAAATATTCAAGATGTTTAGGTCCAGCATACGATAAATGAAAATGATGATGGCAAACCTTGTCTTTGGGCTGAATTCACAAATGACTTTCAAACCACACACCATTGAGTTCTCAAATCTCTACACTGAAACATCCCTTCATTCCATAAGTAGAGTATATAGCCTACTAAAGTGGAACTGTCCCTAATATGTTCTTTTCAAGAGATTAATCTAAAACCATTATATCAACCTTCAAATATTTTTCATATAACATTTTTGCTGAAATTGGTTTATGTGGAATTACTTTTGCTCAGCCATACATTTTACACAGCATCAAAACTTCTCTAGAAACGTTTATTAATATTTTACTAAAGGATTTAAAACCGATAAATATATAATCCTTTCAAGGTATAGATGGTTTTGAAAGTATCATAAGGTTGCTGGTGAGGTAGCTGCATTGGTAAATTCCCTGACTACAGAGCCTGTTCAAAAACAAAGGTCACAGGTTCAAATCCATTGTCCATGAGTACCATCAATTGGGTAATCATAACCTCTATTATTATTCAGCTGCTGATTTGTTTAATCCCAAGAGCGTGCGCTGAAAATGCTTTGAGTCTCACTGGGAGAAAGGTGCTATTTGAATACTAGTTATTATTATTGCACATACAATAACACACAATTGCACATTCATACACAATTTTTGGGTAACACTGCTTGTACTTTAACAAAGATTACTTTTTTTAATGAACGATTATTCTTGCATATTACAGCTTTTCATCATCCAGGGATAAAGCTCACTTAAATTGGAATATAATCAAAGTTTCACTTCTTAGTCAATTGATGTGACAAAAAAATGCTAGAAGCTTAAATATCATTCTCTAAATGTCTATGCAAACATTACATAAATTTACCCATAACCCAGTCATATTCCAACCATGTTTCTGTTATTTTCTCATATGCTGTAGTCCTAAAAAAAAATGAAAAATGTGTTGGTTGTATGGCTGGTTGAATTTTACCGCCATCTCAGGCTATTTAGCTAAAGGAGCACAGTTAACTGATTCCTTTGTTGTACATTGATTTGATAACTTGAACTCAAAGTCTTCAGTTGTTTAATTTGATTACTAATCTAGTTTAAATCCCCAGCTGTACATAGATAATGAATTCTATTAAAGCCTTTTTTCCCCTCTGTTGGCTAAGAGTCATAATCAATTGAGTCGATGGAAGATGTCTGCACCAAGTTTTAACCCTGTGTCTATACAGAGAGTGCTCATTTTGATGTCGTTTCGATTGTGCTACAACTGTTATTCTATTCAGTAAACTGTGCATTACTGAATAATGTCACTAGATGGCTGTAAATTTTCTAAACCAGGGGTCCTAAAATGAGTCCTCAAGTACCCCTTACCAGTCCAAGATTTAGGGATAACCCTGTTGTCTAAAGTGTGTTTTTTTTTTTTTTTTTCTAAAAACACCACAACTGAGTAATCGGTAATCCTAGATTGTAGGGGGTGCTTGAGGACTGGGTTGGGAACCACTGGTCTAAACGCAGTCTCCAAAATTAATTGTAGTGGTTATGGTGCAGATGCCCATTTCAAACTGCTTGACAAAAAAAATTAGAATTCTTCAACACCTGAGGCAGCTCTTTCAGTCTTTAAAATGATGAGGTTGTACCTTTCTCATTATTCGTCCGAAATATTTGCATGCGAAGCAGAACTCAGAAATGCTAAATTGCTGCTAACCCTTTTGTCCGTGTTCTCTTCCATAATGTGGCACCATTAAAAGTTCTAAAGGCGATTGAATCAAGAAATGTCTCTCATCTGACAATACTACTGTTTTACGTCATGTGAATACGTATTTATTTTGCTGTTGCTTCTGTTTCCGTGACTGTATGTCTTGTCACCTGCAGTTTACTGACCGAGGCGGATGCTGGCCACAGTGAATTTACAGATGAAGTGTATCAAAATGAAAGCCGCTATCCAGGGGGTGAATGGAAGCAAGCAGAGGAGCCATACACCGATGCTGTAAGACACTGCAACATATTTAATAAAGTTCTAAAGGATTTAGCTCTAAATTAAATCTTGTAGGTTTAACAACTTTGAGCATCAAAGCAGGTAGCTGTGTATTGGTTGGAATTGGTAGATAATATAGGGTTATTCACTAATGTAAGAATAACTGGGAATTGAACGTTAATTTAAAGTAAATCTCAAGTTTAAAGCGGGACTACCACCGTATAGGGACTTTGCAGAATTCGCCACTGGCGGTCTGGGGGCAGGTAAAGGTGAGTTCTATTTGCCTGAACTGGTCACTTGCGGGCGTGGCCATCTTCTTCCTCTTCAGCTCCATGAGCGGACATCATTGCTGAGCTCTCTTGCGCATGCACGAGACTACAACATTGAGGTCTATGGAGGATCCTTTAAGACCGCACAATCCTCTATAGATACAGCTAATATCTCTGCAGCCATCACTAGTGCCGAATGAGAAAGTGACTCTTCGAGTTGGGGGTTTGTTCATGAATACTTTATTTTATTTTTTTATTTTTTTTTCGTGGGGGTGAGAGGCGACAGTGCCTCTTTAAGATCACAATAGCCAAAGTGAAAACCTGAATTGACTTAGAGAATTTTTCTAATACAGCTATTTTCAACTAAATCTTAAAATCCATTTTAGTAAATAACCCTGTCAAAAAAAAGTAATTTAAAAAAAAATATATATTTTTATTTATTGTAACTTTTGATATTTCATAAATAATGGGCACATGAAGATGGAAATACCACTGTTTAACCATGAAGATCAATGTAAAAAATGTTTTTAGTATGAACACCGTAACAAATGTTTGTGTAGGACCATTTCAGTTAGATTAAGTTTCATACTCTATGTAGTATGTATTTATTTTTTTATTTTATTTTTTAAATCTGTTTTTTATTGAAGTTTTGACAAGAGATACATATAACAATAGGTATGTCTAGTGGGACACGCAGGTCTCCGTCATAGTAATAATGAGTATATAGTTTGTGTGACATGCGTTAACTAGAGGTTCTTGGATGTAGTTGAGGTCATGGTGTTAAGTTATCTCCCCAAGTTTTTGTACCCTATAAGCATATTATTTACATTTCTCGTTTCCCAATCCACTCAAACAGGCAGCATAGGCTACGTCACCATTTTTCATGACCGTCTTCACGTGTTTGCCCAAGCCCTGGACTTGGAGCCTACCTTATGTATAGCTGGAGCTGCGTCATCCCCATTAGTGTGTGATTTTGCTCTGTCTTGTCGGGTGTATCCATCCGTATCTCTATGTAGTATTTTATGTATCCTCTGAATATAAGGAATTCTGCAAGTGGAGCCATGCAGGGTGACCATTAGATTTGATAGGACTTGCCATATTTTGACACATGTTTTGCTTGGTCTTGTCTTTTACCAATGAAGGACAATTCACTGGTGCTGTTCCATTAATCCCGCGTTATTCCAAATAAAATTAGAAATCCCAGGTTTAGTACATGAATGGATTAATCTAATCAGTAATTATTAATTTCATAAATTTATTCATGCATGTATTCTATTTAATCATAAGATTCGGTGTAAATCTTTAAAATTATTCCATCTTAAAACGGGATAATGGATAATTAGCTAACACACTTAATTCTTTTACGTTAACATAATAAAAGTTAACTTTATTTTTTATTTTCTTAATTAAATGTGCATGTATGTTTTCAGTTCTGTTTATAAATGTGTTTTATTTATGGATATTCTTTTTAGAATGGAGAAAAGACTTCTTCACCTGGCGAGATTACTATTCCTCCTGGGTGGATGTGGGAAGATGATGCTTGGATCTATGATATAAACAGAGCTGTGGATGAAAAGGGTAAGTC
The DNA here is from genome assembly GCA_933207985.1 of Pelobates cultripes. Lineage (NCBI taxonomy): Eukaryota > Metazoa > Chordata > Amphibia > Anura > Pelobatidae > Pelobates > Pelobates cultripes. The sequence goes on from OW240922.1 coordinate 86,709,270, forward strand.
AATCTTCAGGGTGGCTTTAGGCTATTCTCCTAACCTCTGAAACTGAACTGTCATAACAGAAGTGTCCACAAATCAAAATTATTACCAAGTCATTTTCCTATAATTATTGTAGAAAATAACTTTACATGCCTCTTGAAATTTAGTGTTTTTTTTTTTTAATTAAAATGTTTTAGACTTTTCTTTGTGCTAGCCATATGTTGCTCTTCCTAGGTTGGGAGTATGGAATCACAATTCCCCCAGACACTAAACCCAAATCGTGGGGCGCAGCAGAGAAGATGTATCATACCCACAGACGGCGAAGACTAGTCCGGCAGAGAAAGAAGGATCCAAATGCCACAGTTTCAGCTACAAAGGTGTGAATAAATGCCCGGTGGCTCTTTGATGCTTACAGTACCACTTGAAAAAAAAAATACCTATGCAAATTTAAATAAAAGGTTTTACTAGCCATTAAAGTATAAGCTCACCTGCCAATATCTAGGTAATAATTTTATTCGAGTCCTACACTAGCAATCCACCTTGCTGTTCTAAGTTAAAAGGCATCTGTAATGAGACAGAAAAGGGTATTCTTACGAATCCGTAAAAACAAATTAACCCTTTATAGGGGACAAATGAAGTGGGTGACTGGCACTGTAATACAAAAGCAAATAATGACACATAGAAATATTCTGTCTTATGCTCTGCAAAAGTAGTGGGAGTTTAAGTACAGGGCTTATTCCACAAAGTATCCACTGACTGTTCAAGTAGCTTGAGTAAACCCTACAATGATTTTATTCAGTCACTATGCCCTAGACTACATGGGTAATCAACTTTTTAAGGAGTCCCCAATGAGTGCAAAACTGAACTGTAATCTTTCTGTAATCATTAACTCATGTCATTAACTGTCTCAAATTGAGAGGGATAGTACCAATGTTTGGGTCCCATGCCGCATTAGTTCCCTGGTGTCTGGTTTTTGGGAAAACCAGGGAACAGTCCCCCACATTCATAGTACGAGTGAATCAAGAGATTTGCTCATGCGATGATTAGGGCAGTAGAACACAATTTCCGTGCTCCCAGCACTGTTTATCCTCAGTGGCGTGCATTCATGCCAGGCTGACCCGCCCCTTTCCTGCAGATCCATCCCCTTGGGGCAGAGCTAGTGATGCAATCATGCCACTGACTTACCCCCTTTACCTGCCTACCACCAGCTTCCTAATACGCAGGACCCCGGAGGTGGGAGTTATGTTAACTTAAAAAAATATATATAACTGTTCTACCCCACCTTGCCTTACTCCAGGGGGACCCATTGAACTTAATGGACAATATCAACAAATAGTAAAATAAAAACAAAAGGGAAAAGCCTTTATCTGATGGGTTTTTTTTAGTCATCCTTCTTGATGTAACATGTTATCAGTTCTAGGAAAGTGGCTAAACCCCCTTAAATACTTTGAAATTGTGAGACAGATTTTGGTTTCTAACACTAGAGGGTGCTATGGGATTGCACAACTATATGATCATTGGAATTGAATTTGCCAGGAAAGAATTAAAGGTGTACTACAGGCATAAAAACAGATTGTTTGTTTAACTCCTACATGTCAAATAATTGAGTAATAAAGTGAGATTTCAGAGGCATGATCTATACACTAAAACTATACAGTCCCTTTAATTCTTTCCTAACATGTCCAATTCATAATACCTATTTTACACCTCTACATCAGCCACAAATACATATACAGTGCATTTTATGACAGTCACATCATAGCTTTACTTTTAAATCAGGTTATTGCCATTGATTGGTTTTTGTATATGGATAGCCTCAGAAAATTTGTTGTAAACAAAAGCGGTCACTATAGGGAAAAGGATCACAATAAACCAGGAAGATAGGGCAGAGTAACAGAATGTGTGGCATTCTTCTCTGGTGTTGGGATACAATGAATTTCATGGGACCCAGGAATTGTCCATGGGTCAGGACTGCTGTTAGTCTGCACATTTTACATTTACATTTTTGTGAAACCACTTCTACAATATTTTATTTATTAACCAACACAGGTGTACTCCGCTGAAAATCAGGAAGGCTGGGAATATGCTTCCCTCATTGGCTGGAAATTTCATATGAAAGAACGCAAGTCTGACACGTTCCGTCGTAGACGCTGGAGAAGAAAAATGGCTCCAGCTGACCGCCTTGGTGCATCCGCAATCTTCAAACTTGAGGGTGCTCTTGTAAGTATCTAAGATAAATAGTCACTCTTATTTATTATATTTCACATGATGTAAGGGCCTGCATTTTTTCTTTTTTTAATGGGTGAGGGGGTTGGGCAGGGTCTCATTGATATCTCTGCTCTAAAACACCCCAAGAATCTCCGCCAATTGAGGGGTTTAGGTGTTGCACTTCTTGAGACATTTACTGCCACCTTGGGCACCTCAACCATCTCTTACACTGCAAATTTGAAGTGTAGCTTATTCACCCCAAATCTGAGTATCCGTGGTATAATATGAAGTTCTATTACTCATCGGTCAATATTTGAGCATTTGGAATTATTTACTAAACCGTGAATTGACGACCTGACTAGAAAGTTGGTAAAAAAAAAAAAAAAAAAAGTTAAGGTTTTATTTTTTGTTTGTTTGGTTGTATTGTTCCTCAATTCACTCTTGATATTTATTTCTGCACTGATCAGTATAAGAGAGCAGCTGTTACACTTTTTTGGATTATGTGCGGTATGTCAAATTGAGGTTGCAATTTAAGCAAAGGGGTTTGTGGATTAAATGCGCTTTACCAGGTTTCTGTCTTTGGGCTCATAGCCTCAAAATCTGGTTAAGTAATCTCTTAATGTAGAAAACTAAGAAAGAGAAATGTAATCCGAAGGAAGATAGTGTTTAAAAAGTGTACACAACTTCCTGTGCCCCTGTTACTGTACAAACCTATTTAATCTAATTACATGTACTCTGAATAATTTTTGTTCAGTCCTAATGCATTGTAAATATTTCCTCTTTTATTAGGGAGCAGACAGTCCAGATGGTGAGGAACAGAAAGGTTCTGAGAAGGAAACTGCAACAAATATATTTGGAGCAAACACTCCGATCGTGTCCTGCACTTTTGGAAGTAAGGACTATTCTCGTAATTACATGAAAGCTAATTTCTTCTTCACGGTTATCACAGCTTCATATTCTGTGGTTTAATGTAGGACTTGCAATCATTGTATTTAGCTGTGAAAATGCAGAAATTATGTTTTTATATACCCATTCATAAAGAATCTGAAACTTCTAATCCTCATTGAGTACAATTTAAAATGTATACAGGCACAGGAAAATACCATTATATGGTCCCTTTGTGATGCCTTCCCTGCTTAAGTTTGACACCACTAGATTATTATACAGGCTCTATTCTAAAAGGAACTAAAATAAAAAAAAATAAAAAAATTACACATTGTTGGGGTGTGTATATGTATACACACACACACACACACACACACACACACTAAAACTACTTTTGTTATCATGTTTTTAGTTTAATTTAGAACGCAAGCACTATAGAACAAATCAATTCTAAATCAATCTCACCTGCAGACTCCTCGGGTGTAATGTCTCAAGCGATTTGTTCAGCAATTAACAGGAGTTTCATTTGGACAAATCACTAAAAAAAAATTTAAAAAAATTAAAAAACCACCTACATGTTTTACATATAGATATATTAGAAACTGTAACTTCTCTTCTGACTTTTTTTAAATTGCAAAGTGGGTAAAAAAAAAAGAAAAGAAATGGGTGAGATCATACAGGTCTGTGAAGATAGAGCTGATGTTAGTTAGGGTGTCAGATATAATATCTTCAACGAGTCGACTTAGAATTCTAACTAATATGAGAGGTCATTAAGAAATGTGTGCAGATTGGGAAGTTTTACTTCCCCCAGGCTGTTAGGTGGATTTTGTAACCCTGTTTGAATGGTGACTGATGGGGAGCTCTGTATGATGTAACCCCCACCCTTCTGAAAAAGTATTGAACCAAATCTGAAGAAAGTATTTGAAGTTAACAAAATTATACTTTTGAGTAAACATCCTTAAACCTTATTCTAAAAAAAAGTACCAAAAAATGTATCTATTAACTAAGACTAACCTCTGCAGTGTGAAAACTATAGTTCCATCTTATGAATAATAATAATAATATGCTACCTCTGTTATTAATGTTGTTCCTGTTTAAATAACAGGAGAACATAATTTTAGATGATGCTTGCTACACAATCTATTGTAAAATAAAATGTAAAAGTATAAAGCTTGTTGTTTTTTTGTTTTTTTCCAGGAGTCTACACATATCATCTTCGCTGCTATCTTTATCAAGCCAGGGGCCTCATTGCATTGGACAAAGACAGCTTTTCTGGTGAGATAATTTACGGTTCACTTTTCTGTGTTTGAAAAAAGAAATTGTTTTCCTCCTTAAAATTGCCATTTCTAAGCAGAAATGAATGAAACTGGGTTACGTTTTTTTTTTTTCACATTGTGGTTCTCATACTGAAAATGTTTCAAGGTCAGTTTAAAGAACAAAAGGCATATAAAACCACTAATATCAGCCATAATTTACAAATATCCCAATGAGTTTCACACTCCTATTGCACAACTGGGGTTATCCATCAAACTAAGAATGGTGGAGAGTGGACTCTGGGATCCATCATTTTAGTCCAGAGCCTTAAAATGAGCTATTTCCCAAAATCCCACCCAGACATGATTTGGCTATTTTGGTCTAAATTTATCTGTCCTTGATCTGTTCTCCATCTTTGCCAGGTAATGAATAAAATCCCAAATTGATTAAATGTGTTAAATCTCAAGCAGACTAGTCAGTTCTTAGCTTTGAAAAAAACGTTACCTGCGCTCTTCCCAAATTCCTATGTATATTTAAATAGAGGTTATTTAGTTTCTCCAATGGCCATTAGATGGAAGCCCACCTGCCACGTCAAGGCAAACCTCTTAGGTGCATCCTACACTAACCTTTCACCTCGCTTCTTTGAGCTTCTGGCAGATATATTTCTATTAAGACAGAGGGGTATTTTTCTAAACCCCTACATGCTTATCAACCCTTAATAGGGAACACATGGGATGGGTGGCAGCATTGTGTGATGGCTGTGTACACAACAGGGAAAAAAGTTACCTGCGCTCTTCCCAAATCCCTATGCATATTTAAACAAATGTAGGTTATTTAGTAACTCCAATGGCCATTACATGGATGCTTTTTTAATCCATTTATGGAATATATTTGTTGCTTATGTATTACGAGAAAAATTTACATGTTTATTTAATGATTAGGTGAAGCAACTCTTGTTTATGTATACTACATAACACACTGTGTACAAATAGGACTGAAATACACATTTTATGCAGTTTTATTTAATTTTGAGTCCAATAACAGTCAGATGGCCCATTTAATACTAAGAAGCAAATACTCCTTGATAAATCTCTTGAGATACCTGTAATTTTTTACACACTGTTACTGCGTGATATCAGTTGATATTGATAATTATATTTGTAGACTGTATTTGTGTGGGTAAGGGTAACTTGTGTTAAGTGGATGATAATTCCACTGACTTCACGTTGTTGCTTGGCCTGGGGCAGTTTTTGTGTGACCCTAGGATAACCTTTCAAATACCCTCTAGCTTTGAGCAATAACAATTTGTACAGGAAATGTTAATACAAATTATCTTTTATCTCCTTTTCTTTGACTCTCTAAAGTTGATTTATAGGCCTTAATAAAAGTAGGCCAGAAACACTTTAATCATTTTCATGAGGAGATAAGGCTATAAATAAGCAAATATGTGATGTGCTAGAGTTAGGAGAATTTATTGTCCAATAACAGGAAAGGTCTGTTTTTGTAAAACGAAGGGGGCTGACTATCCTTCCCTCACTTCCAAAAGTGAAGTATTTGGAAAGCAATTCTCAAACACTTGTAAAAAAAACCTGAATATTCTAAAATGGTGACACTTCAGGTTCCGGAATCTTGACTGCTTTTAAACTGAACTTTCAATGCATTTAGCATCACTATGTGTAACATAATCAGTCCGTAATGTGTTGAACACGATGTATTTCAGATAATTTTAATTACATTACCTAAACGAACTGTTAACTTTTTGGCTATTTTTTTTCCCCAGACCCTTATGCTCACGTTTCATTTCTTCACCGAAGTAAAACCACTGAGGTCATCCATTCAACCCTTAACCCAACGTGGGACCAAACCCTCATATTTAATGAAATTGATATTTATGGTGACCCACAAGCCATTGCACAAAATCCTCCTAATGTGGTCATTGAGATCTTCGACAGTGACCAAGTGGTATGTGTGAAATGACATTTAACATTCGTCTAGATCTACCATCACATATCTTGTATGCAATTTTATTTAATTTTTATATTCTGTTTGACAGGGCAAAGATGAGTTTCTCGGCAGAAGTTTGTGTACACCCATGGTAAAATTGAATCCAGGAGTTGACATAACACCAAAGCTTTTCTGGTATCCTGTTATGAATGCCAATAAACACTACGGAGATATCCTTTTTGCTGCTGAGCTGATCCTACGAGAAAAGGTCAGAACATATAGCGAAAGTTCCCTACAATACCATTTTTGGCAGTAGGAATCTTTCCTTCTTAATTGTAGCCTTGCAGGCTGATTTTATTAGTAGCCATAAGCATGCATGGTTAAGAAATGTGCAGAAGGTGAATGTGCTTTTGTTTATTTTGCATGATCTGTGGACTTCGATTTAGTCATTCTTACCTTGTTACAGTAGTTGTGTAAAATATGCAAATGCATCCTCATGTTTTTTTGTGAAAATACTTCAGTCGTATTGGAATGACTTTCATTGCTTGGAAAAATTATATAGACTCATGTTCTTTTTTTACTGCACAAAGCATAAAACTAAATCCTAGTCCCAACACAATTTCCATCAGTTTAGTGCTGCAGGATAATGTAATGATCAATCGCCAATGTGTTCAAAGTTCAGTTCCATTCCGGAATGTCCACTGTAAGAGACCAAATCATGATCAGGTCTGTCTTTTACTAGCTGGATCACAGTTTTCTTGATTTGTGTTTAACCGAAAAAAGATATGTCCAGGAAGGAAAGTCTCACACAGTTTTGGGCAAACATCTCTATGCTGAAGATAAATACAGGTTGCACCAAAAAATAGAAAGTCCAATAAAACGTCAAATGCTTGGAGTATTCTTTACTTGTCCAAGCTTCTGATGGTGGCATGTATATGTAATAAAACACAAAGGTAACCAGTAATGGTGCAGAACAGATAACCGAGATCTGTGATGTAGCACTCACATTTAGTGGAGCTATAAGACCAGATCTTAGTACAACAGTGTGCAGCAGTACAATCCTCACTAACAGATACTTTGTTCTAGAAGTATATCACTTGGCATATAGATGGATGTATACAAAAGGCAGACAATGGTGCTCTCTGTAAAATATACAACGAGTGAAAAAGTAAAAATAATGTACTCACATTTAGTGCAACAAAAAACACTTGCTCAGGTATTAACGCATGGGTGGTACCATCACTACCTGTGATGTAATGTTGAGTAGGTCCTCCAAAGAGTTGTCCTTCCCAGGATGTTGGTACCAGGTAAGTAATTTGATGATGTAGATGTGCCAAAAACAGTAGAAAAAAATAAAATAAAACTAACTAAAAGAACCTAAAAGATCTTTATTCTACCCCACCCCCTTGTTCCGAAACCTTCCAAATGAATTGTATACAAAATTTCCTGTATACTTTAATGGTTCCTTTTGTATATAAATTTTTTGAAAAGTTTTTGTAACCATATTGAATCATTTGGAAAGCTTATTGAACCAGGGCATTTGTTTTTTCACCTCATTTGATTGATCTGCTGAATTTTTAATTAATGAAGTCTTGATTTCTCTAGGAAATGCATAGATTACTGATAGTAAGAATGCTATGATTATGAAAACAAGATACTTGTTAGGAGTGCAGATAGATTGTGATTGCTTAATTCTGCATGTTTATTTGTAGGATGGATCAAATTTGCCAATTCTACCTTCCCAGAAAGCACCAATGCTATATATGGTGCCGCAAGGAATCCGACCGGTGGTCCAGCAAACTGCCATTGAGGTAAAATGCCTTTTAATAATTCAGGGATGCTTAAATTATACTATATGAATATAATGCAAAAATGGAAATAAATATCAAAGCTTTTGCTGATATTCCTGTAGTTAGATTAAATATTTTACCATTTGCCGAATTATTTTAGTCTGTGAAATCAATACAAGATAAAAAGAATGTTGCTGACCACTGGAAAGTTTTGGGCTAGCTGGAGAGCGGCAAAATATTTTCCAAAATTGGAGCCAGCTTAGCTGTATGTAGATACTGAAAATTGTGGCTAACTGGAGAGAAGTGACATTTTAATATTTAGGCTAATTGGAATGAAGGAATGGAAGAATTGCAACTATACGACCTGCAACAAGCGAGTAGGGAGGTATGCACAGGTCTAGCTAGAATGCATTGACTGACTTGGAAAAATTGGTCTAGCTGAGGTGCAGTAACAGCCTGGGAGAAACGTATTGTTACATTTTAGACTGACATGCTGCTTCTTTCATTAGATCCTTACTTGGGGCTTGCGTAACATGAAAAGTTACCAAATGGCGTCTGTGAATTCCCCAAGTCTCGTTGTTGAATGTGGTGGGAAAAGTGTGCAATCTGCTATGATCAAGAACCTAAAGAAAACTCCAAACTTCCAAAGCTCTGTCCTATTCATGACTGTGGTACGGTAACCAGACTGGGGGCACATAGTTTGCATAAATTTTTACCCAACCCAGTACTTAGTTTTCAATTTACTTGTCAGGTAGTCAATCAGCCCATTGCCAAGGTGACTCAAAAAAATAAAATAAATAACATCAAGTAAGTGTATAAATGTTGTTGGGAATGATCTATCAAGACAGGGGTCTTCACACCACCACCAAAAGCAATATAAAAACATAGGCACTTTGCAACGTGTTCCTAACCAATGTGGTCGAGAAACTGGACATTACTAGTGTGAAAAGCAATATATGCAATCAATGTTTTGCCATTGAAAATTTGTAGATGGGATTTAAATGTTCCCTTTATCTTTTGGTTGTCACACTTAGAGGTAAGCTAAGCCATAGATATACATTGTTATGATTAATGTTATGAGTGTAATTTTTTTTTTTATATATTTTATTTTTTTTGTGTAGAGTACATCTGTATATTTGCAAGCTAGCACTCTTTACCTCTCTGAACTCCAGTAAGCAAGTTTTGTTGCCTGAAAAGTTATGTTTTGTTCTCTTTCAGCCTTTGCCAAAAGAAGAAATGTACGTGCCACCCATAATCATTAAAGTGATAGACCATCGACCTTTTGGACGGAAACCAGTGGTGGGACAGTGCACCATCGATGTGCTGGAAGAATTTCGCTGTGACCCATACTCTGCCAAACAAGATGATGCAGCAGAAATGAAAGGTAAAGTTAACAAGTTTCTTACATATTTTTTCTTCTTCTATCTACGCAAGGTCATTATACTACCCATATACACAAGTAAATTTGAAAATAAATGTTTTGGGTCAAAAACGCTTTTTCAGTTTATATAGTAGACAACTTCAACCCTCTGGGCTCATTAACACAGCTCAACTCGACTGTGGTCCATGGCTGTAAATTTCTCAATGAACATGTAGTTAAGTTCCCTTTAGAAATTAAATCCGTGAGTCTGATCTATCTAACCGAACTAATCTCTTGTTTCTAGTTGCGATGCTGTCTTCGGCACCTCCCCGTGATGTTATTATTGAGGTTGAGGACACAAAACCATTACTTGCTGACCAGGTAATATCAGTGTGATAAGTGTTTTAAAGTTCATTACTTCCTATGTGACTGAGCAAATGATCATCTCATTTGTTTACTTACATAAGCTAGTTTCTGCTGATCTGCGGAATGTTGGCATAACCTGCCTTATAATGTACACTTGATTAAAAGTGCATGCCTGTATATATTAAGCTTTTTCTAAACTGCACAGTTAAGCCCTTTGGTTACATTCTAGTCTGAGACTTTTATTCCAATCTTAACATATACGTTGTATCTTAATATATCGACTAGCATTGTGAGATATTAATACAGGTGGTGTGGGCCAGTAGGGGATGTACTTCCAGTGAGTTTATTTAGAGCAACACAAGCTCAATGCACTCGCACTGCTATTATTGGGGAGTTTTTTTTTGTGTTTTCTCAGGTGTCCCCAGAAGCAGGATATGCTAAAACAACCAGGGATAGTGGGATAGGGCCCCAAATTTGTGACTGTCCCACGGTATCTGGGACTGCTGTTAAGTATGGCTTAATTGAGCAACCACTTCATGTTCTGATTGTGTTAGAAAATGCTTATAATTATATTAGTGAGAAAAAAAATGTTTTAGGCTCTGTGTACGTTTTTTGAATTATGGGATAGTCACACAATAGCTTTTGACTTTGGCACCACAACACCTGCAATTTCAAAAAAATTTGTTACTGTATGAAGGTAATATTTGCTGCTGAAATCTCCTTGTCGATTTTACAGCTAAAATTTCCAATGGTTGTAGACACAAAAGTTCATAGTGAAGTTGATATGAAAAGTGCATAGTATGTTTCATCACAGGCTCACTATTGAAACATTTTAATATATAAAGAGGTTAATTACCTAGTACAATAGGGCTGTTTCATATAGTTAATGCTGACTCTTGTAATGAAGTACTTGGTTACATTGCTTTTCTGTGAGTCTCCTACAATTATCAATTTACTCGAGATATCTAACATTGCAGATTTCCCAGACTCTTACTATACTTAACGTAGCCCAGGTGTGTATACAATCAGGTATCCTAACTGTGTTCGCTCACCTGGTGGTCAGAGTTCACCCACTAACGCGCAACTCACACGCGAGCTTTCACTGTGTGCCTTCCACCAAATGTCTGATGCACTTTTATTGCATGT
>OW240922.1:86725198-86895067 GCA_933207985.1 Pelobates cultripes
TGGGTTGATCTACTGGGATTTGAGGAGTTACACACTTTTCTTGAGACCACTATCTAAACCTTCTTATCTATCTATCAGAAAGGAAGTAATTCCTTTTTGGTGACTCTTTATTTTACTATAATAAATATCAACACAATACTCATCATTCCAAGGTTCTCTAACTCCTAAAACGTCCAATTTCCTATAAAGAACTATTGTAAGATGTTGATGACATTGGCAAAAAAATCTAATATTTATTAGCAGAGACACCAAAGTCCTTCTCCCGAAGAGCTTGTATAGTTTATAGATTGGAGTGAATTTTATCAGACCTTATAAAAAAAAAAAAAAAAAAAAATTAAAAAAATTCAAGTTTAAATTGTGTATATACATATAATTTTAAACAATTAAAAGCAATAGCTTGATCTGTTCCCCCTCAACCGTAAAGCCTTCTACAAATTCCCAGGGCTTTCACAAACCACAGCATTTATATGCTACTCAATTTGACAATTTTTGTAATTTCAAAATCATTATTATAAGTTTACATTTTAAAAGTGTACATAAATTTATATAAAAATGTACATAAAAAACATACACTATGTTCATAAAGTTTTTTTTTAAAAGTTATGTTCCAATTTCCAGTTATTAAGCAGTATATCAACAGCAGTCGGGAAAATGACCTCTCCAACCACAGTGCATGTATGTATGTCACGTAACCTAACTCACTGGCCTGTCTTGGCTGCAGCCGATCACAAAAAAAACCTCTTCTTGTTTAATTCTCCAAGAAGGATTCTGGAGGGAGCAGAATTAAAATGAAATAAATTAATTTAATTAATCATATTTTTGTGTGTTTGTGTATCTGTTTTGCATACCTTTCAAAACACCAATCAAAAACAAATTTCTAAATAATATATATATATATATATATATATATATATATATATATATACAATATACACACAAAGCATACTTTCATAGTATTTGAGGTATACTTTGAATACCCATGCAACCAAAAAGTGTTTGCGTTAATGAAACGTGAATTTTAAAAGTGTTGTTTTTGTGTTTTTTTTTTTTGTTTTGTTTTTTTTCTTTTTTTGCAAATGTGATTTTCAAATTAAAATTTCCAAAACAAACATCAAACTAAAATTCTCTCTTCAAAATCTTAATTTGGAAACTTAAACCACAGAGCTACAGATCAGTACAAGACATCCTCGACAAATACATGCTTACGTGTTTCACTTGTCCCTAAACATGGATCTGCAAAGGTGTATTTTAATTTTTGTTAATTTTGCATGGTTACCATTTCCAATTTCTAGGGTTTGCTGAAACCTTGTGTGTTTTCACCCAAAACTAATCTTTATTACATACTAACAAAAAATATATATGTATAGTATCCTGAAATGTGTCTTAATAAATCTATATAAACCGTATTTGTGAGGTGGATTGTTAAGTATGTAATAAACCGAACATTTTAATTATTTTTGCACTTGGTGAGATTTGCTTATTTTAATTATTGGTACGTTCTGATTTATAAACCACACTACTAATGACCTTTTTTGATGTTTTTTTTTCCCATGAATTTGGCTTGGTATCTTGTTGTGATTTTGATTATGAAACCAGCTTCAAGAAAAGGTAAAATTAATGTGTTGTTTTTGCACCATTCTTCGTGTATAGCTATGGAAGTTTTTTTTTTTAATTTTTTTTTATGATAATACTAATATAAGTCAGTGGGAAAGATCTGAATAGTTCATTCAGATAATATTTGTAATGAATTAGCCAGAGTTGGGTCAAGAATAAATACAAATAAACGATAGAGCAGCATTCAAAGAAAGAAGTTAAAAGGGGGGAGGAGGGAAATGTTTAAGGATTAACCTTCTTTTTTGTGACATGAGCCAAGAGATTCAGTGGAGCAATATCAACAGATTAAGTTTAAACATCCAGGCAAGGGGTCAAGGTTTTTAAGAAAGTTGGTCTAATAGATCTTCTATGAATCAAATGTTTGTTAATACTTGTAAATTTGAAACAAGATCATAATCCGCATTCTGTTTTCTGAACACCTGCCTTGAGTAGTTTTAAATTCCAAACACCAGCTGATACTAGTAAACATATCTCCTTTACATCTCTTCAATATTACACCTCATACACTCCATGGGTGTCCATTATATCCATTAAACATTCTATTTAAGAATAGACAGGAACATTGAAGATCCAAGATGTGAATATTGAGAATAATTCTTACATTTTTATTACGATTAGAAACATAGAATGTGACGGCAGATAAGAACCATTTGGCCCATCTAGTCTGCCCAATTTTCTAAATACTTTCCTTAGTCCTTGGCCTTATCTTATAGTTAGGATAGCCTTATGCCTATCCCACGCAGGCTTAAACTCCTTTACTGTGTTAACCTCTACCACTTCAGCTGGAAGGCTATTCCATGCATTCACTACCCTCTCAGGAAAGTAATACTGATATTTTTTTTTTAACCTGTGCCACTATTATTACAATTAATGACCCTCTCTAAATTTATAATGTAAATTAAATACTGAGATTGATGAGACTTGACAAAAAAGTTTCATTTTACATTATTTTTATTTCAAACTGTAAAACATTTTTTTCACATTTTGGTGTGATTTTTATTTTAATTTAATTTTTTTTAATGTATATGATATTCGCACCAGACAGCGATTTCCCTTATCTTTATTAATGCTGAATGACCATCCCAAAAATAATTCCCATTATTGAATAATAACCCTCATATTTTACAATAAAGATAATTTAAAAAAATGGTAAAGTAACTTTTATGACAGTGGACCCCAGGAACATATAGCCCAATTACTTAAATACTACTAAGCCTCAATATATACAATGTCTTTGTACATTAAACTTCAAACTGAAAAGCGGTGGTTAAAAATTTAACAAAAGGGAACTAAAGCTTAAACATTTTTGTGTAGTTGGTTTCATGTTAAAAATATAAATTCTTTCTGCTCTTTTAAGTGATTCTCAAAAATGGTTTGGCAGACCTAAGGTCTAGATAGGATTTTTTTATTTATTTATTTTAAAGTTGCAACAAGAAACAACAAAAAGCTATATACATGTAGCTGGGAAGTGAAAGCATATCTTGTATAGCAAAAGCAGAATGTCATAAGCCAAAAATAAAAAAAATTCCCCTCTTCTCCGGTTTAAAGCAGAACTGATAAATATTCATATAAATGAAATCAAAGCTGATGTTGTCCCAGTGGATTTAATTTTTTATGCTTTGGAAAAAAATGATCGGACTCAGTTCTCTGGTATTGCCAGATGTTACATTTTCCAAAGTTTAATAGTTTTTCCTCAGTTTTCAAGATACTTGATCCGAAAGATTACATGTACGTTACTGGAAGGAATGGAGTTGTGGCGAAACCAGGCTGGCTGAATAATTCTAAAGTGTCCTGCACTTTTATTTCCCCATCAAATGTTCACCTAATTTGCTTACAGGATGGCTGCTTTTTTTAAACACACAAATACAATCTTCACAAGAAGCCACTGTGTCTCTTTTTTTTTTTTTTTTATTTCAATTGATTGGCATCTTCTTTACAGCTGTGACTGGTAGGGGTCTACACACCTTCGGCACTCCAGGTGTTTTGGACTACATCTCCCATAATGCTTTTACAGTCATAAGGCATAGTCTTATCCGATCCAAGACTATCCAATTCAGAAGGTGTTAGAAAAAAAAAAATCAAGTAGAGAAAGAAACAAGTGTTCTACATTGGTAGCCAGCTGTGTTTTATATTAAACCTTCCCATTTATCAGCAGTACAGCATTACAGGAGTCAGTTCTCTGTATATACAAATATTTGGCAAATATTCTTACAACAAAAAAATACACCATGCATAGCTACAGAAAATAAATCATTCTGAAATTATTTCCCCTTGGCCATTTTAGCTGTCGAATTAGGACATATACGTCAAAAATACATGCAGAACAGGTGCCCTGCTGTCTGGCAGATGTATGTGTTACCATATAAAATAAATAAATGTCTATGTAATGCCTTGTTAGGAAGAAGAAATAGTTGACTGGTGGAGTAAATACTATGCTTCCATTGGAGAACACGAGAAATGTGGCCAGTATATACAGAAGGGCTATGACACGTTGAAGGTAAGTTAGAATTCGCTATTCTTTGGTTTGCTTCATTCATTAATGAGACTGTTAACAAACTGTGCATTTATAAAATAAATGAATGCAATGTTTCTCTTGAATGGTAACCTTTTTGTTTACAATGCCAATGAAGTTCCCATGATACCGCAGACAGCTTCAGGTATTTGAAGATAAACTGGCCTATTTCATCCAATCCGTGTTTTCCCCTTTCCTTTTTAAATTATTTACTTATAAACCTGTTGTATAATATTTCAAAAGTATTTTAAAGATTATTCATTTAAAGGTTTGCGAACAAGAGGGGTGAAAACAAACACCTGATTTCTTGATTTAAATCTAGTGGCTGGGCGTGTAGATGTTCTACATTTTGTTTTTATTTATATTTTTTTATATTGGTGCCTTCTAAATAATGCTTTTGGGGGAAAAAAAAGGTATTTCCCAAAACATACATTCACAGCAGACTCCTTTCTGTTTACTTGAATACAGGTGTATGACACGGAATTGGAAGATGTCCCTGAATTTCATGGTCTTACAGATTTCTGTGACACATTTAAATTGTATAGAGGGAAGTTTGAGGAGAATGAGGACCCGTCTGTTGTAGGAGAGTTTAAGGTAAACTACAAAGTAAAAATATAAATATCTGCTGCAGATCAATTTAATTTTTAGAGACGTCTCAAGCTATCTGGATTCATCGCAACTGCAATGTCAATAACTTTTGAAAAGTCATAGATTGTGTAAAGAAAAACATTCAGGGATATTAATCAAAGTGAATTCAAAGTGTATTTCAAATTCAAGGTCATAATATCCAAACTGGGAAAAGTCCGCTGTGCTTTCAGATTGGCTACTTTGGTCTTAGATGTAAATTTGAATTCACTTTGAAATCTTAATTTGGTAAATATTTCTATATTCAAAAATACATGCATTTTTGCACCGCATATAATTAATCATTCACAAAAAATGTGAATTTACTAGAATCAGCCCAAATATTTCCCAAGTGCTAAAAAAACTGGCCTCTGCAGCCAAGTAAGATCCACTCTTTTCTTTCTAAATCTATAGCAGGGTCATTTCCAATGGTTACGTCACAAACCTTTCTAAAATAAACATTTGATAACTTTCGCTTGCATGTTATACCAAAAATAGAACTGCTACACAATTAAAATGTAAAAAACGAAAAAAGTGACATTGTTCCATTTATATATATTTTTATTTTTTGTTGTTGTCTAGGGCTCTTTCCGCATTTATCCCATTACAGAGGACCCAAATGTCCAGCCTCCGCCGCGACAATTCAGAGAGTTACCGGACAGTGGACCCCAGGAATGTATAGTACGCATATATATACTCAAAGGCATAGACTTGCAACCAAAAGATAGCAATGGGCTGGTAAGTTTGGGGTACGTGTGTGTGTTATGGGTGCAGATATTGCTAGCATTAAACCAAAGCAAGAGTACTTCTGAAGAGCATCTAATGATAATTGTAGTCTGTGTCTGGGACATCATGAGACAGATGTTACATATTGGTGTGTATAATAATGGGTTTAAATCACTAAGGGTGCTTTGTATTTTCCGATTGCACCAAAACATTTTCTAAAATATGTTTTTAAGGAAATGGATGCTTTATTTACAGTTTGATTAGAATGGTGAGATTTCTTAGCCCAGTTCTGGTCAATGAACAGAGCTCTCTCTAGATACAGTATATAAATGTAAGGATGATAGTGGTTCCACTACAGAAATCAAGATACTTTTAATCAATAAATGTATATATTGCTTCCCAGGAAGATGTATTGAGAGTGCATATACAATGAAAACTAAATCTTTTTCTGTGTAAACATTGAGTTTAACTACATTCTAAATGGAATCCAGGTGATACAACCTACATTGCCATCCGCTGTCCACATTAGTGTTTCATTGTTACAGTTTTTACCTTTCTGATAACTAAATAAAATCCAATAGTTATCCAATAACGTGTTGGTCAGCACAAGACAGTCTAAAACTTGGGCATTCTAGATCGTTTGGACTATGCATTATCCCACAGCCTGTGAAAAATATCCAGAGATGGTCCGTTGCCTTTTATTATTTTAAAACAGACTTGCATAGACCTGCATTGTTTTAGCGATATAATGCCCAACAAGCAACACATTCGGATGTTGTGCTCTTTCATTTATGATATTTATTTTTCCACCAGTGTGACCCTTATATAAAAATTACACTGAGCAAGAAGGTGATTGAAGACCGGGATAACTACATACCAAATACTTTGAATCCATGTTTTGGAAGGTAAGAGCAGAGTAATCTATTTTTTTTTTCTTCTCTAGAATTTAAAGCACTCTTTGTTTCTTTGTATGTTTTTAGACTTTGTATGGAATCTAGATTTTTATATTCAAATTTTGCTACATTGTTTTGGGAAATAACTTCAATATTTCAGATTAAAATGCTTGTTTATTAATATTTTTTTTTATTTATTACCCCAGAATGTATGAACTGAGTTGCTTTTTACCTCAAGAAAAAGACCTGAAGATTTCCGTTTATGATTATGATGCCATCACTCGGGACGAAAAAGTGGGAGAAACCATTATAGATCTGGAAAACCGGTTCCTTTCCCGATTCGGCAGCAATTGTGGAATACCCCAAACATATTGCGTGTGAGTCTTCTGTCCTCTTATATGGTTATTCATTTAGGCATTTTATGTGTATTATTATTATCATGCATATAATATTCATATACATTTCCAACACACACTCTCACAAATCCAGCTGGTTGCTCAGGCAGTCCTAATGCCCTAAGTTCGTTCTCTGGGGCTGCTGAGCATATCCCATAAATGCATCTGGGAGTTTTTAGATTTTCAGTATCTTGTGTTAGAACTTGTTTGTAAAATATGCTTGGCTTTCTTGGACAATTGTCTATATCCTCATTCAGAGCCACTGTCTCTAAGGCAGATGTTTTTTAAGGTTTACAAGATTTACAATGGGGGATATATGTGTACCTTAAAACAATAAAATTAATTCCAGAATGTTATGTTTCCTGAAATTTTATTGTGGAGCCTCAGCACTATAAAAATATATTGAGAGATGTATCACAATATATAAATAGTCTTATATTGTGTTGCTGTTTTTCCTAAAAATACAATTCTATTATTTCCAGTTCTGGAATAAATCAGTGGAGAGATCAAATGAAACCTTCGCAGATCCTACAAAATGTTGCCAGATTAAAAGGAGTCCCTCCTCCGGTGTATTCAGAAAATGGATCAAAAATGCGCTTCTCAGGGCATGAACATACTCTGGAAGACTTTGGTGAGCATTTGGGGTTAAGGTGGCTAGCTAGAGAGGAACAAAGTGCTTCTTAAATAGAATGAACAATTCAGGCTGTAATACAGTATGCAGAATTAGAGAGGCAGAAAGTACTAATCATTCTAGAACACTCACTTCAACAATATAGAATGTGTAATATACAACATTTATTAGCAACATATATTGTCAGCATAGTTGGTGTTTCCAACAGGCAAACACAGGCCAGCCAGTAACTAATAGAGGGTAGGAGAGTATTACTGGCCCTTTTAGGTAGCCAGGCTAAAAGCAAAATGAAGAAATGCCTATAGAAGTGGTTTGTGTCAAACGTGACACCAAAATGACACATGGCGTGTGTTACGCAGACCTGGACTGGCACAGGCCGGACAGGTAACGTGGCAGATGTCAAACAAATGCAGAGCAGGAATAAACCACGTGCCATGCAATAGTTTTCTTTCAGCAAGATTACTTAATCGTAGAAAACTATTCAGAATAAAACTGCTACATTTGAAGCAATCTCCATTAACAAGTTCAAAGTATTTGAGAATTGCTCTAAATTTACCAATTTGCACCTTAATTGCTCTGCATTCACGTTTGTTGTTAAATTGACTAAAAGTGTTCTATTAACATTTAACATATGATGCTGTTAATGTTGTTAACTGTCCTCACTAATGCCAGGCAGGTTGTTCTAGGCTAATATTAGCAGTCTAGCCGAACTATGAATTTACACTTGCACTTCACAGCATTATATATTGGCTTCTTGTAAAAGGAGGTACACAAGAATATATGTAGCACTTTTAAGATCTGTACGATGCATAGGAAGAAATATAGGGGCAAACACTTTTTAATTTGTTCCTCTGAAATTTTGAAATGCTTAGTGGTCCACTCTGCACAGTAAGTAGTGTGGGACATCACTTGCCTCTGCAAATATAGACCTTATTTAATATTTTGATGATCATTTGAAAGCATTTCACAAGTTTGGAAAGCCATTAAAATGTTCAAAAATATCATATATAACAAAATATATCAAAATGTTAAAATATTTAAATATTTTTTAAACTATTAAATAATTTGAAAAGCGTATCCAAAAATAATTGAAACTATAGTAAAGGATAACATTAGCATGTATTCACATTGTACTGCAGCCTTGCTCTTGCTGTTTTGATGTATTACTGATTTTTAGTGTAAAGATATTTTAAAGGAACACTATAGTTACCTAAATTACTTTAGTTAAATAAAGCAGTTTTAGGGTATAGATCATTCCCCTGCAATTTCACTGCTCAATTCACTGTCATGTAGGAGTTAAATCACTTTGTTTCTGTTTATGCAGCCCTAGCCACACCTCCCCTGGCTATGATTGACAGAGCCTGCATGAAAAAAAAAACTGGTTTCACTTTCAAACAGATGTAATTTACTTTAAATAATTGTATCTCAATCTCTAAATTGAACTTTAATCACATACAGGAGGCTCTTGCAGGGTCTAGCAAGCTATTAACATAGCAGGGGATAAGAAAATCTTAATTAAACAGAACTTGCAATAAAGAAAGCCTAAATAGGGATCTCTTTACAGGAAGTGTTTATGGAAGGCTGTGCAAGTCACATGCAGGGAGGTGTGACTAGGGTTTATAAGCAAAGGCATTTAACTCCTAAAAGGCAGAGGATTGTGCAGTGAGGCTGCAGGGGCATGTTCTATACACCAAAACTGCTTCATTAAGCTAAAGCTGTTCAGGTGACTATAGTGTCCCTTTAATTGAGTGTTAAAATTCTAAAATCAGAGCATGTAGCATAGTTACATTGGTTCCCATGTTTATTGCTTCACTTTGAGAATTTGGGGGATTCTGTATAAAAGTTATTCCTTGGACGAACTGGCAACTCAAGAGAATATTTTAAAAGGTGACTGAGAGGTCTATTGGTGCCTTATGTCTGCTTCTTATAACATTTCAAACAAAATGTATTTATGGTTTAGGCCCCCCAAAAAGGGCTTCCATTGAAATTATTTAAAAAAAAAATAAAAATAATTTTTTTTTCCCCAAATAGTGTGGGCCCACATGCAGAATCATTGGGTTTTGTGACTATTGTTTATTTTCTGGGTTTTGGGATTATCAAAAGGTCACAATTGTTGTATGCTTTTTTTTTTTTTTTAAATCTAGAAACAAACAAGAAAATCCACCAGCACCTGGGTCCTGAAAATGAACGCCTCGCTCTGCATGTTTTGAGAATGCAAGGACTTGTCCCAGAGCATATTGAAACAAGAACCTTATTTAGCACTTTCCAACCGAACATATCTCAAGTAAGTTGAAAGCCGATTTGTGACTCATTCAAGTCTTTTTTTTTTTTTTTATTGAATATTAAAAGTATAGCTACGAACGGATGGTAAAATGTCTATTCATACCTCTGCTACGAAGATTCTTCATCTTTTCAAATAAAAGGGTCTATCAATTTCCGCAAAACCACCACTTCCTAAACTATCCCCAATTCATTAAAAAATGACGCTCCCAAAGATTGGCTTTAAAGGTCGTAAAGGAGCTGGTGTATCAGGTCTCTAGTTGATATCCTCAATGAATGGCTTTTTCTCTGTTTATTATTATTTGCCTCACTCTTTACCCTATTTAACTTTCCACATTCCCATTAAAAAAACTGTCTCTATTGATATGGTCACTTGGTTATAGCACGGAGCTCTGCATGAACTTCTCAGACATCTGATATTTTTAGAAATTCACATATTCGATTACCTCACAGGGTAAACATGATGTTATTTTATTACAGGGTAAACTGCAGATGTGGGTTGATATTTTTCCCAAGAGTTTGGGACCTCCAGGACCACCCTTCAATGTCACAACTCGCAAAGCTAAGCAGTAAGTAATTTTTATCATAAAACTTCTATCACTATGCAAACTAAATGAAAGCCAGAGAATTGTCTTATGTTCGTTGTACACTAGGAAATGTACTCTATGTACAAGAGACATGATTCTTATGGAGATGTATTGAGGTATTGGTAGCATTCATATTTTGATAAAGCAAGTCCAGTTTTGTACATAGATTCCACATTGGTCTATAAGTATTCTACCGGTTTCCTGTACCCATGTGTCGAAGACCATGCTGTCATGCACATTGAATAAATATAGGCATCTCTAAAAATACTTTAACTGCAGTAAAAACAAATGCTGCTTGTGCGTAGATTTTACAGAGTGTATCATGCAGAAACATGAGCATTTGGTAGGAGTCATGTCTATTCAATGTTGGAAGTCTTTGAAGAAAATTGTCATGTTCTGGACCTAAACATAATTTCATATTTTATTTATATGTTTAAGTTTTATGAAGGCATTAGGATGAGCCACCCCAAGGACATACGCAGAGATGTGGCCTCTGATGGCCAGTTGCAATTTTTGACGTTCTAGCGTGAAGGAGCTTGATCAACCCCTCATGCTGATGTATATCACAGGGAATGTTTGATGTGTTTTTCATTAGCACAGCTTCCAGAAGATTAAGGGAAGAGAAAAACTAGCTGGGATTTCTGTGGAGTCTTGGGTCTACTTCCTTGGATGCACAGCACTGTTTTGTATATTTAATGTTGTACTTTCTGATTTTTAACTCTCAGATATGTTCTTCGAGTCATCGTTTGGAATACCAAAGATGTCATTTTGGATGAGAAAAGTATTACTGGTGAAGAAATGAGTGATATTTACGTTAAAGGGTAAGCAGCATATCCAGTTACATTATGAGAAGATGCTAAAGGTTTTACTTCGAATTTGGCTTTGACCGTTTGACTTAACTCAGTTGAATATATTTGAAGTACTTTTGTTCTACGTGACAATAAGAGATCCAGTGGGATACCATTCTTAACTTTGGGTAAAATTATATAAGTATATAAAAGGACAGTACAAACCCAGAGGCGTACCTAGAGCCCCCTGTGAGGAGCTGCATCGATGCTCCCAATCATGAAAAATTAAATATTGCATTTTTTTTTTTTTTTTTTTAGATGGATCAATTTCAGTC
Organism: Pelobates cultripes; assembly: GCA_933207985.1. Lineage (NCBI taxonomy): Eukaryota > Metazoa > Chordata > Amphibia > Anura > Pelobatidae > Pelobates > Pelobates cultripes. The sequence continues at coordinate 86,736,584 of OW240922.1, forward strand.
ATTTTCTTCTTGTCTGCATTTTTGTTAAAGGTACTGTTTTTAGGTTATGCAGTCCCTTTTTAAATTCTATGGATTAAAAAAAACATATATTACATAGAAGTATAGTACTCAAATAAGATTTAGGCTAAACATGTGGCATCAGGTTTAGAAGAAATGTAAAACTTTTATGGGACTAATTTTACATTTTTAAGGGTGTTGTTTCCCATCGCATTACTTCTATATAAGTGCTCCACCATGTAAAGGAAATATAAAAGAAACCGATCTAGCATTATATTTTGTTTTCTAATCCTATCTATCCCACAAAAAAATGAATAAAATGGAAATGAAAGTTCCTGAGGTTTCTTAGGAACAGAGTTCTGCTAGTCACCCAAAGCCCTCTGCAATATATGAAACCATTACAAGGAGAACCAGTACAAACCCTCCCATCTGCTAGTACACATGAAATCTCAACGCTCCATATTCAATGCGTTCCAAAGAATGCCAGTGATAATCTGTTATCAGCCTTAAATCATAAATCTATATTTATACTTGTGTGATGATGATGTGCCAAGGGAATGTTTGTTACCATATTGCAAGCATAGTTTGGGCGCATCACACCTTATGACAAGCATAAAACAGGTCATTACACCTTATTTCAAGCACAACATAGGCAAATGACACTTTTTACAAGGATAACACTGGGACATCACACTATATATCAGTGCTGGGTTGGGGATAAAAACCAGCCCTGGAAATAATTTTATACTAGACCCCTAGCATTGTATAATCATACCAGCCCCATTTCATAACATTATATACTTGTTCACAAAAGGGAAAACCATGCATTTTAAATCACGTTTCAATATAGTATTTAGTATTTCTAAATAAGACTGATATATTGTCCTGTGCAGGGGTATATATATGTCCCTGTATATACACAAGGTTATAGCTCACAGACTGCCCTGATATATACACCATGCACTGTGCAGAGTTATGTCGGGGCAGTGTGTGAGACATAACCTTGTGTATATACAGGGGCATACAGTGACTTACCCCAGCACTGAAATTGCACTCACAAGGAGGCATTTTATCAAGCACCACAACCAGTCCTGGCCATCTGTCAGAGTTTCTAGAACACACTCTGCATGTCGTGTCCTCCTCACCAGCTGTTGCGCAGAGTTGGAGGTGAAGATCTCATTTCCGCTTTCCACTTATGTGGGAAACTGCATGCAGGAGCAGAAGCAGCTATGTCTGTGCCAGAAGAGACACAGTCCTGTACCTCTGAGCTCTGCATATATATATATATCTCAAGAATAATTGTGGTGTGCAGCTCCGATCGCTGACAGACCCTCTGTGTCTTTGTTCCCAGTCCCGGACCCTCTGTGTGTCTTTGTCCCCGGTCCCGGACCCTCTGTGTGTCTTTGTCCCCGGTCCCGGACCCTCTGTGTGTCTTTGTCCCCGGACCCTCTGTGTGTCTTTGTCCCCGGTCCCGGACCCTCTGTGTGTGTCCCCGTCGTCCGCCGCCCGGACCCTCTGTGTGTGTCCCCGTCGTCCGCCGCCCCGACCCTCTGTGTGTGTCCCCGTCGTCCGCCGCCCCGACCCTCTGTGTGTGTCCCCGTCGTCCGCCGCCCCGACCCTCTGTGTGTCCCCGTCGTCCGCCGCCCCGACCCTCTGTGTGTCCCCGTCGTCCGCCGCCCCGACCCTCTGTGTGTCCCCGTCGTCCGCCGCCCCGACCCTCTGTGTGTCCCCGTCGTCCGCCGCCCCGACCCTCTGTGTGTCCCCGTCGTCCGACGCCCCGACCCTCTGTGTGTCCCCGTCGTCCGACGCCCCGACCCTCTGTGTGTCCCCGTCGTCCGACGCCCCGACCCTCTGTGTGTCCCCGTCGTCCGACGCCCCGACCCTCTGTGTGTCCCCGTCGTCCGACGCCCCGACCCTCTGTGTGTCCCCGTCGTCCGACGCCCCGACCCTCTGTGTGTCCCCGTCGTCCGACGCCCCGACCCTCTGTGTGTCCCCGTCGTCCGACGCCCCGACCCTCTGTGTGTCCCCGTCGTCCGACGCCCCGACCCTCTGTGTGTCCCCGTCGTCCGACGCCCCGACCCTCTGTGTGTCCCCGTCGTCCGACGCCCCGACCCTCTGTGTGTCCCCGTCGTCCGACGCCCCGACCCTCTGTGTCTCTCTGGATTTCCCCCACTCCCCCGCACCTTCACAAGGAAGCTGTTTGGCGCTTGCACATCCTGTCAGACCAGCTAGAGGATACAGCAGCTCCTCTACCGTGGTCCGCAGCTTGGCCATGCTACTTGCAGTGACTGGCAGGAGGGAAGTGCTGTGCAGTGCACCCGGAGACAGTGCCCATCTTGGCCTGTGCCTCTTGCAGGGGGACGGTTCCGCCAATCCCTAGGTAAGCCCCTGTACAAACCACATGCTACTGGCCTGTTCCTTTAGATGACTGTATGAATACACTTGAGAAATGAGTCTTACAGATATGTCATTTATTTCCTTGACATTAAAAAGATGCCTCTTAAAACAATAATGGATGTTTAATTTAACAAACCAGAATATACATTGCTATGAATATATCTAGTAATGTAAAGATGATAATATCTGGTTATGAACAACTTGTTAAACCATCATGAAATCCAATTTACCTCTTTGGAAACCAGCTGAAATGTATTCACCTTGATTAATTTATTTTTTGTACAATTTGAGATCTCCAGCTTTGCTCAACTATATTATCAGGAGTTTATAAAACATTGATCTTCATCTATTTTATCTGATACCATGAGTGATCACAACTGAGTGTGCAGTGGCAACTGTAACACTTTAAACATACACCCACGGTTTGTATTATCCTTGTATTTATTTATTTTCTGGAAGGTACCATGGCAAACGTTCTCATTTATACAAAACCCAAATATGTTTGAATATTACTTTTCAGTTGGATTCCTGGCAATGAAGAAAATAAGCAGAAAACAGATGTGCACTATCGGTCACTAGACGGTGAAGGAAATTTTAACTGGAGATTTGTGTTCCCTTTTGAATACCTTCCAGCGGAACAACTGTGTATTGTATCTAAAAAGGTGGGCTTTTAAAAGTCTTGTTTGTGTTTAATATGTTGTGAGTTAAAAGGAGGGTTTCTGTTGCTACAGAGTCTTTCCTTCCAGTGGTGATCTGCAGTTAAGTTAATTAAAGAGGTGTGGGAATTCATTTACATACAAACTTATTTTGGAAGTTCCAAATTGTCTGTATTTTTGTAACCTCATTGATGGGATTTAAATTTGGAAATGGGCCAATATGATAAATTCAGCTGCCAGGAGACCTGCACCTTATGAGTATTGTTGCGTGTAAAATTAGCTGGAACTCATTGTTTAGTCAGCATTCTGCAATATTGTACGTAATCTATCTAGTGACTGGGTCCTATCTGTAATTCATATTTTTCAGGAGCACTTTTGGAGCCTGGATAAAACAGAATTTAAGCTGCCACCAAAACTCCTACTTCAAATTTGGGACAATGATAAATTCTCCTTGGATGACTATTTGGGTACGGATATTCATTTTATAATTTTATCATTGTGATTTTTTTTTTTCAGTAAAAGTTATTCAAAATAACTGCCTGCAAAAGGCGTTTGTCTGTGAATGTTTGTCAAATTCTTACAAGAAATGCTTTAGATTATTATTTTGCAAAAATTTTACAAAATGTAATTGTCACTTCAAAATTATATATATATATATAATATTTTTATGGCTAAAATTGTTGGTCTAATATTTTTGAGACGCACGAGAGGGGGCTTTTGGACAACAATGAGACGCACGAGAGGGGGCTTTTGGACAACAATGAGACACACGAGAGGGGGCTTTTGGACAACAATGAGACACACGAGAGGGGGCTTTTGGACAACAATGAGACACACGAGAGGGGGCTTTTGGACAACAATGAGACACATGAGGGGGGGCTTGGGGAACAATGAGACACACGAATGGTCTGGAGGGAAGTAATTGACCCGCAAAGGGGGGAGGGGGGAAATTTAAGAGGGGGATTAAGGGACACACGGGTGCATTTTTTTTTTTTTTTTTTCTTTGTGAGGAGGGACGACAAAATGCATCTTTGCCTGTGTAGCCAAAAATCCTTGCACGGGCCCTGTATAAGTATTAAACATAGTTTCAGATATCTACCTGTAATACAGAATAATTTGTCTTTGTAGGAGATAAACAATAATAGTCTAAAAATACATCCACTTTTTGTTTCTTCATCCATTTTTATTATTTAGTTTCAATTATTTAAGTAGCTGTTGAGGTCACTTCATTAAATATATGCAATATACCTTTTTTATATTCATTGATTTGTAAGTTATTATTTTCTTTTCTTTTTATATCGCTGACCATTGGTCCCTGATGCTTTGCTACAAATGTACATTCGATGACATATATTATGTATCCTTGTGGAGAGAGGAGGAAAATGCCCTTGGGGAAGGAACATAATTCAGATAGACACTTTTACTACTGTACTCACTGAGTCACCCAAAGCTCTTAACAAAATTATTGTTTTCACAAAAACTGTTAGGATGTCAATGTTTAACCTAGTTTGCCACAAAGATGTGCTGATTGGTATTAAACCAGAGTTTCCCTTTAAATAGGTCCTTTTAGAAATATTATTACATTTCCCTCCTATTTCAAAGCTTCATAAGTGGTGTGGTTCATGTGTGTTTTAATGTTTTGACATGTGAAAGGTTAACAAAAAATGTCCATAGGTGTGAAATGGTTTTACATTTCCAAATATTGAGGCTATTGCATCCCACATTGACTTACTCAGAAGCTTAACTGTGTAAAATATTACATTAATAACGTGTGAGTAGCTATTCAAAGCCCAAAGCAAAATAATAAGTATTTGTAACATGGGTATAGATGTCTTGTCTGTACAAAATAAAAGACCTGCGCTAACTAACTCAGAGCATTTTTCCCTTAGGTTTTGTGGAACTTGATTTACATCGTACAGTCATCCCAGCTAAAGTTCCTGAAAAATGCACTCTAGACATGATTGACCAAGCCAAAGCTTCCAAGTTTGCCTCTTTATTTGAACAGAAGTCCATGAAGGGATGGTGGCCGTGCTATGCAGAAAAGGATGGGAAACGTATTTTAGCGGTAACACATGAATCAATTAATGGAACACATTTTTTTTATTTTTTACTTTAGAACATTGTCAGCGTGGCACAATGTGTAATGTTAAAATAATAAAAGCTGAATAAGCAACTTTTTAGTTAGCTATTCGGTTGTGCAAAAATCTCACTAGTCAAGGTTCCTGCCACTTGTGAGTGGTTGAAAGAGAATGAAAAAATAAAACTGATGCACTTGAATCATGACAAGTTTATATTCTAACACATAAATAATGAGTACCCTTTAAGTCCTAAAACATTCGGTGCATATGGAGCAAATATGTACGTTAATGAAAGTTAATTGCACTCTAAGTACCATAACCACTACAGCTTAGATTGTCCCTTTAAATAACACAGAGGATCAATAGAAGGGAGGTTATTGAAAAATGTGGCGGTGGTGGTTCTGTAGGCATATGATCGAACATTAAGAGATAAATTATGTCGTCTTAGGGCTTTTCCATTAATCCCATCTACCTCTTGATTTAGTATTTTTTATTATGAATATTATGAAACATTATGAAAAGCTACCCAGCCAGCCTCTCACCACCCCTCCTCTAATATGCATACCTTTTGGGAGGGTGTAAGTTATCACTGACGTTCTAGCATGGCATGGACTCATTGATGAACTTGCACACAGTCTTCAAGTCCTTGGCCAGCAGCTCAACAGAAAACTCAGGCTTTTTAGGAACCTACCCGAGGCTCTAGCCCATATTGTTCAAAATGGGGGCATAGAAATAATATTGCAGTTCATCCTTCGGCACTACAGATGTTATGGACTACATATTCCCTGATACTTTGCCAGCATTATGACTGTAAGGGCGTTGTGGAAGATGTATCCACATCTGGAGTGCCGAAGGTTGCATACCCGTAGTCTATTACTTAAAAGGAACAACAAGATCAATCTGGCATGTAAGCATTACACTGGTATATTCATGGTTCCAGATACATGGTAGGTACTTTTAACAGAAATAAATACATAAATACATTTTTTTTTTAGGTATTTTTCAATTGCAATTCTAGATTCTTTTGCAAGTGATTGATGCCATTTTGAAAAAATATCACAAATTTTGTGCAGAGTGATATGTGTGTGTGAAAACTCTGAGACCTCTGCTTTAAAACGAAGAAGCACATCCAGAGCATGACGATCAGCTAGCATTAACATTTTATTAAACAAAGCTGCTCTCACGGCAAGGATTCCTATAGAGTTTGGCATGAAAGCTAGTATCCATGTTTTTTGTTAAATAGTCACAACGCTGTGCTTAGTGAAATGTCATGAACCGGTTTTCTTTTACCAAAGGGAAAAATTGAGCTGACTCTGGAAGTCCTCAATGAAAAAGAGGCTGAAGAAAGACCAGCTGGCAAAGGACGAGATGAACCCAACATGAACCCCAAGTTAGACCCACCAAAGTGAGATATTTTTCTTAATCACTGTTCTTTAAGAATGCCCAGATTAACATGACCTGTATTCAGATTCTGTTTTCGTGTCTAATTCGGAATCTGCCAACTCTACGGAATTTTGTTTATCATTCTTCAGTCCTTTTCTAAGACTTCAGTGAAACATAACCATTTCCTTTTCATCCCTACATCTTTTTCTCAGTCCTTGTCTTCTCAGTCACCTGATTAAATATATCTGGAATTTTTCTTTCTTACGTAGAGTTAATTATTAATTGAATCGTATTATTTAATCCTCCCTTGTTTGTCAGTGTGATTAATATTGTTTCTTTCAAAATGCAGCCGACCAGATACCTCCTTCCTTTGGTTCACAAACCCATGTAAGACAATGAAATTTATTGTGTGGCGTCGATTTAAATGGATCTTCATTGGCATTATTATCCTGCTACTTGTTCTCCTGTTCCTCGCCGTTTTCTTGTACTCTCTCCCGGTAAGCATTTGCTAATGTTACTACACTATTATTTGGCTTGACATACTTTAGTTCACCATTGTTTTGGGTTTGAAGGAATTTTATTGATTTATTTAGTAGTCAAAAATAGTTTTGAAATTATTATGATTGAAATTGTTGATTAACTATATGTTTATGGCTCTCTCTCGCTCTCTCGATATATAGAGAGCTATCTCACTAATAATTTGAGTAAATTATCCTTATTTCTTATTCTATTTCAGGGTTATGTATCAATGAAGATCGTGAGGCCAAATTCATAGGAAGAGATTGTAAAGCCAAGTGTCTAGGAGAATGGGGTACATTCCTAACTGGGACCAAGTCTTGTTTTTTATAGATTTTGTTTGCACAATCCACATACAAATATGGTCTTCAGGTAACCAAAACCACATTTAAAAAGAAGCAATTTTCTCACTTTTTTTGTTAAAAAGAAAAAAAAAATTAAAGTGCAATAAATATAGTATAATATTTGTGTATGAGAGGAATAAATTGTCGAAAACTTTTTTTATGGAGTCATTTTACAATTCTGCTAAACGATCAAACACAGCAAAATAAATATCACTTTTTTCTAAATCTGCTTGTTTTCGTTATTTTTTTGGGTTTCTATTATTTGTAAGAGGATGAGCAATAGTTATGTAATTAAAAGTATCTTGGGGGAAAAAACGACACCTTTGGTTTAAATATCACCTATTATTTCAAGATTGTGTTTAGTATTGCCCTTGTGAAATGCATCTGTGTGTTTTTTTTTTTTTTTTTTCGTCTAATAAGTACGGCCATTTAAAGCTAAGATTTAGCATCCTCACTGCATATCTGTATCAGGATTGAACATATTACATGACAAGAGGGGCACGAAAAACCTGACCCCCGAGTCAAGAGTAGACTAAATGGGCAATATGGGCTTAACCCAGAAAAGACAAAATTGAAAAAAAGAATAAAAAAATCTTTCTTTGAAAAAAGGCGGTCCCAAGTCAAGACTATGGGTAACGATGCTCAAGAAAAGCTTAAATCACCCACATATAACTTGTATAACCCACTATAATTGGTTAAAAAAAATAAAAAAAAAATATAAACTTTATTAGTATTTAAAGGGCATAGCTACAATAGCAAAAAAGGCAAAGTGAAAACCACAAAAGTGACTTGAGAAAAGTGTAATATTAAAAAGGAGGAACCTAGGGGGTCTGCCTATCTGGCCTGTATATATCAAGAGTAATACAATGTTGTTCCAAGTGGAAGGCTAAAATGTAGCCAATTAAAAAATAGCAGCAGTCTATGGTGATCAGAAGAATAAAGCTTCGCATTTAGATTCAAAATTAGAAATATTTAGAAAATTAGAGATATTGGAAGTATTATAGATATTGAAAAAAGGTGAATAAAAGGTATGGCTAGATACAATGACAGAGATAATGGAAGTAAACTGGTATATTAGTAGAGTCTGATTATAAGGATTAGGAGGGTAGGTGTATAGAGTGTTAATTCGCCACCTCCATAATTAGACCAAACTCCACTTAAACGAGGGTGAATATGGGATTTACAGGGGGAAAACAGGAGGGTAGGAGTTCATAGCCATAATTACCTACCCCCTTCCCCACCACTGACCACAACCCTGATTATGGTTGCAAAGAAAAAGATAAAGCAAAACAGCAGTCATCGAGAAGGGCTGGATGAAAATAAATATATATGAGCGGTTTCTGGGATTAGTCCAGGTAGTTGACCTAGGTAAATACTGCGTCTGAAGGCATCTAAACCAGGGTTAAAGCATACGCCATAGACTCCCTATTGGGATACCTTTCTAAAAGGTCCTAATCCATAAACCTTACTCTCAAACCCAGGGTGCTTAAGGTAAATCCCAACAAAATAAAATCAGAATCAATCCCACACAGATCCTAACACACCCCAAATCTCTCTCGCTGCTTCGAGGCAGCTCTAAAATAAAGAAGCTAAGCTTACTATCCTGGCAAAGTGCATGATAGCAGAGCCCCTAGGAAACTCTAATAAAATAAATATCGCCTATAATGGTGTCCTCCTCCAGGATGGCTCTGCCATCATGCTCATGGTCTAATTATTAAGGAGGGGGTGGCGAATTAACACTCTATACACCTACCCTCCCTGTTTCTTATAATCAGACTCTACTAATATACAAGTTTACTTCCATTATCTCTGTCATTGTATCTAGCCATACCGTTTATTCACCTTTTTCAATATCGCTAATACTTCCAATATTTCTAATATTTCCAATATCGCTAATTTTCGAAATATATCATATATATCTATATATCTATAGATATATATATAGTTTTGAATCTAAATGCGAAGCTTTATTCTTCCGATCCCCATAGACTGTTGCTATTTTTAGTCTTCCACTTGGAATAACATTTTATTACTAAACAGTTGTCTTTCTTGATACTATCTTTCTACTTGGGTTGATCAAGAATTAGTATATTTCCTCACGCTTGCTGTGATTGATATATACAGGCCAGATAGGCAGACCCCCGAGGTTTCTCCTTTTTAATATTACACTTTTCTCAAATCACCTTTGTTTTTCACTTTGCATTTTTTTCTTTTTTGCTATTATGTAGATATGCCCATTAAATACTAATAAAGCTTATATTTAAATTTTTTGTTTATTACCAATTATAGTGGATTATACATGTTATATGTGGCCAATCTGACTTTTTTTTTAATTTTTTTTGAGAATCGTTACCCATAGTCTTTTGACTTGGGATCCCCTTTTTTCAAAGAAAGATTTATTCTTTTTTCAGAATTGAACATATTCAATATTCAGACTATTCAAACAATTACAATAAAAGATGTAGGGTGTTTGATTTTTATTTATTTTTTCCCAGTGGCCATTTTTGTTTTGTTTTGTTCCAGTGGCCATTTTGTTGGGTAGACTTTTGTAATACCCAATACTAGATATTAGAAAACAGTACCCTAAAACAGCATGAATGGCTAAAGGTATGAATTCAAAGGAGCTGGAAACATTTCTTGAGATTCTATGTTGACATGATGGCATTAGACGGTTATTACATATATAACCGCTACGGGTTCAAGAAGCACATCTCCAATTTCAATACCTGTCAGAGGTGCTGTAGAGTTGAGATGTGGTGACTGTGGACACCATTGAAGTACATGGAGGGTTATTCAATAAACTCAGAATTTTTTTTAAATTCAATTTATGAACATTTTGGAATTTGTTGAATAACCCTGATTTGTCATTTTCAGGTAAGCAGCTTGAGGTGATATGTACATTTTGACAGGGAATGTGCTCATTTTGGAAATACTAATTATAAGATGGGTAGACTGTGGCGATAAAGGGATGCACATGGTCAGCAACAAAATTTGACTAGACTGACCTTTAAATGATGTCCAGTTAGTATTAAGTTGCTCATGTGTGCCCTTGATATAATGTAGTGTGTGTGTGTGTGTTTTTGTACGTATTAGGGACAAAAAAAAATATGATTTAAAAAAAAAACATTTAAATGTTTATATTTTTTTAATGGAAAACATTTTAATGATTCCTACACGGAATTGATCATGGTTAAAGCTAAACTAATTACATTGCATAAAAAGGTCTTTCCAAAGCAGAGGTCAATATAAAAGTCCTGAAGACTATAAAACTCATGACTTGTGTGACGTGTCCAAGACTTTTATTAAATAATATATATATGACCCTAATGCCCTATTGAAAAAGGAACAGTCTCATTGTTATAATTATTGACCTATGACTGAAAGGTAAAATGTAGAATGAAGCATAATTCAGATGGCTTGTCACTGCACTATTGATGAAATTACACTCCAGAGCAATTAACAGTTGGTGCAGTTAGTATTTATAGCATTGATGAAAACATAACAGAAAATTGATGTGTTTTGTTTAACTCTAAATTTTAAGTTTTGAGACATGTATTCAGATAAAAAGTGAAATGTGTTGCCTTGATGTAGACACTAGAAAATTTAAGATGGAGAACACTTGCAACATACGTCTCAAACTGTACGTATACACAACTCTCGAAGAATAATTGTGAATTAAGAGATGTAAAATATTGTCGTAACATAAAATAGTTTAGTTTGTTAATATGCTTTTTGTAGCCATCTTGTAGCTCAGAGGGTTGAATTACATTGGGTCCACTGTTCCGAGATTAATGCATACAAAATCTGTAGGATAATATTTGACTTAATGTAACATTCTTTGATGTCCTCAATAAGAGACAAAATTCACTATAGCTGCACAGTGTTGTCGGTATTTTTTATATGTTTTTTTCTATCCCTGCTCTCGAGCACTGAAAAGTTTAAAATTCACCAATGGATGGCTAAAATTATAAAAAAAATAAAACATTTCTATCGGAGAAACATAGAACACATTTTCTACTGACCTGTTTTCTGAGTTTTGTTTGAGTACCAAAGTTTACAGTAAGATTCCACCATGACTCTTATAAATCAAGCAAATGTAGTAGACCCATGTAGACAGGAGATGGAAATTCTGGGTGCTTCACAGTTCATCACCCCTCGGGCAGAGCTCCAGAAGTCAAATAGAAAAGGTCTTATGTGTGTGGGAGATCACCTGGTAAAGAAACACTTTTTTTCCAGACTTAAATGAATGTTTAATAATTCCAGACAAATTGTATGACGATGCCAAAATATCTGGAAAATCTGTAATGGATGGTGGCAAAAATACACTTGTAATCTTTTTGTCACTAAATGATAGCTCTTCACAGCAGTGGGCTGATACTGTACAAGCTCTAATTAAACAGTGGCAACAATAAACTGGTTTGGCTCCCTCAAGGGTTGCTGCCATAGTAATATATGTTGAGGTCTGGGGCTCTTGTCCATAAGGTTCTACATTCCACATTTATATATTGCTTTTGATCCAAAAGCCAGAAGTGATAACCCAGTAAGAGTAAATATCTAATGAGGGAAAAACTCAAACATTCAGGCATATTTATCATTGGTTCACTTAGGTCAAGGATAGGCAACCTTTGGCACTCCATATGGTGGGGACTACATCCCCCATAATGCTCTTACACACGTAATGCTGGCAAAGCATCACGGGAGGTGTAGTTCAAAATATCTGGAGTGCCGAAGGTTGCCTATGCCTGACCTAGGTGTTTCTCTACATAGTGATAATTACATCCTTACATTTTTTGGAATTACTTTATTTTATTTTCCTCTAAAAATCTCTCAAAATAAATTATAAAACCACCAATTTAGTCAAAAATTGCAGATGATTTCACATTATGATCTATGCCGTATAGGTATATAGAGAAATTTCACATCACAGTGGTTCTTGTATAGAGCTGTTTATATGTCTAAATTGTGTGACCGCTTTTCCTTTGTACAGTTTGACACTGCATTATGTTTGAATAAAAATGAATCATATCCCCCTTACATTTTTCTAAAGTAATTACATTTCTCTTCTATCCAGATAATTTAAATCTTCCATTCCTCCTTTTTTTTTTTTTCTGCACTTTTTCCACTTCTGTTTTTTGTTTTTCTTTCTTTTAACAGATGCCCACGATTGCAACACATATTAAAGGTGGGTCTTACTATTGAATTATAAAGGGAAAAAAAATTATATTTTCTTTCTTTTGTTTTTGATAGCACACTTACAATTTAACTTTTTTTTTTAATTATATGTACATTTTATCAATGCATCCAGACAAAAAAATAAACCAAGATTAAAATCTATTTCTCTTCATTTTATCTGCACATTTACTTTTCCCTTCACCTTATCTCACCTTGATCTATATTCGTTACATTAACTCATCTTTTTTTCACTTCCCAGTGAAGAGAAGGAGAAAAGATAGGTCCTTTCAGAATAAAATACATACATTGTTCTAAAAGCTTATGAAAACTATATTTTTGGGGAAAAATAGCCAAATGTAAAAAAAAATGTAAAAAAAAATTTCAGTTGCCTACATTCGACCTTAAATTGGAAATTCACATTAAATAATAAAGTATTTAACCAGGAAATGTACATTCAGATTACTCTGGTTTTCAAGTATGCTCTGGGGCTGTTACCTTTGCCCAACATCTCTAGGGGAAGTTCCGATTTACCCAATTTTATCTACCTCGGAAGGATGAAGGACTGAGTAAACCCTGCCAGGATTTGAACCTGCGACCCCCAAGGGTTGAACAGATTCTAGTGATGATAATATAGCAATTGTCATTTTAATGAATAACTATGAATATCATATCTGTCCATTGGACTGTCTCCAATATATCCATATAACTGTAGATCACTGATGCACTGTTTACATCACCTTTGTGCTATCTGCATACACTGCTTTGCTTTTGAAGAAATCGCATCAAATGATTTGGCAAAACTCAAATCGCATCCCCATGTTTTTTACTTTTCAAAGAATGAATTAAGTTAGTTTCTTCATAAAACCATGTTATTTTTTTTTCCCCCCCAATGACATTGTGTTTCAGAATATTATATCTTAATTCTTAACTAATGTAGCTAATTATAGAAAGGGTTTAGTTAGTTCACACTTCTAAAGTCCTGGCTGAGATTCCTTTTAAAATATTTGCACAAAAAAAAAAGTTACCTTCACCCTATCCTAAATCCCTAAGCACATTTAAATAAGTGGAGGTGTTTAATATCATGCCAATGGCCATGCTTGACAGAAGATAGTGGAGATGTAGGTAGAGGGATGCATTTTCTCATTAACCTCTCTTGGTAAGGTTACCTTTTATATCCTTGGCTGTCCCTTAACATTATACACATAGGTAGGTAACTAGTTTGTCACTGTGGGTCTACAATCCTATGCATTGCTTCGCTGCAGGCTCTGATGATTACTGATACAGTGGCCTTAAAGGAACACTATAATGTTTGGAGGATAAACCTTAATTTTCCAATGCTATAGTGTTCTCTAAATCTATCTCTCCCCCCCATAAATCTATCTCCATGCTCAGAGAAAAAAAGATAAGTAATAACTTTTATTCCAGTTTATATTATGGGTCCCTGCAGCTGCTTGATGCAACTTCACGAAGACACTTCTAAACGTCCCATCTCAATGTTCTTCAAAAAGGAGGTTTGGGGACGAATAGTAAATGCGCAGCCAGCACTGAAATCCACCAATGAAAACGAGTTTCTCCTCTTTTGATTACCTAAATCTGACTTATAGTAGCTATGATTTTACATTGTGCATATTTAACATAATTACCACTTATTTTTCCAACATCATACACTCTAGTCTACTCTAGGGACTGATCCAGTGGTGCTATATATATTTATACATGCCGCAGCCAAGTTGAGAAACATGACTTGACTCTTCCGTTGTTACCCATAAAGTTGCTAGTAACGGAGAAATACAAAATGATCTACCCAATAGTCTAGTTACATTTATTTTTTCTTGTCTCCAGAATTTCTTAATCCCCACACCTCCCCAGAAACAGTGATACGGGTCTGCTCAGTTGGTCCCACTTTTCAGACTGCTAGCAGAGTCCCTTAATTTTAGAGAGATTAGGTTTTAAGAAGACTAGTAAGCATGATGTGCGATCCTCAAGCTGATGGGGGTATTTTGAGCAGTTTGACAGTTGTTGCTTTGAGAATCTGGTGAATTGGGAAATATGTTATCCACTGTGACATGCCCAACCCTATTGGCAAGTGGTTGTAGGTATGTGAAAAAGGGAAATTTGGGACTGATTGTGTTCATCCAGGAAATCATTTATATTGGTATGACAAGAAAAGCATGGACATTAGACTTCCTCATCCTGAAAGTGTGGGTTACACAATAATAAATCTGGTGTATTGCCACTGGAGCCCTCGGAGCTGTCTCACCAATTTCCACAATTTGATGGAGGATGCAATAAAGGATTTCATGCAATTCTGGAAGGGAAGCACATTGTGTATGTCGCAACTCAGAGCATGCCTCCATGTGTAGATCCTTTTATCCAATCTAGAGTGTGACAATAGTGTACTACTAGAGTGTAGACTTTTGGATTTGGAATATTTAAACCCAGATTAAATCTGGGTTGAGAATTTATACATTGCAATTCTTGGTTGTTGACTACAGTTGTATTTTTACTGAAGTCCACTAGATGTCACTGTATATGCCTTAATGCATTGCCATGCAGACCTTTGTTAAAGTGTCAATTATCAAAAATTAAAAGTTAATTTTCAAAGTAGACACAGAGTTCAAAATATTTCTGTTTTGGCTATGGTGGCCTAAAATTTTAAATTATTTTTGGATTATGGCCAATTCATACTTTGTCAATCATCCTGTATATCTCAACTTTTTTTTGTTTGTGTCTGTATTTAAAAAAATTTTTATTGAACAAACAGAATTGAATATAATAGACCATTCATAGAGTACATGAACTATAACAGGAATATAATATTCAAAATATGAAACATGATTTAACATAACAGAAACACAAAAAAATATTGAGAATACAAAATTAAATCCATATACCACTAGAAGGTGCACTCAAGATACATCAACAGTCCACGTTTTGTCATTGTCCTCAGACGAACAGCATTGGGAAATGTTTAAAGAAAAACTTGAATGTGTAAAAATAAACGAAACAAAAAAAATGTAATAAACTATATTCAATTTTAACTTTGGAGTTTTCCTTTAACTCTATGCCAAGCTACCTACACCCCCATCTCTGCCAATCTCCAAGTGAAAATAATAAAGTAAACTGACCTTTTTACCAAACGGCGAACAGGGATGCTTTTTGGTTCTAGAGTGTCTCTTGAAATCCAAAATCAGGGGTCTCCAGGCTTCGGCATTTGAGATGTTGTGGATTACATTTCTCATGATGTTTTGGCAATATCATGGCTGCAAGAGGATTATGGGAGATATAGTCCACAACATTTGGAGTGCCAAGATTGGCAACTCCCTGTGCTAATATATTGATGTGCTCTGAAGACTGGTTTGTGGATCACTGATAGATATGTGGATCTATATGTATATATATATATATATATATATATATATATGTGTATGTATGTGACTTCAGCTAAACACCTTCAGCAATCTCTTCTTAATATCTGAGTGGCCTGTCGCAGTGTGACTACAATAGACAATTTATTGAGAGCAGTTACCTGGATTGTGATGACAATGTAGCTGGTTAGAGTGGTGGCAATGTCAAAGCCTTGGAACTGGGAATCCCAGGACAGACTATCTTAACAGTAAGTGTCCTGGGCAAGACACCTAACGATATATCCACCAACTTCGAATTCTCCTACATTGTAAGAATATGTTGGAGTTATATACATGATGATAAAAATGTACCTAATCAAATCAACGGGCACTAAAAATACATGACCCATTAGCTGGGTCACAGACCAGACTGTTTTACATCTCCATTTTCCCATTGGCATATTGACTAGGATTAGCAGTGAACACATTTCAGGCACATCTGGGTCTAGGAACGGCAAAACCACAATATAGGAATGAACATAGCTATACAAATGGTGGTATTTTTCGTTTTCTTTGCAAAGTAAAGATTTTCTGGCACAAACCGGTGCATTTGGCAGATGTTGCTAAAAAATGATCTGGGTTTATTTTTTCCCCCCTCTAAGCTGAGATTTTATTACTATATTTAGATCTGCCCATTGATTAAACATAAGAACCCAATTTTGCTTAGGAACGATTTTCTATGAAACAGCTGGAAGTCTCCCTTTATGGTTTTGCTGCATCTGTCTTAACATATTCCCATTATATCCCGATTCTACCCTCTGTCATCTAAGGGATACTACAGTCACCAGAAATAATATAACATAGTGTAGTGGTTCTGGGGTCTTTAGAGTTTCCCTGAAGGCTTTTTAGTATAAACACAGCCTTTTCTAAGAAAAGGCAGTGTTTACATTGCTGCCTAGTAACGCCTCTAGTGGCAGTCACTCAGACGGCCACTAGAGGTGCTTCCTGGGACAGTGTGCTCTGCATGAAGGCAGAGATTCAATGCATCTCTATGAGGAGATGCTGGTTGGTGCATCGTTTTGTTGCGCATGTGCAATGTTTTCCAAGTTTGCACATGACTACTGTCTCTTAAGAAGGAATTTCAAGAATTTCCATTGAGTTGCCATTTGGGTAGCAGAGCCAACTTCCCATGAGTGGAGGCATGCTATTGGCCTCTCTGCTCATAGCACCAAGGGGTGGAATTACAGTGCCTTGGGAGAGAGAAGCAACCTTGGAAGTAACACACAGAAAGCAAAGCAGTAGCTGTTCCCCTACCAAATGTAAGTGCATAATAGTATTGTTTTCTCTCCCCTAATAGCCCCAGTGACTGCCAGAGGACTGATTAATCAAGGGCAGGGGTGGGGCGTTTCTGACACAGAGCACTGTGCTGTCTACCACTTACTCCTGTTGCACATACCCACCATCTTATTTAAAGTGCTTAGTAATGCTACAGCTGAGACACTCTTGCTGTGACTAGTTCAAACTGTAGGACTGGGGCTGTGACTCTGAGGACTAATCTGATTTTAATCTGTTTTAATATACAATCTTTGCTAATTCTGCTAACCATGTCAGCTATTTCTTGGCTCCATATTACCACTGCAGATTGATTATATAGCCAGCTGCAAAGGTAATAAGATGTCTATTAGTGTCCTGCTGCTTTAACCCTGTGCACACTGTGCGCTGAGAGCTAATAGTGAGTCCGGAGTAACTGAAGTGGTTGGAATCTTTCCATATCTTGATATTTTAACCCTGTGTACACTGTGCGCTGAGAGCTAATAGTGAGTCCGGAGTAACTGAAGTGGTTGGAATCTTTCCATATCTTGATATTTTAACCCTGTGCACACTGTGCGCTGAGAGCCAATAGTGAGTCCGGAGTAACTGAAGTGGTTGGAATCTTTCCATATCTTGATATTTTAACCCTGTGTGCGCTGAGAGCTAATAGTGAGTCCGGAGTAACTGAAGTGGTGGGAATCTTTCCATATCTTGATATTTTAACCCTGTGCACACTGTGCGCTGAGAGCTAATAGTAAGTCCGGAGTAACTGAAATGGTTGGAATCTTTCCATATCTTGATATTTTAACCCTGTGCACACTGTGTGCTGAGAGCTAATAGTGAGTCCAGAGTAACTGAAGTGGTTGGAATCTTTCCATATCTTGATATTTTAACCCTGTGCACACTGTGCGCTGAGAGCTAATAGTGAGTCAGGAGTAACTGAAATGGTTGGAATCTTTCCATATCTTGATATTTTAACCCTGTGCACACTGTGTGCTGAGAGCTAATAGTGAGTCCGGAGTAACTGAAGTGGTTGGAATCTTTCCATATCTTGATATTTTAACCCTGTGCACACTGTGCGCTGAGAGCTAATAGTGAGTCCGGAGTAACTGAAATGGTTGGAATCTTTCCATATCTTGATATTTTAACCCTGTGCACACTGTGCGCTGAGAGCTAATAGTGAGTCCGGAGTAACTGAAATGGTTGGAATCTTTCCATATCTTGATATTTTAACCCTGTGCACACTGTGCGCTGAGAGCCAATAGTGAGTCAGGAGTAACTGAAATGGTTGGAATCTTTCCATATCTTGATATTTTAACCCTGTGCACACTGTGCGCTGAGAGCTAATAGTGAGTCCGGGGTAACTGAAATGGTTGGAATCTTTCCATATCTTGATATTTTAACCCTGTGCGCTGAGAGCTAATGGAGTAACTGACATGTTTCATAGAAAGCTAAAGTTATCATAGCAGGAGCCCTAATGAAGAGTTAACATGGAAGGGAGAGCAAAGAGAGGGCCTGGAAAACAGCGAGAAAAAGCTGGAGCATTATACCGATACGTGTACTGTGTGGGTATATCTATATCGCAGCATTGATTCACAGTGAGCCTGGCAGTGTGGGATAGTTATGAGTATTTTATTGCGCCCAGTTCTGTGTTATATATCTGTATTTCAATCAGCTGTATGTTCAACCTCTTATATGGGAATATATGTAGTCTACCCAGCTCTGTGTATTGTATAGGTATCGCTTGTGCCTAGCTCTGTGTAGTGTATAGGTATATTTGTATTGTATCCAGCACTGTGTATTAAATCTAAAAAAAATTCTCAGCTCTGTTTGTGTTTTTTTTTTTTTTATCTCCGTATTGTATGCTGTATTATACTCGGCTCTCTGTATTGTATGAGTATCTCTGTATTATGCTCGGCTCTCTGTATTGTATGAGGCTCTCTGTATTATGATCGGCTCTCTGTATTGTAGGAGTATCTCTGTATTATGCTCGGCTCTCTCTATTGTATGGGTATCTCTGTATTATGCTCGGCTCTTTCTATTGTATGGGTATCTCTGTACTGCACAGGGTGGAGTATAATTCTGAGGAAGGAGTCTTGTGTCCCACCATCTTAAAACATCACCAGCCACCACTGGACTTTAGCGTCTCATATTTTTCCAGACAGACTCTTGCATAGAATTAGCATAAAAGCAGATACATGTTCTCACATATTATAGGTGTTAAATATATTGTGGATGCTTGTTATGAATCTGATGGCATTTGCAGAAATTACAATAAAAAAAATAAAAAAAGTTACAGCAACCATGTATTACATTTTGCAATAATTTTTTTTAAAGTAACTCTATGTTTTGCTTTAATGTTCCAAGATGATGATGATGATGATGATGATAAAGTATTTAACCAGGAAAGGTACATTCAGATTACTCTGGTTTTCAAGGAAGTCCTGGGGATGTTACCTTAGCCCAACATCCAGGGGTTCCCAATCCAGTCCTTACGTACCCCCTAACAGTCCAGGATTTAGGGATTACCTTGTTGTGTCTAAAAAAAAAAAAAAAAAAATTTAAAAAAATTCCTTTTCTAAAACCACCTTAGAACACAACTGGGTAATCCCTAAATCCTGGACTGTTAGGTGGTACTTAAGGCCTGGGTTGGGAACCACTGAATTAGGTGATGTCTAGTTAGTCATCACTGAGGTATGACCAAATGTGAACCTGTATGCTGGGCAAGCTGTAATCTAATCAGTTCAGCTGTGGTGAGTAGGCCCTCCTAAATTTAAATTAATCTTTTCTGCAGCTGAATTAAGCCAAGCTGTGAGCAATTCACTGATTAGAATTATTTGATAACACTCGCTTTTCCATGATATATAGCAGCTACCTACACATAGTTTTGGGGTTACGTGAATAAATCGTGCAATGTTTAGTTTGTCTATTTTAATTTTATAGGAGCTGAGATAATTCTTCACTCCTACAGTGAAGTCATGAGATGTCAAACTGCAGTGAATAGAAAACAGAATTGCAAACAGCCTGGCTGCAACTATAAGAAACTTAGAACATTTCAAATCAGGTCAAAGTCACAATCCGCTTTCGACTCACATTTTTTTTTTTTTTTATCAATACAATCTCGTGCTTAGTGAACACCGTGGATTGAAAACTGTAAAAAATATATATATTATTATTTTTTAATTTTTTGACAGATTCTGGGATTTTTCTACCACCTGTTGGTTTAAGAAATCTAATTTTACAAAGTATTTAAACCATGGTTAATGTCTATCTTTAAATTTAACATTCAAAATGAAATATTAGTAATATTTAATTAAAAAGAGATTTTGAATTTTCATGGACTTATTTCTGATATACAGGATCCGAGATCACCTTCCGCTAAAAATATTTTAACATCAACACTGACATTTAACTACTAACCATGCTCTGCGTCGGTTAACACTGTCCATAGGAACGAGCAATCAGACCTGTCATTGTTCCTTTCTTGTCCATTAGGCTGTCGACAATAAACCATTTCTAGGAATAGGCTGCTGTTTTTGGTTGGACTCATTGTATGTAGTAAGTCAAGTGAGACAGTAAGTGAATGATGTCCATCATATAATTGTCAGGTAACAGCTTCAAAGTAAGAAAGCAAATGATAGCTATTAACATATAGAACAACAGAAATGTAATCCTATATCCTTAAAGAGACAGTCCAGTATTAATTGTATTTTTTTATTAATATTGAAGATAAAGCATTAACCCATGACCATAAAAAAGAAAAACCTCTTGAAATCCTTTTTTTTCGCAATTCCCTTTAGTTGCTGTTAATCTGAAGATTCTGCATAAACTACTAAGTGGATATGATGTATCAGCCAATCCTGGTCCAATCATTATTAAAGGGAAACTCCAGTGCCAGGAAAACAATCTGTTTTCCTGGCACTGCAGGTCCCCTCTCCCTCCCACCTCCCATCCTCAGTTGCTGAAGGGGTGAAAGCCCCTTCAGTCACTCACCAGAGGCAGCGACATGTCCCACATCGCTGCTTCTTCTTCTGCTGCCGCTCCTCCTCTGCATTACGTTGGCCGGTGGGCGAGACTGATCCCGCCCACCGGCCGGGGAGACCTTATGCGCATTACAGCTTTCCATAGGAAAGCATTGAACGTGCTTTTTAATGCTTTCTTATGGGGAATTGAGCGACGCTGGAGCTCCTCACACAGCGTAGAAAATCTATGCTAGGGACACGGAAGTGCCCTCTAGTGGCTGTCTAGTAGACCTCTAGTAGACAGCCACTAGAGGTGGAGTTAACCCTGCAAGGTAATTATTGCAGTTTATAAAAAAACGTCAGTAATTACACTTGCAGGGTTAAGGGTAGTAGGAGTTGGCCCAGTGGAGTGGTCTGGGTGCTGGAGTGTCCCTTTAACCAAATAGAAGATTATGGGAGCACAAAGTTTAGAAATTATGAAAATTCATGAATTAAACTATTTGGGAAAGAATCAAGACTACAAACCAACAATCTATTTAATCAGAGAATTACAGGTTTATTGGTGCACTCCCCAATATACAACAGAAATCAGCAAAGATTGGAAACAAGACCATTCTCAGATTATAGATAACCCCAAAGATGAATTATCTGAGAGAAATGTGTTCGGTCATCATGAAAATCAAACTGCGTTATTACATGTAACGAAAATGTTCAAATGTATATTATGTGCGAATAATGCCAGCTAGGGTTTCTGGAGATATTATCATAAACATGGAGACCGAAGAAGAGTGGTTTATTGATGTTTTCAGAGCCCCAAGATAATGTGTAATTTTATTAATCACTAAAGTGAGAATTCAAAATTAATTTCAAATTTAAGGATACAATAGCCACATTGGACAAATTTTTTGCTCTGCTTTCAGTTTGGTTACTGTGTCTTTAAATGTATCTTCTCACTTGATAAGCTTGATAATTTTGCCCTAATTCATGCTTTATTTAAATTAATCTTTTATATTATATTTTTAGGCAGTGTTAGTGTAATGTATGAGTGGTACTGTGCTAGGTTATAATAGGAGTTCTAAGTTGGTGTCAGGGAAGTGTATGGTTTAGGGCTAATGTAGGGGTTAAAGGGAGATGTTTTCTTTTTTGGCTGTTACAAGCATTCATGAATACAATCAATTTCCAAAATGTAATATTTACAGACTGGTAATTAGCAAAAATTTCAACTTGTACCTTGGAGCTCAATGGGGTTTGTAGGTCTTATTTATATCCTGGTTTCCAAATTAGACCAAAAAAATCTATCATCAGCAGTCGCTCTCTGGATAAACATTCCGTTTGCCTCATCTAGGTGTCGCGATAAAAAAACATGTATACAGCTAACTCTAACTAATTTTTCTATCTAATCTGATTCTATATACCGGTAGTTCCCTGAGTCAGAGTCTTTTTTATTTATTTAATGAGCACTATACTTTGCATTAAATACAAAAGGAAAAGCAGGGACTACCCAGCAGTCCAGTTGCTTAAAGGGAAACTATAGTGTCAGGAAAACAAAATTGTTTCACTATTCTCCCTCTAGTGCCCCCCTCCCTTGTGCACCTCCCCCACCCTTTGGTGCAGTATAGGTTAAAAAACCTTTCTGTCACTTACCTGATTCCAGCACCGATGTCCCTCAGAGCTGGTTCAGGCTGCGGCAGAGGGGGGACCGATGGGGTTTCAGGTGATGCTGGATGTCCTCATGCAGAGCGTAAGGGCATCCAGTGTCAGCTGACCAAAAGTCACCTAACCACCCAGAAATTCGCCTAGTGGCTGTCTGGTAGACAGGCACTAGAGGTGGAGCTATTCCTGCAATATAATTATTGCAGTTTAAAAAAATGAGATTAAGTGGTCTTGGTGTCTATGGTGTCCCTTTAAGGCAGATTCTGTTACAGTTACCAAATTTACAAAGCAACTCGCAAAAGGAGCCAGCTGCAGACATCATGGACAGCGAAGAACAAAATGGAGGTTCCATGGCACATGTACAAAAAGATAAATATAAAAAAAAAAAAGGGCAATTGGGTAGTATAATCAATAAGATAAAAGACTTAAAGAAACACTGTAGGCACCCAGACCACTTCTGCCCATTGGAGTGGTCTGGGTGCCAACTCCCACTACTCTTAACCCTGCAAGTGTAATTATTGCAGTTTTTTAAAAACTGCAATAATTACCTTGCAGGGTTAACTCCACCTCTAGTGGCTACTAGACAGCCACTAAAGGGCACTTCCTGGATCATAGTACAGATTATCTGTGCTAGAGCGTTGCTGGACGTCCTCACGCTGTGTGAGGACCTCCTGCGTTGCTCATTTCCCCATAGGAAAGCATTGAAATGCATTTTCAATGCTTTCCTATGGGGAGCGCTAATGCGCATGCGCATTAGGTCTCCCCGGCCGGTGGGAGGGATCAGTCTCGCCCACCGGCCAACGCAATGCAGAGGAGGAGCGGCGGCAGAGAAGCAAGCAGCGACGTGGGACATCGACGCTGCCTCAGGTAAGTTACTGAAGGGGTTTTCACCCCTTCAGCAACCAGGGATTGGGGGGGTGGGAGGGAGAGGGAACCTGCAGTGCCAGGAAAACAGATTGTTTTCCTGGCACTGGAGTTTCCCTTTAACCCTAGAGGGGTAATTATTGCAGTTTTTATAAACCAGACCAGACAGCCACTAAAGGGACTTCTGGGTTCTTAGATGACTTTTGGTTGTCTAAACGACGCTGGACGTTCTCACGCTGTGCATGAGTACCTTCAGCATCACCGGAATCCCCATAGGAAAGCCTTGAATAATGCTTTTCTACGGGGAAATCCTAATGTGAGCGCGGCTATTGCCGCACATGTGCATTAGGTATCCCCCTCTGGAGGACGTCGGCAGGGGAGTAGCATGGGCGGAGCTGAGCCAGCGTCGAGGGACATCGGCGCTGGACCCAGGTGGGTGACAGAATGGGTTATTAACGGGTTTGTTTTCCTGGCACTATAGTTTGCCTTTAAGGAAAAGGAAACATGAAAAATGTTGCTTCCAGCTGCCTCGGAATTTTACATACTGCAGGAGAGCACTTTTCATGTGCTTCCTATCATCATGTACAAGTGATATGTTCCGTGAATATCAATCCCATTTTAAATTGTTGGATAGTTTTTTTTTTTTCTTCACAATGGAGGTATAGTCTATGGTTTAACCATCCCAAGATATAGATTACTGGACCTTATGGCACTGTTGGTATCCAGCACAGTAAGATAACCACAGGCTTGCCACGTCCACCATGATTTCCTGCATACATACCATTGGGTGGGTGGTATATGAATGAATTAATTAAGGAAAGCAGTGCATTAGGAATCCGTCCCTGATTACCTAATCAATGTCCCTCCTGCAACCTGTGGGCTCTCTATACTCTAGGACTGCATAGGAATCCCTTCTGCTGGGAGCTCTGCTTAGCCATCAGCCAAGCTGAATTTAAGGTAAAAGGAACCACATTGTAAAATGTGCAGAGCGCAGTACAGGGCTGAATGCTTTTTTGAATGATTTTTAACTTTTTGAAGTGGTTATAATGCAAGTTGAGGGTGGTCTTTATTAACTGATATGTGCCATTCTATAATCTGTCTTTTTGCACGTTTTTATATATTTATTTTTATACTGGTATTACTGTTGTTTAAGTCTATGAGTGAAACATTTCCATCTAGGCATTTTTAATTAACTCTAAATTTTTTAATTGATACTTTTTAGAGCAGCTTAGTTTGTACACAGTTTTAATGGCAAATTGAACTGGCATTAGATGGTGCTGTTGATCTTTATTTTCATTGTGTTATATAATTTTGCCTCTAAACCTATATATTTTGCAGCAATATTTGGCTTAATGTTTCCATTTTAAATTCACCGCAGTTCCTAGTTTACATGATTAGTCACTAAAATGAGAATTCAAGGGGACTTCAAAGGTGAGTTTAAAATTTAAGACCAAAATAGTCAAAGTTGATAAATTCTCTAAATCAGCTATCCTGTCAGTTTGATTACTTTGGCCTTAAATTTGAAATTCCCTTTGCATTCTCTGTTTAGTAAATAACACTGAGGTATGTTACTGAATTCTCAATTCTAATAAGCTGAAAACAAAGTTGCAATATTTAGTCGACAATAACCAAACTGCCTAGAAATGAGTTGCACATATTATACAAATCTACTACTTTTGCCATAATTTTGCAATTTGGTTTTGATTTCAATACAATTCATCGTTTAGTAATTAAACCCCATTTCCACGTGCTTTGGTAATTTTATTTTTTATTTTATTTATATTTAATTTGCTATGAGTGATATCCACATTACTTACAGGGTTACACGTCAGTTCAGTTTATTTACATGTGGGTTCAGGTTTCAGCTCCAAAAAGTTCAGCCAGCTGAGTAATAAGTTTTGCATCACCTGCAGATATGCATTTGTGTCAGTTCAATGACTAAAGATTCATTCTGGAGCTTACATTGCGTGATCATTGGCTTCTTACACCTGGCCATTTCAACCACGGAATAATTTTTAAACTCAGATATTTCGAGGCTTCCAGGCATGGTGTGTATTTATGGAAAAATGGTTTTATATTTGACAAAAGAGTCACTCTAAGGGTAGAAATCAAATGGGAGTTTTACTAACCGATAAAACATTGCAGAGTGAATACTCCATATTAATCTATAATTTAGGAAAGTATCCTCCCCGTCAACCAATCAGCTAAGCCCTGCGCTGTTTATGAAATCCAGGTCTTCAGTATTGGTAGGGCAGGTGGGGAGCGACCCCAGAAAGTATTGGCATAGGAACCCCCCCTGCCAGTTCAGAATTTAGGGATTACCTAGTTATGTCTAAGGTGGCTTTTTTTTGTTCATTTAAAAAAAAAAAAAAAAAAATTCATTCTAAAAACCCCTTAATCACAAGTGAGGTAATCCCTGGGTTAATCCCTAAATCCTGGATTGGTAGGGGGAGCAGTTAGATCATTATCTAAGGAATCTTACAGAAGAATGAGTTAACAAACTCTTTGAACGTGCCGTTTTTCTTATCTATATTATAAAGTGGCACATTATGATCTAAAAAGCTACAACAGATTTCCTGGAGGGTTTCAATGAGCTGCAGTGGTTATGGTGCCTGGAGTGCTCCTTTAAATATGAAAGCTGACAATATGCAGTGCCACTGTGATTTAACGCAGACCTGCTGTCTGCATTTTTTTTTTTCGAAAGCTTCCTAATTGAGTTTTCTTGATGTGTGTGTATATATGCTCTCAGCAGTGAGATTACTATAAATTTCAATTAAAGCGCCATTATCCTATAATATGAGATGGGGTCCTGCATGTTTACATTATTAAATAGCATGATGTATACATAATGAGTGTGCGTACACTGCTAATGAATAATCAAGGTTGTGTTTTTTTTTTTTTTTTTTAAGTAATCTTGCCCTGCGGCCTAATGTTCTATCCAATGCCTGAGGTGAGGCTTAAGAGTATTAGTGAAATCTGTTCGTGCACACCCATACAATAATGCATGCAACATTTAATTTAATCCTATCCGAGCAAATACTAAGACAATACAATGGATCAGGTCACATTAAGTGAAAAATGATATTGACTAAAAGTAATGATTGTTGTATTACTCAGGAGATATAAACATTTTAACATCAAAAATTTCTCACCCCTCTTGGTTGGTGTGTGTGTGTGTGTGTGTATTTTATTCTCGGGTCCTCTACCAGAGGCCTGGGAGTTTGAGGGTTCTGTACAGTATCTTAGCTGTTACTAGAACTGCATTCTTTCTGGATAGAGACCTCAGATGTCCCACTTGGAACCTGTGGAAACCACTCCCCAATCTTGGGGGTCACAGTCCCGAGTGCTCCTATCACAACTAAGACTACTACTACCTTCACTTTCCACGTCCTTTCTAGCTCCTCTTTCAGTACTTGGTATTTGTCCATCTTCCCATGTTCCTTCTTCTCGATGTTTTAGTCACGGAGTATTGCCACTACCACTGTAGTCTTCCTTTCCTTACCACCACGATGTCAGGTTGGTTGGCCAATACTTGCTTGTCTATCTGGATCTCAAAGTCCCACAGGATTTTTTCTACCTTCACTACCAACCAGTTTGAGAGGGGAACACCAGTATACAAACCGTAATCTGTATATAAATAGCAAGTAGTAGCACTGGTTCTGTCTGGCACAGACCACTGAACACATGGACACCAGTTTGAAACAGATTTAATTTGGCGCTGTTAAAATGGTGTATATAGAATTCTGTGGTATGGGGACACCTCTTTGGAAACGTATATGCACAACTTCCATAGTTAAAAGGTTAAACTTACTTTCAGTCTTAAATTTACGATAAATAAGATATTTGTTTTAAAAACGGGTTATACAAACCTCAAAAAATTTATGAATTCACTGTGGAACCCTGTTGCTATGTCTATATTGGACAGGCTCCCAGTTGAAAAGAAAGCTGGTATTTTATCCGAATATTTTCCAAGTGATCATGACATAAAAATAAGCCGTACAGAAATGTGGTATATCCGCAAATCCTAGTCCTTTTTTGCTCCTTCCAAATGGAGTGGTAAGCATGTCCCATAAAAAGAGGTTTCAGATACGTTCAAGGCTCGGCTGGACTTGATTATCTTTTACAATAAGCCTTGAGAAAATTTGACAGACTAGATGGGCCGAATGGTTCTTATCTATTCTATGTTTGTAATAAGCAAACTCCTTTTTAAAACAAGCCCAAGCAAGCTTACAACCTGTACCCTAACTCTCACATACTGTGACATGGGCGTCTAAATTAATACATTTGTTAAAAGTGAATGGTGAATATGTGATACTTTTATTTTACTTGTTAACTCTTCAGGGAAATTTGTAATTCTTTTTAAAGACCTATAGCATAGTTTCTTTAAAGGTCTATTCTGAATGTAATGTTTCTCCTATGATTGGACAGTGTGTTTCACCCTTTGGGACGTATTTGATAAACGCCCCTTGATAAATGTATATTGTAGCTGTAGGTTTTAATGCAAGCACTGTTATCAATCATAATTCACGTTTTCAGTAAACATACCTGTTTTGTTTATTTCTTAGCGCACATATCTGAAAGTGAAATCCCACAGCTGGATTTCTCAGTCCAGATTTACAGTGTGGTGGCCATCGATGCAAAGTTCAAATTCCTTCAAGCAAGTGGTCACGACCTTTAAGTAAACCAGTGAAATCTAATTACTAAATCTTTGTTTCGGAAAGTGGCTCCTTTTTAAACTGAAAGTAACTGCTGAAAGAGCTTTGTACCATGCTTCCTGCACTCTGCCTCTCAACCTTTTCAAACGTCTGCTAGGACAAGGGGGATAAGGTGAAGTTTGTTTTGATAAAGTCATTTTGGCTTTGATTTGTTTGTACGAAAAGACAGGGATCTTTATCACTGATGGTGTCATATGTGCCAGGAGAACCTAAAGGATCCAGCGAGCCATCTTTAAGTAATGGGCAACACACCTTGCAGTAGCTGATGTAGATAAATGGGAGGCAAGTTGTGAGCACTAATATGTCAATGAACTATAATTTACCCTGATGGTCCTTGTGAACTTCTGCTCGCTCTGTGACCTGATCTTATCTCTTGGCTTTTTCAGCCAGAGCAGCTTCTGGTTGTAATTACCCCATTTAAGGAGCATCCTTTTAAAATAGCTTACATGTTAGAATTGTTTCTGGAGTCGTTCTATTAACTGCATATTTTAGCAGAATGGATTAAGGAGATCCTGCACTGGCAAATGTTTAAGTTTTGAAATTTTTTTACAATAGTTAGAGGCCGTAATGTTGTGCACGAGTAACAAATGTAATCGGGACAGAATGAGCACTAATATATAATCCGATACACCACGGAATGTCCACGGTATTTAAAAGTGTGCAAGTATCTGAAGTCTATACCCCTGATTGCCCATCCAAGGGTCTTGCACGTTTAAGTCAGAGGGGCAGGTTTTTCCTTCAATCTCTGGGTAAAGTAGTATATTCTCCGTAAAGGAAAATATTGTCATGGTTCAGGGTAAATGGGTAGACGTCTCCAGGTTTTAGAAGCCACAGCTTTCATGATTTCCCAGCTCGAATACCAGTAACTTATAGTTACTAGTTATTTTCTTTTAAAAATAATTTTTATTGAACTTTTTCAAATACATTTGTAAACATTAACAAATGGAAGGGATGCAGAATAAAAAGGAGAAAGCATATTGTAAAGGAACTCTCTAAGTATCAAAACCACTTCTTCTACTTGAAGCCTTAGTGATGGCTGGAATACCAAAGCGCAGTACCTTAGTCCGCTGGTAATAAGGAACATGGGTCCTCTCCGACCATGACACCTCATCACTGCCTCTGAAACAGTTTTCTTTCCCCAAAGTAGTGCTTCATAAATAAAATGATTATGAGGCCTGGAATATTTGTAGGGCCTTTTAAGAGCCATAACTACTGTAGCCTGTAGTGGTGCTTTCATGCCCTTTTGTGCTTACTTTTTTTATTTTTTTGTGAGCAGTTTGACACCCCATAGAGTCCCCACCACATGATCATGGTCTGTCCCCTCCCACAGCATAGTCTCCGTGTGGAAGCTATCTTCCTCATTATTAATGCTCAGACAATTATTGCGTTCCAAATTTTTACTAAATTGATCTGTCATCTGACATGCTCAGCCATTGAATGCTGGCCAAATATTTGCAGAATTGATATTAATAACGCCAAGCCAAAGACGTTTATGTCAATCCTCACAAACCGTTTGACAGGATACTACGGGACAATGTCGGAGGCACGCTGACACTATAACTGATGCACCAGTCTTTGTGGTTATGGTGCTTACAATGTCCTTTTTAAATGTCTGAATAATTCAGGTGCTAATGGTGTAATTTGTAAATGTGTGACTGTAAATAAAATCTACTTATACAAGGTAGGTTTAAAAAAAAAAAAAAAAATTTATTCTCCCCAAATTGTAACGTGTATGTGTATATATGTTTCTCATATATATATATATAATGTGTGTATGTATGCACAAACAGATCAACAATTAAAATTAAGTTGCCACAGCAGACAAATCTCTACATATTTTCTTTGTAGATGAAAGAACCCATCAGAATTTTCACTTGTTACTCATTTCAATGTCCTCACATTGGCTTAATTGCCCCGTGCAAACACGCGGTAATATTTTCTGTGAATGTTTTGCTAATCAATGAGTCAATTCATCCTGAATCCCATATGGCATTTCTTCACTTCAGTTCTAAAAGAAGATATATGCCTGCAGAGTATATTTGCTTTACTCTATGGTGTACACCCCCCTTGCTCTCTGGAGTGAGTTGTTGCCAAAAAAAATTGCTCAGTGTGATTGTTTGTCTTCATACTGTGACCATAAACCTCCAGATCATTCCCCAACAATATATCTACCACACAATGATTAGTGTATGGTTAATATAGTTACCATAACAGGAATGGTTCTTCAGCTGCAACAAATGCTATTTCAGATGTTAATGTTCCGTTGACCACTGATGTCATGGGTAACTCTCCCAAACATTCCATGCTCTGCTTGTTGTTCGCTTCGCAATAAGAAACAAATTATGACAAGGACTTTAATTTGACAGTCATGACCACCACAAATATGCTGTTGCCTCTCGTTGACCCCGTTTACAGTGCAGCAGTAGGTCCCAAAAATTACTGAAAATGACCTCGACCCGTGCTTGTTCAAATATTTTACACACAGCCATAGTTCAATTTTATTTTATTTATTTTTTCTCCTCCTCACACTTTTGAACTTTCTTTGACCTAGTACTCCCTATCAGCCTTGAAAGTTTTGAGCTATTCAGTGTGTTGTACAAGGTGTAAACACATTAATTCTGTCCATCTGTCCACATTCTGGTGGAGGTCTTATAAATGGCCTAAATGTTAAAATCGTTAAATCACAGCTCTGTTAGCGTGGTTAGGATACCACAGAATAGCTACTTATTTAAACAGAGATTTGACATATTGCTAAATGTTCTATTGATTGGTGAATGCGAAAAACGACGTGGACTTTTTCTTCTACTGAATTTTTTTTTCTCAACATCAATTCTCTAGTCACTATCCCTATAGAGTCTAGTGATTGCCATTGGTATAGGCATCTTTTATCACTATTTTTTTTTTACATAATACCATTACCTTCTGTTGTGTAAGAAATATTTATTTAAAAAAAATACTTCTTACATTTCTAAAGACAAAAGTCAGTATTTTTGCAATCCTACCTTCTTGTGCTCCTTCGTTGAAAGTAACACTCCAAGAACCATAACCATTATGCTATAGTGGTATTGGAACCACAAGAACCGTTCTTTTTTGGGGCACTCATGCTGTATCTGGTATTATCACCGTTGGAGAAACTGGCTGACTTTGGCGGGGGAGTTGCGGAGACGGAGTCCCTCAGGTAAGTGACACAATGTTTTTTTTAATTTTTTTTAATTTTTTTTTATTCTTTATTTTTGTATTGACATGAAGGTACAGACATTTTCCAGGAGAAGGAATCTGCATACAACTTGAACATTTGCAAACACAGTCCATTTATACCCAAGAGGTAAACGTCTCGCAGTCCTAATGTACGTAAGAGTATAGTGATCAGCCTAATTTTCCTAGTATGGCTAATGTATATTTCTCTTAGCCGTCTCTATGTTCGCTCTCACTGTCAATACAGTTTTGATGTCTAACATAAAACGGGAAAAAATAACATGTAAGGTAAGGGTATCTAGTTGATGTATGGTGACCTGCCTGTCCCTTCTGGGGACACAATGGGTTTTAACCCCTTCTGCAGTGGTGGGGAGGGGATGGAGGTTTGACATAGGGCTTATAGGGAGCTACAGTGCCAGGAAAACAATTTACTGCTTCTATAGTTTATTTTTAATATTAAGGGTGCATGGAATAGAGAACATTTGCACTGTAACTGTATCGCCTTTATTACATTTTTTGATATACAATTGTAAATACCTAGTTTCCTTAAGACTACAAGAGTTAAAAAAAAGCTTCTTCTTGATTGAATCTTTGTTTACGCATTCATTCATAATACATCGGAAACCGTAATTTGTCTTAAATAAGTTCAGATTATGGGAAAATGTGACAAATGCATACATTCCAATCTTGCCAGTCTGCTTTCCAGGACAATAGTGGGCAGGAAAAAAGTAGGCTACCCAGGGCAACGTTAAAGAGGCGGGGGTGTCCGTGAGTGTTACAAGGCTGACAGGCTGCCTCCTGTAGGCATATCATGCGCAGAGTACTGCTGAAACGTGATTGGATTTCAAAATGTGGGACAGGTCCCTGGAACAAGGTTTTACAGGGACACTACCACCACAGATATGGGACTGTTTCAGTAAATTTTGGACAGTTGGCACCTATGCGAATGTTGGAACTTTAATCAGCCTTTGTCCTCAGCTGTACATCTATGGCAGATCCTGGAAGGATACAAAGATTGTCAGCTTTATGTGCCAAGAGCAGATGGTGGCATGAGGAAGAAGTGTCTGAGATAAGTGTATCTCTTTTTTCTTTTTTTTTTTTTTTCTTTTTTTTTTACTCTATGTTCCACCATTCAAGAGGCCATATCATCTAGTGGGGTCTGCCTGAGTGTGTTTTAGAAATCAGAAAACCTGGAACATAGTTAGCATCATTAAAATACTATAGGAGGACGGATGATCCTGCTGCACTGTAGTCTACCCCCCACTCCAATCTCGTTACAATTATAATTTGTAACTCTCAGAAACCGAGCTTAATGTATTAAACATGTGAAAGTCCAGTACCAGGGTCTGAAATGTGCCTTTTAGGAAGGCAATGAAAACAAAGGGGTGTTTTTCAACCAGTAATTTGATCAAACCGCATGTAAAAGTATTTTGTCTTGCTTTGCCTAAGGCAAACCACATCAAATGTGTACAGGCCACGTGGTATGTGGTTTCAAGTGTTACTTTTACCCACGGATATCTACTATTCTATTGCCACCACTAAATTAGACTAAGATGTATTTTTACATAAAAATCTCTCGGCCAATCTGAGATGGATGGGGAACTATTCAGGTCAAGACAGAGCTTCCCGATCTTGCTCAAATAATCAACCTCCTCCCACATAGAGTTCTCTAGCACTACACAACAGAACCCAGGGCTCCAATTTGGCAACCTGTCTGAATGTAAGAGTTGGTATTTTGTCTTCCAGTCCAAAATCCATCCAAGGTAAGTGGGTAAAAAAGGAATAGCACATTAATCCAGTTAAAATCACAGGAAAAGCTGTTTTCACTTAAAAGTATTTCAGAAGAAATGAACATTTATACTCTTGCAAAACCGATCCCCCTGGTAATTTATCTTTGTGTGTGATATATGGGTGTTAAGCAACGCTTCAACCATGAAGGTTGGATACCCTCTGCAGCTAAATATTTATGGAAAGGGTATATGGGTATTGAGCACTTTTTGGGAGTTGGACACCACTGCTAGTGCACCGAACAATGCTGAGAGAATGAACTAATAATATCATAAAATCTAATACTTCTGCAATAAACGAACCTATTCCATGTTAATTAGGTGAGGCATTGTCCCTGCATGTATCACAATAAGAGGGATAAGGCAATCATTAAAGGGTTTGGCTCAGCACTGCTGTATGTTCTCACTCATGGGAAATTACTTGTAAGAGAATGTTAACTGATCATAGTTTGCTTCGTATTTGTAGAACCTAGAACATCTCACAGTTTGCTGAATTATTGAATCGAATGAAATATCCATGACTTCACTTACATGATATTGAAAATGGTCCAAGTCTCTGTATGTAACATCTGCACTTAGCAACCCTCTAGACTAGTGATGTCACAATTCTGGCTTCACATCAATAGGATATTTTGTATTTAACTTGATGGGTCTGATTAGATGATGCTATCGTTTTCTAGAATTCCATGAGCATCCAGGGCATCACGTTGTCTCCTTTTTTGAAATACTACTGACAGGTTTTTATGGACCTTGACTTCTTTGTCTACTGTTCAAAGTGATCGACTTAACTTGAACAGCAAGTAAGTCTAAGAAACCAATATTTTCATCATTAATTTGTCTTTTATTTTTTATCTCATAAGGCTTCCTGGGAGGTTAATTTAAACAACGCGATGCTCTTCAAGGGTCTTCAAAAGAGAGCTAAAACTTTGCAAAATATTTAGAGAAAAACAATCAATAGAAAAGAGATGTTTTTCTTAAAACAATCGAAAGGTCAAAGTGCTCCAGGCCAATGTGTTTGAAGAAAGAGAGAGCCATGAGCAAAAAAGAAACCGCAGGTGTCATATGGCATAAAAGACTAAAAGGTAGGATTTCAGTAGACTGATTGAGGTGAGGACAATTGTTCTGTTTATATTCTCATTTGGATTATTTGAATGCATAAAGGAAAAAGACAATCTGTAGGCTTCAATCCCCGTGAACTCAGGTCTTGTATTGTGCTTAAAGAAAAATATATATGAGTAAAACACAATTTTTGACTATATATTAGCTCTGACCATTTCCGTGTGCAGCGCCAACTGGCATAATTTTACACATCCCTCAATTTCCACAGACTCTAACTCATGTTTCTTTGCATTGCTATTGCGCGATATTCCCGTTCTCACTAGCTCTGGTGGCAAAGAAACAGAAATTTTTAATTTTATTTAAATTTTTACTAAATTTGAGGAAAACATTACGCGGTCAGAGGGTTAAGTATACAGTAGAGTTACATTTTTTGAGTTCACACAAAGTAAAATATATATTGATTGACATGTAGCTGGATCACATTTCTTGCATTGGGATCAGTAGTCAATCATGTTGGAATATAAACTAGCATTGAAAAACCATTGGGTGGATAAATGTTTAGGGGGATTTATCGATACAGTAATAGAACTGTTTTATTTGTAAATGTATGGAGAGCTTTTTAGCTGAATGAAGGGAACCAAGCTTGTGTACCTGGTGTATGTGTTTAACCTCCCCTTGCTACAGTTTACTATAATGTTCCTGCACACATAATGATCCTACTGTCAAGCAAGATTACTCTGAGTAGAAAAGTCTTGAGGAAACCTACTAGTTGTCAAGCCGATTGTTAGTTTCTTTGAAAACTCTGAAGTTTTCTGAATCCCCAAATCCTGGAGTATTGTATTATTGCAATGACCTCTGAAAAATGTCATGTATTGGAGGACCAATGAGAGATTTGTTGGATTTAAGGAAATTTTAGCACTTAGTGTGCTATTCACGAAGTAGTGGCCTATGTACTAGCGATGACCTACTCTGATTCCTGTATGGTCTTTTTCTGCCTCTCCATTGTCACCTCCGCTCCTACAGAGAGTCATGAAATAATGGATGTCTTGTTCTGAGTCTTGCCTTATGTGCACTGTATTTAATAATATAAATAATTTTATTTGCATATTATCATCTTGCCGTCCTAACATGTTCTAATTGATTTATATTTTGTGTATAATTTCCTTGTATTTATGAAAAACATGTGAAAGATACTGGGGTTTATGAAATGTCTCAACTTTGCTCTACAAAGATCTCTTGAAAATCTGTACATATCATTTAGACATTGACATTTGCATTTGTTTTCAGACAAATGGAAAAAAAAAATATTATGAAAATTTCATTATTCGTTCACTTTGTCCGAAATGGTCGTAATATTAAGTAACGTCCAAATGGGCAGCTGAACGAAATTCACTGGACAACTGCTATTGTTCTGAGTGAATATCGTCTTCTAGGATTTTGTTGTGACTACCACTTTTTCTGGCCAAACAACTTTTAGCACCTTTAAAAAGGAAAAAAAAAGCATTGAATTCCATCTATACCTTGTGCTAGAAAATGTGCAGATTGGGAGAAAAATCTATCAGGTTCCCTTTAACAGCCATCCAAAACTCACTAAATAAAGCATTGTTTTTATCGGATTCTGGATGATTCACATTCACTACATGAACAAAATTCAGACAAACATTTCGTAAAGAACCAAAACAAAAAATTCTTCCCATGCACATCTCACATTTTTTTAAATAACTGCATGTTCAGTAGTGACGTACATCAAGTATTTAAAAAAAAATTCCAAGCTTTAATTGCTGATTTAGGCTTAGTTTTGCAAATTATGTCTACAAGCTTTGCAATCCTTTCTTTATTTTTTTTCATTCGATAGGTACAGCTCAAAATTTCGGGCTTGCGCAGAAGCCAACATTTGAGGAAAACTTATTGGCAAAGCAATGTGTAATATGAGCTTATAATGCAAGCCTCTTATTAATCCCAATGTGCCTTGCCTCCTACCGAGGATTTTTTTTAATTTTATTTTTTAACTTAAAACTTTAGTTATTATTGACAATGGTTACAAGTTTCTGACAAAGTAACAAAAAAATCAAAACACATTTTTCGCGTTGAAAAGCATGGATAACAGTAACATATGCTCTCCCTTTCATTCTATAACAACCCCTTGATATTTGTTTAAGTGTTTTGACTGATTTGTTCATTCAGGGGTATCATCTCTGCATGTGCTATTTGCTTTTGCAGTGTACCTCTTGTCTTCTTTTTATGTTATCTAAGCGTTAATGCAATCCTTTTTAACAGCTAAATACATACACAATTCATTTACTTGGGCTTTAATTCACAAGGGTCACATTTCTTAATTTGGTATATAATACAGCTTACATTCACCCGTTGTCACTTGTATAGCATCCGTGGCCGCGGAGACTAAACATATTCGTTCTGGTCATTTTTCTTTGTCGTGCAAACTGTAAACTGTTTAGATTTATTAGAGCTGATGCAACCTCTATACCTCCACATTGTATGAATAAAACAAAAGGCCAAATGTATATTTAAGATTGTAATGGACCTCTATGATTGTTGTGATGGTCTGGCAACCTATATACTCCTAGATAGTTGCTGTATGGGGTCACACACTCTGCTGCTCACCACAGAAGCCAATGTGGGTGTTCAAGGTTCACCGTTCACCCCAAAACCAATCCTTAATAATTCACAATATCCAATCCTCAGTCTTGAACTAGACCCTTCTGGTCAAAATGTTACCAGGTCCATCTTTTCAATGAAGGAATAAAGTACCACACTTATCTGATTGGTGATGCCAGTCTCATTGTGGATTATCATTCCAAGAAGGTAATAATTAAACAGTAACAAACAGATCAGCTAATCCTGCTTTAAACCCATTCTGGGGTCAAGAAGGAATTTTTTTCCTAGCTTGTTGCAAAATTGTGCTTCAAACTGGGTTTTTTTGCCTTCTTTTGGATCAACAGCAAAAAACAAATGTGAGGAAGGCTGAACTTGATGGACGCAAGTCTCTTTTCAGCTATGTAACTATGTAACTATAAAAGTAAAAACTTACTCAAAAATAAAAATGAAATTTGTAATTATTGGTTAAAATATGTTTCTGCAAAGGATGCTGCATAATTTTCAGATGACAGCCAGCAATACTTTATCACCAATGACGATTGAACTAAATTGTATTTTTTTTACAATGCATGTTTCCCAAAAGCTTGATTATATATCTTCCACTGCAATACTCGACAAAACAAAATAGCCATGTTCACATAATGACATTTAATAAAATGATTACTGGAAATCTTAAATAAGAAACCTAACACACTTTTTCTGTACTTCAAAATCTTAGAGTTCACTTTTGAGTGTGTGGGGAGAACTTTTTTCTCCTCACGTTGAATTGGGCAATGGACAAGTTGTAGAAGGGACTTCTGTAAGATAAAAAAAAAATAGTTGGAGATTAGGATATAAAAGACAACCTTTTTTTTTTTTTTTTTAAATTCTTTATTTTTGTGTGCAATTCTTAACAAGCAGTTTGCTTAGCCACAGCAAGAACAATGGATACACATGTATGTAGCATACCAACAAAAGCACTATATTTATACATTTAACAAGCGGAGTCAGGTGTACTATTGTACAGTGTTGTGTGGTATCAGTCTGTCTAGGTGCGATAGGCAAGTTGTATTGGCGTTTAAATTCCTAGACTGAAACCTGATAGTGTTTAAGCGTAAGTACCTCACGGGAGTGGAGTGAACAGGTGGGGGCGAAGTGCTCGAGGAGTACTTTGGTTAGTTCACCTGATCGGCTCTCTCCCGGGTGCTTGGTTTTAGTGAAGGCAAGGTTGTATCGTGCTTACATCTAGCTAGGAGGGCATTTGCATAGTGGGCGAGGATTGGGCCCATGAGCCCAGAATGTATATTGCGTTAACCTATGCATGCGGGTTTATGGCCCCTGATCAATGGCGGTGTGGGGGGGGTATTTTTGACACTTACTGTGGTCTGTTTATGTCGTCTAGTCGGCGTGTTTGTGTTAAGCCTGGACCTTATGGAGCCCAGGTAGGTAAGCGTATGGTGCGGATGAAGTTAGACAAATAAGGTTTGTTGAGGTGCGGTAGTAAAAGTCCCATTTGTGCTTTTCATTCTGGGTTGGCCGTCTCCTGCTGGCTTGCTGTTCTAGGGACGAATGGTGTTATGGAGGCCGGGTCCCACCTCTGCAC
Organism: Pelobates cultripes; assembly: GCA_933207985.1. Classification (NCBI taxonomy): domain Eukaryota; kingdom Metazoa; phylum Chordata; class Amphibia; order Anura; family Pelobatidae; genus Pelobates; species Pelobates cultripes. The sequence goes on from OW240922.1 coordinate 86,775,218, forward strand.
TCCTGAGGCGGCTGGTGTGTCTTGGCGCGAAAGTCCCAGGGTCTCCAGGAAGGATGCCGCCTCTGACATGGATGGCAAAGTATGTACTGTCCTGCCTCGAGTCACCGCTAGTGAGCCGTTCCACCCCCAGCAGTAGCTCAGTCCCGCGGTTCGCAACAGTGTCGTGACTGGAGTGTACGATTTGCAGTGCAATAGTGTGGACCTTGTCAAATCTTGGAAGAAGGTCAGTGTCGAGTTTTCGAAGGTGAACGGTGTTTTGCCTTTCAGCACTGACAATATTTGCATTTTGTCAGGTAGGGAGATGCAGGGAAGGATGACGTCTCTCCCCGTGTTAGTCCGGTGATGTGGAGGGCTTGGGAGGCAGAATACGCTTTCTATTGCCATCTTCTTGGCCACTGTGTGTGACAGGATTGTGGCTAGCATTCTCCTAATATAGTGAGGTAATTCCTCCGCCGTGATCGTTGCGGGGATGCCCCTGATTTTGATGTGGGTACGCCTCTGGTGGTCTTCCATATTGGAAAGCTTGAGTGTCGTAGATTGTTGCTGAGTTTGTAGCGTTTTTATAGAGTCCGCCATCATGTTGAGCTGGGACTGTACCTCCATTAGGGCTGTTTCATTAGTTCTGACCCTCTCCGACACTGCCCTTACTTCTGTTTTGAGAATGGCTGAGTCGGCCGCCAGCATTTTATGTATTTCGGCAAGCATAAGTCCTTTTTGGTGGTCTGTGCAGTGTTGTCGGCTGATTCTGGAGACTCGGCCACGGGTGTTGGTGAGTATTACTGGCTCTCGGGCTCATGTTGTTGTAGCGTCGGATTCTGCACTGTGTCTGGGTGTCCATTGGTGGTTGTGGGCTTAGGTTGCGCCGGCTGCTGGAGCATGGCTCCTATATCTCTGCCCTCCTCTGGGGTGTGCAGTTTTTGGGAGCGCCTGCCCATGCTCGGAATGTTGGTTGGCGAGGCAGATGGAGCAAGGCTGTGGGGTGTTGCAGCACTGGTTGTTGCGATGCCTCCTAGGAAACTCCCGAGGTCTTGCAGCGTGCGGTAGGCCCCAGTTTTGTATTTCCGTTGTGCCGTCTTCAGTGGTTAAAAGGAAGGCATCGATCGGTGCTCCCTGCCCTTCTGGCACCAGTCATGCTGGTGTGGTATTTGGATTGGGTTCGGTACTGCTGATATCCGCAGGATTGTGTTTTGTTTTAGGGAGCTTAGAGAAATGGTGTCTGGTCTGGTTGCTTGGTAAGCCCCACCCCCCCTAAAAGACAACCTTTTAAACCAAAACATCCCTCTAGTCAGAGTAACCCAATGATCCCCAACATCAAGGTTGCTATAGAGATTAACTTTTTACCATAGAGAAATTCTACATGGGATAGTAACCAACTTAACCAAGCAATGTTCTTCACTAGGCAACCACAAGAAGTACACGCTTCATGCAATCCTCCAGTGCACCTCCACCAAATGGTCTAGTCTAAGAGGACTGATCCAGGCAGATGTATTTAGTTTTTTATTACTGGCTTTTTATAAAGCGCCAACATATTCTGCATTCCTGTATAATTGGGAAAAAGACTGTACAATATAAACAGACCAATACAAAAGATAAAGATGGCCTTGCCTGTGAGCAGAGATCTTGCTGCCGAAGATCTTTTATACAGAGTATATTGCTAGATAGCCCGTATGCTTACTATCTAAAGGTCAAAATGGGGAGATGAGACAAGAGGTGGTAGAGGGAATTTGGAGGTGATGGCAGAGAGAATAAATATCTCAGTAACTGCTAACATATGAAGGGTTTTTAATGTGGAAGGAGTCTGGATGTGCTGCGTTTCAGCTTGAAACACTGCACATCCAGAGATACTTTAATTGTCTGCTGAGGGCAAACTGCCCCCCTAGCAAATGTAGCTTAGGAACTCTGTTCCAGGCTGCCTAACGTTAATTTACATACATATTTGCTTCTCCAAGCAAGGGAGAAGCTCTTGTGTTCCTTCTTTCCTTCCTTCCCACCTACACTGGGAAGCCCTCACTTCTCCCAATGCCATCCGTTTTTATTTTTTTTAATCCCTTTCCTATCTACTGCTCCATTCCTTCTATCCCTTTCCCCCTCCCTTTGCGTGCTCCAAACACGCGCATGCCCGGTGAGCCTTTTAAATCCTCCAAAGGTTCGAGGATTTGACTGGATCTCGATGCAGATCCCATAATGTTAGAAGGAGATGCGTCAAGCAGTACCAGAGGTGAAGTAAAATCTCTTTTAAAATGGTATTTTCCAGAAAGGATTGGAGAAACCCTTTAATGCAATGTCAAACAGCGGGAAGAGTATACTATATTAAAAGAAGGAAAAAAAAAAAAAACAGGGTCGGTAGTGCTGAGTGGAAAAGAAGTTGCTTTGTGGAATTAGGCCTAAGGAATAAAGATAGTTATTTGAAGGGATTTACAGCTAGGAGAGGCAAGGAGTAGGGGGATAGATCAAAGCAGACATTTATTGAATAAAATATCAGTCAAAATATAAATAACTCCATGTAACTGCAAGTAAAAAATATTACAGTAGTAAACTACAGATTAAAAAATAGTTCTTTTATAATAATGTAGTAACAAAGGAATGATCTTCTAAATTTCAGTCCGTACCCTGAGATGCATGGAGCGGTAGAAATTAAGCGACTTTGTTTTCGGTTGTTTTGCGGAACTGGGTTGAGATGTTTGAGATATGTTGGTGACCGTTCTGACAAACAACAATTTGAAAAGATTTCCTGATTGAGATATTTGAGAATATCCCATTTTTTATTTTTATTTGAATTTTTTTTTTTTTTTTTAAGATATTTTATTAACATCCTAATTGCTGTTTATGTAAGAAAATACATAATCGTTTCAAGTATATTTTTTTAGCAATATATAAAATAATTGCATCTGTTTTCTTTTAAGGTGTAACGATCTGTCATTACTCATTGTGTTGTAATGTATCTCCTGCTTGTTGTTAAGGTTAACTTTTTGAGCATTGCATTTCAGAACGTTGCTTTACTCTCCGGCATGTTAAAACCATATTAAACTGACCGTGATATTTTCCAGAACGTTTTTGATAAACTTGACTTAATCGTGGTCAATAAGAAAGACTTTCAGAAGCACTACCGTAGGACATGCGTGAACCCAAATACACAGATGTTTAGACATTTTTAACAGATATAATCTTGGGTTGAAAAATAAATATTATTTTATTTATTTTAATTTTTTTTTTTTATTATATTTTTAAAATATTGAGACTGGGATCTGTAAAAGTTTGCTATATTTTCAATCAATTTTTTTTTACTTTGTTTCATTTTTTTCTTCATATCTGTGATGTGATATTTTTTACCAGACAGTAGTTAAAAATAACAATAAGATATTAAACTGCGTGGAGCCAAATCCACTTCTATTTCCCCAGCATTGCCATGAAAGTATAGGAACTCCTAATCAATAACAACTACATCGGTAGAAAAAGAAAAAGAAAAAAACAAAAACCTGCCAGTCAGCTTCTTCAAGTTGCAACTTTTCTTCATCATCGGACAGAAGCTTCCTGACCTGCAATAGCCTTTGATGGTTAATGGCCGTTATAAATCACTAATTGTCTAAAAATCAACATTGCAGGTGTCTTGTCAGGTTAAAGAATGAAGCCCGTCTAGTTTAGTTTGACTGCATTTATTGCAGCTACACATGAGCAGACACTCCGCTTGCAACAAGGCACAATTTATTTTTATAGTCCTCTTATCTATATCTATTTTAATTTCACAGGATTCTTTTGTACACAGTATGTACAAAAAAGAAAATGGTAATTTTATTTCAAATTACGAATAAATGCTATTGCCCAAGCTGGGTAAGTGGATGGTAGGCATTGGGCTGTTTTTTTTTTTTTTGTTTGAAACGTTATGCCAATTTTTTAGTTAAAGGAGCTCTACACACATTATAATATTTCCAGCTCTTTCTAGTGGTTCTGGTGCAAAATGGTTTTTGCTTGCTCTCTCCAGTTAGTCAATTTTTGAGTGCCTTAACAAAAATAGGACTCACCCAGTGCCTAAAGTATGGCCTGCTCTGCTGCAGCTCAGCAAATGCGTAAATAAAAATCTACGCTAGCCGTCCAGCTTTAGACAGCAATGACAGATTGAGAGTAGGACCAGCCCAAGATGTGCAACTATGCCCCAAAACCCAACCCATGATGTCACACCTACAGGTAAACCTTTCCACACATTACTAAATAAACATCTATTCTCGAATCACATGTATGAAATGATTTACTTCCTCTAGTATCCATTATTGGAAATACCCCTTCAATCTCCTCCCTAGTTAATTTCCAAGACCCTAATTTATATCCCCTGCTGTTGACCCTCAGCTTATTTTATATAATGTTCTCCTGCATCCTTAGGACAATAATTATTTTGTACTAACCGCAAAAACAATGTGAAAAGGCTGAATTTGTTGAACACTTATCTACACACTATGTAGTTTCTCAATTAATCCTTCCCATACATATATCCCAATGAACTTATTCTAAATCACGTTCACAATTGTAATTTACCCCCCACAGCCCCCCAATTTCAATCGTCTTAGCCATAAACCTTCAGTTCATACACCAAGTGGATCTAAACACAATTATATTCCTTTAACAACCTCTCCCTCGTTATACCTCACCCCCCCCCCCCCCCCAAATTTATCTCCTACGGATGCATCTTCATAGTTCACCTCTACATAGTTTAATTTCTAAACTATATACCCCAGATTTGCCAATACCTCCTTGGTCTTTATTATTTCACCCTCTATGCACATATGTTCTGGTACCCTCCTTCCGAAGTCCATTTTTATCTCCTCATCCTATTTCCTGCTTTTCCTTCTTCATCCATACTCCTTCGCCTTCCTCGGTCATTCAATTTTCTCTATCCCCCTCCGCCTCCTAGTGATACACGTACCTGTCTTTGTTCTTTCCTTACTTTGTCAAAGAGGTTGTGCTGCAAGTTATAGCAAGGTACAGTGTTTTAACGCAGCGATAGGCCACAACCGCCTGGTCTAAATGCTGCCCGGGCCTTTAGGGGTTGGCCCTGTTCACTAAGGTCCTGTAATAGCAAGTCTTATTGAACTGAGCATAATCCACAAGAAACCTTACATCTAATGGGGTAACAAGGGTTTTAGGTTTTTGATCATCCACCAATGAAACATTGTATTAAGCTACATTCCACTTCACATTCACATTCTTTCAATAAAATCTATTGAATTCTATTGAATTAAATTGTCATTGCAACTGTAAGTGACAAAATGCACCACTTTCCAGGATTGTGAAGAACTATTTGTATGTTGATTTTATTGTCTAAAAAACCCCCACTAACCATGAAACATAGAGAAGTTTGCAATTTCTTATTTAAATAACAATTTCTAGCTGTGTGCATGAATGCCAGGGTTTTCAATATTTTTTTTATTTTTTTTTGTGCAAAAATTTGACCTACAGGTTTGCTATGCCACGACAGTAGTTACAAGCATTTCAAGAGTCATAGTCCTATGGCAAATAAAAATAAACGCACATTTTTTTTAAGAGTAATAAACAAGCAGATTCAAGTTATGTCAGATAATGAGATGACAGTTAACACATTTTAAACATATTGAGTAGACAATAACACTGTCAAGGAAGAAGTCTCGTAACCTGCTAAACTATAGTTATTAATTCTGTAGCTTAGTGGCCGCTGGGTGTCAATCGTGAGGGTACGGCAGATTTTACATTGGTGTTATATTAATGTGCGCCTCGTGAGCTAGAAATTAGACCAACTCCATATCTGGGTCATCCTGGCTTGTTAACTAAGAGGCAAAACATTCTCACAGGACATACGATTCATTACATTATACCGGCAAGAGCATCAACTGGCATGCTGGAACAACTTGACTGGCATATAAACAATAAGGCTGCGGTAAGCTAAGTGATAAGATCAGGTGTGAGCGTGAAGGAGATGGGCCCCTCAGTGTACATATCCTAGCTCGTAGTGTCCATGGTAGGTGACACAGAGGTCTAACTTTGAGTCCAGTATCAAGATCAGCGGATCCCCATCGACGGTAGTGATGGTACCGGTTTAGGCAAGTCTAGTCCTCCTGCCATCTCGGTGCTCCGCTTGGAACGGTATAGCTGCTGGCGTTGGGTGGTTCTGTGGTGATAGAGCTGCGGCCGCTTCGCTCCCCCAGCCCAGGCTGAGACGGGAGTCATTCCCCTGTGTCTATGGGTCCCCCCGCGACGTGCGGTAGGATTGGGTGCACCTATGCCCGGATGACCTTTTGGGTGTATGGGCGGTGGGTAGGGTGCTTTCTTTTGTGACTTTACAGTCCAGATTGGGACCAGGCGATCCCTGCTACAGTCCGCTGTTTGACACGGGGAGTTGAGTGAGGGAGGGAGGCCAGGCGCAGCGGCCATTTTGCGTGTACCTCATGGACTTTGAGGTAGGCTGTCGTCTTGCTTAGGTTTCGCTTGCTGCCTTTGATGCTGGGCCAGTTTTCTCCAAAACTCATTGAATATCGCGCCCAGCCTTGCGGAGAAGTCTGCTTGCTCAGTGAGGCAGTTAGTGGGACTCTCTGTGCTCTCCCAGGGTCGTGTGGGTGAGACTGTGGCTGCTGACTTTGGTGCTTTCTGTGGCTGTATGGGTTCAGTCGACTGTGTGGCAGTAAGTGACCCCAGCGGGGACTGGGATAACCCCCACTGGGCACAGGGGGGGTGACAGGGCTGTTGGGCGTCTGTTCTGTGCCGCGGGATCGGCCGCCTCCCCCAGACACATGGCCCCGCTCAGGGCTAGGCCGCATGGTCGGACAGAGCAGTATCTTAGTGTGTTTATAAGAGACGGGTTTCCCTATGGTTCCTGCTTGTTTCTGCTTCGTCCTCTGGTCAGCCCGAGCTTCTTTGGGTGTCGATTCAATCATAAATTGCCTATTTTTGCTCATTAGTGCTGGAGTGCTTGGAAAGTGCTGCCGGCCATCTTGGCTGTCAGGCCCCACCCCCTTCAATTTTATTCTTGTCTATGTCTTCTTGGACAAATTATGGGCAACATAACACACCGAGAGATGAACACTTCTTCTGCTTGTGTGATCTGAGCAATATCTGAACCGAGTCCCAATGGAGTCAATGGTTTCATCTCTTAACCCCTTAAGGACCAAACTTCTGGAATAAAAGGGAATCATGACATGTCACACATGTCATGTGTCCTTAAGGGGTTAAAGGACCGATATGGGTACCACAATAACTTTATCAGAATAAAGTTGGTATGATGCAAGAAGAGGCTGGATGCCGGTTGACCTGAAGTTTGGCTCATCTTTGTAAGGAATCTATCTCTGCAATAGACATGTTTATCAGCACAGCTATCATTAACATTGCTATTATATCATCATTTTGTTAAACCAGCAGTGACTAGGTTATGTAACAGCCTGGCTTAGTAATGATTTTAATATGTTTTAACTTAACATTTTAGTATGCAATAAATGAGCACTTGAGTTGTTTTGAAATGAAAGCAAAAGCGAGATTATTGAAAAAAAAATTTACATCTACTTATACTGATCAGGGACAACATTAAAACCACTGACTGACAAGTCCCTTTGGGACCCTCAGTGGCACGGGAGCGACACCTGCCTTAGTTCTGTATAGCGCTAAGGGGCCCTTCCCCTTCCCTTTTATCTCCTCCCTCACCCCTCCCCTTTCCCTCTTCTCTTTCTTTCATTCATTTTCCTTAGTTTTTGTTCTTCCCCTTCTCTAAAAGGGGATAGCCGTGTGCACTGGCAATGTGGATAAATCACTTCATGGGAAGAGGCTCAAAGAGCACTATTATAGGATTTATGAGGAGTGATAGGTCGAGCACGACATATAGATTGGGAATGCAGCTGGTAGTTGGAATCGGTACTCTCTGGACGATCCTAATAGAGCAGGGAAGTGCGTAAGGGATTATTGGAGAGCAGACATTAGACCGGAAGTAGCCAAACATATGTGTATCATGATGCACGCAGATAGCAAACGAAGGTATGGTTACGCACATGGTATCGAAACTAGGATCGATGGAGAGATATTTATGGTTTTGAGGACAAGCTAACTCATTACGATTGCTAAGTTATTTGACAAATGGCTTACTCACTCAGGCCAGCACTGCGATTTCTTAGAGCAATGTGTTATATGATTGTGACAAGTTGATGTACATGCCATGGATATGGTTGTTTTTTGTTTTTTGTATATAGGAAACGGAACTCTTGACGGACGGTGAAAATGTTAGCTAACAGTGTAAATTATACATGGTCTACTGTTTTGCTATTTGTAACAAAGATTGTATGTGATGCATGATGCTTGGCTTTTGCATAAGCCAAAACGCCGTGGACTTTTCACTGTCTATGTCAAGATGAAAAAATAAAGAATAAAAATAAAAAAACACAGGTGAAACAAATAACATTTGAATAAATCTTTTCAATGGCGCCTGTCATGGGGTGGGATGTATTAGGCAGCAAATGAACAGTCTATTCTTGAATTTCATGTATTGGAAGAAGGAAAAATTGGGCAAGCAAAAAGATTTGAGTGACTTTGGCAAGGGCCAAATAGTGATGGCTAGACGAATATGAAACCTTGAGTCCTGGCATTCATGTGTGTCACTCTGACACATACCACCTACCCAGAGATTGTTGCAGACAACGTGCACCCTTCATGGCAATGGTGTCCCTGATGGCAGTGGCCTCTTTCAGCACAGAGTAATGCACCCTGCCACACTGAAAAAAAATTGTTCAGGAATGGTTTGAGGAACATGACGAAGGGTTCATGGTTTTGCGTTGGCCTCCAAATTCCCCAGATCTCAATCTGATTGAGCATCTGTAGGATGTGCTGGAACAACAAAAATCCAATCCATGGAGGCCCTACCTCGCAACCTGCAGGACTTAAAGAATTTGCTGCCAAAGTCTTGATGCAAGATACCACATAATTTGTTCCAAGGTCTTGTGGAGTCCATGCCTCAATGCATCAAAGCTGCTTTGGCAGCCAGAGTGGGACCTACAGTATATTTATTTCGCTGAAAATAAGTATATACACACGGATAGGATAGGTTTCTCTGCACTTTTCCAAAAACAGGTGTGATTTTATTTTTATATGTATATAGTACACAGTATCTTCTAATCCTATCATTCTCCATGCAGAGATTTCTAATAGTGATGTGCCACTTTCAGTGGCCTGACATTGCATGGTGTTCTCCCTGTCCATGGTACTGAGGGCAGTTGTGCAATATGCACAGTAACACTTTGTAACTCCAATGTGTGCCCTCTCGTTTAGCTGTATCCTGCTAGAACACAAGGGAGATGCTATAGAGGTTGACATTTGGGCTTGTACTAGAATGTAACAGATCATATTTTTATACATTCATAATCCCTCTCTGCCTTCAGACTCCAATGCAAGAAATATGCAGTATATGAATCTAATCTGAATAAGAAAATTATAGCCATGTAGGACTGGAATTTATTTATTTTTAATTTAAACTTAGCCTTCATTTATTGTATGCAGGAGTGGTGGTGGTTGTTGCTGTTTTTTAAATGTATTTAATTTTATGGAATTCAGTCCAGCTGACTATATAATGACTATATAATTAACTATATAAACTATATAACTATATATAAAAAAAACATAAAACAAATAATGAATTCTGGAAGTTACCATCTCTAGTTTTAATTTAATGTTCCAGATTGATACAGTGTTATTTTTAACTAGTGATTGATACCCTAGGTATCGCTATCAAGGACAATATGATACCTTGAAATAAAATGTTGTATATAGGGAGGTGGAAAGCCAACTCTATTTTTGGATGAAGGGAACTCGTACATAAACAGAACTTGCGGAGATGGGGGAGTTTATTTTTTTTTTTTTATTTCATTTAATGAAATCTCATTAACTTTAACAAACGAAGTTGTGAAATACCACTTGGCTGCATTAAAAGTACCCCGTAATACAGTATGAGGGACTGGAGGTTCAGCATTGGAATGTTGCAGGACAGGTGAAAACTAGAGTTTGTTATTCTGAAAGTTCCTCCAATGCAGCTAGTTTGGAGTCATTGTGACCGTAAAGGTTTTATCCTGATTCTGATAGTGGATCTCTAACCATCCTTGTCTGAAAATCTGCAGTTAAATAGAGAAAGTGTTTTTCTACTGTACGGATGGGTCAGCCTTAATGAACCACGAATTCAATCGCATGCACAGCTGGTCCTTTTATAAGCAAAAAGGGTTCATCTGTAGTTCAGTGTAACGTAATAAGTTTGAGAAACGGGGATGCACCTTTCCCTCCTCTTATTTGTACGTCTGTATTACAAAGATTCTGCCGTTCCATAGCCTCTAGCACGGTTCCTGGCAGTTAATGACCGTGTGTGCTGTCAAAAAGAAATGAGCAAAATGTACACTGGAGAAATAAGCAAGGCCAGTAGCGTTTAACACGTTGAGAACCAGATTCCAGAGGAAGGAATTTCATCCTTAGGAAATCACTTGTGGGATGAAGCTGATGAACCGTAAAGATATATTTTTGTCATTTGGTCCTTTCTCAGAATTTTCTTTCTATTTTGAGAGCATAAAAGATACATGATATGCAATCAATAAAACAGAATGTTACTAATAGAATGACATGAAGAGCAAAAGCCAGCGAGACAGACATTTTAATTGCGAACATCACTGTTGGCCAACATTACTTTTCGGCTACACATTTGCAAGGAAAGGTGCAGATTCTACAGACAAGTGTGATACTAAGAAAAAAATAAATAAAACTTCAGGCTTTTGTACATGTGACCACTTGCTCGTACACATGGCAATGTGATATGATGATTGCAGCATTTGTGTCTAGGCAGCCATTTTGGTGGTCAGATAGTAGTAGTAGTAGTAGTAGTAGTAGTATTTATATAATACCAGCATAGTCCTTAGCGCTTTACAATATTATCAAGGGGGAGATTTAACTATAAACAAGACAATTATAAAAACTTACAGGAACAACAGGCTGAAGAGGGCCCTGCTCAAACAAGCTTACAGTCTATAGGAGGTGGGACGTAAAACCTGACAGGAGGTAGCAATCAAACAAGGTGGAGTGAAGCAGAGCTGGAGGAGAGAGTAGAGTGCTGCCCTTTAGGAGAGAGCAAGGGACAGGTATGTGAGGTAGAGGTTACTCTGGGAGGCCATAAGCTTTCCTAAAGAGATGGGTTTTGAGGCACTTTTTAAAAAATTGAAGACTAGGGGAGAGCTTGATGGTCGTAGGCAGGCTATTCCAAAGGAAAGGAGCCACCCGCGAGAAGTCCTGCAAGCGTGAGTTGGCCGTATTGGTCCGAGCAGCGGACAGGGGAAGGTCATGGGCAGAGCGGAGAGACCGAGAAGGGGCATACCTGTGTATCAGTTAAGAGATATAGGAGGGGCTAGAATTGGTCAGTGCTTTAAAGGTGTGGATTAGTACCTTGAAGTGCCTCCTAAAGGATACAGAAAGCCAATGTAAGGTCTGCCAAAAAAGGAAAATCAGTCTAGCTGCAGCATTCGTTACAGACTGTAGCAGGGCAATACGGCTTTTGGGAAGACCAATTAGGAGAGGGTTATAATATTCCATGCAGGAAATTACTAGAGCATGGACAAGCTCCTTAGTAGCATCTTGCGTAAGAAATGGCGGATGCAGGCTATGTTTTCAATGTGGAATCTACAGGATTTGGTAATAGACTGGATGTGAGGCTCAAATGTGAGGCCAGAATCCAAGTATAATGCCAAGACCATGTTCTTGCAAGCATGGACTGATGTGGGTACCACTAACTTGAAGGGAGAGTGAAAGAGGAGGATCAGTTTTAGGAGTAGGAAAGACAATTAGCTCAGTTTTAGAGAGATTGCGTTTCAGAAAACGGAAGGACATTCTATCAGAGATGGAAGAAAGGTAAGCTGTGACACGTTGCAGGACGTCAGGGGATAGGTCCAGGGAGGAGAGGTATATCTGGGAGTCATCAGCGTACAGGTGGTAGTGGAATCCAAATGAGGTAATAAGTTTGCCAAGAGAGGCAGTATAAAGAGAAAATAGAAGGGGTCCAAGTACAGAGCCTTGGGGGACTCCAACAGAGACAGGACGAGGGGAGGAGGTATCATTAGAAAAGGATATACTGAATGAGCATTGGGAGAGATAGGAGGAAAGCCAAGACAGGACCGTGTCACTGAGACTGAGTGATTTAAAGAGTTTGGAGAAGGAGAGCATGATCAACAGTGTAAAAGGCAGCAGAGAGATCAAGAAGAATTAGTATGGAGTAGTGCCCTTTGGATTTAGCTGTGATTAGGTCGTTAGTGACTTTAATAAGACCAGTCTCAGTAGAGTGGAGAGGGCGGAAGCCTGACTGAAGAGGGTCATGGAGAGAGTTGAAATTGAGGAAACAAGTCAGACGGGTAAAGACCAGTCCTTTCCAGAAGCTTTGAGGAAAAAGGAAGCAGGGATATGGGACAATAGTTTGAAGGGGAGGACGGGTCAAGAGATGGTTTTTGTTTTTAAGATGGGTACTACAGTAGCATGTTTAAGGGCAGCAGGGACAACACCAGAAGAGAGCAGTTGAAGATGTGTGTTCAGGAAGGCACAAGACCAGAGGAGAGAGATCTGATAAGGTAAGACAGGACAGGATCAAGCAGGCAAATGGTGGAGGCGAGAGGAAAGGAGAAGCGCAGCCACCTCTTTTTTAGTAGCCTGGGAAAAAGTCTGAAAGGTAGGAAAGGCATGATCCAGGTGTGGTTGAGAAAGAGAGGGGCACGGAGGTGAGAATTCTTTCTTTAGCTGTTCGATCTTGTCGGTAAAGCAGCATGCAAAGCTATCGGTTGTAACGTTGGTTTGGGGGGTGACCACATCAGGGCAAAGCAGGGAGTTAAAGGTATTAAAAAGGTGCCTGGGATTGCGGAAGCATGAGCTAATGAGGGAGGAAAAGTATAACTGTTTGGTAATGGCAAGGGTGGTGCTGTATGAACGCAACATGAAATGGTAGTGGAGGATGTCTGACTGAGTGCGTGACTTCCTCCAGCAGCGTTCAGCAGAACGGGAGCATCTCTGCAGGTAACGTGTTAATTTAGTGTGCACGGTTGAGGATGTGTTCTCCTCAAGGTGTATGTTTGGAGCGAGGCTGCAGAGGTGAGGGTAGTGTTATATCAGGAAAAAGCCAGTGAGGGATAGAAAAAAGTAGGGTTGGATAGAAGTTGGGAATTAATATTAGCTGATCGCTGCTGGAGGTCATTATAATTCAGATTTCTTCTTAGTTGAGGGAGGTTAGGTTTAGGATGATTGGGTAAGGGGCTATTAAGAGCAAACAATAAGAGATGATGATCTGAGAGAGGAAATTGAGTGTTGCAGAGATTAGAGATTGTACATTCATGAGAGAAAATAAGATCAAGGGTATTGCCAGCTACATGGGTGGAGGTCATTGAAAGTAGTTTTCAGGCTACTGAGGACAAGGGTAGGTTAATGGGAATCCCCAAGAATTAGGGATGGAATTTTAGAGGAGATGAAGTAGGGAAGCCAAGCAGCAAAGTGGTCAAGGAAGAGGAAAGGGAAACCAGGGGGACAATAAATAACTGCAATGTTGGCAGAGATGGGTTCGAAAAGGTGAATTGAATGAAATTCAAATGAGGAGAAAGAGAGGGAAGAAGGGGTGGGTAGAGGTTTGAAGGAGCAGTGAGGTGAGAAAAGAAACCTTACACAACCACGTTTGTTTTCAGAGTGTCTTGAGCTGTGGGAAAATTGAAGACCACCAAAGGATAGAGAGGCAGGGGTAGTGGTGTCAGAGAGAGAAACATGTTTCCGTTAAGGCTAGTAAGTCTAGGGAATGAGAGATGAAAAGGTTGTGCACAGCAGTGGATTTAGTAACACTGCCAACAGAGCATGCATTCCAGAGTGCGGTATGGAAGGAGGATTTAAAGGAAGAGTGACATGAGATGGGTATGAGATTATTGTGATCTTGGAGTTAGCACATGGTGGATTTGCGGAGGTGGGACCAGGATTTGGAGAGACATCATCAACTGCTAGGTGCAGAAGGATAGAAAGGAAGAGAAGGTGGGAGTAGGATTTAAACGTTTTGTGAGAGGGTTTGTATTTAGAGGTTTTAGAAAGGATAGGTGGAGATAGGCTGGAAAGGTATAATAAAGTGCATGAGATGAATAGAGAGGGGAGGGAAGTAAAGTGGGAGCAATAAAAATGGTGTCAGCAGGGACAGGTGAGCAGAGGGATACAGCAATTTTGCTAATTAGAGAGGTGAGTGTGAAAGTAAAATATATAAGGGAGCGCATTCTCTAAGTAGAATAAAAGAGTTTATATTATAAAGAAGGAAAATTTATCTAATTTTGCATAACTAAAAATCCTGAGGTGGGATCTTAGTCCCATGAGAGGGGTCAGGGGTTCCAGGTAGGGAGTGTGATAGTTGAGCAGGAGGTGAGGGTTTGAGAGACATAATTAGTGTGTTTGGAAATCAGGTAATTTGTGCCATCTATCAATGTAGTGAGTTCCTTGGGGAAGGGTGGGTGGAAAGCCATCCAAAAGAGCTACATCTGCATAAGGCTTGTCTTCGTAACTGTGAGTCCTGGGAGCTGGTTAATGTTCTGTTTGGGACCCAGGCTGCAAGAAAAGATCTGGGTTAGATCAAACCGCAAATTAAGGGTGGGGAAGACACAAATATTGAGCTGAGAAATTGCAGTTAATGAGAAAAAGAAAATAAAGAACAGAGGAGAAAGTATTTGAGATTTAAAGATATAAGAGTAGATCATAAATGGTGGACATAAATTAACAAGACTGTTAGCACAATACTAACAATAAATAATTATAAAAACAAGGGTTGAGCATGGAAGGTACAAAGCTAACAATTAATCAGTAATATTGTAGGGGGGAGAAGTAAAAAGAGAAACTAAGAGAAGAATAAAATTTAAAAAAAGTAGTGCAGGTATTATTAGGGAGACCATCCGAAAGTGCTACCTTTGCATAAGGCTTTAGCTTAAGGCTGTAGTTTGTCTTGGTAGCTGTGAGTCCTGGGAGCGAATGTTCTGTTTGGGACCCAGGTTCAATATATATTGGTCTATATGTTCACTAATTAAATGTCTGTAACTACATAAGATTTACCAATTTTGATATTAGTGGGCATTGAGCAAAAATGGTTACTCTCTGCATCACCACCACTACATTAGTTCTGCCTGTTTCTCCGGTAATGGGACTAAATGTTTGACGGTTTGCCCCCTTACCTGGGTCTTCTCCTGGCTCCTTGTCTCGTCTCCCTGCTGGTGATGAGTTTCCAGCTTCTGCTGAGCTGCAGAAGACAGAAGATGCCCGTTATTGGTTAAGAATGTTAGCTGACTACTCTCTGTCAATGAATGGCTCACTGAATTGACATTGGCCAAAACTGATATTAGCCAGTCCAGTACTGTAGTTCCAGGCTGGTTGATGATGCCCCAATGACACTGCAGAAGGTGGAGTTACACCGGGGGGAGGCGTGTGGGTTTGGGGGGGAAGACAAGGGGTTAAACTTGGTATGTGCAGCATTTTATACTGAAGCTGTGTACATAAAGACTCGAGGAACCTTTAATATGGCCACTAAGTGTGTGTGTGTGTGTGTGTGTGTACATACATATTTATAGTGTGTGTGGATATCGGTCTAAATTATTTACATATATAAACCTTTTCTTTGTATTGTTTTATCATAGTATCAGGCAATATACAGAATACGACAAACCTGCCTTACTGACTCTCCTATTTCAATCCTCCCGTGCCTTTTAATCAGTTAAATCTTTGTACAAACGGCAATGTCTTTTTGATGGAATTGTATCCCCATATTTCATGTGCAGTCATTGAAAGCAAGCGTCTGTCTGTGCGGTAGGGAATGCTGACAGGCTTAAGGTGAAGTCTGGGTCAGATCTCTGATACTGTAATTTTACCACTTCACTTTCTATCATACTTAAGAGCTAGAGGGGACTTTAATGCTCTGAGAGTCCGCAGAAGGTAAAAGCAAGGTATCTCGCCCACGGTCTTCTGGCTTTACATAGTAACAAGGTGACCGCCTCATTAATCACTATACCTGCTCTCTTAGAATGCATAGTCACAAACACCACCGGCTTGGAATATTATTACGTGTTACTTAATACTACAATATGAACTGCGGGTTATTCATTTTTTTTTATATATGATGGATGTTTCGAGGATTTATTCACTAAAATTCTCACATTCCACCATAGTCACAGCTTGTCTGTTTTTAGCCTAATTTTTTTTTTCCCGTTTTTCGTTTTCTATATTTCAGAGTTTAGTGAATAAGCCCCTTGATGTTACACTGAAGTCATACAGGGAGAATTAGCTTGCCTCAAACATGAGTTTTTCCATGTACGTCTTTATTTCTCATTTAAAGATGCTCTGTCATTTTTCAGATTTTGCTTTCTAAATTATTCCTTTTGTGCTTCTCTATTTCTCGTGCATAATGTTTTGTTTTTTTTAATTTACCTGTGTTTTGGTAATACATAAGACGATGATGTAGGGGCTACTTCCTCATGGGGAACAGGATTTTTGACAATGAGGGGAGCTTAAGCAAAGGTCCCTGGCCATTGCAAAGCTGATTTACCCATAATCCCGCAGTCAAAAGAAACTCAAAAAAGGGACAAACAGACATCATAAGTTGAGACAAAAAAAATGAAAGCGATTAGGTATTAAGATCCAACACAAGTGGTGAAGAAGGGAGTTTAATCTTTAAGATACAAGGGGCATGAGCAGAGTAAAACCACATTGAGGGTTTCCTTCACTAAACCATGCAGGTACAGTGCTACATTTGTTCTGTTCTACTTTTTAAAACTATATTGACAATGTTTCTCTTCTGTTTTTCCAAGCTACAATAACCAAATCTTTATTATTGTGCTAATTATTTTTCTTAACTTTTTTTTTGTTTAAATACATTCATCCGGGGGGTGGAGCCTGACTAGCGAGCTGACAAGACGGTCCTCGCATGAGCTCCTGCTGCACAGGCACTATCCACGATGACATCTAGGGCGGAGGGGCTGGAAACCTTTAAATACGGAGTCCTACAGATTGAGGAAGCCTGCACGCACATCTGGATTCTACTCCATACATCTTGGAGGGTCCTGAAGTCCTCATAAGCTGACAGGTGCGGAGGTATCCAAGACTCAACTGTGGCATGCAGCTGCAGTGGCCTGACTTGACGGGCCCCAGTAACAGAGGAACAGACACTCTTCATGCTATTTTTGACCAATTCTGGGCTAAGTTGGAGGCCTGGGAAACCTCTCAAGGGTGCAACATTGCCCCCACTTCAGAACAACCCACAAGATACCCACCAGGACTGAGAGCAACAAGGGTCACGATCCACCAGTACCAGGCACACACAGAGGGCCACAAAGCACAAATGACTACACACAACTACAAAAAAAAAGTCCTGCGCTCAAACTCCCATTACTCCTGGGCAGCAGCAATGACCATAGTACACATTAGCCCAAATACATACAGTAAAAACCAAAGAAAAAAGTTACCTGTGCTCTTTCCCAAATTCCTATATATATTTAAACAAATGGAGGTTTTTGTGACTTCCAATGGCCATGAGAGGGCATGCCCACCTGCCACATCAAGGCAGACCTCTTAGGTGGGTCCTAACTCGAACCATTCACCTTGCTTCCTTGAGCTCCTGGCAAAGATATCTCTGAGACAGAAAGGGGTATTTATTTTTTTTACGACACACAACTGTAACACACAGAGCCCACCAGGCTCGTGGCAAGAGGTTACCAGCTCTCCCACAGCACTGGACGGGCATCTCGCCTTCATGATGCTGTACCGCTCCTCATAGCGGACTGAGCCCAAACACAAGACATGACCCCCGTAGGGGCCTGCATGGTAGTCTGCAACTTGGGTCCACGGACTCCCTTATCAAACCATGAGGAGGATGGCGTCAGTTCGGGCGGTATCCCTAATCCGCATGCGTGCCGACCACACTTTATTCTGTGTTTATACATGTCTATCTCTCTTGAATTAACATCCATGCCTTTAGTAATGAAGCTCCTAGACACCCATAGATAGGCATCTAATCTGCACATGTGAAGTTAAATGGTTCGTAGCCTCGGTTTGCGAGGTTAATTTATACATGCAGGGCATTTTTATATGTCACTTGGAGTGAGAAAAGGAGTTTCTGACATGCTGAATATATAGGGATTGATAACTTGAGAATTACTCCATTTGATACACTCCCATCCTCTATACATAAGAGTGGTGTCCTGTGATTACATATCTTCATTTACCTACTGCTCCACACTTAACCTAGTGATGCATACGAGCCTCTCCTTTCTGGAGCATGCAAATAGCTCAACAATATTACCTAACGTTAGCTTGTTTATATTCTTAAATTGTGCATGTTTTCTCGATTACCCTAAATGTCATGCGTGATGATATGCCTGAGGATTGCTGTTGGGGGACCTCATGCCTGTTGGTCATGTTCTTATGCACTGCAAAAATACAAAATAAAAATAAATTAAAAATACATTTATCAACTCAACAGCAAAGCTGCAGACAAACTGGGAGGCCCTCACAGCTGCTAATGCCAGTCGGTAATGCTTATGTGCTAGTTCCTTCAAGATGTATTTTAAACCGGTCCGTTTAAGTTCGCTTTGAGTTCTGCATCTATCCTGAGAAATGTTTATTGTAACTTTTGTGTAAGTGCATAGGATATTAGATTTGCACTTGTGTCCTGCCAAACTAATTATATTACAGATGAGTAAGAAGTAACTCCAACAGCCCAAAATGATGCCCTGTCTCCGAAACTGAAGGACATGTCCTGACTGCACATCTTGTTTGCTTTGCATCATTTGAATGGTAATCCAGCAGTTGCCATTTTTCTCTTCGTTCCGCTGGCACGGATTCTGAAACAAGTAGCAAATTATTTAAAATGAATGTGTACAGGGTGAAACCAGCTGCCAGTTTGGAAGTGAAAATAAACTGGTGAAAGGAGACGGCATAGTTCACAGAGAGGACAGAAAGAATATAGTGCAGGAAGCCCAATGGCACTGATACGTAGACATATTGAAAGACCTACCCCGGGCCGGCCTATAACTCATTAGGGAGAAATGCTCCTTGCAACATTTCATTCCTATTTTAGTACCCTTTGTTTTACTTCCAGTACTCGATGGGTTCATCCTTATGTCAAATGAGCCCATTCCATGTAGTGAATCAGCTTCCTTCATTCCCAAATCGCTGAACAATTTCTCTAATGGAAAGCAGAGCACATGATTTCACTGTAGGTGTTTTTAACTGTCTTCGGGAAGGAAAAACAACATAATGTCAGCCAAAAAGTGCATGTGTGTGCAATTAATTATAACACGGACCATGAAACGATGAGTATTAGATGTAAAACAGGTGAGCGTTTCCAGCTTGGAAAGTTGCCCTTAACTCCTTAGTTACAAGGTTTCATTATACTTTATTCACCTACGGATGTTTTCACAACTTTTATTGTAAATGTATAGAGCGTGTGTGTGTGTGTGTGTGTGTGTGTGTGTATATATATATATTAGTATAAATTTATTCTAAGCTCACCTGTCAAAGGCTAGAGCATGAACTGGGAGTAAACAACCCCTGTAGGACCAGTAGTTAGGTATCCCTGTTATAAAATGGGAAATGTGTGCTTTATCGGTGAATAGGAACATTTTGTATTGTCGTGTCCATACTTCACTGAGTATTAATGCTCTGATGCACCTGACTTGGTTGTCCCAGTGGTATTTAGGGATATTTTTTGTTCTGTTCTATGTTTCCATTATTTATAGCAGAATGGGTTCTTCTACTGAGTGGGGTATGTATTCATAATCCTTTTGTTGATGATATGAGTTTTGTTCGCACACCCTGTGACCATTTTCAGATTGATAGAATGAAATGTAACTCCTGTCTGTCATCTCACTAGAATCCTGTAAGATATCTTCCTTCATCCAATGTCATATCTGAGCTAAAAGACGGAATATTGCTCGCTGTGATAATGTTCAGGTTTAACCTCCTCCATTCATTGCTGGAATATCATTATGCAAGATTAGAACTGGAAATGTCTAATTCTTGAGCTCCGGCTATTGAAGACTACGCTTACATTTGAAAAGGCTGATCGCAAAATGCTCACTGTTACAGGACTGAAATGATGATTGATAGTAAATGTAATACCATTATCTAAAAAGTACATGGAAATGTTTTATCTAGAAGAGTCTGGGTCATTATAATCTAGTTACCATTTTTTATAATATCAAGAATCTTCTCAAACTCACCTGTCCAATATTTTTTTTTTTTTTTTGTGTGACTTTATTACATTTAGGTATTGAAAGTGCTGCCCAGCAATATGTGCAATCATGGTTGCATTAAATATAACTGCAAGGCATGATTCATTGATTTCACAGTGTGAGCATGTAAATTCTACATACAACCAGGACCTCAACACAGAAATGAGCTTATCCTGTAAAGAAACGTGGAGCTCTGGCGGTCCTAACGGCCAGTGAGATTCATGTATCCTTCCGCAGACTGGCTTTCATAGCTGTGAAAGCAACTAAATGGTTAAATGCCAAGCAGCTATTGATCTGTCTAATAGACGGGAAAATCAGCAACCGGAACACCAGCAGTCTAATATAATCACCTATAGCAGACAGAAAATACTTAATGAGCAGTGGGCACACATGCTAGAATGAGTGGGGTAAAGTGATACAAAAGATATAAGGGTAGGGGTAGAAAAGTAGGTTGCTAGAACAGTATTTAGTGAGGGCTTAGTTGTTGTTTTTTGGTATTTTTATTTTATTTTATTTTTTATAACCGTTTGAATGAGAGGTATGAGGGTGCAGGCTGGGAGAACTGTTAACAGTTGATATGCTATCCTGAAGAATGGAGTTTTCAAAGATTCAGTGGTAGTAGTACTAACAGAGGATAGACGTTGGTCTATGGCAGGGCGCCGGGGCCTAGACGGGACATACTTGTGTATTTGGGAGGATAGATAGGTTTAAGCAACATTATGTAGAGATTTGT
Source organism: Pelobates cultripes (assembly GCA_933207985.1). NCBI lineage: Eukaryota > Metazoa > Chordata > Amphibia > Anura > Pelobatidae > Pelobates > Pelobates cultripes. The sequence goes on from OW240922.1 coordinate 86,796,191, forward strand.
AAGCAAGAACCAGAATTTTAAATTGAGCTCTATATCTTACAGGAAGCCAATGCAGGGACTGACAGAGGGTGGAGGCATGGGAGGTGTAGGTGGACAAGATGGTGAGCCTCGCCGCCGCATTCATTATAGACTGTAACTGGGCAAGTTGCGGACACGTAAGACCACTGAGAAGATGATTACAGTAGTCAATGCGAGAAAGGACAGCAGCATGGACAAGCACCTAAGCCGCGTCCAGTGTTAAATAGAGGTTTTTAAGATGGAAGAAGCAGAATCTGGCAATCGACTGGACATGAGAATCAAAGTCAGTGTGACTATTTATTTTTACCTAAAATGTGCAAATTCGCCTTTGAACTACTGATAACGCAAACTTTAGTGAATAACGTTGCCTGATTTGACAAAACTACAACTATTTTTATTTTAAGTTTAAAAAGAAACAAAAAAGTGACATTTTCCTTTAGAAAAGAGGGAAGCCTTCTTTAACTCCGTATTTTGCTTTTATATATTTATAGAAGAATCTTGTCTTTAAATTCCATTAAGTAAAATAGATGACTAATTATATACAAGTATTTTACCAGGTAGGGAAACATTTGCTTTTCTGTAGTTTTCAAGTATTTCCTGGGAAATAGATCTATTACTTAATGTTACTCATTTCATAAATCTTGGAATTATAAATGACTGGACTCACTCTGCCAGAAATAAAACCTTTTGACTGCAAGGTTTGTGCTATTGCAATCACACCTGGTGCACTAACCAACTGAACTATCTCAAGAGACTGGAATAAACAACAAAGATATAATCAAAGAGTTTAAACAGAGCATCTCTTGTAACTAAATCCACAAAAGGAAAGCAAGCAAAGTACCCCTAACATTGTTCTATTTTTTTTTTAATTATTATTATTTTTACAGAATAGGAATATTTTTTTTTTTTTTTTTTTTCATTGCTTTCATGACTTTGGTTTTTGTTTTTTTTTCCTTTTTAACAGTTCTTTACAAATTAAGATCCTTCAATACAGATTGTATCATAGATTAGAGATGATTCCCCAAATCAAACCGCAGAGTAAAGAAAAAATTTAGTCCCTGAAGCGCCCGATCCAATACTTTGAGAGTACATAGTATGTCAGCCAGAGAATGTTTAAAATGATTTGCTGAAAGACCAGCAGCCCTAAAACTCACATTGCTGCTTTTGTATACAGAGTCAGAAGTTCAGCTGTACAGGTGAAAATCCCATTAGTATGGTTTCTGGATAATGTTCAAACTTATGGAGCTGCATGATAACTTTTCAAGTGGGATAAAAGAGAGAGTGTGTGTGTGTCGGTCACATGAAGGCGGTTATGTATAAAGAGCCAATTCGAGGACAAGGTTCTAAAAGTGGGTCATATGCGCAGGAACATTTCCATGGCGATTGCTCCATTTTTCAGTGCTTTATCTGCAACCTCTCTCAGTAACGAACCCCCAATGAATGAGGAATTTGTTGGATTTTTCTGCAAGGAATATATCTCATAATATTGCTAAAGAGAGGCAGTCAACAGGTTTAAACAATGCTGTACTCCACATCACAAATACCTTTACACATATTTGTCAGACTGTTTTATTATGCTATTGCCCTGCTAACATAGAGGTTTTGTTTCCTGCCCTACAACTGCCCTGAAGGCATGTTTAAGTATCCCCGTAAAACGTGTCCCGGAGTGTCTTATTGCAGCTGATAGCGTTCGTAGGCTGCCCCGTCGGTCAAACTTCCAGATTTTTCACCAGGAGGTCTATGAAAGTAAGGTTGAACTAGGTTAAAGCTTTTATTAACACTTTACTACCTAGAACGGTTGGGAGCTACTCTTGAACACAGGGTCAGCGTTTTTATTTCAATTAGCATTTTTCTTTTTAACCTTAGTGTTCCTTTAATGCGTATTCGTATTACCCAACTTAATGGAACTCATTTTATTGATCTCTATAGATGTAAAAGCTGGATAGACGAACTGCTAGTGATGTAATATAGCCGTTTATTCAGAAACTTGGTATTGTTGAGAATTGACCTCTTGGCACTATAACCACTTCACCACAAAACTGTCCCTTTTGAGTATTTATAGCTTTACTTATCTCTACAGGTAACAGATAAGTATTTGTGAGATGAAAAAAATGAAACGGAATATAGAAATCGACATCTTTAACATAGGATTGGGCTTTTCCATCTTGGCTCCCCAACCTGTCATTGTTATCCTTTATGGTTCTTTGTACTTGGCAGTCAGTATTGAGAAAGCAAACAGGGCAGAGGAGAAATGAAACAACATTTTTATTTCTCTATTTAATTTGCAATGGTTTCCCTTGCTTTGCATTAACTGGATGATGCAATTTGGTAAAACCTTAGTATAAATCTAAATCAGAGGATGTCATTATAAAAAGGTTAACACAAGTTACAGATGACTTTCAATGTTTTATGCAATAGTGTCGATTTCATAGAAGTATCAGTTCTCCCTTAATTCTCTAGTCTATTCTCAATTCCAAAATTAGCACAAAAGCTCTTATTTTTCTAATGCTATAAACTCACAGCGGTGGCAGAGAGCAAAGGGACGTCTGTCAGCTATTGCTCTCTCCTGGTGCTCCTACTACTTCTTTCAGCGCCCTTTCAGGGTTTCTTTCTCTGGTGTTCCCAAAGGTTTAGTCCTCTGTCCCCTACTGTTCTCAATCTATATTGCTTGTTGAACTCATCAGCTCCTTTGGCTTCCAATATCATTTCTATGCGGGTGACATGCAAATCTATCTATTCTCCTCTGATCTCTTCTCCCCCTCCACCCACCTCTTGACTAGTGTGTTTGACTGCCTCTCTGTGATTTCTGACTGGATGGCTGCCCGCTTCCTTAACTCCAAAACAGAACTTCTGGTCTTTCCTCCCTCAAGTGTTGCTACTCCCTTGTCTCCCTCCACGTTAACGGCACTACCATCCACTCCACCACGCAGGCTCGCTGCCTAGGTGTTCTCTTTGACTCCGACCTCTCCTTAACCTGCCATGTCCAGTCAATTTGAGCTCAATGAGCAGGGCCCTCAACCCCTCTGTTACTGTGCATCCAGCTTGTCTGGTTACAATTACATGTTTGTTAGTTCACCCATTGTACAGCGCTACGGAAATTGTTGGTGCTATATAACTAATAATAATAATAATAATACATCTTTTTCCAACATTCAAGCGTCACCCTAAACACCTCACAGAAACATCACCAGTAAATCCATTCAGGTAAATGAGAAATATTTCACTAATTAACTTCCTATCACAAGACGTGCACTTCATTGTTCATTACAGAGTATTTTATTTAACTTCTTAGATAACTAATCTGGAGTCCTTAACAAAATATAGCAATTAATCATAGGTAGGGTTTGAAGCGATACACAATTAGGCATATTGGAACAAAAGTAATAGAGAACATTGCATTTAGTCTTCTAATCCAACGTTCATAGCCATAAAGTAGACACCGATATCGAACTGACCCAGGGAAAACTCTGGTTCTATAGACCGGAAATGGGATCAATGAACTTTGATTGCCGCCTTATAGCTCATCAAATATGTCTACTGTGGTAAATCCATGTATTCGTCATATTGACTGTGTAACTGCATACCGGTTTTCTTCAGGGCAATCTTCATATGAGACAGCAAGTCTATTTAGTTCATGAGCATTATTTATCTCTTTGCACTTCAGTGTAGAAGAAAGAGCCAGGATTTTAGAATCACCATTTGCTGCCAACAATCAAAATAGTGAGTGTCAGGGCTGGACAAGTCATGGGAGCCAGGCAGTCAAGTGCATTTTACGAATGCCTAGCTTGTTTTATTCTATGTTATTACTTCTAGATGTATCTGTTAAAAATGACACATTGTACATCTAACACACTACAGGATAACTTTGACATTTATGACCTAAAGGATATTGGGTGTTTTGATGTAGACTAATCCAGTAGTAGAGTGCTGTGATCTAGAAAAGGTTCATAGATTTTGAGGGTCTGATCATATCTCAAATTACATACATTATATATGTAAATAAAAAAAAATATAAACATAGAGTAGCACGAAACTTATATGACCGCACATCAAAACTATGCCCAGGAGGGGGTTCTGTGGTATGATGATACAAGAAGGGAATAAGGCAGTTCAAACTTCAACACACCTTACTACATTCCAGGGGTACAAACAGAAGTTGTTGTGTTCAGTATTCTGTATATGATGAGGAAATAGGTAGATGGATAGGAACTGTATGACCATCGTGAAGTTAACTGATACTATTCCATGAAAATGGGGGGCTTTAGGGAGTTTTTATAGGTCTGTAGAACATATCTAGAGAGGTTCTTTAAGTGAGTGTGATGTATGGACAGGTCTATATGAATCTTATCAGATGAAGTGATCGTGAGTGAGTGGTAATATGATAGCAGCACTAAAAATGTTGTAGGTGAGTGTTGTCTCATGGGAGCAGACCTAGAGATGTCTTGTAGGTCAGAATGGAAGTGTTTGAGGGCTTCTAGAAAACACCTGTAAGAAAGAGTGGTCAGGTCACACAGAGCCAATCTAAGGCAATTCTATAAGAGTGGTAATATGTGAGCCACTCAAGATGTTGTGTGGGAGCAAATCTAGAGAATTCCTGTCAGCAAAAGGGGACACGTGGGACAACTCTAGAAAAGTCCTGCAAAAGTCTGCTACTAAAGCTGCTCTGTAAGTGAAAGTGATCAGGTTTCAGCGACTTAACATTAGAGTCGTTATGTAGGAGAACCTGCAGAGATGTCATTTAAGAAAGGATGTTCACATGGAGGCAAGTCTTATATGACTCTTTAAGAAAGAATGGTCAAATGGATAAAATTCTGTAAAAGTCCTGCATGTCCTAGTGCTCATGCAGAAGTGTCCATAGATTCGAGAAGTCTTATACGTAATGAGAAATTAGGAAGGCAAACATGTTGTTGTGTCCAGGTTTATGGTACCAGACTTGCATACTGTTTTGGCTAGTTTTCATTATCGGAGACCACAGTGAGACGGCCATGCAATGTTTGATATAGAGAACAACCTTAGTAACTCTTTCTAGGTTTCTGTTCTCTTACGTTGGGAAACTAGTAGCTCCCTATTACTCTCTGCAACCATAAATTTTCTGTTTATTAGTTATCAATAGAATTATTATAACGAGCTATCCAAATGATACATTTTCCAAAATACAACTTAGAGGTAATTTTCTTTAGAAACTATTTCTTGCCCAAAGAGGACTCTTACCCAAAAATCTCTAGAGGTTAATAGCTAAAACATTAAACACCGTTTAGCCTACATTTGAAATTCACAATTTAAGAAATACATCCCAGACTACTATTTTGGTCAAAATGTTCAACTTTCATAACTCAAGACAAATCATTATTTAGTGACTCGGCAGCTGGAGTACTTTCACATTTGTTGGCACACAAGCAGTTAAATCTATAGATTCTGAATATTTTGTCATCTCTCATGTAACATTTTAAATAGACCTACTGAGTATTTTTTCTCCTATTTATTTTCCAGAACTCTTTGCATAACTCTCTTATCGACCTCTTATCCTTGATACCGGCAATATCATCCGGTAATAATGGTGTCAAATTTTCAATCTGTACTATTATAAACCACTTTGGAAATTGAAAGGGAATGAAGAAAAGCAATTTGGAGGTTTTATTCTATGGGTAGGTGATAAAAAGAAATAATATGGGTTATCTAAAGTTCAACTCGACAGACAGAGGCCATGCTGACTCTGGAAAATAACTATGCATTTTAGTCAAAGAATACATAAAAAATATTGGACTGCATTCAAAGATCGAGAATGTGTAAAGGGACAGATATTTTAGGCTTAGATTCCTGTACAAACTCTCTCATGTAGTTTACACAAGAGTTGAAGCCTTTGGCAGATGGTTTGCATAGGAGGTTAAGCCTAAGAAATTCACATCTTTTTACATATTTTCAAAATATGATAGCTGCTCGCAATTAGTCTGTTACTAGCAGGGAAAAAAAAACAATTGTTTATTAATCCTTCAACATGTTCTGCTGCAAATTAAACGAATTGTCTATAAAAGTATGTGAACGAAGATAGACGGTAACGTGTATAGAGTTGGGTTTGGGATATGCCTTGAACAGTGGTGTATTTTGGATCTGTGCTACCCTAGGCATGACAGAAATCAGGCACCCCTTCATTTACATTTGCCCCACCCCATCCTGTCAAGGCCATACCTCTTCCTGTTTAAGACTAACCTACACATTGACTGACAAACACATTCTCCGAAACACTGACATACACACTCACTGATTTGACACAATCTAACAGACACACATAATCACTGACTCCCTCACAGACACTCACTGACACACACACACACACACACATACACACACACACTCAGACGCACAGGCTCCCTCATAGAAACACACACCCACTCACAGACACACACAATCACTCAGACACAAACACACCTTCACTGACAGACACACACACAGTCACTCAGACACACAGGCTCCCTCACAGACTCTCACACTCACTGACACACGCAATCACTCAGTCACACACTGACACACTCACGGACACACACACTGACAGACATATTTCCATGTTTTACAGCTTTGAGATGGGGGGTGAAATGTTGAAACTCCATGTTGAAACTAATATCCAAGATTATTATTATTATTATTATTACATTTTTATTACTAATATCTAAGATTATTATGATTCCATTTTTCTTTTTTTTTTTATCATGATGTCTCAGAAACTAGATAATTTGTGGAAATAAGGATTCTTGGCAACATTACTTAAAGGGGTCCTATAGTGCCAGGAAAACAAACCCTCGCTCTGGGCCCCCCTCCCGCAGGGTGATGGGTTAAAACCCCTTCAGCCACTAACCTGAATCCAGCGCCAATATCCCTCGGTGCTGGGTCAGGCTCCGCCCATGCTCCTCCCCCTCTGACATCAGCAAGCGGGAGAGACCTAATGCGCCAATGACACTCCAGGCAATGGCCGCGCATGCTTTAGACCTCCCCACTATTCAATGCTTTCCTATGTGGAAAATCTGACATTGGAGGTCCGTGAGGACGTCCAACGTCCGATAGACCAAAAGTCTGTTTAGATTCTGTAGCGCCACCAGTGACTGTCTGATAGACAGCCACAGAGGGCAGACTTAGAGGTGCAATGTAAACATTGCCGTTTCTCTGGAACTGCAATGTTTAGCCATGCAGCACTAAGTGCAAAAGGGTCACAGCACCCAGACTACTTAAATTAGCACAAGTGGTCTGGGTGCCTGGACTATCCCTTTAATTTGCATTCCATTATAAAATGCCATAATTTAGGACTCTTAATCAAAATAGGGGTAGGCTGAAATAGCAATGGCGTGTGTGCATGAAGTGATTTAAAAAGGAGTGTTATATTTATCTAGAGAAAGGGGGTAAGCTAATATGAGTCGTTTAATTTCACCTGTAAAACCTATGTGAGATGATATTTGAATTATTAAAGTATTTTAACTGTCATATTACCAGCTTATAAACTAACAAACTTCTACATTATTAACATATTTGTAGTCTTAATTAAATGAAAATATCTAAACTAAAACCTTTGTCTCCTGAACTTTGAGATGACGGGACCATTAAAAGCAAATAATTGAATGCAGTCAGGATTAAGAAAAAAACAATTCTATGAATTAAGCATGTGATAGTTTGATTTTGTACTGTGTGGAATATTCACATGAATCCAGAAATGGCAGAGAAGTAAATTTTCCTTTATCCATGAAATCTGCTTCTGTAATTTCTGGAAAGTGATCAACCCTGATTAAAGTAATGAGTGTTAGAAGATATGTCTTACACGAGAGGCATCTGGTAATTTATAAAATAATTTTAGCCATAAAACCATATAGGTTACATCCACTCCAGGTGTCATTTCATAGAATTGCTTAGTACAGCAGAATATTAGAACCTCTTTATAGATTACCCTCAACTTCATTCTGAAATAAAAGCTTGGCATTCCAGTACTAGGCTAAGGTTTCAAATTGAAAATGTGCTTTTAGTTTTTTTGTTAAAAAAAAATGTTCTAAATCACCCTGAGTTCCCATATTTCTGTATTTAAAAACAGATAAAATGTATTGCCATTCTGGTAAATTATACATCAAAAGACCTTTAATCAGTATATATGGCAAGAAACATGTGTTTGCGCACTGTGAGTAGAAACCTTCAATACACTGAAATAGCAAAAGTTGACAAAACACACAGACAATGAAACAGATACAATTGTGGGTGCAATTGTGTAAAAGGGGAGGAGTTACCGGTGTAGAGTGCCTTCTGGGTAACTTGGTTTCCATGGTGAATGTCCTAGTTTTAGTCATCTAGACCACTTTTTAGAACTCTGATACATCTCCTCCATTGTTTCTGTAAGAGACAAATCTCTTGTCTACCTAAACTAAATTGGAAGCACATAAGAAAAACATATTTTTGCAAAATACCAAGAAATAAAATTAACTGCAATGATCATTCATATTTGAATACCTTCCCAAACATAAACAATACACATGAGAAGATAAACAGAGAACCTACATGTGTATAAGAAGGAACGTAGGGACCATACCATATCATTACTAAAAATATACCATCGTTGGCAGGTATGAGATCAGGAAGGGATGTAGGGACCGTACCATATAATTACTAAAAATATACCATCATTGGCAGGTATGAGATCAGGAAGGGATGTAGGGACCGTACCATATCATTACTAAAAACATACCATCATTGGCAGGTATGAGATCAGGAAGGGATGTAGGGACCGTACCATATCATTACTAAAAACATACCATCATTGGCAGGTATGAGATCAGGAAGGGATGTAGGGACCATACCATATCATTACTAAAAACATACCATCATTGGCAGGTATGAGATCAGGAAGGGATGTAGGGACCGTACCATATCATTACTAAAAACATACCATCATTGGCAGGTATGAGATCAGGAAGGGATGTAGGGACCGTACCATATCATTACTAAAAACATACCATCATTGGCAGGTATGAGATCAGGAAGGGATGTAGGGACCGTACCATATCATTACTAAAAACATACCATTATTGGCAGGTATGAGATCAGGAAGGGATGTAGGGACCGTACCATATCATTACTAAAAACATACCATCATTGGCAGGTATGAGATCAGGAAGGGATGTAGGGACCGTACCATATCATTACTAAAAACATACCATCATTGGCAGGTATGAGATCAGGAAGGGATGTAGGGACCGTACCATATCATTACTATAAACATACCATTATTGGCAGGTATGAGATCAGGAAGGGACGTAGGGACCATACCATATCATTACTAAAAACATACCATCGTTGGCAGGTATGAGATCAGGAAGGGACGTAGGGACCATACCATATCATTACTAAAAACTAGACATGTGCATAGGGAAAATTTTTGGTTCAGCATTCCGAAATTCGGCACTTGGAACTTCGACACTTCAGAACTTCGGCATTTCAGGACTTCTCTTGCAGCCGCTTAGTAGATAACTCCCTAATTCCCACGGTATTAGGGAGTTATCTACCGAAAGGCTGAAAGACTTAAATTGGTCTTTCAGCCAAATTTACTAATGCTAAGTAGAAATTACTTAGTATTAGTAAATTTTGCCCCTACTTGCTATACCGTGAGTAGGGGCATGTCTATTAAACAGCGAGCAGCCTGCTCCCGAGACCCCACCCGCAACGTGCGAATGGGGGCTTTTAAACTAATGGGGGGACCTATTTCCCCCAACACTGAGCGGCGGGTGGAGGCCCTATATCAGAATAAGGGGGGAACCTATTGTCCTCCCTCCTGGCCCTCACCCCTGAATGGTGGGTGGGGGCCCTAAATTATTATAAGGGGGGGACCTAATGTCCTCCTCCTTGGCCCCCACCCCTGAGCGGTGGGTGGGGGCCCTAAATACCAATTGGGGGGGACCGAATGTCCTTCCGCCTGGCCCCCACCCCTGAGCGGTGGGTGGGGGTCCTAAATACTAATAAGGGGGGACCTAATGTGAGTCAAATTACACAGTGTGGGAAAATTCCAAAGAACTTTCCCACGCTGTGTAAAATGACACAGAGCACTCTGATTGGTGGATTTCAAGCCAACCAATCAGAGTGCTGTGGCAAGTAAATGTAGAGACTTACCTGTCAGTATCTTCATTTACCTGTCAGAGCACTCTGATTGGATGGCTTAAACTCACCAGAGTGCTCTGAGCCTAATTGCAGGGCGGGGCAAGGCATTATAAGCCTTACCCCGCCCTGCAGAGCTCAGTCTGCGCGGAGCCCTCCATGGGTGAAGAAGGATTTTTTTATTTATTTTTTTATTTAAGTGCGTCGGTTATTATGAATTTTTTTATTTGGCCTTTTTGGGGCTGAAAAGAGAAGATTTTAGAAGAAAGAAAACATAAAATGGTAAGTAGTTAGTTAATGGTCCCCCCTCATTATTTTTAGGGTGAGGAGGGTAGGTAGGGGTCAGTTTTTTGGGGGGAGGGGGGTGACTAGGGGTTAATTTTTTATTTACGGCCCCCACCCGCCGCTCAAGGGTGGGGGCCAGGGGGGAGGACTTTAGGGACCCACCCACCTCTCAGGGGTGGGGTACAGGGGGAGGACATTAGGTCCCCCCTTATTATAATTTAGGGCCCCCACCCACCCACCGCTCAGGGGTGGGGGACAGGGGGGAGGACATTAGGTCCCCCCCTTATTAGTATTTAGGGCCCCCACCCACCGCTCAGGGGTGGGAGCTGGGGGGGAGGACAATGGGTCCCCCCATCATTTTACTTTAGGGCCTCGACCCACCGCTCAGGGGTGGGGGCCAGGGGGGAGAACATTAGGTCCCCCCCTTAATCTGATTTAGGGCCCCCACCCGCCGCTCAGGGGTGGGGGCCAGGGGGAGGACAATAGGTCCCCCATCCATTATTTTACTTTAGGGCCCCCACCCGCTACTCAGGGGTGGGGTCCGGGGGGGGTGATAGGTTCCCCTTTAGTTTAAAAGCCCCCACTCGCGCGTCACGGATGGGGGCTCGGGAGGGGGGACTTTTTGTGAGCAGTATAGCTAGTAGGGACATAATTTACTAATACTAAGTAATCTTTACTTAGTATTAGTAAATTTGTCTGAAAGACCAATTTAGGTCTTTCAGCCTTTTAGTAGATAGCTCCCTAATACCGTGGGAATTATGGAGTTATCTACTTATTCATTCCTGTCATTACATTGACTGGCCAAGTAACTTACATTTTATATGAATGTGTGTTACTTGATTGTTGTAAGTGTTGCAAATGCTTACAGCTGAATCCTGGCTATGTTTGTATACTTTTTATTTAAAATTGTATACAGTGTAACATTCTTCATTCTTCCACTGGGTAAGTATATTAGTTCTTAGGCAATACTGTACTTCGGCACTGCGACACTTCAGAAATCTGGTAATTTCGGAACTTCGGGACTTCGACAATTAGGCAATTCATCTATTCGTACATTCTGAAGTACCCGAATGTCTGAATTGCACGTCTACTAAAAACATACCATCATTGGTAGATATGAGATCAGGATGGGTGTGCTAGCTCTGGGGAGGATATTACCAGTGAAGCATAATGGGTTGGCCCATCAATAAGAATTGTGCCCACCCACTGAAGAGGACTGTCTGTCTGACCCCCAGAACCTTGGAGAGAGTGCTGCTAAAGTGTTCTCTGGAGGGTCCTAGTGCCCGTTTACAGAAAAAGCACATCTAATGATGCACTTGCACGGTGCTGCCGGAGGACATCCAGAGACACCAGAGAACAAAATCCGGGTGGTGGAACGGTATGCCAAAATCGGAAATATCCCTCTGAAATCGGAAATGCTTCTCAACAACTAATTTAAATAAAAACTATTTTTGAGGGGTTGTCGTGATTCCCACAAATAGTTCTTTAAGCTACCAATGTTGGTTTCATCTTGTTACAATGGAAATTACTTTGTATTATTGGTTAATCGGTGTGTTACTGTTGCTCTTTACCACTGAAAGGATTGGTTCAATGTCTGACAGAAATGAGGGTAAGCAGATGTGCTTATTTGTGGATGTTTGTATGAAGCAGTTTAGAATGTTCTCAGTCTAGATTTTAAATGTAGGAATATCTCTAAATATATTGCTCTTAAAGTACACCTCAACATGGCACATTGAATAGATACATTCTTTGCCATACTTTTATGGTGTTGGATCAAGAAAATGATTGACATTTTGTAAGGTATCTGCAGGTATCACTGGCTGGCAACCCTCCATAAAAATTTTTTTTTAAATGGCCAAAGAGGGACACTTTCATTGTAGGAGTGTGAGTGGGGGTTGTGGCTAGGGGCGGGCTGTTTTGAGATTTTTGGTGACTAACTAAAAACAACTTATGCAATTAAAATGTAATTTAGAACAAGAACAATGTATCTTACTTAAAGAGTGATTTCTAAACTAATTTATTGTAGTTTAACGACACATTAATGTAAGTTGTATTGATGTACAGCTCTGTTATTGACTGGCGCACAATTAATATGGAACTCCTCGAAAAGGGGGACAGAGGGATTGGGCCCAAAATAGTGACAGTTGGGAGGAATTAAAATGTAGATCACTAGCTGTTGTAGAACAGCAACATCAATGATGCTTTGTCATTCTATAGGTTTCTTGGCGTTTGTAATTCTACATCTAGGGATCTACCATTTCCCCAGCCATGCCCAAACTTGTCGTTTTTTTATTATTGACGAATGCTATTGACGAGATCACTGAGATAAATATGATGGAAAAATATGTTAACATAACCAACACAATAAAAATTCTAAAAATCTAGTCGGTCATAGTATGAAAATGTATTTACTAGACATTGTCATTTATCTCTTGAAAAATAAAGAATTCTTTTGTTCTAAATGATTTGTTCACCCTTTCTCATGGTTATGCAAATCCATTCTATATCGTTACTTTTCTAGCTCACCTTATGTCATGGAGCCGGAGGGGTTAATTTAAGAGAACCATTCAATCACTTTGACTCCCTTCCAAAAACAAGAATTAGATATTTCTTATATCAGATATTTCTCTGACTTGAACTGCCTTTTTGATGCACAAAACAAACAAAAAAGAATGTTCTTTTTAATGTATACCTGTCACGATAGAGATTTATGAAAAAAAAGGTAATACTTTAAATGCCAGAACTCTACTTCCAAGAAAGGTTAATATAATCAAGCAGTCACTGTTCAGATTACAGAACATATCTAGCAGTTTTTTGGGGTATATTTGTTTTTTGTTTTTCTGTTACAAAATGTTAGACTCCTCCGATTGCAAAGTACCTATGATTTACTCAATCCAGATTGTAATTTTCCACACATGGAAAAAAACATTGCCACAGTGTGCGTTTATCGCATTAACCACATAAGCATAAAAAAACAGCAGATGTTTGTTTTCATTCCGACAAATTTGGGGATCAGTGTACGCTTGCATAACCTGGTCAAGAGTCTGTATCACAAGATGACATGTATTCTAACTTTAAACAAATACATAAAGTCATGACCCATTTGTTTTCATATTCCTCGTTGTTCCAGACAGCGAGAAAAGCCAATACAGAAACCATAAGGCATACAAGACTTCACAATTTATTAAGAAGATTAGTGGCATTAGTTTGCGCACTAATGATTTGATGTTGAATACGAGTTGTGTGTGAATGCCGGAGTTGGGGACAAGAAAGAGGTTGTTTAAATGTATTTTTTGGACATAAAATTTTCATTATTACCTTGAAATTATAATGTATGTAATTCTAAGAAATATTCTTTTTCTCGTTTTGAAAATACAAAAAAAATTATTTTAAAAATTAAAATTAAAAATGTGACAAAATGTTGGTGTTGTATGTTTTGTGTGCTCTATGGTTTATATTTGTTAAATTGCCTGCTGTGAAATTACAAAGTTCATGGTTCAAATGAACTTTTGAACTCAGAGGACTATTTAATACAGGGAAACCATCTAAATGGATGTAACACAAAGTTTTCATAGTTTAAAACTAGCTTTTGGGCTTTTATCTGGGCCAACTGGTAGCAAAGTTCTTTATTGATGTTGTAAAACATACAGTTTAATAACCGGCAGATGGGAGTGAAGAGAACTGCTCTGGAAAGAACACCTTAGCATTTTTCAAATAGCCTGGCTCTGCTGGTTCATTGAACTTTACCTGACCCCGTGAAGAAGGCCTTTCCTAGGACAAGTTGTTACAGCATTTGTGACAAAACCGAAGCCTCCTCATTTGTTTTAAATGCTGAAAGGCCGGAAGGTCACACATACGGGAGTGGTGTGTGTGTGTGTGTGTGTATATAAATATATATATGTAATGTGTATATATGATCAAACATATCGAAGAAGGGCTTGCTATGAAGATCGATTTCATAAAAACATAGGCATATTTTCTTTTTTTTTTTTTTTGCACAATGTAAACACTGTGAAGTAAATGTTTTTGAGTTTTCATGTTCATGCGAAAGAAATACCTTTTTATTTCTCACGTGCAAGTTTTTAATAAACAATTTTTTATATATTCTTTTGGGTCCTCCTATTCCAGTAAATAGAACCAAGTTACTTAACTTTAGTGTGGTGGTGAGATGGTCTTCTAGCCACAGCACTGCTCCACCTCCAGGAGATCTTCACTAGAGTGGATCCCCTGGGCTAATCAATAGCTTTTAATTTAGAAAACCTAGGGTCTTGTGACACACATGTAGCAGTTTAATTGATATGCATTCCTAAAGAAGTGAACTTATATTTTCAAGGAACTGAGACTGGTTGAGAGTGTAACGGATTATGGAAGGGAGTGCCATAGGATTGGCGCAGCCTTGGAGAAGTCTTTTGTTCTCTGTTCGTACTGGCACCTCTGACATCCGCTTTAAACATAGATCTTCTGCAGAGTGTAGGAGCCTAGATGGGACATACTTGTGTATTAGTGAGGATAGGTAGGTGCAGTGTTTTGTAGAGGTTTGTAAGCAAGCACCTGAATTTTAAATTTAGCCCTGAACCTTATGGGATGCCAGTATAAGGACTGACCATAGGAGGAGGCATGGGAGGTGCTGGCAGACAGGAAGATGAGCTGAATGCAAACGGTTATTGAGATTGAAAAAGCAGAATTTGGCAAGTGATTGGACTTGGTGTGAAGGAGAGGTTTGAGTCACCACCAGACCGCAAGCCTATGAGGTAGAGCTAATGGTAGTGCTATTGACTTGAAGAGAGACAGACACAGGAGTAGCAACACTTGAGGCAGGAAAGGTGAGAAGCTTTGTTTTGAACAGGTTAAGTTTAAGAAACTGAGAAGCCATCAATATGGAAATAGCAGAGAAGCAGTCAGAGAAATGAGTCAAGAGGGACGGTGAGAGATCAGGAGATGGCAGATTTGCATTTCATCTGCATAGAAGTGATATTTAAAGCCAAAAGAGCTGAGGAACTAACCAAGGGAGGCAGTATAGATTGAGAACAGTAAGGGGACCAAGGACAGAACCTTAGGGAAAACTGACAGAGAAGGGAAGTGGAAGAAAGAGAGCCTGAAAAAGAAACCCTGAAAGAGTGCTGGGAGATGGAGGAGGAGAACCAGGAAAGATCAGAATCTCGTAGATCGAGGTTACGGAGGATGAGAAGTTGTTGATGAGCAACAGTGCTGAAAGTAGCAGAAATGTCAAGGAGAATTAAGAGAGTAGAGACCACTGGATTTAGCAGCAATTACATAATTGGATATTTTGATCAGGACAGTTTTGAAAGACTGATGAGCATGGGATCTAGACTGAAGTTTGCTGAGCAGAGAGTTGGTTTCAAGGAAGTTGGTCAATATAGGGTACACTACTCTCTCAAGGATCTTGAAGGCAAACGGTAGTGAGATAGGGCTGTAGTTGGATTGGGAGATAGTCAAGGTTGGGCTTTTTTAGAACTGGGGTGATAGTTGCATGCTTGATGGGTGAAGGAAATATGCCAGAGGAGAGGGTGAGCTTACATTTCTTAGTGAGTCTTATAGAGAAGAACTTATTCCAGTGCTTCTCTATGAGACGTATTTGCTCAGAGGAAGATCACTTTCCTGGATGTCTGACAGTCCAGAGGGTGCATCTTAGGACATTTAAAAAATTTTTTTTTAGAAGTAACGCTTTCTCTTGATTGTGGCACATTTATAAAATCAGACACATAAGACACAGAGTTTACATATAAAGCATTTTGGCAAGCTGAAATGCTTTGTATGTAGAATGTTCCTTTTAAGAAATATCAATTACCCTTCACTTAATGTGCACAATGGTTTTTATTTTATTTTGTAAATTGCATTTTCTAAGGCAGCCTTGAAAGTGCAACATGGTAACCGTGTCCATTAGACGACTTAATATTATTAATGAATTAAAACATGGTGAGGATAAAAGAAAAAAAAATGTGAAGTACAAATCACAAAATAATAATAATTATATAAGTAACAACTTGTATTACACTTTTCTCTAAGTTGGCCTCAAAGAGCTTTCTCATCATTCATCATCTGCATATGTCAGACCGATTAAAACACTGCAAACTTCTACAGGATTCAATGCATTGGGGGCACGAGAAGACGTTAATAAATTTTTGCTTAATTCATGTGTTTCTGTAAGTTTATCACTGCAATTAAAGGAATGTTCAAAGCACCATAACCACTACAGTTAACTGTAGGGTTTGTGATGCTATGAATGCTCTAATGGCCCCCCCCTTCCCCACACACCACCATTCTAAGTAGTCTAACATGAAGAGCCTAAAGTTCTTAAGAAGGAACTCTGTTAGCTCTTCTGACCAAAGTCCTGCAGTGGAGGGCTTGCCTTGATCATCGACAGAGATGGATCAGCTGACACAGGGATTAGCTAAGGAAGGTTCTAGTGGTTATTGTGTTTTGGAGTATTCCTTCAAAGGAACTATATGGACACTATAACAACTTCCATTGAAATGAAAAGTTCCATGGTGCTTTCCTATCTGAAGGATAGGGAGATCCGGCACTGGAGATCAACTTTTGAGGTTAAACCATTAGAAAACTGTTAAACCTCTTTATATAAGAAATCTCCAGGGACCTCTGGGAACCAGAATAATATTTCAAATTAAGGGACTATATGGGTACCGTAATCACTTTTATGTATTGTATGAATTTATAATTTCTTTATTTATGAATATTATATGTATGCATGTATTATCCTGCTAGAATGAAATTTCTATCATCCAAACAACATATAAACACAGTGTATGGTCTGTGAAACACAATGGTAATTCTCAATAATGGTAATAATGCCTGGAACACACTCACAGGACACCTTTCATGTAAATGTGAATACAGTTTTTCTACTTACTGACCAGAATCGGTCGGTATATAGAGAAAAGCATAAGAGATATTTTGGAAGAGATAACATTGCGTACAGGGAGTAAATAATTAAAGTGTTATATAACCGAAAACTATGACAAAGGCCAAATAACCGTATTTGTCGACTCGAGGGGGTCTGCGAATTTAGAGAACACTGTAGCTGATTTCACAGTTCAAACATTTTAAACCATAACCCCAAGGCATTCCTCAAATAAAAGCGTGTTTCTATACAGAGCATAGCGAGGAGCTAAGATTCACTAGGAAAGATGTCTAGGTTTGTTCTGACTTTGAAGTCCTCATACTTAATCACAGTCAATGCCAGAGCCAGTGCAACAACAAAAGAAATCGTTGCTCAAACTTTTCTGTAAAATGAGTCATATTCAGTGAGAACTTTCCCTCTCGTTTTTCTGCCTGCAAGGAGTTAATTACTCTTTCCTGTCAATGTACTTAAACTCAATACTTTTTTTTTTTTGAGTTAGGGTTGTCTTTGGGTTAATGTCCCCATAGGAAATATGAATGGACTGTCTGTACATTTTCAAACAAGAAGCTAGATATTCAATAGGATGAGACTTCTAAACTGGCTCGTTTTTTAAAGATGAGGTTGAAAGGAACCGGTGGCATTGCTCACTGAAATTTTGGCTCCTTAAGCGGTTTATTCTTTAGATAATGTAAGTCAAAATAGTCCTGTTTGACATTATTTTCTAACCTGACTTTTATTACCCAAAATTTACATTTTGGTGACTTATTGGTAAATATCGAGAAGTGGGGAACTACAAAAAAAAATTAAAAAAATACTGATTTAAAGTACCACTGTAGTGTTAGAAATACATAGCAGTATTATTACTACTATAGTATCCCTCTGCCCCAACACCTTACATTTTATAAGGCTACCTAAAATCACCTATTTCAGCACAAATATTGGGATTCAAGAGACTCTCCTCAATGTATTCTTTCCGGTGGTCACTTCCAAAGTGGCACCTATAGTGGATGGGTGGGTTGCTTGGCTCAATAGGAATCTGGTCCTTACTTACGGTTACTTAATGGTTTGCCCCCTTACTGGGGAACGAGGTCAGAGCACATGTGGCATCATAACCACTACAGTGTGCTATATTGGTTATGATTCTTGGACTAACCCTTTAAATGACCTAATACTTACTTGGGATGGAAGTTAATAGTCCACTATTTGTCCCCTACAATTCCTTGCATCTTCGTTTGGGACATGGTCCATTATTTTTTTTAACACTGAATACTGACATATTTGCTTAAACTACACCAAACTTAAAAGTAACATTTAAAATGCACATAAAACTACTTTCAATTTCTTGTCCTGTGTGGATATGTTCCTATTTTGTATTTTCTGTTTATAAAACTAGGATTACCATTGGTTTGCATAAGTATATGGGTAAACATCTATTGTAAACAATATATTCACTGCATGTCGACTGCACTTTTAGAATCCCCTATACAGTAAAGTAGCCTTCAAAGTATTACAATATGTATCTCAATAATACATTAGCATTCTGAATGAAACATATGGAGTTAAGACCATTGAATAGTATGATAATTGCACAGTTTCTATAGAAATTACTTAACTTAATAAAGATAGTCTTAAGCTTATTAAAGAAACCTTAAAGGACCACTCTAGGCACCCAGACCACTTCAGCTTAATGAAGTGGTCTGGGTGCCATGTCCTTCTAGGGTTAACCCATTTTTTTAATAAACATAGCAGTTTCAGAGAAACTGCTATGTTTATCAATGGGTTAAGCCAGCCTCCAAATCCTCTAGTGGCTGTCTCATTGACAGCCACTAGAGGCGCTTGCGTGCTTCTCACTGTGATTTTCACAGTGAGAGCACGCCAGCGTCCATAGGAAAGCATTGTAAATGCTTTCCTATGCGACCGGCTGAATGCGCGCGCAGCTCTTGCCGCGCGTGCGCATTCAGCCGGGGGGAGGATCGGAGGAGGAGAGAGGAGAGCTCTCCGCCCAGCGCTGGAAAAAGGTAAGTTTTAACCCCTTTCCCCTTTCCAGAGCCGGGCGGGAGGGGGTCCCTGAGGGTGGGGGCACCCTCAGGGCACTATAGTGCCAGGAAAATGAGTATGTTTTCCTGGCACTACAGTGGTCCTTTAATGCAATTTTCTATTAAAGGGGGATTTAACCCCTTAAGGACACATGACATGTGTGACATGTCATGATTCCCTTTTATTCCAGAAGTTTGGTCCTTAAGGGGTTAAAGGAACAAAAGGGCTCATTGAAGTGTTCTGAGTGCAATGTCCCTGCCCCCCTTAGTCCTGCAATGTAAAACATGGGACTCTGGGTCCCTTAAACGATGCTGGACACCCTCACACACAGTCTGTGGACGTCAACCGTCAGTGATATCCCCATAGGAAAGCATTGAGAAATCGGGTACCTATAGGGTCTTAATCCTTTATGTGCAATGGGTCAGGACTGCAAAACAGGTAGGGGACCAGGGCACACTATAGTGTTAGGAATACAGTGTATCTATATGCATCCTGAAGCCTAGGTGAAGAGAATGAACGTTTCTTCATTATGTTTGGGGAGAGTGAGGTTAACCTAGCTTTCATTCTATCATCTGGATATTAATTCTATAAATATGTCTTTCTTTACAATGATGGTACTCTTTGGAGTTCATTTAGTCATGTACCTGTTAAAGGGACACTATAGTCACCTGAACAACTTCAGCTTAATGAGGTTGTTCAGGTGAGAACTATAGCTCCCTGCAGCCTTTCTAATGTAAACACTGTATTTTATGAGAAAATACAGTGTTTACATTGAAAGCTAGGAACACCTCCCGTTGCAGTCACTCAGAGTGAACCAGAGGGACTTCTGAGTTGTTGGAGGCATAATATGCCTCCATCCACTCAGATCTGCTATGCATGAGCATCCTGTGATTCAGTATCTCCTCCCACTGCATGCAGACACTGAACTTTCCTCATAGAGATTCATTGATTCAATTCATCTCTATGAGGAGATGCTGATTGGCCAGGGCTGTGTTTGCATCATGCTGGCTCTGCCGCTGATCTGCCTCCTTGTCAGTCTCAGCCAATCCTATGGGGAAGCACTGTGATTGGATCAGGCTACCACATGTCTGCAGACTGCTTGTTTTTCCTGAGTCTAACAGCATGCAGATTTACAGCTTCTGGCTTGAATACAGTAAGATTTTTACTATATTTATGGAGGCATGAGGGGCCCAGGGGGGCTAGATGGTCGTGTTAACACTATAGGGTCAGGAATACATGTAGTTGCACTGGTGACTATAGTGTCCCTATAATTAATTTGAATTTTTTTTTTTTTTTTAAACAAAAAACTTTAATATATGTGCCGACCTATGTGAACAACATTCTATTAATAAATCAGGTTTTTGGTTATAGAATATATTTACATATGCTAGTAAGGGCAGAGAAATGTATTCTGCTTTTAAACTGTCTAAGTTGGTCCATCCCTCCATCACTTCCGATGACACGGTTACCAAGTGGAGAAAGGCCAGCGTGTCAGGATTAGGTCATTAACGCATTGTTGATCTAGCTAACAGCAAAGTAAACATCTACTTCTGAAAACCGAGCGTGTCACTGTACACTTTCAAACTCCGTCCACTCCATGTTACATTGATTTACTCTGCAAATAGACAAACCTTCTACTGATCACTTTTAAAAAAAATTTTTTTAAAAATTTCCATAGGTCAGACGAAAGTAAGTGTAAAATAAAATTTATAAATGTAAACAAAAGGCAGAGGTGAAGGTGTTTCATCGACACTATTGCCCCCGGGGCTGCTGTCAAACATGAAACTCAGTGGAGTTTCAGCATGTTCTCTGCTTTAACCGAGTTGAGGAATGCTGTGAAAACAGGTGTTGTCTGACAAAAACAATAATTATCTTTCACCTTGATGGATGTTAGTTTAATCGGATTCTAACATGGTATCCAAACGAATTCCCACAGAAGCAAACCAAACACTGCACCTAATGTTCACGGGACACAAATCTCCGTATAATAAGCTTTCTCTTCATTTTCCGACTTGTAAACTACAGAAATATTAAGGTTGGGAGTTATTGACTTGAGGTCTTTTGAACTTTGAAACGAAGGTGACCCGTGCAACAGTTTAACAAACGCAAAGATTTAAACTTACTTGATGTCTAGGGGTAAAGTTTCATTTTATTTCGATTATGCGGTATCATTGAAAAAGGAACATTGAAAGTCCATTTCAATATGTAGAGCATTTGCTGAAATTTATATCAGATCATTATGATTATTTTGCCAAAGCTGTATTTTAAATGTAGTTTTACCCCTCTAATGAAATCAAAATGCTGTTAAATATAGTAAATAAACCTGCTTTCTTCCACTTCCAATGCTGATTCTCACCCAGATAAAAACAAATTTCTCAACGGGAGCATTGGTCAAACTCACTGCCTCATGCAGAGGGACTGTAAATTGCGATCATCGCTTGCCTGGTCTGCCTTGTACATTGGCTTGGCAGTTCAATGAGTGCAGGGCTCATAGACAATATCTAGTGGGATTAGGTAGGGACATATTGTGGCAGAGAATGTTTGCCAGCTGCATTAATAACCTGCAATATTGTGACTTATTTATGTCTGAATTTAACCGATATGTAGTAAGACAATTGGCTTGCTAATACCATCTGGGTAATCTACCAATTTTGGAGATTTTTGGAACTTTCTGCAGAAGATTCCACACAAATGCCTGTTGGTAAGGGGGAATCTTGCCACTCCTTTATACATTGTGATACAAGCTCTAAAAGAGATTTATCTATAGCGCTAAATATTGAGTAATCACTATGGAAACCAATAGAATGTATTTTAACATGTTGCACCTTTACACCAAAATATGCACCTGTTTTGCCTTGAAAACTCTCCATGTTTTTAATTGTCAAAGTATTGCAAGACAGGGGTTTAGTATAATTTATGTGTTCACCTAAAATGTTTCTAATATTGATTCATTGAAAAATGAAATTACTGTAAATGTTTATTTTTTTATCCTGTTACTCCGATCTGTACAGAAAATAAATTTTATATTGTAACATCATATGTGTCCCATTCTGGAAACAAATAACAAAATACAATAATGATTTCTCTAATGAAAATAGTAAACTGTGCGGATTCCATAATTAATATGAATGGTAAATTCCAAAATCAGGGAGTTACTCAGTGGCTGAGAGAGTTCAGCTGATGTTCTCAGCCAATTGGCAAGTCCGATCAGGTGCACAAGTCTGCCTAGATGGCAGTGCTTAGCTCTGTGGAGTTAACAGAAGCTCCTTGCAAGAAGCTGACCGCTCTGCATGAGGCAGTGGCAGGCACCTGACGGATCCCAGATAAGTACTTACTCTGAGAGAACACCAGAGCATTCCTAGAAACATCACCACTATGGCAGGCTGTAGTGTTTATGGTGTTTGGCATAAAATTCTTTGCTCATACTTTTGGGGTTTTGACAATGAAAACACAGATACCTCACAATCACAGAAGAAATGTAGAAAAGGCACACGTTTGCACATTACCTTTCTTCCTACAGCTACAGAGAATCAATTTTTTTGCCCTGTAGGGCAATAAAGCACTAAATGGGGACAAAATTGGTTGCCCCAGAGCGGGAGTGAACAGCAATAGGTTTGGCCTGGGTATGAAGAAATTCAATGCCGACCAGGCACAGACCCCCTTCTGGATTAAGCACCTGAGAAAGTAATGCAGGTTTAAATTCCACAGGAGGGCAGATATAATTCTCTGCATAGCCCATGGATCTTGTCTGAATGTCTAATGGGAGAAATTGTTAAAGGACCACTATAGTGCCAGGAAAACATACTCTTTTTTTCCTGGCACTATAGTGCCCTGAGGGTGCCCCCACCCTCAGGGTCCCCCTCCTGCCCGGCTCTGGGGAGAAGAAAGGGGTTAAAACTTACCTTTCTCCAGCGCTGGGCGGGGAGCTCTTCTCCTCCTCTCCTCCCATTCGGCTGAATGCGCACACGCGGCAAGAGCTGCGAGCGCATTCAGCCGGTCTCATCGGAAAGCATTTACAATGCTTTCCTATGGACGCTTGCATGCTCTCACTGTGATTTTCACAGTGAGAATCACGCAAGCGCCTCTAGCGGCTGTCAATGAGACAGCCACTAGAGGCTTTGAGGGCTGGATTTACCCATTTATAAACATAGCAGTTTCTCTGAAACTGCTATGTTTATAAAAAACTAAATGGGTTAACCCTAGCTGGACCTGGCACCCAGACCACCTCATTAAGCTGAAGTGGTCTGGGTTCCTAGAGTGGTCCTTTAACTGGCGCCAGTCAGCTGATGGCTGTAACAAAAGGGGGAAATAAATATTTTGGATGATTAATGGTTACATTGCGTCTTCTTTGTAGTTATTGTAATCTCTTATTATGGCTCCAGCAAACTGTACTATTTCAAAGGGCAAACTAAACATTGGCATATAAAATAAAATGCAGGTTAATTTTCTAATGAGAATTTTAGATTAGGTACAGTTTCAGAACATTGTACCAGGTCATGTATCTTTCTGGCCGTAGTTGAGTTGCAGAAGACATTATCCTTAAAGATATCTTGAACATGAACATTCTAAAAAATAATGCTCAGCTGGCTTTAAAGCGTTCATTTTGGTTTTCCTGTACTTATGCCTAATATATCTTGATGCTCATTCACTCCCCATTGACACTTGCCTTTATTTATATTTATTATCTTTTCTTCTGTGTGCTGGATCTTAATACCTGGGTGCAGCCATTTTGTCTTCATCTTCCCATGATGTCTGCAGTTTTCATTCCATTGGATTGATTTTACTGATGGATTGTGGGTAGATTTGACAACTGAAAGTAGTAGCTTAAAGCAGCTCTGTCGTCAAAAATACACTTTTTCTAATCATCTTCTGTTAGTTTAGTTTTAAGTTCTTCATTCAGACTGTTATACGTAAGGAAAATTAGTCCCTACTTTTCTTTATGTATTTTATGAAAGCTCAAGATGTGAGGAAGAAAATTAAGATTAAGATTTTTTTTAAGTTAATTTTTGGTGACAGAAGGTTTAAGCTATTATTAAGTCTGAGGACCTTCACGACAGATGCTCAAGGTGGAGAGCCAAATTAACTTTCAGGAAAGTTTATAACTGGTGATGCCATGAAAACTTGGCATGACGTTTTTGTATTTTATTTGTTTTTATTAGAGTACAAGATAATGGGTAATGAATAGGATATTAAATGAGACCCCAAGCTACTAATTACAATATGTTCTTTAATGATTACAGTACAAAGAAACCCACACTGACACTAGCACAGGGTCATTCACTGAAGTGAGAATTCAAAGTGACTTTCAAATTTAAGACTAAAATAGCCATACTGTAATAATTTAAATTTGAAATTCAATTTGAAATAGAAATTTCACACCACACTAATGTACAAAATGTGCATCTTAGTAAAAAAATTATGGTTATGATTCTGTTACTTTACTGAGAGGGTAGTGGATGCATGGAATAGCCTTCCAGCTGAAGTGGTAGAGGTTAACACAGTGAGGGAGTTTAAGCATGCGTGGGATTGGCATAAGCCAGGGATAATTAAAAGTATTTCGAAATATTGGGCAGACTAGATGGGCCGAATGGTTCTTATCTGCTGTCACTTTCTATGTTTCTATGCAGAGATATATATATATATATTTATTTATTTTTTAACACAAATGTAAACGTTTCTGTATATAAAAGTATGGTGGATATATAGATTACAATTTAAACTCATCAGTCTCGACTCCCTGGTGTGCTTTGTGACCTCACACCCAGTGCCAAATAATGAAATACTAGCAGAAAAAAACAAATGCAACAGGTAGCTTCTCAACTGGTCAAGTCTCCTTCATACATTGATGAATATCTGCACAACATGTGTCTTAGTCCTTTTTGAACAGTGTTTGTAAGCCATGGAACTAAAAGAGATGATGGAACACACATGCTCTTACTGACCCTACTCTGTATATTTTAATTATGACGGCTGTCTGACCAGTGAAGTGTGTGTTTCCTTTGGTCCAAAGGTTCAACCTGATTTTATGAAGGAAATGACACTTTGGAGTTTTTGTGTTTGGCTCAAGTAGATCTGTACAAAGTGGAAATCTTCTCTAAACTCTTTTCATAAAGGTGTGAAGACCTCACAATAAAAACAGCAGTGTGTGAACACATCTCCCCCCCTACTCCCCCTAACCTTTTAGAGCCAGACTATTCAACTGGGTCAACTTCACATCCTCACATACAACAAAAACTATGAGACGAACACCTCCTTTAAGGAAATTGCTTCTGATTAACGAAAAACAAGGTGAAGGAAGGTTTAATGACTTATTGAAGCCCTTAACACTTGTTAATAGGGTGTAAGTGCTTCTGAAGATGGCATCATTTTCACCTCATATTCCCAAGTTGAAAAGTTGAGTTCCTTGGTGCACAGTAATAGTTAACCCGTTAACTTACACTTCCGTTGACCCTTTGGAACACTGAACAATGTTTTACTCTCATTGAGTGTTCAAATTAAGTTCATGAGCTTAGTCTCTGAGATAAGTCAATAGGTGGCAAGATTCTCATTTACACCATTACTTTTTAGCAACTGATCATTGGATATGTAAATTAATTAGCATGAAACACTGGCTCCATCCGTTCATGTGGAAGGGGTTGTGTCAGGTAGTTTTGACAGACAGAGACTAGATAGATGGACTAGATAGATGAAACAAAATAACTGATTATATGTTAGGGTTAAAAATACCCCCGCGGTGCATGAGAGAAACTGGATGGTACTAACTTTCTGTCCATCCCGGCATCCATGATTTAATGAGGTTGGGCGCTCAGCGATTTTAAATATGCATGTAGGTATTGACAGTTACCCTTGGTACATGTCTGGACTGGTCATTTAACTCTAAAGCCACCATAAATGGCAAATCAGATCTGGGCAAGATTTCAAATTTTTTGTTTTTTTGTGGAGCATAGATTAAGAGATCAGAGTTAGCACTCCTGTGCAACAAACTAAATTCTTTTTCATCATAATGTATTTGTAATGTGTCGCCAGTGCGATATGTAAACGGTGCGATATGTAAACGTGAAAACAAAAAGTTTGCAAATGGAAATATCTAAACCTGAAGCCAATGTTAGAAGAAAGGCTAGTGTCGGCTAAATCATGATAGCTGTGTTTTCACAACTTTTTTTTCTTTTCTTTTCTTCAAACTGTCAAAAAGTAACTGCTCATAGGGGTCTGTTCATTAAACACGGAGTCTTGGTGCATGCAAGGCATACTTGCAAAATGTAGATATAAATAGTTGAATGATTTTTAAAAAAAAACAACAATCCTAGCTAAACTAGATATTTCATCATCCAAATTGATTTTTAGACGAACAGTCATTTGTCAACTAACTTTGCTACCTTGATATTCAAGCAACACTCCAATCACCACAACCACCTTCATATTGTAGGTAGTGTTCTTACCTGAGATCTGCAAGGTTCTCATTCATTTAAGCAATGCTGATTACCTTTTCTGGGATATCTATATGTATGAAAAATAATTTGTGTTCACTAACAGTGGAAAATTAAAATGCAATTTGATTGTCTCTATGTTGTTTGCGGAGTATGCGTATCTGATTGTGTATATTATAACGATACCATGTCTCAGAAACATCAAGTAGTATACCTAGTCTTTATAAACAATTTATTTTTTTAAATAATTGGTCCTGGATCTGTAAGCCTGTAGAACTGATTTCCTAAACACATTCTCTTACCATAGAGGAGATGGGATTATTTCCTGTTACTGTGAGTAATTCACACATACACGGCCATTCATGGATTGGTAGGTTTGAAGCCTAAAACACTGCCAGTCTACTTGAGATGGGGCAATTTGCACTCAGACACCATCTGACCCACAAACCTCTCCTCCCTTTGCTGCGTTAGTCACTTCCTTCCTGAAAATCATAGATTTATACTACATGGGTAGTTAGAACATTCGCAGTCTTGACATGTGTGTGTATATAAAACCAGGGTGCTGCTGGGGGCCAATTTATACAATACACAAGATCCAGCACACTCACCTACCCACTGAACAGCAATTTCAATGCTGACAGATTATTTTTATTTTTTAAACCCCTTAAGGACTGAGCCAGTTGTACAAGTTGTGAACAAAACGTAAACAAAACCTTAAATTTGCAATATGTCTGTTCAGGTGTTCATATTAAATGCAGCCACACTTCTTATATATCATTTTGTTTAGGAGAAACTGTACTTTCATGTCACATCAAATATTTATATATTAAACATAATTTAATATAAATAAAATGTAAAAAGATTTTAAAAAGGAAGTTTAAAAAAAAAGGTTTAGTTCTGCGTGGCCTTTTAACTGTGAATGTCATAATACTGTTAGCTGTTATTGCAATAGAATGCACATATTTGTATCAAGTGAAGTCTCACGAGTAAAATAGCACCCCCAAGTACAAGTTTTATAGTGTTTTGGAAAGTTACAGGGTCAAACTTAGCACTTTACATTTTTCACTTTATAAACATTGAAATTTGCCACACTGGTGGTAAATTACCCCCATGATGGCATACCATTTGCAAAAGTAGAAAACTCAAGGTATTACAATGGGGTATGTCCAGTCTTTTTTAGTAGCCACTGAGTCACAAACACTGGCCAAAGTTAGCATTCTAATTTGTATGTGTGTGAAAAATGCCCAAAAACGATTTGAACGCTAATTTTGGCCAGTGTTTGTGACTAAGTGGCTACTAAAAAGACTGAACATACCCCATTTGCAATACCTTGAGTTGTCTTCTTTTTGAAATGGTATGCCATCATGGGGGTAATTCTCATTCCTGGGCTACCATACACTCTCAAAGGCAACATAACCAATCTGGTGAATTTTAATGTGGAAAAAATGGAAATGCAAGTCTTATATTACACTCTGTAACTTTTAAAAACACCATAAGACCTGTACATGGTGGGTACTGTTATACTCGAAAGACTTCGCTGAACACAAATATTAGTGTTTCCAAACATTACAACTTATCACAACAATTATATAGTCAGTGAAAGTGTTGTTTGTGTGTAAAAAATGCAAAAAACTGCACTTTCACAGACAATATCATTCTTGTGATGTGTTTTGCTGTTTTGAAACACTAATATTTGTGTTCAGCGAAGTCTCCCAAGTAAAACAGTATCCCCTATGTACAGGTTTTATGGTGTCTTGGAAAGTTACAAGGTAAAATATAAGGCTTGTGAACCATATTCTCTGTACTTTCTGCCTTGGTTGTCAGGCAAGTCCCTCAAATAGTAATTAATGAAATGACTTAATCATATAAAAATATTATATAAATATATATGTAGAATTTAAATATATATGTTTTTAAATTTGTGTGTGTATGTGTGTATATATATATATATATATATATATAATGTTTTAATATTATTTTTATTTATATATAGATATATATTTGTGTGTGTGTATATATATATATATATATATGTATTTAGAACGTCATTCTAAATGTATTTTGATTTAAATATATGTATATTAATATCAAAATACAGTAAGAGCAAAAGTATACAGGTATATAATTTGTTTTATTTTATAAATTCTTTTTCTTATTGATTTTTATTTTATATAAATATATATATATTTTAATGTCATTGTAAGTGTATTTTAATATTTATAAATATTAATATTAAAATACAGTTAGAGTAATAGTTTGTGTGTGTATGTGCATGTAAAAGTACTTAGATCATATACATATACATATGATCTAAGTCCTTTAATTTACTTTATTAAACATTTTTTAACTTTTACTAACTTTTAAAACTTTTTTTACAGGCAACAGGGGGACAGCCTAAGAGTTCAGGCAGTCTCCCTGATGGCACTGCATGAGCTGGCTATTCCGGCCATTGTGATCGCAAGGACCCCGCTATCACATTGCCCTGGAGGGCCAAATTCTGCAGAAGGGGGGTGCTTGGGCTCCCAGGCAGTCCCCTGGACAGCGGGGACATTCTATGCTGACCTCCGGTATTTAGGAACGCCCAAATAAAGGATGGCATAGAACGCCCGCCATCCTTATGGGGTTAAAAATGCCTAATCTAGACAAAAATAATGGGGGTTTTGTTACATTATATGATCAAACGTTGCATACACCTGCCACAACGTCAATGTACCCCATCTTTGGCAGGTCCTACTCTAACAGCCTAATGTTTGCTCTTATGAGATTAACCCACTTACTTGGGGAACAAAGTCCATCTGGGGCTCTCTGCTGTAGAAGGCTAAATAGGGCCCTGGGATGAGGCACCTGTTACAGTGAGGGGAGCAAAATTATTTTAGCCTAGATTAGGTGTTTTAAAAAAAAAAAACTATAATAAAATCTGTCAACATTGAAGTTGCTGTTTAGTGGATAGGTGAGTGCGCTGCGTCTTGTGTATTATATAGATATATAGATAGCTATAATAGTATGTATACATTTCAAAGATGGCACAAAGCGAGAAGTGCATCAATAATAAATAATTATTAAAAACCTAAAAGCATCCTTGAAATAGAATGATCTTTGATTTAAAAGTTATGGACTATTTTATCTCAGTAGAGCGGAGTTCAGTGAACTCTAGGGAAAATTTCCATAATGAATTACGTATGTGTCCTGAACTCCCCTTCTTACCTTCCCCTGTTACTGCTCAAACTGTCAGATACAATCCACTTCCACCAAAGGGACAGCGATAATGGAAACCATATTGTGACAGGTAGGGCTGCTTGCGCTAGTGTAAACACAAGGGGGGTTGATAATTAATCTATTGGTTATATTTATTTCTAAGTGCTACTGAATATGTTGACTGTTCCAGGGTCAACTAGTCTACATGAAGCTTACAGTTTGGATTGTATCTGAAAACCTGTTACATGCTTACACGAACATAGTGACAACAGTTTTTACATAAATAGCAATCCGTGCATATCTTTATCATATTTTCTGTAATATTTAGCTATATGTTGCCAGGAAGACGTCAACTTCTGGACCAGAACCAACACCATGCTGATAAGTCCCAAAAAGGTGTCTGCAGCAATGTAGGACGAAGTCTGAAACACACTTGTCTGCTTAATGGCAAATCTAGCAGAACATTTTGGGACAATTATGGAAACTCCGTCTTTCAGATCTTCTGTGCTCCAGACAGACTTTTCCCTTGATAAAACAGTCTGTCTCTCTCTGCCAATTATTTATCTACTGTATTTTGCATTTTCTCTTTCACCTATCGCTCGTTCTGCCTCTATCTTCTAAAAGTTGTATTCTATTTTATTACGTTGGAAACCTTATCACCAGGGGTCAAGTCCTAACAAAGTAAGTATGGGAACTCCTCATGTTTGCCAACAGTTCCAATCCATAAAATAATGCACATCATCCCATTCCTAACTATCCACCCTCTATTTACACATTTGTCAGTAAAGTGTCTAAATTAATAGGGCTGGGGTGAGCTAAGAGGGTGCCTTGCATTCAAGCACCTTGCCTTTACCCCTACCAAGTCCCCTACAGGTAAGCGAGCTCCCTGCAACCTATATTTATCTAGCAATTCAGTCAAATTCACCAACATATCCATCACTCATTTCCTACATATATTATCAATACTCTCACATACACACATTATACTCAGGTGCACATATACAAATGACAAATATGTGTATAAGAGCATATATGGAAGGAATGTCTTTGGTTTCAAATAAAATGCAAGTTGTCTAAAAGATAAACCAAAAAATGGCCAGTGTATGTACAAGAAAATTGATTTGGGATTTACAATTGTGTCTGTGGCAACTCAAAAATAGATGATTGATGGGATTGATGTTTAATGGACATCAACTAAATATTGATTTTATTCACAAATCTATTGAAAAATGACCAACAGAATGAAAAAAATGAGGCACAATAAAAAAAAAAATATAGTTTTAATAATTATAAATATAGATTTTAATTTATTTACTGCTCCTCCTCCTTGTTCACCTCTGTTGGTTACTTATTCTCACTTGAACTGTGTACCAAATGGTGCAAAATGCACCTATCTATATACTACAAAATATATGCATGCTATATATATTCGGCAGTACACTGATTGGACAATTTGTTGCATCATTTTGTCTCATCGAAATCTTTTTTCTTCAAATAATTGCATGGACAAACCTCGTCCAAACTGAAACATCACATGGACAAACCTCGTCCAAACGGAAACATCACATGGACAAGCCTCGTCCAAACGGAAACATCACATGGACAAACCTCGTCCAAACTGAAACATCACATGGACGAACCTCGTCCAAACTGAAACATCAAATGGACCAACCCCAAATTGTCGGGAAAATTTTTTTTTTATTCAGAAGAACTACATTTTTCCCCCATATCTGCACCATTTAAGTTGGTTGAGGATTTTGGGGATTGTAAGTGTGTTCCACCAACATGTGGCTTCTTGGTTTGGATACATTTCATTATTTCATGAAAAAAATTATTTTGGTGAACCGAAAAGGTGTGAAAATAAATTAATTTGTGCATACATTGTGTATATATAATTTATTGGGCTTTCCCCAAACCATCAATCATCTTTACTTTCTGTTTAATTTGTTTAGTGATTTGTACATATAGCATTTTTAAGTTTGAGATTTTGGACAAATTGCGGTTAACCCAAAATTCAGACCAATCACAACTTGTTTGCACCCGAATGCAGAAGTCTGTTATAAAATATCTATGAAAGATATAAGTGCATATTGTAAGGATGATTTAGGGTATAGAATTCGGTAACAATGAACATTGGTATAAAGCAAAATCCTAAAACAATCCAGTTTCAGATCACATCCACAGAGGACCAATCCTAGCAATCAATCCTTGGCTGTCTAATCTTGGTGCCAACCTACAAACATCTCCTGAAACTCTTCATTACCTTAACTTAAACTATAAAAATCACCAATATTAAAGAGGCATAACAGCAAACCATATAGTAGGGGAATAATGCCATCTCAGGCTTCTGGAGGCCACAAGACTTCTCGTGGTTTATTATGATGTCTCCAGAACCCCTATATGTCATTATATTCCCATAATTCACTCAATTCACAGTGCCCTGATCCCTGCTCCCCCCTCCACTACCAATGTCTGTGAACCAGAAGATGGAACTTCTGTTAGCTCTCCTGCAGTGCACTGCTTAACCCATTGGCTGAGAGTGATCAGCTGACTTCCTTAAGTAAGTCAACTTATAACCCAACTATAACCTAATATATATCCCCAGTACATCTTGGACCCTTCACCCTGCCATCTCTGACTTGCATCCAACCCCTTGCTCTCATTAACATAGAGGATTTGTAAAACTTCAGAATATCTCCAGAACTGCCTTATCTTACAAGTTGCCCTCTCTCACCTGTAGTCTTCTTAGAAATCCTACAAACTCCCTTATTAAGTGAAGACTGTCAATTAGCCATGTCCTCATATTTATTATTATTTGATTATTTAAATCGCGCCATCAGATTCCGTAGCGCCATACTATGGATTTTAACAGTCCAGCAATCATATGTAGCTCCTGAAAATTAGTTGAACCAATTTCCTCTCGAACAAATGTAAACAATTATTTTTTTTTCAAATTAAAATTTTCCAAAATGAAGATAATTATTAATAAGACGATAGGTCACGCATGCATTGAAATGGTTTTCTGAATGTTACGTGATCAGTAAATCCACTGTGTGTCACTTTATAGGAAATGTTCTTTAGTCTAAATAAGACATTTTCCAAAAACGATCATATCTTCCAGCAGAAGTAGTTGCAATTTAAAAAAAAAAAAAAAGAAATACTCTGTACTTTTTTTGGCAAAGGCCACTGTAATGTGGGTAAACGATGATTCACCCAGTGAAGTATTGCCAGACACTGACACCAGTAGAGACACAACCATTTTTTTTTTTAGCTTTATCAGCCAAATTACATAACAAAGGGAAAGAAATTTTTACAAAAATCTTTACGAGACATCTAAATTAAATTAGATGCTATAAACACCAGTCTTAGGTCTGTGTCTGTAAAAAAACAAAAAAAAAACCATCAGATAACATTAGCTTAGAAAAGTGAAACAGCACTGGGGCAGGACTTTGATTACGAGATATGTTAAGGGTTTGGGTCAAATATTCACTCTCTGCATGTCAGAGTGCTTTAGGTAATGAAAACCTTTTTAATACATACAAAAACTTCTGTGATTCTTCAAAATTGTTGAATATATATATATTCTTCTCAGACAGAATATTTATTGTCTGAAATGCATTATAGATAAAATACAACATATTCAATTTCAAATGACATCACATTAAAGTTCAAACATTTTTTATTTACATTTCTTTAATTATATTAAACTGTGTGAATTTTTCACATAATGTGTGGCAAGGTTTATTTGCTGTAGTTATTCAAATTTAAAGTAAATACTTTGCTAACAATATCACTTGTAAATGCACAGATTGAAATTTTACATGAAAATTGCATCTGCCTCTTTTGTGAGGACTGTGCCAGTGGATGACCTGTTTTGGGGTTGCACAGGAAACTGACTGGTTGTGCAAGGATATGGAACCCCAAATGGAAGTGAGGCAATAAGAATAATTACTTTCTAAATAACTCTAGCTGTACATTTGCTAGTCATTTGCAATGAAGACTATACAAAGTATGAAAACGTATTATTGAGAGCAGCAATAGAGGCATGTTAGCAAAAGGTTATATTTGGTAAAATCTACCTAAAATATTTACTCTACAAGAAATTGTTTGGAATATGGTAGAACATTATGGGATTCAATGAATACTGAAGACTCCTGAAGCACTTGTGCTTGCTAAAGTGCTTTTTTTGTGAAGTGTGTGTTCTATTTTTCTTATTTTAAAAAGAGTGCAGAACCTTGTGACAAGGTTCATTTATAAAAGTGTCCTGTTACTTCCTGGCTGTGGAGTTTAGTGGGGCTAAGCTCAAGAGTCGGGCAAACGTTTTCATTGCGTTGCATTGGGAAGTCTGTGATTGGATAGGCACAGAACGTCTGGGATGATTAGAAGGGGGAGGGCTTGCAAAGATCTGCATATACCCCCAATGAAAAAATATTAAATTGAAGAATGTGTGTGTTCATGGGGAGATATCTACTAAACAGTTATTGTAATGTAATAATTCGTGAAAACACTTCACTCCTTGCCCACATATTTTAGGGGCGTTGGGGATAATTCAGGATTTTCATTTTATACAGGACCTATAATGTTAAGCATTGTATTGGATTAGTAAAATTCACTTCTTTTTAGACATTTTTTTGTTTTTTAGAATTTTATAAAATACATTAAGACAACTATAAAAATAAGACTTATAAACGATGAATGAGTACCTGATAACCAGACTTCAGTTTGGCCCCCCCCAAAAAAAGTAATTCAGTCAACCGAATTTC
Source organism: Pelobates cultripes (assembly GCA_933207985.1). NCBI lineage: Eukaryota > Metazoa > Chordata > Amphibia > Anura > Pelobatidae > Pelobates > Pelobates cultripes. The sequence continues at coordinate 86,830,912 of OW240922.1, forward strand.
GTTGACGCTGCTGTTCAGCTGATCAGAATATCAGTCAGTCAAATGATTCGAGAAACCTATTTTGACTAATTAAAATTGCACGGAAAAAAAACAAGCCTATCACTATTCTGAAAAATACATACAGAATATTTTAGATTTAATGAAGTTAATTCTTTTTTAGTCCAGATTTGGTCAATATTTGATCCTGCTACCTAAGAGCATTTGGTTGCGTATTCTAAGTGTTCATTTCGGTTGATACCTGGTTTATTTATTTTATCTCACTCTAAGCCACAATTTGGACAGTTTTCAATTTGTTTGAAACTGAATGCAGAAGTCTAATAACTTCAAAATATGAAGAATACATTGAATATGCAACAGTATTATTCTATCCTGTATGAATGTCTTCTACAACCCTGCCTATGCGAAAATGAGTAAATGTTTGCCCTTATTTCTGTATGAGACCAGAGATAATGTTGTAGAACACTGTATTACTATGGCATCTCAGGATTCGAAGCCTCACCTTTCATAATGTGAAGTGTGGTCAATGTAGAGATCGGGATTTATACTGAATAGGCTCTGAAACAAGTTCTCAATCTAGTTATTGCCTGTATTCTTCCACCATGGAAAAAAAGAATTTAGCCATGGAAACAAGTGATATGGAAGGCTTTTGCCTTGTGTTGTAGAGCCCCTATTAGAAACTCCATAGTTTCTTTGACCTTAGCCACCCACTACTGCAAGGTAGGTACAGACCACTGTTTCTTGAGAGTAGGACATACGGCCTGATAAAGTTGTGAAGTTAAGCAACAATGTTGTAGGGTGGATTTTGTATAGAGTTTCCTTCTACAATTAAACTAATTGTGTACATTCCCACCAGATATGTCAAATGATCCCCTCACCTCCTAGACATTTCCTGCACACCTCTGGAATATGGATTCTGTTATCCAATGCGATATTCGTGGAGTAATATACCACAGAGTAAGCCCATTGTAGTTAGTTTCCTGAGGGTGAGAATTTGTGGAGGCCTGGTGTTCCATTATAATGTTTGATCATTGTGCTTCTGAAAGCACCATTCCTAATAATGTCTCACACTTTGCCCCAGATGAGGAATTATCAAGGGCATCCATTGCAGTGTTTCATGATGTATAAGAGTTTGCTGTATGTTCTATTTAGGGAGCAGAGAGTTGCGGTGGTGTAATATTTCAAAGTATTGTAAGTCTACTTTGAGCTTATTTCCGTATTCCTCTTATCTCGGTAAATTGCAGACTTACAGCTAATATAAGCAATCTTTGGTGTAAGAATATATGAATAAACTCACAAACGGAGAGCTGTAGACTCTGCTCTGGTTTGTATCACTTTTGGATCCGTTTATGCGATCCTCCCCTTATCAAAGTTATATCACTGCTGGGTCCGTTTGGGTAGTCTTCCCTCTTCTTTGGTTAATTTCCAATATTGTGACTTTTATCCTAAGAAGAGGGCAAAAAACACGGACGATTGCGCAGTACTATTAGGATTCCCTTATAAAGTAATATAAATTCCCAAATGGGTACTTACAAGCCTGGAGTCAAGTATTTTGACTCAATTTTCACGTATTGTGCAGTGTGGGACTGCACTCCCATCAAGAAAAAGCAGGTGGGTTAGGTGAATCCAGGAATCCAAGTTGTGATAAAAACTGACTTTATTATAAAATAAAAGGGCATAAATATGCCTAAAATCTATTAATAAAACAAAGAGCATCAATATGCTAAAATTCAAGAAGCCAGAACGCATTTCGCCACTATACTGTGGCTTTTTCAACTGGATAAATCAATACAATGTTGCTGTTCACTAGATACTGTGCAGTCCCACACTGCACAATACGTGAAAATTAAGGGGAGGATCGCCTAAACGGATCCAAAAGTGATACAAACCAGAGCTGAGTCTACAGCTCCCCGTTTGTGAGTTATTTCATATATTCTTGCACCAAAGATTATTTATAATATACCATCTACACTATATGCGATTATTTCCTTTCTAGGAACTTGGTCACCGATCTCGTATATATTCCTCAGAGACTACTACTAAGTGAAAATTGATCTTCATAAGCGCTACATTCTTCCCTGTTTTTCAAGTATTTTGTTGTTTGAGGTGTTGGAAGCACCATATGAATGTTTAGCAGCTAATTTGAAAATATTTGTAATCAATTGTATTGATTTAAATTATTTGTAATAAGCGCTGGTTCCTATCTGTTATATTTACAGCTAATATAGTTTAGCAATTTAAGACCGCGCAAGTCAATGTGTTTGTTGGAAGATTTTTACCTGTTTTTGGTCTTTTATTATATCTTTTGCTTTTATCAGGTGTTTTATTTTCATTATTTCAGTTTGTAAATTAAGTTGGTGAATAGCATTACGTAATATCGGCCATCATTTTGTTGTTGATGGCTCTACCTCACTAGGCTAGAGACGCCCTAATGACCATAAATTCTATACAATTGGGCATCTTTTGACTTAACCGTGATCAAACAATGGTAATTTTTTTTTTTTTTTTGTGAGAGGCAGGCAGATACCAGTGATTCAGGTAATATAGGAGGCAGGATACTGAGACAGTGTGTTTTACGAGGACTTCAAAGCAGGACTTTGATGTGACGTTTGCATGGAGAGGTGGCAGAAACGTCGTCTCTTGAAAAACAATATGCATCCCCACAAACAATAGTTCCAGATCAATAAAATGTTGCAAAAGTGTTATTTATGTAACTATAGTCCTGACCTACCGTGGAAATCATTTTAATTGTATTTGCTACATTGATGTGTATAAATTTGTTGTTTTACCTTTTAGACATCTACAGATATTTTGCATTATTTGTAGGAAGCCGAACATCCTGGCAAGGTTTGCAATTGGTTGGGATAACATTATGTCAAAATAATAATTTTGACACTAACAGAATATTACATCACTCCAAAAATCTAAAATTCTACAAATAAATTAGTTTGTGTAATGTTCAAAATGTCACCACAAATGATATGCAAAATGAAAGGGTTACATAGGGGGATATGTTTAAAGAGCAATAATAGCCTAAATGTAAACACCTAGTCATCAACAGGATTAAATTCTAACAGGATTTTCCAAATTGTAGAACGGACCCACTGCCACAATAGTTAGTATTCCATTACAGTTATAGTAAATACATCATTTTAAAGTCTAAACCTTCCATCTCTAGAACAAAGCACCAACATCTAGCCTGTGTTCGTCTTTCGAACTAGCCAAACAGCTTTTGTATCTCTATCTCTTCTAAGCTTTGTTTTTGGCACATTTTTATATTTAACCATTTTCTTAGCTCTGATGATATGTGTGCATCTATAATACACACAGCCCAAATGTCCCAATTTAGGAGGGACTATCTCTATTTTGAACCCAAATCCATCTGTTCCTCTTTTCTAGGAGCTCCATATTATTGGTGTTTCTGACTGTAACAGAGCTCCACAGCCGTAATACATACAGTAATGTGTCTTTAGATTCCAACAAATGTGTTTAGGGATCAGTCTGTGTAAGTAATGTATGTTGTTCTTTTTCTAAATTATATTTTTAGTTTGCTCAAATTTTTTTTTAGTAAGTTATTTAAAATTTTGAAGACCTGCCCGGTCCCTGGTCACAACCTCATTTACAGCCCTAAATTTAAAGTGTCCCTATTTTTCCATTTATAATGTTGGTATTTTATTAGCTAAAGGTTGCTCCACTTCCTAAAATGGTGTGTTAATTCAGAGTGAGATTGGATGGATAGACCAGATAGAGAGAAAGCTGTAAAGGTTTTAATACAAAAAGCATAATATATACAGTCACAAACAGAGAAAATTAGCTTGATAACAAAGTGAGAGACGTATAGGAAGACCGAGAGACCGCAAGTGACAGTACAGCATGCAGAAAGAGACCTATAATACAGGTTTAAACATGATATACATGTAGACAAACGGATTGACAGCAGTACCTTTTTTAATATGGTGCACAAGAGATGGATAGATAAATGGCCATTGGAGGTCAAAAGGTTCCAGAGTCAGACAACGTTAATAAGGAGGGTGGGAAGGTCTTGTTTCTTTGGAAAATTTTGACTAATTTGGCTTATTTACATTACAAAAGAAACACCTATGAGAGGTTTATAATGACTTTATTCAGCTATCTTCAATGTAAATAAAAAGAGACATCTCTGGGCAAGTCTCGTCCTCTGTATTCACAAGTGACATGAGGTCATCCTTTGTGATTAGAAGAAAAGGAATTACACCTTGAACAAAGGACAATCTCATTTACAATAAAGGGGGTACAGATGTGGAATAGAGCTATTCAGGGCCATGGCCAAATAGCAGACAGAATTCAGAAGGTGTTTTGGGATATTTCAATGTGTTTCAGCTGCTCCATTCTTATGACTATCTGGATAAAATAACAAAATGCTAATTTCTTTACATGTTCACATGTGTTTAAGTCCAGAAACTCAACAGGTATAGAAGGTGCACTGATTTGTAACAAAGAGGGACACAAATGAGCATACCATTTAAAATAACGCAGGTGCTCATTTGAGAGAGTCGTCTGACTGGTTTGACATTTGAAAGAAACAAGTGCTTGATTCTGAGGCAAAATTGACAAAAGAAAATTAGTTTCTTCCTTGATACAAAAATCTCAAAAGGTACGAGGGATCAATAATCTATCTACTCCCTAATTATCTATCCATCCATCCATCCAAAAGAGAACAGTCTCTGTATATGTTGTTGGTTTCCCCACCTTCACCACACAGCCACCAGACACCCAGCACAGCAGTTACGATTGGGGGTTTCTGTCACTATCTGGGGACTTTGCATATTTTACAGAGACGTTTTAATGAACTGCGGACTTCCTTACTCTTTCCTCGTACTATGGAGCTCTACCAAGTCTACTTTGAATTTCGTCTCCAGAGTTAAGTCTCCAACTAATTTAACTAGTGTAGGTCAACTCCATGGAGGAGACATCTACTCAGTGAATTGGGGAGCTTGTTGAACATCTCAGTTTACTCCAATTTCTGAAGAGACTGCGGTTCATTTAAACATACTGTCCTTTATTCTTCTCTCTTCAGACGCTGAAAATATATTTATCTACAATAATTTGACGCTGAATAAACAGTACCAGATCATACACTGACAGTTTATACTAGTTGGGATGTTTATTCCTTTACTAACACTGAAAATGACACATTTAGTTGGTGTATTAACCAAATGGAATCCCTTAAAAAAGTGACAAAACTGAGCAACTGGGTTGGATATAATCTATGAATTTAAAAAGAAAAATCAAATGGCAACAACATATTGGCCAATATATTTCTTATGTATGTTAAAGCTCTGTGGTATTTTATTGGCATATACCTATGATGTCTGACCTTTGACATGCCAGTTGTTATGGGCTATGGTTCCCAAGAGGTTCAGCCAATCGAATGACCCCCGCAACAGCTGGAGTGCCAAAGGTTAGCCATAACTAGTGTATACAATGTCTTTATTGAATCTTTGTTCTTCTAGGTGGCATGTGGAGTGCTTAACTGTAGTTTTTATTCTTTGTATCCAACCAGTTTTTTATTTAACTGTTCTAAATAAATGACAGCCTTGCATATAAAACGTTCCAGTAACAATGTAAGTCCAAAAGCAATTACATTGATTAACACTGTACTTTCCTCAGTTCAACGAGTGGGAAGGAGAGGCAAAAGTTTAAAACTTCTCTCCCATACTGCCGTAATAAATTCAGTTCATTGCTTCCAATTAGGGATAAAATAGATGGTAACTGAACGTTTCGGAGAATAAAATCTTGTTTTACTTTCCCATGTGTTTGGACATAATACATTAGGGGGAAAGCCTCTTAGAAGTTGATCAGAGGAAAAGTTCATCAGCATTTATCATGAGTTGGGTTTATATGAGGTTCTAAGATGGGGTGCAGCAAAATAAAGGTGTCAAATGTATTGTAGATACTGTAAATAATGACGGTAGCATTCTAGCATGGGAGTGGGACGGCTTTCTATGAAAATCTTCTGATCTATCACTCTGTTTCCCTATTTTTTTTTTCTTTTTCTCAACAATCTCCCTGTTTGCTTGGATTGCTAAGGGTATTAAATGTCAGCGAATCCTGCACTGTAAATGCCAAGACCATTAAAAAAAGTTAATAAAATTGGCAAAGACAAAGCAATAGTTCAATTATAGAACCAAAAAAAAACTGAATTTAGATGATCAGTCAGGAAAATCAAGTGGTATTTGGACAATTTGTACATTGCACATTGTATAGAATCTCTACTCAATGGCAATGGTTTTGTGATCCCAAACTCAAAACATCAAAGTTCTAAGGTTGTCCCTTCCTCGCCACTATCTCTCTTAGCCATTGCACAATCAGCAGTTTTGTCATTTTATAGATGTCCATAAAATGTCCTCCATGTGTTACCTGTGGGCTGGAGTATTTAGAACAATAGTGTCAATGACAAAGAGCTACATACTGGGCAGTCTGTTAAGGGCTGTGTTTGGGACAAACCTTCAATCCTGCAGGCATGCTTTGATAATCATAACATTGTATATTTATCTATCTTAGATACAGAGTTTAACTAACGCATCACAAGGTTTAACCCATCAGACATCCGAAAGAAAGCAACCTATGACTGACAGATTCCAAAGAACAATTTTTTTATTTAAAATTAATCTGGAACAGCATGCAAAAACATGGATAACCATATCCAAAGCCACGAACCCTCACTGCCCCACATATAAAAATGCAAGAGGTTTCTAATAATCTGTTAGGAGGAGTGTTAAAGGGCTGATGTTGAAAAACCTCAATAAATACTGTGAACGTTCATCCACGTTCTAATTAGGTATAGTATTTTTAGAAAGTGGTAATATTTTTAATTCTCTATAAGCCACCAGCTGTTTTTATAATTATTGCATAAAAATATTGTCTGTAAATTCCACATGAGTGATCTAACTATAAAATGCCAGAAAAAAAAAATAGTTTCATTTCTATGTTTGGCAAGAATTCCAGCATTCTGTGCGTCTGCGACCTTAATTTTTTAATTTTTTTTTTTTTAATTCTTCTTGCATGGAATTTGTGACTCAGGGATCAGGGTTATTTTTGTATTTTGTTTATTAGTGAATTCTGCTCTCTACCTAAATACTTGTGAGGATTTCACCTAATATATTTTAAATGCCTGGAGTGATGATCAACCCAAAGACAAAAAGCAAGACTTCTCATCTTGACAAACCAAAATGTTTCTTTTAAGATTATGTGATTATTAACAGAGTTTTACTCTCTGTTTTTTTCATTTCATAGAACCATTAAATGTCCATTTCTCACGTGAGGGCCTCGTGATTTCATTCAGGACTTCACTGATCATTGTGGTATCTGGTAAAAGATTGTTTCAGCTTTCTATTGAGGCTTCTGATCCATCACCCATGCAGCTACACTTCTGAGTCACTAACTGAGATTTCCAAATGGACCTAGTAACAAAAATTCTTTAAACAAAAAGCGACAAGGAAATCGCTATCTTGTGAACACAGAAAACTGAAAGTTTTGACCAGTTGTCAGCTTATATATTCGTGTTTTTATTTTCTGCCTTAAGCATCATGTCTACATTTGGGATAAAAGTACCAGAATCTTGTATAGGAATTATTGACAAGTTAGAGGTCAAATAGAGTTTTATAGAATGGTTGTCCATCCATTTTTCAGAACTGTACACTTATTAACCATGTCCCTAAAATGCACAATAGACTAGAAGGTGGGGGAGAGGAGAAAAGTGTTGCTTTGAAGTGAGGCAGACATATTGCTTGAATCTGGAGAACTAAATTCATGAATAGCTTTCTATAGTTTGCGCTAGAATTGACGAATTGCTGTTACCCACAGAGTATCTTTCTGTGACCCTTCCTACTGTGATGAGTGATGTCCAGATTCGATCATCACTTTAAAATTAGCAATGGTGGTGAGCTGTACTAAAGAACGAATGTTCTCAAAAAGTCAATCCTGTCGTTCAGTTCTGGAAATTGATCATGTTATACCGTACTTTTTTTAACCTTTGATGTTCTAGTTTACCGGAGGTTCATAGGTCATATAGCAAACTAATCTAAAAAAAAAAAATTAAAAATCCTTATTTTTATAAAAAAAATAAAAATTTAGTGGTTATTTCAATGGTACGCTGCCGATTCCAAACAATTGTAAACAAATACATTAACAAACCTACTAGCAAATAAAGAGTTAAAACTCCATAATTAGATTTTAGGGAGGGCTTGGACGTACAGAACGAACGAAGCACCAACAACTTTCAGAAATAGAGCAATTGGCCAAATGTTTTTTTGTCGTTCTGTAGACTATTTGACTGTAATTGGCTGGAATCTGTACAGTGCAGTAACCCCAGTGTCCAATCTTTATGGAGAGATGTGCACATGCGGATTTAAAATGACACAGCTAAGCTTGCACCAGGGTCGTTGAAGGTTCACAGGGTTACCACAAGGTCATTCATGGGTCAGGTCAGGCTTAGATGCCCGGGTTTGTCTGATAAAATGTCACAGTCCGTTTTATTTAGAAAAATCTATTCTAATGCTTATCTTTTTACTGTTCACGATTTCTGCAACCGGTTTATTAGCTAACTTAATCATGAAGAGGTCACGGATTTGTGGCATCATAATTATTAAATTAATGAGCATAATCATTTTCTATATATATATAATTTTTTTTCGATTATGATCAGAATTTTTTTTGCAAGTATAGCTTGTGGACTTTCATTAGAGAATAGTAAATAACATTAAAAATAGGGATTGTATGATTGGCAGAAGTAATACAAGGAAGGAGAGGGAAGGAAAGGTTTGAACTTGGACGATTTTTCTTTTTTAAAACATTATTAAAAGAAAACAAAGTGCAGTTTGGGAGTTTTAATCGTTGCTTTATAAAAGTTTTTTTTTCTATTTGCAAAATTACAGTCGTTTGGAATAATCAAGTTAGCATATTAAATAAAAAAAATAAAAAAATTTTTTAAATATAATTAGAGATGAGTTATCGGTATTCTTGTAGCCATGTAAATTGTAGTTTAGTTTTACATAAAGGATATTGCAGTTTGTGTTTTATTAGAAGTAGAATGTGTACTATGAGCACAGTAGATTATATAGAACTATAATTATTATAATATTACTAGCCATGGTGAATTTCACACTAATCCCAATAAGGTCTCGTATTAAACAGTAAGCAAGACAACGGCATGGTTTAAATCTTTATTATGACACAAGTAAAATATGTACATGTATACTGTATATACAACGACTTTCCAGGCACCATGACACCAGTCCAAAAGAGCATTAAATACAATATTTCTACATTAATAATGGTTTGGTCCAGGCTTCATGCTCAAAGTCACTTTACATTAAAAGGGAAAAATAAAATTTACAATATAATACAAATTAAAATACAGCACTGTACAAGTTAAATATAAAATGATGATGATATAAAAAGACTCTATATATGATTTTTACATAGCCAACTATATTTAAATTGCTCCGTTAAAAGGCTTAAATCGAGTAGGCAGATTGTCCACAGGGCTGACAATGGGTGCAGTTTTGATGTCAGGTGTCCCATTAATAAGCTCCCAGTCACAATTTCGACACAGTTCAACAATGAAGATTTTCAGGAGGATTTTGGCAAACTCTTTGCCCACACAGGTACGCACACCCCCTCCAAATGGGATATAATTGAATCTGCTGGCATCTTGTGGGAAAGGTGTTAAAAACCGATCTGGATTGAACTGTTCTTTCTCCGGGAAGATGTCCGCTACATCATGAGTGTCCGCTATGCTGTAGAGGACATTCCAGCCTTTGGGAATCTGAAAGCCCTGAAAGAGAAGGGAAAAAGTTCATCAACATCAGACTATTTGAATTCCCTTACATCCCAGGCCAGCTACTCCTCTCTAGCACCCAGTATCTGATCTGTAATAAAAACAGCGGGCGTGCTAGGGTTTATTCTGCCCAGTGCTATAAAACCGTAAAACACAGCCTAATTACAGGCACCAGGATCCCACTGACAAGCATGAAATTGCCTGCAAATTGTCAGATGTTGTGATGTGCTCCTGTAAAGAGACTTTAAGAACTGCCTACTCTGTCACATCAAACACTGAGGCACTCCTGCCAAAGAATAAAAATACAATAAATTAAAGGCTAAACAAACTGCCCTGCCACAAGCCCTCACTACTACAAGCTGCCTTGTATAGTATGAAAAGCAGGAGGACAAACTGCTATCATAAAACAATTAAGTTTGAAAAGCAGAACTGGTTTCCCTGTTACTTTTTGGAGTTGCTATTCATTGATTGTAGACGTAAAAAAAAAAAAAAGGAAGTGTCATTTAAGTGTGATTTAAGCTGTTCTTCGGGGTACGTTACTTTTTTTCAGAGCAATTTTTAGCATTAGAAACAGGTTTATTAATTAAGCCATGAATTGACATTTTATTCATTTTGTTTTGGTTTTTGGCCTACATTTTCCAAATCTTGGGTAATGTAAGTCCCTGTTCTACTGTATGATTAAGTCATAGGATTCCTCTACTTACATTCAATGTGAAGGTCTTCAGAGCAACTCTGAAGCCTCCTGGAACTGGTGGATTGAGTCGAAGGGTCTCTTTCAGGACACAGCCAGCGTATTCGAGCTTTTGCAATATTTCGATAGTCAAATCCTTCTGATCTTCTGGTTTGGTGGACAAAAGATTCTATGAAAAGGAAAAACAAAAAAAGAAAACAAAAGTTTAAAAACCAGTCACCTCTTCAGACAAAACTGCACCGAATGATCATTGGACTGTCAGAGAGAAAGATGAGAAAAAAATTAAAAAGAAATAAACTTACATTTAATTCAAGTTCCTTTCTGACTTTTTGAAGAACCTCATTGTGAGCAGCCAAGAAGGTGACTATGGAAGTGGCAGCGCTAGCAGTTGTCCCATGCCCTCCAAACAAGAGTTCTGTTGCAGATTCTTTTAATGCCTAGAAGGATAGAGGAGAGAGAGAGAACATGCAAATATAAATAAGTCTGCATTGTGAATTTGATGTATTTTAAAGTGATCCTCTCATTTTATAGTGCGCTAATAGAAAAGCCCACTTTGAGTGAAGCCAGGACTGTTAGATCTTGGTAAGGAAGTTGACCTTGAAGTCTATGAGTGCTAGATCATCCGCAATACTTGATATAGAACATATGTGCCTGTTACTACATCACAAAGTCTCTTATTACACAAATGATCTGGCATTCAGAGTGTATAAAAGGCTCGAGATTTACCTGCAAGTCCACCGTTTTATCATTCTTCTTGCTATGATCTATCAGCAGCTGTAGCGCATCCTTCCAAGAGCGTTCGGGCTCCTTTTCCAGTTTTTCTTTGATGTTCTGTTCAATTATGGCATGAATTCTATTTCTAGCCCGTAGACCCTATGGAAAGGGAAGAGAAAATTTACAAATTAACCATTTTTAAAAAAACAAACTATCTTTAATTTGCATGGAATATTGACACAACTTACTTTTTTTAAATCATAAATTATAAATAAACAAAAGCAACCATTCCGCAGAACAGCGCAAAGTTTACTTTAATAGTGATAGCCTTGTTTTTACAGGTGGATGTGTTGGAGACCATGTTATTCTGTGTAGTGTGTTTGTGTGACTAGTTTCGACATTTTATAGATTTTAGTATAATTTATAGAATTTAGTATGAGTCTATTAATAGAATTTAAAGAATTTAGTATGAGTGTGTATTAATAGAATTTAGTATAATTTATAATAATTTATAGAATACACTAGTTTAGAAGGGAAAGCCTGAGAAGGTGCAGTTATACACTTACCCTGTAGAGGCCGCTAAAGGGAATGTCAATGGGTAGAGAGAAGAGATTCTTGATCATTTCCTCGAAGGCATCGACCATGGGCTGGTCCAGGGTGTTCTCCATCTCCCAGGTCTCGAAGCCCAGTAAGACCCTCATGGCAATCCGGAACATGAGCCGTTTGATGGCCGGGTACATCAACACGTTGGAGCCGTTCTCCAGCCAGCTCTTCACGGCACTCCTCACCTCCTCCTCCATAACCGGCACATAGGTGTCCAGAGCCTCCCGGGAGAAAGCCTGCATCATAACCTGGGGAGATACAATGTGTCACTCAGGGTTCGGTCTGCATGGCACAAACGGCCAGCTGAGTACATGGAGCGGCCCTCTGGCACATCAGGGGTTAACGGGACTAATTAGTTTATCTAAGCACATAATTAGCCAGGATCCCCCTCACACACCCCTCACCACCTCCCCTCCCTTGGCGATTTCCTGCTGGGAAGGGATTAAGGATCATCAATGATAATACAGGATTAAAATTAAAGTGACCTACTACCCCCATTCAGCTGGGCCAAGTGGGAGACCTAAAAAGTAGGAATAAAGACAGGACATGGTGCAAGGCCGATTAGACGTGCACCCTTACCCCCTCACAGTGATGACCCCTACTCCCGCGTGCATAGGGGACAGTGATGCCTCGCTACCCCTGTGTGGAAGGGAAAAGTGATGCCCTCCTACTCAGGTGTGCTAGGACAGTGATGCCCCCTCCTCAGGTGTGCTAGGACAGTGATGCCCCCTCCTCAGGTGTGCTAGGACAGTGATGCCCCTACCTTTGTGTAAAAGTGGGGCAGTGATACCCCATCTTCAGGTGTGCTAGGACAGTGATGCCCTTCTACCCAGGTGTGCTAGGACAGTGATGCCCCCTCCTCAGGTGTGCTAGGACAGTGATGCCCCCTCCTCAGGTGTGCTAGGACAGTGATGCCCTTCTACCCAGGTGTGCTAGGACAGTGATGCCCTCCTACCTAGGTGTGCGTGGATAAAATGACAGTCTGCCCACAGTATAAAAAGCAACAAGTGTTTATTTTTCAGTATCAATACCGAGTTTAAAGCGAACGAATGATGGCGCTATTAACCTATAAACCGCTAGTATGGACTGGCAATGGATTTATATAAAACTTCACCTTTTCTGACTCTTGGAAGAAGTAGAAATATTGCTGTCTAATAAACCAATATAAAATAGGAAGGTGCTCGATGCGGCAATGTGCATTTATTAGGGTACAGATATGGTTTGCGCCATCTTAGTGAATAGCGGATAGCGCTGTTACCTACCCTTTTCATTTCCTTGTGCTCGGCGTTATGGAGGTTGGAGAGGCACTGGGACCCCAGGATGGTGCGGACTGACGCCGGCCACTGCACAGACACCAGCCGGTGCTCCCCCAGCAGAATCTGACGCACATTATCCGCACCCATAACTCGCACCGTGGGGTTCCCAAACAGATGGGTTTTGTAAATGCTGCCATACTGCCTCCTCTTTGCCTGAAGAAACCTTTTTCTCTGTTAAAGTAAACAAAAAAAATACAAAAACTTAATAATGAACAAAAATTATATTAAGTTTTACAACCAACGCGAAAACTCCTAACAAGAATGAGAACATATAGCTCATATGAACAGTTACATTATATACATAATGTTACCGCTAACAAAATGTTTCCAATGTATCTTACACACCATGATTTAAAAACAAAAATTATAAACATCGTCTTTTGTGGAAATATATTTTGTTATAAAGTATCCAGCCCAACACTCGTGCGTAAAAACGCAGCAAGAAGACTGAGCAGGTGGGACAGTGTCCCCTGCAGGATCCCTGATCCCCCTGTGGAAAGGAAACACTAGAAGTTAATGATACTCACATAAAGTAACATTTGCATCGTTTCTCCAAAGAAGGGGAGCCCCATAGTACCAGGCGGTAAAGGGGCATCACAGCTCCAATCCCTCAGGCTCACACAGTACAGGTTCCAGAGTTTGACAGCACTGATCACCAGGAGCACTGGTAAAATCAGAGTGCACAGAGTACTGGTTACAAAAGTATATAAATCCATGGTAACAGCAGCTAAACACAGCATTCTACCTGCAATATCCTAAAGGACTCAGGAGATGCAGACCCTAACTATCCAAAAATCATCCCAGGTCTCCTCTTTATATACTTCCAAACAGGTCTGCCCCTTTTTTTTTTTTTTTTTTTTTACCTTGCTGAGATAAATTAGTTCACACAAAGTTCATCTTTAATTGCAGATTGTAGCATCCCCTCTAGGGCCCCTCCCACCAGGACAATTCTGCCCAAAATCTTTAACCATTTGGATTTTACTCCATACCACCTCCAGCGAGCTGCAGACAATCAGCGGATTTGCCTTTTGAAAAAGGTGTTGGTTTTCAGGCACAAAGAGAGGCGTCAGGCACAGGGCTCAGTGCCCGAACAGTCAATGGGCCATTTAATAGAGAGGCGTGTACTATTTACTTTCCAATTACTTAATCCGTTACTTAATAAGACTTTTCCATAAACGCAGTTCATTATACAAAATGTACTAACACAATATTTCTATCTATCTATCTATCTATCCCCTATCAAGGTATATCCAAACCTCTAGCCAAGATCATTACAGTACAAATTGTCCTACAATCTACAAATTTAAAGTTGTAGGTTATTGGGAATATTGGGAATTGTCCAAAGTTGCAAAGTGTGCAGTTTGTTCATCTTGCGTTAAATGCACATGTTACTACACCAAAGCTATTTATTTCTTAAAAAAAAAAAAAAACTTAAGAACTGAACTCATTGCTGTAGGAGCCTTTTTTTAGTTGTGGATGCTTAGAGAGATCCAAATCGCCCTGCGCACTGTATTAAAACATCTGATATTCGTATGTTTGTTTTTAAATCAAATATAGGCATTGTTCTAAATTCTGGGTGATCACCATGGAAACGATGGAACGTCTCCGCAAACCTCTCCACGATTAGAACATTGCCCCAGAATTTCTCAATCATTAAATATAAGAAACGTCACTTTTTCTACCATATTGTTCATGAAGGGTTAAGATCGCCAGTAAATTCTAGAACAGGGCTAGTGGCCACTTCTGTGTATCTATTATTTCAGCCCTCAGGTTAGTTTTAGCATTTTATTTTTTGGGGGGGAGTGGAGGGATAAGTTCCTTACTGCACTGTAAGCCTCTCCCCTCTCTCTCCTTATCCTCTGCCTATAGTGTCTGCTGAGCGCTGATTGCAGGAAAAAAAAACAGATTTTTTTCCAATATGGCACATAATGAGGCTCTTAGATCAGAATCCAGGACCATCAAACATTTTCTCCAGGAGACATTCCTATCTTATAAAATTAGTGCTTGTCCTGCAGTTCACCCCTAGACTCAGATTGTATTTACGTTCAGGGTCCTGAGAGGAAAAAGCATTGCGAGAGAAGTTAAGTTCTTAAACTTATGATGCAGTGCTAATCGCTGGTTCAAACTCAGGTCAGCGAGGGAAAGCAAGGTTATATCTAAAGGTAAACACCCAGGCTATTGCCACCCAGAGCTTTTTATAGGCTTGAAAAAATAGCTCACATCTGACTGTAACTGCGTCCAGTAGAGCAGAGTGTATGCCCTGGGATGGTATCTGAAATCCTAAAAACTGTACTGTGCATTCCTCTGTGTAGAGATAGGGGCCAGATATCAAAACTCCCCAATTATCTTGTTCATATTGCATCTGAGGTGCAGGGACTTGCTGGCAAGGGGGGCAGTTTACCCAGACCACTAGAATAGTGAGTTTTGTGGGCTTTACATCACAATAATAAAATATATTATTCACAGTATTTTGTTTTAGTATTGTTGTATTTTAGTTCTTGTAGTGTCAGTATAAAACATTTAAGATGTAATATAAGAAAGTGAGATGGGGCATTGTGCTGACTGGTCTTAGATTGGGCTGTTTGTATATAGTTAGCTGTGCGGCTGTGACTATTGCCAAGCTATAGTGATGCTGGAGGAGGTCTTCCAGATTACTTTTATTTGCGTAGTTTTTTATTTTATTTTCAGGTTTCTTTGCTGCAATGTGTCGTTTAGTTCATAAACCCCCGGATGATGAACCGAGCTTTAGATTTAAAGGGTTCTTCTCTAAATTTTGGACCAAATAGCTAAATTTGGAGAAATTCTCCAGCTCTGTTCTAATCACATATTGCCCAATTCACTAATCTCCAAATCAAAACAGAATTAAAATCAAAAATTGCAAAACAGACATAAACAGTCAAGCTCTGTTTGTAGTATAGTTGGATAAATTCTCCAGGTCAGCTACTTTTTGCCCTGATTTTGCTATTCGGATTTTTTAATTCTGTACAATTTTGTGTTTAGTGAACAAGCCCCTGAATTTTGCAATATGAATTTCAGTTTGCTATAATTAGTGTAGAGAATTACTCCGTTGGTGTCCAATACGATGGTCGGCATTACTGAGCCCTGGTGCTTAAAGCAGTCCTTTATTGTAACTCCATTTTATCCAGTGAAGTTAGTAATGCATGGAAATGTTTGCATTTCTAGAATTCATACATGCTGGGTTTCCTCTTTTATTCTGAGTTTACTTAAGATGTGTCATATCCTTTATCCTGCTATTCAACCAACTCATACCTTATTGTACATAAATTAATGCAATGATCTGTTGTCAGTATACCACTATGACTATTTAGCAGATAAATCGTACAACACGGTGTCAGTTGATATATTGCTGGGCAGGCCAGGAATGTGTTAAGGGATATTTCAGATGTTCTTCTTCAGAAAAGTCATATTCCGGTGCCTTTTTGAATATGAGCTAGTATTTGAAAGTTCCCAAAAAATAAAGTAGAATATGAGTAAATCAAATCTGATTTATGAACTTTAACCGTTTTCATTTTTCAGTATTCTGGTTGGGCTAAGTGATTCTGAGGTTTTGCAGAGGGTAATCTTGCAGTTGCATTGAGGAATTTTATGCCCTGTCATTAACCTGACATGTGAAGCCAATTGCCGTCTCAGTGATTGGGAGTGGATTTATAGGAGGTAGCTGGAAGGGAAAATACCAATGAGGTTGTAACTCTCACCCCATCTCTACATACCCTGCAAGCAACAGTGAAACTGATCGGTGATCAAAGTGCTATCAGTCATAAAACTCAACGATCCACCTGCACTTTCATGGCTCCAGTAGGGTAAAGTCAGTCGTAAGAAAAGAAAAATAAATATGTAGGGTGGCTCTTTGTTCTGTACACTATATTGCCTGTTCAGTAGACAATCTCTGGCTAGTAAAACAACAAGGAGGCTGGACTGATATATCATTAGCCCGGCCATCTTTACTGGTGATAAGAAAACGAGGAGCCAGAGCAGAATTGAGGGACATTGGCCAGTAACTAGGCTTGCCAAATCGCCGCTTTTTAGAAAAACCCAGGTCAGCCCAAAAATATGTGGAATTCATATGATTTCAAGTGTGAAAACAACTTAACATGGGTAATGCTAACTGAATTGTGACCACAGATTGTAAATAGATTTCAAAAGTGGAGCTGAAGTTTCACATACAGCTAAGCAGTGCGTATCATCCCTGCTAGCAAATTTGTAAATTTAAATTTTTTTACGTTCTCTATCGGCCTAAATTTTTAAATTCAGCAATTCACGCTTTAGTGTATAACCATGAGCTATGTCTATTCTCTAGAATGTAAGTTTGTTTGAGCAGGGCCCTCAACACCCTCTGTTCCTGTTAGTCCAACTCGTCTTGTTGCAAATACATGTCTGTTATCAACCTATTGTACAGCGCTCCGGAATCTGTTGTATAAATAATAATAATTAACCAGCTGGTAGAGCAAACCACCACAGTGGTTCGATAAATGTTCATACTTTAATCCTAAATAGGCTATTTGTTGCGGTACCCTTGTGTGGAATGGAGAATTTACATATCGTAGGGCAACAATTTTTTTTTTTCATATTTCACGCCTAGAATTTTTGAAAGACCTATATTTTGGTTCTGTTTTCCTATCAGTCATACCATGAAGAAGTATCTTTTATAAGCATCCTTCATTAAAGGGACAGCGTGGTTATCTCAGCCAGATGTAGCACAGGGTTTGTCATTTAGAGCCCAGACCACCTGCTGTTGTTTGCTAAAAGAGAACAGAGCTGGGTTCATTCTTGGCAGTACCTGCAAAAGCATTCTTTGTTATGAAAATCTTGTCCTGGATTTGGCACCAGATTTAGATAATCCTCAATTTGCATAAACTGCTAGCAGTTCAAAAGATTACTTAAAACAAAGTCTCGAACTTTTCTAGAAACTAGGTTTGAATATACATTGAAATTCTAATTTGAGATAATGCTAAGTTTCTAGTAATGTAAACCAAAGGTCATGTTTTGGGTAAAGCAATCCTGCAGAATTATCTAAATACAACTCCGATAGAAACTTACCTTCATTCAATACTTCCTACACTAATAAGGA
This sequence comes from Pelobates cultripes, assembly GCA_933207985.1. Classification (NCBI taxonomy): domain Eukaryota; kingdom Metazoa; phylum Chordata; class Amphibia; order Anura; family Pelobatidae; genus Pelobates; species Pelobates cultripes. Next base: position 86,849,142 of record OW240922.1, read on the forward strand.
AACCATTATATATATAAAGAGATTGTGGCATGACTGTTTAGCACCCAGCAGATTTATAATTGTAATCAAAAGATGCATTGAATATACAAAACTTGGCCTCTGTTATAATACACTTTTTACATTATCACGTTTCCCCCCCATCCTACTTGTAGACCTTCATGGGGGAGATCTACTTGTCTACTGATTAGCTTCTCTTTGGGTTTGGTTTATCCTCCTCACTCCCCACCCAACTATCTTTCCTCTTAGATGTAACATTTTACTGAAGGAGATAATACATTGCATCCATGTAATATTGATTGCATAAGGTAGCTTTATTCTGTGTTTCTCGCCCAAATGGATGTTAAATGGAAAATTCAAAAATGTAATGGGTCAAGATTTATCTTCACCGATCTCTGTTGATGGACTTTTGTTTTCTCTTATTTCTCTTTCAAAATTCTCCACTAACTTTCACTCCCTTGGATCTTGCAAAAAGTGTTTTGGGGGAAAAATTATATATGCATAAAACACATACATACAGATACATACACACACACACACAACACACGTCATTTGCTAGGCATAGTGAGATCGGAATTTCCTTTTGGTTAAGGCATGCATATGCAAATAATTAAAAAATATTAGATAAGAATTGTTGTCACTCTGTTATATTTGATCATCTCTCATTTAAATGCGCACTGCACATACGTATTGTATCCCATCACAGCCATTGTTACTGGCGATTTCACACAAAAACAACTTTTATATAAAAAAATAAATATTTAAAACGAATTGTTTCAAAAGAATTCTTGCGCACAATGTTTTCTGTTGAAAATGTATATAAAATGCACATTTCTTTGCTTTATTAAATCGTTCACTGCTATCTTTTACCCATGTATGCATTGGGTTCTTATTATAGTTTCTTGATTAATATAACTCCGGCATATTACAGAGCGTTGTAAAATGTAATCTCTTTGCAGGCAAACTGATGTACAGGAACATCACCTGAACTATAATTCCGACGTATATTCAAGCTAGAAGGAAAAAAAACTGAAGGGCCCTTGACTTGCGAACTTCTAGTCTTGTGTATGGGTACCCAAAAGGTACATCCCCGAAAAGGTTTAGAGCTATAAAATCTATGATAATGTTCTACAACATTTGTGAATATATGCCTTGGATAACCCCGATCTAGTGGATGTGTTTTGGGAAGAAGGGCAAAAGTTGAGGGTTTCAGAGTAGGATGACTGATAGGTAAGATTAATTGGCAATGTGATGCTAGTTGGAGGCCAGGTCAGGGATCTAGTAACCTTCATGGAATTTGTGCTGCTTGTAATTGAAGGTTTCAGTTCCAGCATTAAAGCTTTAAGTAGTTGGATTCTACCCTAGACTTGCTAAATCAGGTAGGTCCGCAATCTGGTAAGGGAGGGACATGATCTGGGACTGATAGGTGGGCCGTGATGCATTTTGTATCATAGGTGGTTTGCCTACCTATAAATAATGTGTTTTTGTATAAGACAAGACAAGATATATATCAAGACAAGATATGCTTAACTTTTCTGTACCTTCATTTAAATGTGTTCTTCAATAATAATAATCAAAGAGAGAGAAAAGAGGGAATAGAAAACAAATGATGACTTTGGTATTTGATAATGCCACTATTAAAGATAAAGAAACACAAATTAAATACCAATTTCGGATGTGAAAAAAATAAATAAAAACAAGATGTGCTGCTGGAATTGAGGTATGCGTACGCCAACAGAGATTAACGGATAGGAGCCAAAGGGTTCAGAAGAAAACTCTAAAGTATTGGGAAAAGAGAAGATATAAACTGTAGCGTGGACAATCTCATTCATTACTTTGGGGAGAGTTACTACAGTAGTGTGTTGGTGACTGAAGCCAGATTGCATGGGACCAAGTACGTAGATGAGGGAAGTGTCACACCCAATTGTAGACTATCTTCTAGCAGCTTGGAATCAAGGCCAAGCAGGTGTAAAGAGTGATGGCTAGGGAGGTGGGACCATGATAAAACGTCTTCAGAATAGGTGTGAATGTATATTTGTAGGAAGTGTTAAAATAGGTTGAATAGATATAACCCTTCAAGACAAGGGGCTGGGCAAATAACCTTGTATCCTGTGTGTCATTGTTCATTGAAGGAAATAGGGTCAAGTGGGACAGTTACAAGATCAGAAGACTAGAGGAGTGAGAAGACTTCCATGTTACGCAACTGGTCTAAAGTAGAGCAATGTTGCTCTGCATACAAATGACTGCAAGTTCTGTTTTATTTACGATTATCTCTTAAAACCGCTTGAACACAGTTTAGATCCCACAATGTACTCACTATCACTTATCAGAAGGTTTCCTGATGGGGATCTTGGGGAGTAGAATTCACATCCTTTAGGGCTGCAAAAATGTGTTGATTTGTTGTCCTATTTCTCAAAGGGAGCACTTCTGCAGAGGATATAGTAAGACTCACACAGTCCTGAACTCCATTTTCCCAGTGAATGGAGATACACCATGCATTCTTTGTCTTCCGTAGGAAATTACCGGAGCTATAGAACGCCTGGCTATGATTTGTTATGGTAACCTGTGAAACCACCCATGCTGTTTGTGTCCGGCGTTTACACACATGATCACGCGCCCTTCAGGAGTTGCATTCCTCAACAATAACCATTCATGTGTGGCAAATCATAGACACTATTTTAAGGGAAATGCCTGAAGCAATGTTCTGCCAACATCTGATATTCGATCTAAAATGTGAATTAAAATCCACACTCTGTACGTGTATAGGCACGACACAAGGTATCGAAAATAAAACTCTTAGTCCATATATTTCCAACAAACCCAAAAAGGTCAAAGTGATAATCATGAATAAGTCTCAAACATTATCAATATTGAGAACAGGTAACAAAAACAGAAGTAACGTAGTGTGTTGAGATTAGTGCATCACTTTGATGGTGTCGGTTAGACAATCTTTTTGATGACATATTGACAAAATGTATATTGTGAAGCTGGATTAAAACCACTTTTCTACCTTGTATGATGAAACGTTAAGGAGGATTAGATCTCTTTTTTAATTTATTTTTTATAGGAGGAGCTTTCAAACCATAATATGTAAATTAATATGGATTCCTCTAGAGCAGAGGTTTTTAAAGCACTTGCTTAAAGGATACTCTAGGTACCATAATCACTGAATAAAACAGGGCTTTAAAGTGGAACTCGTAGTTTCATCTGAGTGCTGCCCAGGAGCGAGCACTTGCAAATCCAAAGAGTATATCTGTGTCTGTAGAGCTGTGTGCAGCAGTAAACATCAAAGAGATATGTACACTCTAAATACTTGCCAGTGCTCACTGGTGGGGGGGTCTTTACATACCAACTAATTTAGAAACGTATTTTAACAACATGAAGAATATTGGAATTAAAAGAAAACAGGGAAAGTATCCTACCGTCATATTGACTTCAAGAAGATGAAATGGTTATAGTGTCCCTTCAAACCACACTGATGGGCTAGGTTTAAGGGATTTCTGTATACTTTCCAATGGGGTTACTGACCATATTGCAACAGTTGATGGCATCTAACAAGATTAGTTTGAAAGCAACTGCTCAACCGCAAAATAAACTGATTTTTCATACTGTTAGACCATATCTAAGCTTTGCAGGGCTTTCAAGTGGGATCATTTTACACCCAATGGAAATGGACAGGGTCACACAGGGTTATTTACCAAAGTGAAAATTCATTGTGAATTTCAAATTCAAGGCCAAAGTAGTTGAACTGAAAGCATAGCTGGCTGAGCCCGAATCTTTCTGGTTCGGTTATTTTGACCTTCAATTCTTGCTGCTTAGTTTTTCTGAATTCTTACTTTATTGAATAGACCTGATAGACACTGACTTAACGGCAGGAAGAACTCAGAGTCTGCAAGATGAAATCTGTGTTTTAACGGAAACGTTTTGAGTAATTGATATACTTGTGCATGCGTGTTCTGACTAATTCGAATTTGTCCAAATTCAGGCCGGTCGATGGTTCGGCTGAATTCATATTCTCTGGAATATAGACATATAACGGAGCGAATGACTAGTGTGATGGACGCACAAGTTAGTTTGCTTTAGGATTCTGCCTATAGCAAGGTAATTGGTGGGGAAAAAGATGATTGCTGGCTTGGGGACAACCACTAAATGTTGATTTTATTCACACATCAAATTGACCAACAGAGGGAGGGAAAAGGAGCAGTAAAAAAAAGAAATTATTTATTTTTATATATTAAATATATTGATATAATCTAATTTTTACAACTCTCAGTATTATGCAAATGGGTTGGGTGCATTGAATCAATGGGTATTCAGTGCCTCCTTGCGGAGCGTGGAGATGCTGAATGCCAATGCTGCACACTGCAGTGGTTCTGGTAAGTATAATGCTCCTTTAATCTAACCGGCCAAGTGAATGGAGTAATAGCGTCGTTCAGAGGAACCCAAATCCATTTCTTTGGAATGCATGATGGTTTGAAGGCATGTGTTAATGTGCACTATATATTTTGCACAGGATTATTTTAATTTCTATTATTGGAATAGATCCGGCTGGCCTGCAGTATCCATTAATTTTATAAGCATTAATTAAAATGGTGATGGGATCATAATACAATTGCACACTGCAACAGTAGGAACATTGGAACATTCGAGTCCTGAGATAGTGAAAGGGGAAATGCGTTGTCTTTGCCTTCCATGGTGGTCAATAAGTACATTGGAGAACGTTTGGATATACAGCTTTTATAAAAGTTTCAACTCTCATTGTTCTTGACTGGGAACCTAAGTAAAAACCATATGTGGTAAGGTGAAGATTGCAAACCCCTAGTGGTTTAAGATTACAGTATTCAGCAGACAAGGTATGTAAGAAAAATAGAGAACCATGGGGGCTGAAAATCCCTTTAAACAAATACTGGTGTTAATGAAACAAACATTAAACAGTGACACCAATCAGCATTAGGTTAGTAAGCCTTCATAGCCATCTACTGAGTAGCACACTATTATTTTTTATAATGTGCCGTCTCTTTTCAGTTCATACGGAGTATATTTTATATATATATATATATATATATATATACATATATTATTATATATTGTAATCTGTTACTGGTTCTAGATTATAATTCACCCCTTTTTGACCGCTGACTTGGTAGGACTGTCATGATGTGATGGGATTTGCCTAGCCCCTTGCTGTGAAGGGGTTAAATAACTTAGGGGTCCTGTGTACTTTTGAAATGAGTACATAAACAATGCAATACACAGTGAATTAGCCAGAGACCACAATCCCCCACTTTAATGGTAAAAAGGGATTATATGTAACAAGAATGTGACTTTATCACAAATGTAGACACTAAATTACATCATTGTCACAAGTAGAAATTGGCTTATGTTGAAATAAACTGCTCTTTTGACTAAATCCAAATCTCTAATTAACATTCCTCACTAGTCTAAAATTGAATTTATAATCCATATATGTTTTGTATTTGTATTTGTTAGAGTAATGTGACCAAATCACCCTTTAATTACTAACACAGCCTGTTAAGTGCCCTCCCTCAATCCCAGAACAGGGTGGAAAAAGAGTTGGGACATTCTTGGGTCAAGAAAGACTCTTAATCGTTTTGTCCCAAAGAGGCCCTTTCTCAGAGCCATTATGGGACAAAGGACGGTTTTGAGATGCACTCTACGATTACCTTTGGATGTGCAGGTATTTCATGTTGTAGTTTTTCAATGTCCGCTAAAAAGATAAAAAGGGGAAAAAACATGTCCAAATTCCATAAAAGACCAGGAAACCCAGATACTTCTAATGTAGCAAATTAAACCCAAATAAGGCTGTTGATATAGATGTGGTGTTCTTTTCAGTCATTAGGAAAGGGGAATTCTAATTTGTACACAGGTTAAAAATACATTAATATAAATTCATAAAACAATAATAAAAAAAAAAAAATGTCCCCAGTCCCTCTGTCAAGAACAGTGGCCCAGAGGATTACTCCACTTGTTCTCTGAAAAATGGACACAGTTGTGAGGGTTAATAGAAACATATGTAGCATGTGGGCCAGACTCTGTATCATACCCTCACATTGCCTCCCATGATAAAAGGAAAGGGTTCATTCAATCCATGGTAAATAGAGGATCTGAGGATCTTTTATCACTTGCTTTTCTTACTATCATCATCTATTGTTTTTGCAGCCATTGGACAGACCTTCATTTAATTTAATTTTGGATTAATTAAGATTTGTTTGAGTTTTCATTGCTGAGCAATTCCTGAGCTCATTGTCCACTTCGTGGGGTTATGCTGAGGGCACCTGGGTTGAATATGGCCCAATTGTTCATTTTGGAAGGGATCGAATTCAGGTCTAATTCAATGCAATTTGAGGTGACATTTTGCAGGTTGATCCGTTTGACAGAATTCCAAATCTATCCCTCCAAATTTCTATCCTGATTTATTCTTATATTTAATCTTAACTTTGCATGCGGACTGCATCTGCAGCTAGCAAGCCGACTTTATTTCATTTGCAACTAATTGTGAATTTCTTGAGATTTCATTGATCAGTAGTTCCTGAAATTACTGGTCACAATTTAGGGCTATGCAGCGGTCATATGGGGCCAATTTGATCCATTTGGAAGGCGCCCCGACCACTAATAACTTAATGCAATTTCAGAGGTAGCTTTTTACAGTTTTTGGAAGATTGTTCTTACTCCAAATTATCCCACATCTCCCCCTCCCCCCCTACTCCCAAACACACTTTTATTGTATGACATATTTACTAAACTAATAATAACAGAGAAACAAACTTTTTAGGCAAATCTTGCAATATAACAAGAGTTAGATAATGTTTATCATTAGTCTACTTTGAATGAAGAGTTTAGCAATTTGTTTTTCAGTTACTCTGCAAATCACTGTTTAATGAATTAACTCTGTAATGAATTAGCAAAATTATGGCCAAATTAGAAATGGCAAAAATTAGGCAACAATTGGTGATTTGGAGAAATTCTACAAACTCCCCTATAGTCATAGCCTGGCTATTTTAGCCTAAACTGTGCCATTCCATCCTTTGGGTTTATCTGCTGCAACTATATTACCCAATATCTATTTAAACCATAACATTTATAGGCATTACTGTTTGAAGATGGACATTGATAAATCCTTATTTGGAGATGAACATCATTGCTACATTGTTATTAAGTTTTTATATTTATATATCCTTTATTTTTTATACAGTGTTTGTTTTTAGATTATATTATTGTTATTATTATGAATTGAGTTATTTTATTCTAGGTTAGAATGGGCAGTGATATTATGTAACAGTTTCCACAATCAGTTGCCTGACCTGCTTCTGTGTACACACCAGGACACGCCCCCCTCCATGTGACGTCAGAGCTGGGTCTGGGTGAGGGCTTCATTGAATGGGAAGAGCAGGCTGTCACACAATCAGTGACATTGTGACCCCTGGCAGCTCTCCCATTCCCAGGGTCTGACCTGCTTGTGACATCTGAGTGAACCCTGGCAGCAGTCTCTCCAAGTTCATTGCTCATCAAATAACCAGATCCGGTGGTCTGAGCAGCAATAATTACAGCAGGAAAGCCTTATTATGATCCAGCAGACATCTATTTTTACAGTCATCGGTCAGAGAGAGAAAAAAATCTCATGCTAAGGAATGAATGAGATCATTAACCCTTTGAGGCAGGGTGCCCAACACAAAGCTTCAGTGAAGGCAGTGCTGGAGTGTGCCTCTGGCACTGCAAGGGTTAAAGGCATCCTGGAACAGGGTCAGACAAGGTGCACCTCCTTATTCACTGCTTGATATGAGTAACAAAAAAGAAATTAATTGCTAGCAGCAATTAGTTCAATTCAGTGGCACATGCAAATGTGTGTTGGAAAGCAAGTCCATTTAAAGAGCCTCTTCTGTTAGATTGCACCCAAAGCAATTAGTTCATTGGGGACTCTGGGGAGGGAAGGTGGGGAGTGGGGGGGTACTTGATTAGGATTTTCTTGGATAAATAAATACATATACTTAAAAAGGTAATTAATAAAATAAATTAATAAAAATGTGAGGAAATTAAGGGTGGAAAATAAATTAAAAGTGTCAGTCTGTAGCAAAATTGTAGTTCATGGATATAATGTATACACATTCCAGGGCTCTAGTATCCTATATGTGACATAAACATTGCAGTAAACCATGTACATTTTTATACACACACTCGCTCTCTCTCCTATAAAGCACCAACAGATTCCGCAGCGCTGTACTCTGTCTCTCTATATATAGATTTTAACTCTTTGCTGAAGGCGTAAGTCCCTGTTGCACTCAATGAGTTAAATAGCAACAGAAGCCAAGCCTTTAGGGGTTTTTACTAATTTAGGTTAGCCATTGACGCCTGCCCTCATCTCCTACTGATTTTCCCTTGAATGACCACAAAGATTCACCTTATAGACAAGGTCAGGGGGGCAGAAGCTCTGGTTCATATAAGGGTCAACCTGCCAATATCTGTTAACCTAGCTCCTCTGCAGCGTTTCCCAGATCCCCCTGTCACGTGTGCTAGCAGGGAGTAACCTGGTATCTATAGAAATATTGATTTTAATCTCAATATGTTCACAAGCAAATGTTGTCACTCATTGCTCGGCTACCGTGGACCACAGCCATGCCAGTACCTGATGGGATTTGTAGTCTGGTTGCAGCTACTGCCATCATTTTTTGTTATCGATCACTTTACCATGTGATTTAGAAATGATAGGATTATGATGTGTGAACATTTGTCATCAGTGATGTCATAGTTCTGTTGAATGACTTCACAAGGAGTCTAATTACTATACAATGTTAATGAGGCTAAAAATTTTTTCTTAATTTTCAGTGAAATAGGAAGGTTCAGCGCTATATATATATATATATATATATATACCCTATTGAATAAAAACTGGCAACTCAACAACCCAGTCCAAAGTCTCTCTTTGCCAGAAGAAGTAGGAAATATTGATGAGGAGGCGTTGTTACCTCAAATGGAATGTTGAGGAAAAAGTGATAGACTTACAGGAAATCGAACCATAAAATATGCAAATGGTATAGGTTCTCGCTATAATGGCACAAAGTGAGCAAAAAATTTTTTTTGAGATTTGAGCAGGAACTAACCGAACAGCAAGTTACGGAGTTTCTCTAAGATTTTGCCTGTTCTTTGAGTTCTCATATTCTCAGGTTTTATTGTAAAACTAAAGACCTACTGCACCCAGGTCACTTTAATGAGATGAAGTGGCGTGGGTGACTTTCTTATACAAGTACTGTTACAGAGCACCTAGTCAGGGATCTGTCCTTTCTCCCTAGTGACGAATCTGGTCCTACCAAGGTGTTGGTCACAGAGTGGAGTTTATATTTAAATCCACAGAAATCTGCCACATTGAACCCTTCACTAGTGCATTTTGGTAATGGTTGGCAGCCAGCTTGCTCCCCTTCCTCCTTTACATAGGGATGATAAATGGGGCCGAGGAAATCATGGTACCACGGTGCCATAGGCAGCAAACACATTCAGTTCTAGTTACTCCTGCTCTGAGCAGAGCAAATAAAGAGGTATAAAGGTATTCAATCACGGACAATATTGTGTTATGACTCTTGGGAACCATTTTTCCATCTGTGAAGAAGCTCGTAACATGCACTGTGTCCCGCAAGGTTTACAATATGTTTGTTTGATGTGTGTCTCATTCTATGCTATGCCATTGGTTATACTGAACATCTCTTGCCTCATAACCCAGTTAATCTCTTTCTATATTGTCTGTTATACAAACATCCAGTCTAGTGATATAGATATACAGTTAGCTCGTATCACTGTGTTCATAGTTGGGCATTCATCTGTGGTTGTGAATCATTTCTCGTTATTCTGTAGGGTGTATTATTTTATTTTAAATTTGCAGCCATGATAACCTTTCTTAGGATAAATGAAGAAAATTTCCATCAGTTGATTAAAAAATATTGTGAAAGGATGTATAAGTGCGCTAAAACATTGTTGAGTAGGAGAGGAAATACCAATTTTCTTCTACTGCACCCCATAGTCTAGTCCCCCAACATCCTGTCTTCATGCTTAAGACAAGTTATCCCATTAGCTCACTCATAGCCACTATATATGGAGAGGTTTCTGCTTTGCTTCTGTCCTACCACCTATTCTTTCCAACCATTTACGGATCGTCTTATTCGAACACTATCTAATTCTGCTGCTCTGCCTTTTATCAAAATATGTAGTCTCTGCCTCTCCTCTTGTGTCTCTCCTGCTCTTCTCAAGGATGCAAGAATAACTCCATCCTTAGAAAAGCCCAAGCTCGACTCAAAGTCCCCATCTAATTATGACCACTTTTCCTACTTTCCCTTACCTCCAAGCTCCTTGAGAGAGTTATGTCTTTGACTAATATATCAATGTCCTTACATCCTTTTCAATACCGTTGACTTTTCCTCTGCGTTTGATAGAGCTGACCTTCAACAATGTCTTCTCACCCATCATAACCTCTGTCTGTGTGATTTTGCCTTTTCATCGTTCCCTCTGCACACCTTTTCTGTTGGTGTTCTCCAAGGTTCTGTTCTTGGTCTCAATCTCTTGGTATTCTAACCTGTTCTTATGAGTTCCAGCATCTCTTTTATGCTGATGACATGCAAAGAGTGCAATGTTCCTACCTATTTTGGTGTCATACTGACCGTCACCCAATATGCCAGATGATTCTTTTTATTTAATGTTTGAGTTAAGTCATCTTCATTAACCCCTTAAGGACACATGACATATGTGACATGTCATGATTCCCTTTTATTCCAGAAGTTTGGTCCTTACGGGGTTAATCATTTTAGGTCAGTTTAAGAATGGTAAGTTGATACTATTTCTTTTGCCCCTCTCTTGGTAAAAAAATAAATAATTTTTTAGACAAACATTTGTGTAAGTCCTACAAGTTGTGTGACGTTGTTAGAATGGTTTTGCTGATGTGCAATATGTCTTGTATTACAGTCTACAAGGACAAGGAGTTAAGACTTATATTCTGCTCCACATTGCTAATTAGCTGATTGCTAATTAAAACAGCACTTGTGTTTATATCAAATGTCGAGTAGCCAATAAGTCATATGGAAATGGTTACCTAAACCGTGTCTACATCCCTGTCCATGACATAGTTGTCATGCTTTGGTGACTCTGTATATTCACACAGAAAACTGGATATATGGTTACGATATGCCTAAATGTATTCAGAGATATAATCAGACTGATTTGCTGCCGAGTTCAACAGGAAAAATTCAGCTGTACAGGTAAGTGACCATACTTTGACTGTGATTTGGAAAGTCTCTACATAAGATATGTGATCCCAAAGGAAAGCAACAAGAGCTTGGAAGAGAAAATAAAAATCGGGTTCTATTCGTTCACTCTCATTCGATGCTCTGGTTTTTCCTGTGGGGAGGTAATTGGTGTCTGTGTTCCCTGAGTAGGTGCAGAGTCTGCGGAGATTCTTTTTCCCAGACATTTAATATATTTCTGCACTTTCAGCAATCATATGATAGAATTTTATTCAACGTCCTACATGTACATGAGAGAAGGCAGCTTTTTATCTAGAAAATAACAATGTGTTTTAGCCAATTAATAAGGAGAAATGTACAGTATATTTGTAAGTATCTCTAGTCTCATGATGGTTTCAAGGCTTTCTCTAACTTTAAAATTAAACCATTTGTCCTTTTTTTAAATCCCAATCTAATCCCGCATCTTGTTTGAATGTATTATGATTGTATCTTCATGGTGATTGCTAAGGTCAAAGGTTATCCTGAGGACCTAATTTGCTGTCTGTTAAACCCACACTGCCATAGTTTATTGAATGCTGAATGTGCCCATAGTAAGTACGTCTACTAATAATGCTAATGCTAAGTATTTTATTTTGTCTATGTATATTTTATATAACGAGGTGCAAAATGATGCATCATGTGTTTTATCTTTCAATTTACTTTCTATTTTGCCTATTTGAGAGAATTATCCTGGAAATCGTACTTGTTTGATTACAAGAATAATTATTTCAGTATGAAATGGCACGTCATTATATAAGCACTGGAGCTCAAGGGGTTAATTATATTGATTTTTATTTTATTTCCCTGGCATATTTTTGTCCTACACGAACAGAACTTCTATTCAGTTAGTTCTATCTGCAGTTATTGTCACAAATTCCCCTCAATCTGGATTTTGACGCTGCACTAGAAGTGGCGTTGTTCATCACTCTTGCCTCAGTTTTGACACGGGCCACTTCACGCCTGAGTTTTATACCTCTTTGAACCTTTTTTGGCACTGTAGAGTTCACATCATTCTAGCGATGCCACACTTATGTTCTTGCTCATGCCATTCTTGTGAAGCCATGCTCATACATTTCTACAGAGTTAGAAATATTCTCCAGGGATACATTTACCATTAAAGGGAGACTTCACTGCCCAAATGTTTTTTTTTTTTTAAATTACTATTAGTAGCAATGAAAACATTGATTTTGTTTTTCTTTTCATTGGGTTTATATCTAAAAAAAAAAACGCTTACAAATGTTTTTTTGTTCTCTTAAGTCTTTGCAAGCCCTCCTCTTCTAACCCCCCCCAGACGTTCTGTGGTTATCCAATCACAGATTTCCCAATGCAGCTTAATGAGAAGTCTTTGCAAGGCAGGTGCTCTGGGCAATTGCTGCTTCTTGAGTTTAGCTCCACTGAGCTAAACAACCAGAAAGTAACAGGAATGATTGTCTGATTGACATTTTGTGAGGGTTGTAACCATGTTAATTTGTTAAAATCTGCACCTTTTTGTAAAATGAAAAAATACACTGTTCACACGTAAAACACTTAAAGGGAAACTATAGTGCCAGGAAAACACTCCGTCACTTATCTGGGTCCACCTTCACTCCTTCCCCACTGGCCTTGCTCGCATTACGATTTCCCCATAGGAAAGCATTTTTCAATGCTTTCCTATGGGTATTCCAATGACGCTGGAGGACGTCCAGTGTCATTTAGGTGGCCAAAAGTCGCCTAAAGTCCTGGAAGTCCCTCTAGTGGCTGTCTGGTAGACAGCCACTAGAGGAGAAGTTAACCCTAGCAGGTAAGACACAGCACCCAGACCACTTCAATGAGCTGAATTGGTCTGGGTGCCTATAATGTTCCTTGAAGCTGTAGAGGTGAGTAGGGTCCCTTTAAATATTTGCCCTGATTGCAAACGTTTGTCAGAATACTGGACATTTTATTACCAGGGATGTTAAATCTGTATCTCATTGTTCTATCTAGTCTTCTAACTAATCTCTGATTGCCAAGAACATGCTTTTAATATGCCCTTGGAGTTTGCTTTTGTGCTACAGAGATATCAGTTGCATATACTTCAACAGTGTGGCATACTATTTGCTAGACCAGGTAGAGGAAACAGAAGATCCTCCACCAAGGTCTGCTCAACCACAGTACATGGAGGGAGGTCAGCGGGCATGGGGAGGAGGAGACCACAAAGGGACAGGCGGATGGACAGATGGCTGAGGGGGGACAAAAAGACACTCAGAGCGGCTAAGGGGACAAATAGATACACACAGAGGGGACTGTGGGGACAAAGACACAGAGAGGCTGGGAAAGGGGACAGACACAAAGAGGGGCTAGGGGAAGTGGGAAAAGAGACATGCAAAGGGACTAGGAGGAGACACAGAGGGGCTGGGGATGGTAGACACACACAAGAGCTGGGGGAACAAAGAGACACAAAGAAGAGCTAGAGGGAGGCACACACAGAGGCTTGGGAAGGCAACAATGACACACACTCAGAAGGCCCGGGGAGGAGAACAGTGACACACACATATGTGCTGGGAAATGGGAAAAAGAAACATGCAAAGGGGCTGGGGGGAGTGACACACAGAGGGGTTGGGTTGGGGTGAGTCACAAAAGGGGCTTGGGTGAAGACACACAAAGTGGTTGGGGGAGAATGATTCATACAGTGAGGGGAAAAAGTATTTGATCCCCTGCTGATTTTGAACGTTTGTCCACTGACAAAGAAATGATCAGTCTATAATTTTAATAAGAGGTGTATTTTAACAGTGAGAGACAAAAACAAAATCCAGAAAAACGCATGACAAAAAAGTTATAAATTGATTTGCATGAGTAAAATACGTATTTGATCCCCTATCAATCAGCAAGATTTCTTGCTCCCAGGTGTCTTTTATACAGGTAACGAGCTGAGATTAGGAGAATTCTCTTAAAAAGGAGTGCTCCTAATCAAAGCTTGTTACCTGCATAAAAGACACCTGTCCACAGAAGCAATCAATCAGATTCCAAACTCTCCACCATAGCCAAGACCAAAGATGTTAGGGACAAGATTGTAGACCTACACAAGGCTGTAGTGGGCTACAAGACCATCGTCAAGCAGCTTCGTGAGAAGGTGACAACAGTTGGTGCGATTATTTGCAAATGGAAGAAACACAAAATAACGGTCATTCTCCCTCGGTCTGGTGCTCCATGCAGGTTCTCACCTCGTGGAGTTCAATGATCATGAGAACGGTGAGGAATCAGCCCAGAACTACACAGGAGGATCTTGTTAATGATCTTAAGGCAGCAGGGACTATAGACACCAGGAAAAAAATTGGTAAAACACTACGCCGTGAAGGACTGAAATCCTGAAGCCAAACAAACAAAATCTACCTCTACTTGGAGGTAGTGAGTGTTACAGTAAAGTGCCTATACAATGAGCCGCTCAACACGTAAAGTGGAATACCCCTATCTCCACAATCAATTTTAAACAAAAACACAATATATGGTATAAAACTATATACCAATTAGTGGAGCGCTAATAAATAAGTGAATAAAAAACACAACATGTGCAGGGGTTGACTTTCCCCATGAATATTGTGTAATAACAAAATTGAAGGTACATAGGAAAAGAAAAAGAACAGAGAAAATAATATATAGTGTAAATGGTCTTGAGAATACTAATCATTACTAGATAAATAACTAGAGCCACTCACATGGTATGGCGCCTATATAATATTGGCTCTGTAAAATGGACCTCTTTGCTTTTAGGGCAGCAACACACCACTCACTCAATGACGTTTCTTCCAAAAGAAATACAAAAAAAAGGGAGAAGCGACCAATGTGGGATATTGTACAAATTCAGATAAATCTCCTGTTGGTAAATATTACACTCACCTTTTTCAGAGCCTTCAATGTCTGGCTCTGAGGATAATTAGCAGAATGCCAATTTTCTGGGGATGGCACATCCCCAGTGAAGATTCTTTGAGTCTTCAAGGACTTGATTGGAATAGCGTATAAAAATAAAATAAAAATGTATTGATAAATAAAAACATATAATATATTTTGTAAAGATGCAATTAAAGTCCAATATAAAGTCCAAATTGCTGACATTTGGACTTTATATGGGACTTTAAATTCCTCCTGAGATGTGTGCAAACCTGGTGGCCAATTACAAGATACGTCTGACCTCTGTGATTGCCAACAAGCGTTTTGACACCAAGTACTAATTTGTTTACTATTTTTTTTTTCTGTCTCACTGTTAAAATACACCTACCATTAAAATTATAGACTGATCATTTCTTTGTCAGTGGGCAAAAGTTCCAAATCAGCAGGGAATCAAATACTTTTTTCCCTCACTGTACAAATTTGGCAAGTTTTGTTTTGCGGAGGGAGTACAAGTAACTGGTCTTGCCTAAGGCGGTAATTATTTAGCACCGGCCCTGCTCATACACAAATATTACATTGAGGCTGTATCTTATATTATATACATATACTGTGGCCGTGTTTTCCTATATATTACAGAAGGAAGGTGTGATACTACAAAAAGGTGTTATTTACCGAGCCATCACATTCAGGGTCCTGTACATGTGAGTGAATCTAACTATTATTTGCACACCAATACTCCAGTTGCCATCTATTCTATACAGGTTTCTTTTTTTTTCTGTTTTTATATATCTGGCATGTATTCCTGTTTTATCCAAGCCATAAGGGTAAGCAAAATAACATGTTAACTATTCAGCGCTCCCGTATTTTATGTAGGATTTATCACTTATATCACGTGTATTTATTTTAAAAATAATTTCTTTATGCTAATAGTCTTATCATAATACCTGCCTTCTTACTTTTAAACATCTTTCATATTCCCAATTGGAGAGAAGATGCATTTATTATGTGGAAAATCATTTCAGACTTGTATCCTCTCTCAGACAGGCAGTGATGACATAGTAACGCTTTATATAGTTGATGAGGCCTATTTCCACGAAGCATTGTTGTATCAATATCAACAACTGGAGTATGAGCAAAATCTTCCTGGAAATTAATTTGTGGACATCGAGATGCCCTGAAAGTCTGTATTTACAGCTTGCATTAGATTAATCTGATTTCATATTCATCTACCAACAGAAATACATTATGACTTGGAAGGGAATGTGGCAAACTTGTCAAATTAACAATACAATGATATTTTTATACACAGTTGGCTTTATTTATTTTTTTATTTGTATTACTTTCATGTCCTTTTCATTAAGGATGGGTTTAAATAGGTCAAAAAGCATGAATTTCATGAGTTGGATGTGCAATGCATCATAGGCGTGCACAGCCTATTGCATAAGGGTGTCCACCCTAAAGCACAAACACACACGCCGTGTGTGTGTATGTATGTGTGTGTGTGTGTGTGTGTGTGTGTGTGTATATATATATATATATATATATATATATATATATATATACACACACACTGCTGTGTGTGTGAGGGTGGTGTGTGTGTAAGGGTGCGGTGTGTGTTTGTGAGGGTGATGTGTGTGTGTGTAAGGGTGCGGTGTGTGTGTGTTGGTGCTGCGTGTGTGAGGGTGCTGTTTGTGTGTATTTGTTTGGAGGGACTGTGGTGGTGGGGGGGACCGTTTAGGAAATAGCCCTACAAAAGGTAAGAAGGGAGGGGGGACCGTGCTGATGATATCCCTGGTTGTCCAGTGGTGAGTGAACTCTAGCCCGCGGCAACACTCCAACCTCGCAAGAGGAACCTGGCGGAGCTGCTGGCTAGAGCTCCCCGGGTCCTCTCCTGCCTCCCTCCCTCCCTAAGGGCCGATGAGGAAGATCTTTGATCTCCCTCACCGGCCCATGGAGGCACATAGCGCGGGCCGCAGGGATTAGGGTGTGCCCCGGCACACCCGGCACACCCCGTGCGCACGCCTATGCAATGCATAAGGGTTGCTGTGCAATGCAAACAAGGGGTCCATGAAGTTCCGATCCCTTTGGCCTAGTCTGAGGGTGCAGACACCTCTCTCTCTTACTTAGTTTATTTCCATTGTAGTTTAGGCTGTAGCGATGAATGCAGTTGTCGGCTATGACCTTATTCCGTTGAACAAAATGTCATCAGAAGTGGGGGAGGAAGATATCTCAGTAACAATATTAGACAGCCCTTTAGCAGATCCAAAAGTCAAGTAATTGGGGAGAATGGACATATAAATGATTGCAGACCTATAAACTCAGTTTAACCTAAGACTTAGAAATTGTAAGCCAAAGTAGGAGATATGGCAATGTTTTCAATTCTTTTGTACTGGCTTAGAATTTGAAATTCCCATATCAGATCTCCATAGTTACAGATTTGATGAATAAACTACCAAGTAAGTATAAAAAATTTAGTTGAAGGGAGTAAATGTTATGAGTTCTTGGCGCCCGCTGAAATGTCCAGTGGAAGAAATGTTTTCTTTAACCTCCACAACAGAAGGTCAAAAAATACTCTACCAAATTATACCTGTGACTTCTTTCTACATTGGAGAAACTGTATAAAAACCAAAACAAAGTAAAGTACCAAAAGTAGGGTAATCACCATGGAATAAAGTTAAAGTAGCTGGCTCATTGCATTGGTAATGCCAGAATAAACAACAAGGGATGCGCAAAGGGTGGGGAGACTTATCAAGCCATTGTTTTCTGAAAAGTGGTATACATCCATTTATATAAATTATTTACCTGGTTTGCTCCAGTTCCAAAGACTCTTCTCTCTTTATCATCTAAAAGCAAGCGCGGATGTGGGAAGTATAGAGTAGCAGGGCACAGGAAGACACCTTTCTTCTAGTGCCAATTTTGGAGCTCAATAAACTCTATTTAAAGAAGCACAAACTTGTTTTCCTGGCACTATAGGGTCGTTAGGCCCCCCCCCCCCATCCTCTGGGCCCCGCTCCCGCTGGACTGAAGGGGTTAAAACCCTTCAACCACTTAACTTTCTATAGTGTCTGGCTTCCTCAGCGCTGGTGACCTCTCCTCCTCCTGCCAACGTCAGTGCCGAATGCACATGCGTGGCAAGAGCCGTGCGCGCATTCAAACCACCCATAGGAAAGCATTACTCAGTGCTTTCCTATGGACGTCCAGAGTCTTGTCACTGTGATTTTCACAGTGAGAATCGCGGAAGCGCTTCTAGCAGCTGTCAGTGAGGCAGCCACAAGAGGCTGGATTAACACTCAGTGAAGCATAGCAGTTTATCGGAAACTATGTTTTCGGCTGCAGAGTTGATACTAGAGGGACCTATAGTGGTCCTTTAAATGTACTCTTAAAATGACATAAACAGAAATATGTTATTACATAAACTAATACAAAGTAAGAAGCACTGATAAAATTGAGTGCAAATATGGCTCTTGTGTTAAACACACAATTCACCAGCTCTACAGCTGATCCACTTGCAAGCTACTTGGTACTTCAGCTTTCTGCTTCTTTTGGTGCCCACGAACACAACCTCAATGGTGTTTCATCACATTCTGAGACTTCCTCAGAAATAAATAATAGTTTACGTTGAGGTTGGGGCAATGGTCACACAATCAAGAAAGGAGTCTTCCTGGGTCTTGCTTTTTTTACACTTCCCATATCTGTGTTTGCTGTAGGACGAAAAAAGAGAGAGGCGTCATTGGAATTGCAATATACAGGGTACGTAATTGATAAAATTGGATGTGTACCACTTTTCAGAACATGGCGCCTTGATCAATCTCCCCACTATTTGTGTTTAGCTAGCTGAAATCTTCAAATCTGGCTCAGCATTGTGCGATTTTTAATTTTACAGCGGCCGAAGTCCGACTTATCAGTGTCTAGGCAATAATGTAACAATGCATTTCATAACAAATTCCATAATGAGTCAAGATTTCATTGCATGGACTGTATCCGGAGCAACCATTTATTTATATATATATATATAAAAGTTTTTTTCTTTTTTTAAGGCAAGTTCTGAATATATTTCTTCTTTAACCTAGCCATAAATTTTTAGTAACATTATGTTAGTGCTGATTATACAGTTACATCTTACAATATACCATGCAAGTGAATAAAATATCTTCCATAGCTCCTTTAACTCAATATTGTCCATTGTCTTTTATAACTAGCTGACATATAAATATTACATTATAAATAGTATAATCTGTTGGGGTTTTTTATTTTGTTTGTTTTTTAGTATTTCGGTTTGTGTTCCTGGACGTGACTACATAACAGATTGTTCATACACTGTTGCAGAAATTGACAAAATAATCTTGAGTGCCAAAATATTGGGCAACGTAACGCTTGCCCCTTCTTGTGCCCACTTTGAAAAGTCTGAACAGTAAGGACACATTGTTCAAAGTCCAGATAATCACGCCTTTTTTGACATCCTGTCGTTTTCAGTAGAACCCAAAAACCTGAAAAAAACCTGAAGTCCATCAACTGGGTGAACTATAGGCACAGTTTGCATTTTGGGGAAGTTTGGTGTGGCGAGTTCCCATTTAGCCGTGCCCACAAGCTCAATAGCCAGGATTTTGAGAATCGTTTGCGCTAACTCTTTTCCGATGCAACTTCTAACTCCCCCTCCAAAAGGAATATAGTTAAACCGTCCAATTTTCCCTTCATTTCTTTCTGGACCAAATCGGTCTGGATCAAAGAGCTCCGCATTTTTGTAGACTTCAGCCGTTTCATGTGTATCTCTGATACTATACATCACACTCCAGCCCTTAGGAATCTGGCAACCCTGTGGTGGGGGAAAACAGGAAAATGAAAATAAAATTAGGGAATATTGATATGAGCGTAATGACTTGTGGACACTAAATTTCTATTAAAGGAACACTCTACTCATATATATGTATATATGTATGTAGCATACAACGTGAATTACTAAAACTTTAATTAAACTTTTGTTAAAGATTGGGTGGTGAAAAAAATAGACATGAAAGTACCTTTAAAAGCAATGCTATTTTGTTCTGCTTATGTTAACAACCTTTTATTGCATCATAGAAAATGGAGGGACATGTCCCGGGTCCCATTGATCAGAAGGGATATATATTGCAGAGTTGTTTTCATGATTGTATGAAAGGTGAGGTTATCATGGTTTTTTGTCTTATCCTGCCTATATGACTATAACTACTTGTGTGTAGCAAACACAAAAAAATTAAACTTGGCAACTAACTTGCCTTTTGCAAATAGCCAACATTAAGACTTTTTTCATGTCGGATATATTATCCAACATTGTGCAAGTGATTTGCAAATTCTTGGCAACAATGTTGGCAGTAAAATTGTTTTAGAATGGTTTGACTTCTTAACTGGGGTCCACTTGGCTCTGCTCCATGCGTCCACTACAGCTCAATGAGAGACAAAAACTCTATCTTCATTGAGCTAAGACATGCAGTGCGGAGCTTAGCTCATTGGCTGAGAGCAATCAGCTGGCACTGTCAGTCAGTGTGCGAGCCCTTAGCTCTGGAGAGCTAATAGAAGCTCCTTGCACTCTCAATGAGCTGTAGACGACCCTCAATGGACTCCATGTAAGAAATCAAACCATTCTAAAATGGTTTGACTCCATACAATGGGAGGGAGGGGGAGGAGGTGGCGCCCAGGGCTCTCCAGGCACCATAACTACAGCACAATTTTTGTTTTATTCCTTTTGATTTCCATATCCATACAGCACGCTTTTTAACAGTAAAGAAGGGAAAGAGCTCTTAACACACTGAGTGAGGGATTATTTGCAGACTGCAATAGCAACTTTTAAAGCCATGTACAGTATGGAGGCATTATAGTTTTACATTCTATTGGCATTTTCGGGAAGCTACATTTTGAAAACTCCATCAGGTTCCCTACAAATAACAAAAAAATAGAGTATTGACTCTTTATATTTAATCACACCTACTACATGTGACACCACTGTTATTTCTCCTACATTTAATGTTTCAAACCCTGCCTGAAATTCTACAGAGTAATGCATGCTATATAATCGCTAGATTTTTATTCCCCAGAGAATGAATACGTTGGAATTAAAAATGGTAACATTTACACAGTTCCATTATTTTTTTTGTATCCCTGAACAGCGGCCTGTAACTAACTTTCACGTCTCATTGTTATGCTGATATTTCTAAAACAAAGTACTTGGTCATAGAGGAGTATGTATGAGAATTTAAAATAACTAGAATATTTAATCTCCTATTTGAAAAAATATATTTTAAAATTAGTCCAAATCAAACAGAGTATATCAACCACCTTAGTTGTTTTTTTAAGTTTATTGCTCTGAAAAATCTATACTAATCAATATTATTATTTTTATTGATAAAATATTTTCTCCACTTTCTGCATCCATCCATCTATCTATCAATTGTGAGTATATTCATTATCTTCATTTATTACCTGCGTTCAGTAAATGATACAAATTACTATCTGGAAATCCTGTATCCACTCACAGTAAAGGCTGGTCTTAACACACTGCAAATTCCCATATTCTATGCTGGGTCTACCTGAGCCAAAGCCTCCTGGGAATCTTACACTGTCCCTGGTTTGTCTTCAAGCTTTGATTCTTTAACTGCACAGACTGGATCTATTACACAGAGCGAGTCTAGGGATAATTCCCTTCCTATCTCTCGACAAGGAAAATGAATTCCCATTTCAACCGAAAGAGGGCGACAGAGTAGCACTATCATATCTGTCATTTTTAACAACCTGAATCCTACTTGGTCTTTATTTTTTTAATTCTTCTAAAACTGTTAAAGCAGTAAGGTGCTCAGATAAATGACTTCTCTAACCGAGTTTGTTGTAGTCTTTAATTATCATTTTAATATGTATTTAATCTCAGAGTACAAGAAATGTATTCTATATGATGAGAGGGTCCTTGCTGTACTTACATCCAATTCAAAAGTTTGAAGGGCTGTTCTGTAGCCTCCAGAAACTGGTGGCAACAACCTGAGGACCTCCTTGACCACATTGTCCAGGTAATGAAGTCCCTTTAATTTGTCCAGGCTGAGACTCAGTTCACATGCACATCCAGACCTCCATCCTTGCATGTTAGTATAATTCAAGTCATTGGAAGATGTATTTTGTTTGTAGATTGATTCATTGCACTTTTCTTCACAATTGATGTTATTTTGGGTCCTCCTGTACACAGGCTGTATGATGTCCCTTTGGTTTTTTCCCACCAACATACAGTTAGGTTGATCCCAGATGTCCTTCACATGTCCTTCAGATCTCAGGATCATGGGCAAATGGCAACCACTGGTCTGACATGGACCATTTAAGAGGACGTGGTCAGAAAGTGATGGAATGTTGTTGTTGGGGTTTTCAGAAGAAGACTGGTACCCACATTGACACTGCTTGTGAAGTCCTTGCGATATCAGCTCCTGTCTGATTTTCTGAATGGCTGACGGGTGTTTCAGCAACAGCAGGATGAGAGAAGAACTAGCGCTAGCTGTGGTGAAGAACGCAGCGAATAATAACTCTATCGCCGTCTCCTGCAAATACAGAACGTTACTGAGTACCTGGCATAGAAATACTATAGGACACAGAAATACTACGAGTCTATGACTCATAATGTTACGGAATACAGAGTATATGATACAAATCTAACTTAGTATGTGACGCAGAAATACTATTTGACACAGAACTATTGAGTATCTGACACATGAGTACAGAAATTTACCGAGTACCTGATCTAGAACGTTACTGAGATTCTAACATAGAACGTTGCTGAGATTCTAACATAGAACGTTACTGAGATTCTAACATAGAACGTTACTATCTGACATAGAACGTTACTGAGATTCTAACACAGAACGTTGCTGATATTCTAACATAGAACGTTACTATCTGACATAGAACGTTACTGAGATTCTAACATAGAACGTTAGAGTATCTGACACAGAACGTTACTATCTGACATAGAACGTAACCGAATATCTGACACAGAACGTTGCTGAGATTCTAACATAGAACGTTACTATCTGACAGAACGTTGCTGAGATTCTAACATAGAACGTTATAGTATCTGAGACACAACGTTACTATCTGACACAGAACGTTACCGAGTATCTGATGTAGAACGTTACTGAGATTCTAACATAGAACTTTAAGTATCTGACATAGAACGTTACTGACTGTCACAGAAGGTTACTGAGATTCTAACACAGAACGTTACTGACTGTCACAGGAGGTTACGGAGTATCTGATATAGAATTACTGAGTAACTGTCACAGAACGTTTCTGAGTATCTGATATAGAACGTTACTGAGTATGTCATAGAACGTTGCTGAGTATCTGTCAAAGAACGTTACTGATTATCTGATATAGAACGTTACTGAGTATCTGTCACAGAACGTTACTGAGGATCTGTCACAGAACGTTACTGACTGTCACAGAAGGTTACTGAGTATCTGATATAGAACGTTACTGAGGATCTGTCACAGAACGTTCTGCGTATCTGTCACAGAACGTTCTGAGTATCTGTCACAGAACGTTACTGACTGTCACAGAAGGTTACTGAGTATCTGATATAGAACGTTACTGAGGATCTGTCACAGAACGTTCTGCGTATCTGTTACACAGAACGTTCTGAGTATCTGTCACAGAACGTTACTGACTGTCACAGAAGGTTACTGAGTATCAGATATAGAACGTTACTGAGTATCTGTCACAGAAGGTATCTGTCACAGAACTGAGTATCTGTCACAGAACGTTACTGACTGTCACAGAAGGTTACTGAGTATCAGATATAGAACGTTACTGAGTATCTGTCACAGAAGGTTACTGAGTATCTGTCACAGAACGTTACTGACTGTCACAGAAGGTTACTGAGTATCTGATATAGAACGTTACTGAGTATCTGTCACAGAACGTTACTGAGGATCTGTCACAGAATGTTACGGAGTATCTGATATAGAACGTTCTGAGTATCTGTCATAGAACGTTATTTGCTATTTTTTTGTATTTCAGTATCTGGCCATTACTCTTTGTATGTAAAAATAATATTTATCCGCAAAAAGTGGCATGCAGTATTGCACTTTGTGGGCAACTAATGGCTGAGTACTATTTGCAACAGTATAGATTTTTAAAAAATTAATATTTTTGTTTTGGGGAAAAAATCAAGTTCAGTAAAATTGAAGGCAAGTAAAATAATTTAATCTGAGTGGTTGTATTATCGTACCCCCTCCCATCCCCCCAGTCCCCTGTGTAATAGAATGCAGGGGTTAAGGATTTAACCCCCTCCCCCCCTGCTGTCAGTAGAAATAAATGCAATACCTTAAGCTCCTGCATGCTGAGCGTTTTCCCATTCTCCTTGGCGCTATTTATCAAATAATCTAATGCATCTTCTTCGCACACATCTGCATCTCGTCCCGATATCTTCTGTTTAATCGCTTCCTCCATATATTGGTGCAAAGTATCCCTGGCTTTAATCCCCTGGGGAAGCAGAGAGTGATTAGCTAATTAGTACTACACCTTTAAATCGAATTGCTAATTGGGCAGTAACTGGGATGGGCTTAGAATGGGATCCCTCTCATTCTCCTATATGGACTCCTACACCCATTTAATGTGGTTAATGGGAGTTTCAGTCCAATAGCAGCGAAGGTAAAGCAGGCCTGTGTCCAGGTTTTCTACAATGCCATCACTAAGTGAGACTGGGACCCCTGCCCACTACAATGTAAAATAAATTAATCATGGAGGGAAATTTCATTAAAAAATATATATTTAAAAAAAAAAAAACACATAAATTTACTTTAAAGAAAAAAATTGAATAAAAGGACCGTATTATTTACAGCACAGTATAAATGATGGGTGATCCATTGTAATAACAGGACCCCTGCCCCCACCCCTCTTCCTGGTCAGACAGGTACCATTACTGCAAGAACACAGACTGACCCAAAACTAATTGTCATTAGATTTTAAGAAGCCCAGATCCAAGATTCTACAAACTGTCTATTAATTAAATATCTATGTAACCTATCCCTTTCTGGAAATGTTATATAAAGCCCTGTCTATCTATCTATATATATATATATATATATATATATATATATATATATATATATATATGAGAGACAGGAGAGAAAGAGCAAGAGTGTTTAGACATAGTGTATGGCATTCTCAGTAGTAGTTTCAGTAACTCACTATTTTATTTTGTCCACATGAATTAAGTGTTTAAAGGGACAGCCACACATAACATTAAGCCAGCCCAGCTGGTTTCTGTTGCTTGTCATTCTGTCTGGCATTGCTAGAATCGATAAGTAATGCAGTAATTTGTACCCTGCACTGATCGTGTGAGGATACATGGGCTGTGTGTACTCAGTACTGATCTATAGAGAGCCAGTGTGGGCTCACAGTCACTGGCCACATTAACTAGCTGTCTCTTTCTCTACTTTTCTGACCGGCTCTCTGTGTTTAATTTACCTCTCAATGTATCAAATTTCTATTGTCTCTTTAAATATGGATCTTCATGTATGTTTCCATTGTACTCCACGTATCTTCTCTGTATATTCAATGTATCTCCATATATATATGTGTCTATTCTCTGTGTCATTTCTCTGTATATTCATTGTTTCTCTATATGTGTATATTCTCTGTGTCATTTCTATGTACATACAATAGCTCTACTTTACATGCAGCCACTATGTATACAATGTTCTATATGTATCCAATCTGTATAGTATGCCCATCCAATCTTTGTATACACTATCTGGGTAGTTACTCTATTCTCTATTACCTTCACCTATCTATCTAGTCTGACAGATCCAATTAAAGTGAAACGAGGGATTTAAAGTACATATTATGGTATCAGTTGTTCTTTAATTAATGGAGGTGAGAGAGATATATTTTTGTAATATTGCCATGGCCATGTTGGATGCTCTTAGAACATTATCATATGTTGGGTCATATATTATTACCATCTATTGCCCTAAGAGGCCAGCTTACCTTTCGAAGCCCACTAAATGGGATGTCCAGGGGCAATGAGAAGAGATTCTCCACCAGCTGCTCGAAGACTTTGGCCAGCTCTTTGAATTGTTGGTCCCCCAGACTGAGCCCCAGAAGGATGCGGGCGGCAATGCGGAAAGTCATGGCTTTGGATGAGGGGTACACGGCTATACAGTCCGACTCCCGGCACCAGGCATGAATCTCCCCACTCACCGCCTCCTGGATCCGGTGGAGGTAGCTCTCTAGGGCAGAGTGGCTGAACACCTTAGCCATGATCTGGGCAGGAAGTGGGACAATCAGAGGAAGAGAATGACACTCTTTGAAATCTCTGAAATATCTCTTCACAACCCTCCAAATATCTCTCCACACATCTCAATCTTCCAAATATCTCTGTACAACCCTCCAAATATCCATCCACACACCTCAACCTCCCAAATATCTCTGTACAACCCTCCAAATATCCATCCACACACCTCAACCTCCCAAATATCTCTGTACAACCCTCCAAATATCCATCCACACACCTCCAATCTTCCAAATATCTCTGTACAACCCTCCAAATATCCATCCACACACCTCAACCTTCCAAATATCTATCCAGAATCCCCCAAATCTCTCTCCACAACCCTCCAAATATCTCTCCACACACCAAAACCCTCCAAATCTATCCACAATCCTCCAAATATCTCTCCACACCCAAACCCTCCAAATATCTCTCCATAACCCTTCAAATATCCATCCTCATACCTCAACCCTCCAAATATCTCTCCACACACACCAAAACCCTCCAAATATCTCTCCACACCAAAACCCTTCAAATATCTCTCCACAACCCTCCAAATATCTCTCCACAACCCTCCAAATATCTCTCCACACACCAAAACCCTCTAAATATACATTCACAAACCTAAACCCTCTAAATATCCACCCACACCTCAACCCTATCTTCACACCCATCCAAATATGTATCCGCATACCGCAATCGCCAAATGTTCTCGACACACCTTAGCCCTCCAAATATGTATATTTAAACACCTAACGCTTCCAATTATCTATTCACACACCTGAACCCTTCAACTATCTATTTAGCGCCCTATCTCTCCCTATCGCAACATCCCAAATATATACCCACACATCTAGATATACTTAAATACCTATCCACACACATGCACTACATATTCTATAATACATACACTTTAGCTAAATTTCTATTTACAAACACTTTGTTGATCAATGTATCTATATTTTACAAATAACCATTCTACACACACAAAGAGCCACTGCAATTAACATAATATTTTCCTGTTTAAAACGATGTTTCTATTCTTAAATCTATCTGCCACCTTACCCATATTTGACAAATATCGATATTTTACAACATAAAGTATTTCTGTATAGTTCTACCTGTATGCATCTCTCTCTACACATAGTAAATATTGTGTGTGTGTGTGTGTGTATATATAATAGTGTGTGTGTGTGTGTGTGTGTATATATATATATATATATATATAATAGTGTGTGTGTGTGTGTGTGTGTGTGTGTAGTAGATATTTGGAAAATATTGTTGGTATAATGTTAAAAATCTGCATACACCATATTCTGCATTTATGAAAATATCTATATGACACACTTTTCAGTACATAACTAGATGGTAAAATATTTAGATTTTTTTTTTTTACATTTTTTTTTTTATAAATAATTTCTTAATATTAATGTCGTATTCAGTGTTTTTTAATATTAAGTGTGTTTACTACTAGATGGTTTACAGGTAAACCGATGAATCTTTCTCAGGTAGATGTCATCATATAACTGCAATACAAGGGGAATGCTGCCTGCCATTCCAATATTGTAGCTCTATCTGGGATTCTATAATAAATGTATATAAATGATATACTGTGTATGTATTGGATCTAGATAAAAGCACAGTGCAGATAACTTTCCTACGGTCCATTCAGCTGACAGGTGTTTGATTGGGAAGAAGGATGGTTAACTCTGTGTATCTGTGATTTGGGTCTACACATTTTATTTCTATATATCAGTGTGACTGCAGGTGGTGTAAACACCAGATAGAGATATATTCAGATATTGTGACTTTTCACACTTGGAAAACTTGAATCCAAGATAAATAAGAAGTGCAGTCATTTAACGTACAAAGTCCACCTTCAGCTGCAGATCCAGAGCATCTTCATAACAAGAACAATTCATGTTTGAGCCTTCTCCTTTACACAAATGTCACTGGCTATTGCTCTACAACTCTCAGAACCCTCAGCCATCCGCAGCTGGAGGGGCCCTACAGATAAGGGCTACAAGTAATGTTTTACAAAGGGATTGCAATGAGGTCATTACATGTGAATAGAGACTAGCAGCTCCCTGCAGTCAGGGGCCACATTCCTAACACCCTTCTGGCTAGTTACTGACTAGAATGGGCTACAAGTGACAGGCTCTCCACACATTGCAATAACTACAATGACAGCATGCAAGGCGCTGCTTTACCTTTCTCTTCTGTCTGTGAAGGTCCCCAATAGAGTTCACTAGAGTGTTGGACCCCAGGATGATTTGGGTGCTCTGGGGCCACTGGGTGCTCACAAGGCTGTGTTCTCCTAGTAAGATCTTGCGGATGTTCTCTGCTCCAGTTACACGGATTACTGGCTTCCCCAGAAGATGGGTCTTGAATATATTGCCATATCTCTCTCTTCTTGAACTGTGGAAATCCGACCCCTGTAATAAACCCTATATCACGTCCAGTCCATTGATGGAGAAGCATCTAGCATTTAAATCCAGAGCTCAGCATGAGATCCTAAAACCCAGATTTCTAGCCACTTAGAAGAACTATAATTTAGGAGAAAGAATGCTTCAAATATTCATCTAACCCAAATCTAATTTAATCAATATAATCACATGTAAAACACGTACACCCAGGTCTGTTACTTTGTTATAACAGGGGAAGTGGGATATTTAAAATGTCAACATTCTACAGCAATTAGAATCTAGCAGATTAGAAGTGATTCTTACCTGAACAAGCCAATGCAATGTCTCCCCAAAAAATGGCCATCCCATTGAGCCTTTAGGAAGGGGTAGATTGCATCCTCTGTCCCTAGTACTGTGCCACCTTAAGGACCACAACTGGTGAGATACAGCCAGGAGAAAGAGCACAGACAGGACTGAAGTGAGAGCAGTCTCAAAGAAGGACATGAAGTTCAATTCAATGAGAAACATCTTGTGTTCAGTGATGACAATGTTGCCTTTGGTGCTAGTGCACTGTGAGCTGTGAATTACTCTGTAGAGATCACCAGGCTCTGAGCTCAAACCGTTTAATTGACACTGGGAGGCGTTCCTCTACTCCAAGCCTTAACAATTTCATTAATCCATGAATGTATCCCAAGTCTTTAAAGACAAGCATGAAAAAACAAACAAACAATTAATCAAACAATATCACTCATCTATCTGACTGCAAACACAGAAAAAAATAGCACAGACACACAAAAACATCTTAAATAAAAATGTATTTCAAAAAAAAATTTCTGCAGGTGAACTACTTTAAAAAAATCTATATTCTTCTTATGGTAAAGTTATACTTTATATCTGAAAGAAACAGAGTGATGTGGGGTTGAAGTTATGTTGATTATAAGGAATAAAATTGTAGCTTTCGGGGTTTTATTATAGATTTGGAATGTTACAAAAGTGATATATTTAAACAAAAAATTAAATAATGGGAAGAACGTAAATAGGAAGATTTATTCTTCAAAGATAATTGTTACTGCTGCAGGCAATTCATAAACCTGAATGTTCTATAGTAACTACAGAGGGATATTACTGCCTATAAAGAATGTTTAAATACCAGCTATGGGAAAGTCAAAATACATTTAGTGGTTATGGTTATAAAGAAATAATAATAATTAAAAAAATTAATAAATCAATTAAAAGCAAAAACAATTAAATGGAAATACTCACTATCCTTATATAAACTTTACCAAAGTTTTCAGACAGGTGTGTGATCATCCATAAAAGTAAAATATTGAGGTAAGTACTCACCAGCTCACTCTATAATCCGGCAGAGGTCCCTACACCATCACTGTGTGCTTTGCCTCCAAGCCAGATTTATATACATATTGCCAAAATCCATGTTCCACCTTCACAGATGACGTGTGTTTCTGCATAGCTCAGTGGGGAAGTGGAGTGATTGGACAGGCTGGGGTTGATGATATTGATTGAAGGATTGCTTGGGCTGGTTGATGTGACAGTCCTTAGTGAGATTGGCAGCAGGGCTGGAGAATACTGGGATTAGAGGTTTTACTGTAGAATTACTAGGCATAGGAAGCTGTGACTGGAAGATTGGAGAAATGAGTAACAAAGTCCAATTCATTCACTGTCTCTAAATCTTCTCTAAATGATCTGTTTACTTTTGTATCCGAATGTGTATTTTTAAAACCCACCACCGATGTATATCATAGGCATTATAACCCAGGTGGGTAGTACATGAATAGTGACGTGTTTTACAATTAGAGGATGGGGTGTTTGTCTCTAAGCAAGCCATGGAATCTGTACAAATTATTTTTCTGGGATAAATGGATAACATCACCAACTCTCTCTGTTTATAAGATATTGTACCCTGTGCCCCAGTAGATTTATGCCAGGGCCCTATCCTATCCTTGCACTGCAGAGAGTCCCAGGAGGAAGGATTTCCCAAGTACATGTGACGATCTCATAAAATAAGGCTTTATGTTGTTGGAAAAAGATCTGCAAAAATTGGGGGACATTGATATTGTGGCAGGCTTATGTATGATCATATACTGCAACTTAATACCAATTATTTTTGTTTTCTTTGTGCCTTAGTGAGATGCTCTTAACTGTGTGTTCTTTTGACATCAGTCTGAAATGGATTGGCTGTATGTAGGCTGCCTGATCTTGATGGGAGTTAGAATGAAAAAAAAATATTGTTTTCAGTGTGTAATCAGCAGTCTGAAAATAAATTTGAGGTCTATTCAAGGATGCTTAAATCTAGAATGTTTATTAAGGACAGATCTCTATAATAAGTGATAGAACTGGGGATAGATGCACATTAACCATGGCATCTCCAGAGGCTTTAGAAGTTTCCCCAGGTATGTAGGAGTTATTTCAAGCTTCCTTGCTCTCAGAGATATTCAGCTAAACCTGTTCTACAGCTCACTAAAAGCCCTGCTCCTCTGGAAACACCTGTTATACAAAGTTTGGGCTGGGTGTTAATGAGTTAAATATAGAAATAAACTATAAATCCATAGATTATCATTTCTGAGTTGATACTCTGTTGGGGGATGTATACTGATTTAAAACAGATTCATTCCCACTTTAGGAGTTTATTTTTCTAAATTTGGCATTTACCTTAATTTTTTCAGCTTAGAACACACCTCACTGTGATTGCAGAGGATTGAAAACTGAATTGCAAAATCTGGGCTAAAATAATCAATCGCTAAATGTGAATAAGAATTTTTCAGATCAGCCCTTTTTTGCCTAAATTCTGAAGTTTCGTTTTTATTGAATAATCACTACAGTCTAGTGAATAGGTCCCTTTAGATCAGGCTCCCCCAAACTCCAACCCTCCAGATGTTGCTGAACTACAACTCCCATGATTCTAAGCCTATTATTTCATTCATAGAATCATGGGAGTTGTAGTTCAGCAACATCTGGAGGGCCAGAGTTTGGGGAAGCCTGTTTTAGATGACTGTGCATTCTGATGCTATATTACTCTACTCCAATAATAGCTACATAATATCACTGGAATATTGCAGCCATATCATGCTCTGTTGTTACAAAAGACATGCATATTGTCAGTGACTGTTCGGAGGGATTTCCTATTGAGAGAATTCTTCACAGTGAATTTCAAATTTAAGGCCAAAATATCTATACTGACAGATTAGTTGAATTCTATGGTTTTCCAGTTTACCTGATTTGCCCTTAAATTTGATATTCACCGTGACTTCACTTTCAAACCTTGACAATTCTCACTTTCGTGAATAATCGGAACAGTGTGAACTGTTGGGAATTCTAAGTAAATTTAAACATTTTTAGATCTAAACAGCCAAACTGAGGACTTAGAGATTTTTCCAGTATGGCTGTTTTAATTTGAAATTACTTTTGAAATCAATTTAAATTCACTACAATTCCTACTGCAGTGTCTTCAATGAGCTGGGAATTATAGGAGATTCTAAGTTACTCATTAAACCGTGCATTGTGGGGAATCAACAAGGGAATTGCAAAAACTGCAGAATTTGAACATCTCTCTAACTGCTGTTATTCTAGCTAGCTCCGCCACGTTGGCCTAACATGTGTCCTTTCCTGTCTTAATCTCCTAGTTTTGTAAATCTCTCCAATTCTTCAAGAACTCACCGAAAACACACTACTTCAAGATGGCATAAAAATTGTTAACAGGTTTCTCCCTCCACACCTCACTAACCCACCTTCTCTCCTGCAACTGTGTCATCTAAATAAACGAAACCTTCATTGCAAAGTCTTCTTGCAGCCTTCTTCCCCATTACACAAAATATATCTTGCTCTTACCTCTTGTGTCATTTTACCTCACTCCCATTAGAATGTAAGCTTGTTTGAGCAAGGCCCTCAGCAACTTCTGTTCCTGTGCGTCCAACTCGTCTTATTGCAACTACTTGTTAGTTTACCCATTGTACAAAGCTGATGAATTTGTTGGAGCTATATAAATAATTTTAATAACAATAATGATTACTATTCTAGTAGTATCCATAGCTACCCGCTAATAGCTTGTTATACAGTTCTGGTTCATGGATTGCAGGATAAAACCTACCAGGAAACATTAAAGGACCTTAACATGTATAGCTTGGAGGAAATACGTGACAGTGGGGGATATGAGAGAAACATTCAAATACATAAAGGGAATCAACACAGTAAAGGAGGAGACTATATTTAAAAGAAGAAAAACTACCACATAGTCTTAATTAGAGGGGCAAAGGTTCATAAATAATATCAGAAAGTATTACTTTACTGAGAGGGTAGTGGATGCATGGAATAGCCTTCCAGCTGAAGTGGTAGAGGTTAACACAGTAAAGGAGTTTAAGCATGCGTGGGATAGGCATAAGGCTATCCTAACTATAAAATAAGGTCAGGGAATAATGAAAGTATTTAGAAAATTGTGCAGATTAGATGGGTCGAATGGTTCTTATCTGCCGTCACATTCTATGAATCTGTTACCTGTGGTATCTTGGGGACCTCTTTCCATATTCCTTTTGCAGCTGCTTAGGTCTCACATCGCCCAATGAGAAACACTAGTTGGAGCATCATCAAATGATGATGTGTACTGCTAAGAATTACCTATTTATATGTGCTCTGACATCCTTAATAGGACGCTGTAGACACCATAACCACTTCATCTGAAGTGGTTATGGTGCCTTGAGTTGATGTGCAGCGGGACCTGCGTCAATGTTAAACGCTTTACATTACGGTTTAGCAGAAATGCTTGGTCCTCAGCAACTCTCTCTTTTTTTGTTTTATTTTTGACTTTCAGCAAAAAAATTGGGATTAATTTGGTGATTAATTAAAACGAATATGTAAAATTGGCTAGAAGTATGCACATCTTTCGAGTACAGCTTTAAGAAAATATGAAATAACCATTGATAAAGGTAAAAAGAAAATGGGGGTGCTTTTGGAATTTGGTTTTCCCTGATATATGTCTTGCTCCAAGACTGGAACCACCAAATTCAGACCAATAACTCCTCTACTACATTGCATCAGTTTTATAGCAATATTGTATATCTCCAGGGGCAACCATATTATTTTATACAATTTCATTTACAATTATTGTAACATTTAGCAGTAGCAACATATTCAGTAAATTCCAATA
Organism: Pelobates cultripes; assembly: GCA_933207985.1. Lineage (NCBI taxonomy): Eukaryota > Metazoa > Chordata > Amphibia > Anura > Pelobatidae > Pelobates > Pelobates cultripes. The sequence continues at coordinate 86,883,105 of OW240922.1, forward strand.
TGAGAACTGTCATTCTGCACCATTCCAGTGGAAGGATAACTATATGGAATAAGTCATCAGTAGCAATGATCTAATGTGACAACAGCCGCAGTGCTATTGTAACATGCTCAGCAGGGGTTAATTCAGACCGGCACATCATAACAGGTAAGTAATACATAACATAGTAAGGCACAGAAATATAATAATAAAAAACACAGACTCAGATGTGCGCTGAAAAGGCCGTGGTCTTTTATTTCGTTTACAAATTATTACAAACGTAACTTATTTACTTTAAAACACGTCATTTGTAACCAAACATCTCCAAACCCCCAGAGATTTAACACATAACTCACCAGAGTTCCGCCCTATTAGCCAGAACTTAAACAAAATGATAACGAAACTCAGCTAGTCCACCCCCCACCCTTTAAATTAGGCAGGTGACCTCAACCCCAATAAAAGACCACAACAATTTAACTATAGGGAGGGACAGCGGGGAAATACAGCTCTACAGTTAACTTTTCTTCTTTCTTCTGGTGCCTTATATATCATGTTATATATTGTGGTTTTTCCCGCACCAGAGCGCCCTCACGGACAACCGCTCCAATCAGAGCACTGTCCGCGCGGACCAATGCATGAAAGTTCACAAGGGCATTGCAACAGTCGTTACTGATACCCTTACGACTGAATAACCCCGCAACGCACATGTGTACCTAGTCAATTGACTAGGTACATTCTTTTTAAAGGATCACTATAGTGCCAGGAAAACATACTCGTTTTCCTGGCTCTATAGGGTCCTTGGGTCCCCCTCCCTCCGGGCTCTAGGGTGAGGAAGGGGTTAATCCCTTACCTTTTTCCAGCGCCGGGCTCTCCTCCTCCTCCTTTCCACGTCATCGGCTGAATGAGCTGCGCACGCATTCAGCCAGTCTAATAGAAAAGCATTCTCAATGCTTTCCTATGGACGCTGGTGTCTTCTCACTGTGAGACAGCCACTAGAGGCTGGATTAACCCATAGGTAAACATAGCAGTTTCTCTGAAACTGCTATGTTTACAGTAGAAAGGGTTAATCCTAGATGAACCTGGCACGCAGACCACTTCATCAAGCTGAAGTGGTCTGGGTGCCTATAGTGGTCCTTTAAAACAATTCTACTATGTCATATTATTCACAGCTGTGCAATATTGTATTATCACTACAATAGCTGCTGTACTGTTCTATAATTCTCTACTTACTCTACCATGCATATCCAAAATATTCAGGGTCTAAACTGCATTCTCATGTTTTCATAGATATATTTAAATATCTTTTTTTTTAATTTTTAATTTTTTTTATTAGATACGGGTTTCCTAGGTGTGATCATATTATTATTTTTATTATTACTTGTTAATATTGTCTGCAGCATTGTATAATGAATAGCAACATGCTAAAAATTCTCAAATGGGTTAATAGATGTCCTATAGCCCATCACTATTGTCATAGTCACCAACAGCTGGTGTGCCTGAATTTAATACATACCAACCCACCACTGCGGTTTGTTGATTTGCTACGTCACAGCTAAAAGGTTACATACTCATTCACAAAACATGATATCTTTATTTACTGTAGTAGCTCAATGTTTATCTTATTACGCTGGGAGTCACAAATATGGGCATAGAGCATAAATCGATATACATATGTCTTTTCACATTCACAGCATTATCCGTGCGAGTGGAGACATAAAATATATGTGCTGATAATTTATAGCACCCATCAGTATAAATCTCTCTGAGTTTGAGCCCACTCTCAATAATTAACAGCTTCAAATGTATCTCCCAAGATGGTCAATTCCCCTGATCACAAACTGCACTAAAAGAGTTTTATATTCGACTTAAGACCTTTCTATCGTTTCACGATACAAAGTAATTTGCCACTAGAAAACACAGGAAAGCCAATATATGAGAGATCCTAAGTGAGTGGATATAATGGACATATTTTCCATTTAAAAAAATCAACAACCCATTAAATAATACTTGCAAATAAGCCAATTGACAATAAAGCTGCTGCCAGAATTTCTAAATACAGTGGAATTCTAGAACACTGTGTAGCAGTGATTTGTTGGTAAAGTATAGAATTCTAAATTATTTTCCTGCTGGTTCTAGAATGAAACCAATATAGCATAGGTGTAATTTAATACACAATAACATAGCTATATAAAAATGCTAAAATACAGAATAACTACTATTGGGATGTAAAATGTAAAATAATATATTTAACGTGAATACTGCAGTGGTCCTTTTGTGGATCAAGATACGCTTTATTGAGGCACAATTTTTTTTTTTTTTTTAAACCTTCATCAGCAGTCGGTAAGCATCACATTTTTGGGATTATTTATGAAAATTATTGCATTTGCTTTTATGTAAGTGCCAGTTGTGTGCAAATGATCCATTTTCTTACGTATAAAACAGTTTCTCCATCCTTTATACATTGGGGATTTTTTTCCCCGACACTTTTTATTCCTCTCACATTTTCTTCTCTTGATGAATTCATCATCGATTACATTCACAAAATAAGACAATCATTAATATTACTAGAAAATAAAAAGATTAATTCGCTATCAGAAGAATATTTTTTATTCCTTAAACAAAAAAGGAAGATCATGAAAACTACTTACCTGACACAGGTGATAAAACTGTCACTGACACTTTTGCACCTCCTTTTTAAAGAAAAAAAAAACAAAAAACCTCAATAGTGCCACTATTTCTGTCTATTTAAAATGGTGTAAAGAAAGAAAATAACGATTGACACTCACAAACTTCTAAAACAGTAATAGATAACGCTATAAGATACCATATTGTTCCATAGGAGGAGGGAGTCTGCAGACTTTTCAATGAGTATTCTTAGGTGCAGAACCGAACCTAATGCTAGTGACCCCTATGTTTTTCGCCCTTTGTGAGACTTCTTCAGGGCCATTCATATATTAATACAAATAAAATACATTTTTATTATGTCTTTTGATATATCAATGGTCCCTGAAGAAGTCCCAAAGAGGACAAAATGCATAGGACAACTTGTAGTAACTTTTGTGATTATATCTGCGATTTTTAATTTTGATATATTGCTCTATTTTTCTCTCTGAATCATGTTCCCTGATTGCTGGAAGATCAGAAAATTTGACCTATTGAAGGCATATCAATGTACCGGGAAGTATTTACAAGGCAGAATTTGGCATACTAAATGTGAGTGGCCAATTGGAAAATATGCCATTACCTTTTGTTATACACCATTATAGTTGTGTTATATGTTGTGGTTTTTAAGCACATTTCCCCTATACTTGTAGTATTTATATTTAAAGACCAAAGGAAGTCTTGGGGGTAAACCCTTCATTGTCAAGGAAATTTCTTTTTCATATTTTTTCTTTTTATTTGCACTGGTTTGCACTTTAGTTGTGATTGTCACATTGTAGCAAAAAAAAAAATCAATAAAAAAAAAATCAAATCTAGAAATATACAATGCCTACAACTGGAATAAACCCAACATAGTAGAGTTGGTATTGCAATGATAAAATCTAGTAACATATAGTATTACTATGGCAATTCAATTTTTAATATAGCTGAGGTAGGCGACCTGCTTCACTCAGGATATTGTGGGCTTCATCTCCTTATAATGCGCTTACAGCCATAATATTGGCAAAGCATCAGGGGAGATGTAGTCCATAATATCTAGAGTGCTGAAGGTTACCTGCTCCTGGTATAGCTGATATTGGACTAATAAAGTATAGTTATTTTTTTGGTTTGGGTTAAAAGCTAAATATTGAAAAAGAAAAATTGCACAATACAATGCACTTGATATCATGAATGATATCCTAATGTTTTGAACACTAAGAGGGAGATTTATCAATGAAAAACATGTGCGGTTTTAAAGAGCAATTACCATGGAAACGGACAGCTTTAACATTTAGTACTTTCCACCCAAAAAGCTCCTGTTTTGCTTTGGCGAATCTCATTAATGTAGTATTCTGCGATTCGCTATGTCTATGTGCTCTATAGTTTTTATTGGCTGCCTCACACAAGGTTTCTCAAATACTGAGAAATATCATCTCACTACTCCATTGTGTTCAATAGGACAAGATAAGCACTTGGCGTATCTGGGAATAATCTAAAGTTCTACTTGTAAAAGGTGTTCTGTGCAAAAGGGCACTTAAAAACTAATATAGAAATGTCAAATATTATAGCTGCTACCACACCCGTGTGGGAATCTCTTAACCCACCAAAAAATTGGAATGAGGGTAAGGGAAGTTAAAAACCCTCCACCTAACCCTTGTGGTGGAGCACTAAAAAGTTTAAAAGGAGTACACTTATCCCTATATATACACTGAGATGGAATCTATAGCTGAGCTTTAAATTAAGAAAAAGAAATATAGTGTAGATAGTACAAAAAAGGGGAGTTGAAGAAACATATATAGGTCAAACTCAGTGTGGAGCCAAAAAATGGACTGGCTCACATCACAAACGCCTTGGAGTATTAAGGTGACACCCTCCCTCTTCTTTTCTTTGTAAATATACTCAGGAGCAAACACAGGCATTAAAGGAAATTCTTGGTGAAGTATAAAGTGCAATCCAGTGAAAAAGATAATATATATATATACTGCGCATCTGGTTTAGAGCCACAGAGAAACCTGGCTCTAGGTGTAAAAGCTTATAGCCCACTAAAGGGGGGGGGGGGCAAACTTTCTTTTCCCTTATTGATGGAAGGAATAACCAGTGGGACTTAAGTATCCAAATTTAAACATTTATTAAACACCATTGGTTCAAATCAAATAAAATGAATATAAATACTCCACAAATAGTTCTGGTTCCCTATTCCATTTGTGAATATGATGCATAGCTCATAACGAATGTTCTTAGAAGAAAACCACTCCTCATTGATAAATTACAGCACTGGTTGAAATCCATCAATTTCTTCTTTTACGCTTTTAAGTGTGCAATAACTATCTGATAAGTGAACTTGTGACAGAAGGTGGTTTTGGGGTTAAATTAAATACTAATTTCGGAAGTACTTGGCGCAAGCGGCTAGGAGGGTATAAATAATACTATGTATTATATATGGTATAACATACATCCTTTCAATGTTTCATTAGTGGCCTCTGTTTGAAAGAGTAAAACTGTTTACAGGGTATGTGGGCCCCAAAAATTGAGAAACAAAAGTGAATCAAAATTAAAAGCAACAGAATGGAAGAATACATTGAGATTGATGATGATAGGTAGAATGAATGACATGGCATGGCACGCGGGTTAATGTGACAAGATGAGGTGCTAATGTAGTAAAAGAGGGAGTATTTGATGCGGTATGGTATGAGGGAAATGTTGCAGACATGGTATCTAGAATGAAGATGTGATGGAATGCAAGCTGCTGGATTGATATGAGAAAAGGTAATCTGGTACAGGGGAAAGATTCTGACATCATAAAGTTGTAAACGTCTAAGATGAAATAGCTCCTAAATACTGATGTCCCGAACTGTTCGCTAACGGTTCGCCGCGGACTCATTATTGAGTAAACTTTGACCCTGTACCTCACAGTCAGCAGACACATTCCAGCCAATCAGCAGCAGACCCTCCCTCCCAGACCCTACCACCTCCTGGACAGCTCACTAAGAATGCAGCTTCACAATGGATGCTGTCCAGGAGGTGGGAGGGTCTGCTGCTGATTGGCTGGAATGTGTCTGCTGACTGTGAGGTACAGGGTCAAAGTTTAATGAGGTGATAAAAGAGGTATTGATCCATTTATCCACTATGATCATTATTTGGGATAAGGAAATACATTGACATGAAATAGCCCGAAGAAAAAAGATGTGCAATTATATGGAGGAGGTGAGTAAATTGATAGTGAAGGGGAGTGGACAGACACCATGGTGGGGATGATAAAAATAAAGTGCAAACAAGTCACTTCATATGCAATGAGGTAACAAAGTGTTGGTCGACATGGGAAATGAATTAGTAGTGACAGGTAGCAATGCGCCAAGTCACACATTATCAATTATTCTTTCCACAAACAATACTTTCCAACTGCAGAAATTGTCAGGGGGAAAAAAAACCACACACAATGGATTTTTGTCAACATTATTTTATTTCCAAATCTTCAGGTATAAGGAGACTTTAAAGAATATATTTACATAGTATAGATCATGTTCACAAACCCTGAGAGCCAAGTAAGGAGTATAACTACAAAGTCTGTCTTTCATATCCACACACGGACAGGAAGACGCCTTGAGACAACACAGAATATCCCAAATTTATTGGTAATGTGCTTTGCTGTGCTGGCCATCTTAAAGGGAAAGTATAGCTGAAATGAGCGTTACCCCTACTGGAAACAAGATTTTGAAACTTTTTCTTTTTTCATTGCACTGGTTAGGGCAATTCCCTAACCCCTTAATAAGCTATTAATTTCACCTTGTCATCATAATTTAAATTTTAAAGACCCAATGCCAGACATATTTTCTATTTCCCATCAGCAGCTCTGGTATAGCTTGATACAGCTTTAAGGCCCAGATTGCACAGACATTTAGACTAGACCATCAATTGTATTGAAATAGTCAGTATAAGGCTACTTTAAAATGTATCTGGTAATAACTACAGCAAAGCTGATTGGCTGAAACTAGAGCGATACAATTCCCTATAGCCAGCAAAGGAATAAGATCTCACAGGGCAGTAGGCAGGGCCCTCCATCATTCTTCAAGTAGGAATGGTTAATGGGGCCAAGCAAAGTCTTGGTTCCCGGGCCCCTGTGTAATACCTGGGCCTTGGCGAGCACTTAAGTCTGCCCTATGTCTAATCCTGCTATGCAGATAGCTGCATCTTAACCCTTTTAGCCGAGTGCTCTGAGCAGGGTATTTGCAAAGCATAGAGCGATAAGCTATCGATTAACATCTTCTAGTGCTGGGGCTGTGTGCAATACATTGTCCCCCTCCCATTACAGGGTTAATGAGAAATTCCTTCCATGAAATCAAAATATAAAATGTCGACCTCCTAATAAATCTTGGTTTAAATCCCCCAGTAGCATAGAAATGGCAAGTTTTAGCAGCAATATTCACACGTTTATACAACATATTTACAAACCGTGTGACTGGAGTTTGGTATGCTACAGCAATTTTTTAATACCGCCTGTTTACAATATATAAAATTCCATTTCATTTAAAAACTCCTAAAATCAGGATTTCCCATTGTTTGATCCATCAGAACAGTTTCATATTAATTGTATTATATGCTGCAGCAAAAACTGTAGTCAATTAGAAAATAAGAGACATCTGCTTATTACTGCGTTTTGAATTGCTCATAAAAACTATGTCTGGATAAGTTTGCCCAAACTCAGTTTTTTATGTCCTACTTAATGATGGTGATCGGAGTCAGACAAGGACAGGAGTGCCCCATTGCATTATGGGTGCTGTGACATCCCCATAACCAAGCTTCTTAGTTGTTTCACTACGGTGTCTAATAATTTCTGCTTGTCGCGGTCATTCCTCCTGAATTGAGCAAATATATTGTTCCTTTTATTGCTTTCTTTCATCCTGAGAAGAAGAGGATAATTGTAAACATGTAATTGAAGGAAATACTGTATCACGTGATGTGTAATAAATACCAATATAGAAGACAATCCATTTTCAAAGAAAATAAGTGTTACATAATGGATACTTCACAAAAGGAGCAATTAATTACTGAAAAATGCATTGAAATTAGTTACTAACACATATCTACTACTGGTTATACAGTCAGGAACGGAGAGATTGTCTCCCACACACCATGTGTCCACTCTTGGGTATAGTGAAGTCTAGAGAGTGCCCATCAAACATATATAACATGATATACAATAAAGGTTCCTTATTTTATTGAGTATCAGTGAGTGTCTAATCTATTTCTTTAGATATTATATTTCTCTTTGAAGTGTATGATGGTTTTGAAACTTTTTTTTTTTCATAGGAATTATGTGCTCTTTCTATTGTATGATATATAGCATACATGTAAAGGGCCACTATAGTCACCAGAACAACAAGAGCTTATTGTATTTGTTCTGGTGAGTATAATCAGTCCCTTCAAACTTTTTGCTGTAAACACGGTCTATCCAAAGAAAAAGCAGTGTTTACATTACAGCCTAGGTTATACCTCCACAGGCCTCAGATGTCTACTAGATGGCAGTGTGCAGCACTGCCATTCGGTGTCTCCACCCTCTGCATGGAGACACTGAACTTTCCTCATAGAGATGCAGTAATTCAATGCATCTCTATAACGAGCTGCTGATTGGCCAGGGTTGTGTTTTGATTGTGCTGTCTCTGCACCTGATCTGCCTCCTTGTCAGTCTCAGCCAATCCAATACTTTCCTATGGGAAAGCATTGTGATTGGCTGAGATCACCACTTCTGATAATGTCAGCCAAAAAGGCAGTTCGGAGGCAGAGTGTTTTTCCACAAACAATAGTGTTTTTAGCACTATAGGGTCAGGAATACATGTTTGTTTTCCTGACCCTATAGTGTTCCTTTAACATTGAGTTCTCTATATTGTGTGGCGTGTAATACACATTAATGTCTGTATTACAATGTTGCATTCTCTCTCCTGTAATTGACTATGTTCGTTGTATTGTATGGTGTAGCGTGCTTTGCATTGTAGGGCTACAGCACAATGTCTTTAAAATAACATTGACACATGTTAGAATCCTCCTTCCATCGTAATTTAACATTAGAATGCACTGAATATTACATGATGTGTAGTAACATACTTTTATTGAATGATCAGGATGGAATGTGTTTGAAAAAGCAGAGTTCCCTTGCATACTATATAATACAAATTAGATGCCCTTAATCATGCATAGAAGTCACTGCCTACAGTATGATGCAGCATGGTCCTTTACACACTCTATGATTCCTAGCAGAATGACCTTCATACTATATGATGGATATTATATTGTCCGTTATACTATGATGGATATTATATTGTCCTTTATACTATATGATGGATATTATAGTGTCCGTTATACCATATGATGGATATTATATTCTCCTTTATACTATATGATGGATATTATATTGTCCGTTATACTATGATGGATATTATATTCTCCTTTATACTATATGATGGATATTATATTGTCCGTTATACTATGATGGATATTATATTGTCCTTTATACTATATGATGGATATTATATCCCCTTTCATAATATTGTAAAGTGCTACGGAATCTGTTGGCGCTATATAAATGGCAATAATAATAATAATAATAATAATAATAATTATATTGTCCTTTATACTATATGATGGATATATTGTTCTTTATACTATATGAGGGCTATTATAGTGTCCTTTATACTATATGATTGATATTATATTGTCCCTTATACTATATGATGGATATTAAATTGTCCCTTATACTATATGATGGTTATTATATTGTCCTTTATAATATATAATGGATATTATATTGTCCCTTATACTATATGATGGCTATTATAGTGTCCCTTATACTATATGATGGCTATTATAGTGTCCGTTATACCATATGATGGATATTATATTCTCCTTTATACTATATGATGGATATTATATTGTCCGTTATACTATATGATGGATATTATATTGTCCTTTATACTATATGATGGATATTATATCCCCTTTCATAATATTGTAAAGTGCTACGGAATCTGTTGGCGCTATATAAATGGCGATAATAATAATAATAATAATAATTATATTGTCCTTTATACTATATGATGGATATATTGTTCTTTATACTATATGAGGGCTATTATAGTGTCCTTTATACTATATGATTGATATTATATTGTCCCTTATACTATATGATGGATATTACAGTGTCCTTTATACTATATGATGGATATTAAATTGTCCCTTATACTATATGATGGTTATTATATTGTCCTTTATAATATATAATGGATATTATATTGTCCTTTTATACTATATGATGGATATTATATTGTCCTTTTATACTATATGATGGATATTATATTGACCGTTATACAATATGATGGATATTATATTGTCCCTTATACTATATGATGGCTATTATAGTGTCCTTTATACTATATGATGGCTATTATAGTGTCCCTTATACTATATGATAGTTATTAAAGTGTCCTTTATACTATATGATGGATATTATATTGTCCTTTATACTATATGATGGCTATTATAGTGTCCCTTATACAATATGATGGATATTATAGTGTCCTTTATACTATATGATGGATATTATATTGTCCCTTATACAATATGATGGATATTATATTGTCCGTTATACTATATGATGGATATTATATTCTCCTTTATACTATATGATGGATATTATATTCTCATTTATAATATATGATGGCTATTAAATTGTCCTTTATACTATATGATCGATATTATATTGTTCTTTATACTATATGATGGCTATTATAGTGTCCTTTATACTATATGATGGATATTATAGTGTCCTTTATACTATATGATGGATATTATATTGTCCTTTATACTATATGATCGATATTATATTGTTCTTTATACTATATGATGGATATTATAGTGTCCTTTATACTATATGATGGTTATTATATTGTCCTTTATACTATATGATGGTTATTATATTGTCCTTTATACTATATGATGGCTATTATATTGTCCTTTATACTATATGATGGCTATTATAGTGTCCTTTATACTATACGATGGTTATTATATTGTCCTTTATACTATATGAGGGCTATTATAGTGTCCTTTATACTATATGATGGTTATTATATTGTCCTTTATACTATATGAGGGCTATTATAGTGTCCTTTATACTATACGATGGTTATTATATTGTCCTTTATACTATATGAGGGCTATTATAGTGTCCTTTATACTATATGATGGATATTATATTGTCCCTTATACTATATGATGGATATTATATTCTTATTTATAATATATGATGGCTATTAAATTGTCCTTTATACTATATGATGGTTATTATATTGTCCTTTATACTATATGATGGGTATTATATTGTCCTTTATACTATATGATGGGTATTATATTGTCCTTTTTACTATATAATCGATAATATAATTGTCCTTTATACTATATGATGGATATTATATTGTCCTTTATACTATATGATGGATATTATATTGTCCTTTATACTATATGATGGATATTATATTGTCCTTTATACTATATGATGGATATTATATTGTCCTTTATACTATATGATGGATATTATATTGTCCTTTATACTATATGATGGGTATTATATTGTCCTTTATACTATATGATGGATATATATATACTTTCTCAGTAACAACCCCTGGATGTTGGGCTAAGGTAACATCCACAGGATGTACTTGAAAACCCGAGTAATCTGAATGTACCTTTCCTGGTTAAATACTTTGTTATTATTATGTAGCATTTGCTATTCATGTGGTACTATCAGTGTAAGATGCTCATTCTATTGCCTGAATAGTAGAAGCATATCGTTTCTTCTGCCCAATGACTTCCTCTGATGGTCCATGGCTTCAATCGGGAAGCCTCGGCCTGGGGACTAGAGTTGTCCTTTAGTGACCACTTTATTAGGTATAAAACTGATCAATGCAAATATCTGAACAGCAAGACATGCTGTAATCCAACATATGGATCAGGTCTGCAAGCTTTAAATGTTTTAGGTTAGGGTTAGATTAGGTTTAGGTGTCTCTTAGAATGCAGAACTGAAGCAATATGTGTTGATTTTTTAAATTAACGCCTTTTTATGGTTTTCATGCTTTTTTGTGATTTTTCTTTTCTGCAGACTTTATGTAAACATATTTAGTATAATATGTTTTGGTAGAATACATATTTTGCGTTTTATTAGAACCTTGAAAACCTATCTGTGTAACATTGTATTCTATATAATAGTGGGCAAGATGTGTATACTTACTTCTCCAGAAGAATTAATGCTGTGCTTGGGTTCACTCTCAGGTATTTGGACGACGGCTGGCCATAATCAG